>CM068372.1:15492957-16122124 GCA_034769895.1 Magicicada septendecula
GCTCAAGAGGTGTTTCTTGAAAAAGAGACAGGACAGTAGAGTTCCTTATGATAAGAATAGCATAAAGATTACTTGTTTAGATGAATTATCCGAAATTTCCATCGGCGTAACTCCTCTCTGCTGGTCCATATGTGGGAAGCTGTGCTGTGACTGACACTTAACACACGCGAAACAGATTCACTCGCGCTGTGTGTGCGTATTAAAGTTCATCGTTAACTATGGTGTATATATATATGTCTGTCTATTGTTCAACGTTTGATATGTTCATTACTGTTAGTGTTTTGATGCCGCGGTGTAATTGTTCCACATGATATTGTATCGCACCGCAACACTGTATAATATTATGATTTCGCCGTCCGGTGTTACAACAACGATAGGTCTACGCGTCGATTATTGATGTAAGTGTGACTGGTTAGTTCAATTCTGAATTAGAGTATAATAAAGAATTCTATAATTGTTAAGCACTGGCGTATGTCGCATGTTTTTAGACACTGAAAGTACACTATTACCGAATACGCGCCAATATCGAAATGTCTAAGTCTCTTAGTTATATGACGCGTGGCAAAGTTTCAAAGTTCCGCTGCCGTCCATATGTTAATCGAACCTTGACGACCGACTGTTGAAAATTATAAAGACTGTTCTACTGACCGACTGACTGCTCAAAGTATATGAGTAAAAATTTATGAAAAGACTGTCCTCCCGCGTGCTCTGCAAGCAGTTTTTATCAAACATCGTGTACCACAATGCACCCTTCTGGAAAACACGCCTCAAGTTGAACATGATAGGACGGAAGATCTCCTACCCTTAAGCCAGAGTGTCGTTCTTCACTTCTCATTCGACGTTCCCGTTGCTATGCTGGCGACGGTCCTCTCCACCAGTTCTCTGGGTAGATGCTGGGTTGTGATTGGATATCCTGTCTCCCCACGAGTTCGCGTCGAAAGCCTCCGTACTCTTTTCCTAGAACAGGAGAAATTTCATGCTCGTCTATCATGCTATTGTCTAAGCGTACTCCGGGTCTCGCAGCAGTTCTCACGAAAACAATGTGTCGTCTCTTGTTATTGTTCGCTGTGTTTGACCCTTTTTTTCCTGAACGCTATCCTGGCGCAGCGTGACGTCGTTTCCAAAACGGCACACCTACTGCCTGTCGTAAATATCCGTTGTCGCCAGTAAGTCGTTCCCCTGCTGTTTACAAGTTCGATTCTATTATTTTAGGTATCGATGTCCGTCCTCGTATAGGGTATATACTATTGTGTGACTTACACCCCTTTTATTCTTTACTGGTACTCTACAAATCAACCCGGCAGTGTGTCCGTCACAGTTTCTCCTCTAAATTGGTACTTGACACAGATTCCATTATCTTACATTTGCAGGCTGTAAATCTCGTGTTTTAGTCGAGTCTGTCACGGCCAACCCTGTTCCTATTGTACAACTATGTGAAACGTACTTGCATTGTCTGAAGTAAACGTTCACTTGACACATCGACACACATTTCTTTATTTATTGCTCGTGGGCTGAGTAGGTGTGTCATGCTGAATGTAACGTCTTTTCAGTCACACTAAAATTTTTAAATTTTTGGTTGTTACATGTTGATGCAAATCATTTTTTCTGCCATTAATTTCGTAATTGGTTATTATAATAATTATGTGAAACTTCTTTTACTTCTGCATTCCATAATTTCGGAGGTAAAACATTTTGAACAACAGTGCCAGATGCTTTAAAAATATCAATATAAACTACAGAACACTTATTGGCAATTAAATATCAAACCCGCTTTCAAAGAAAGTTAAAAACGTAGCTGTTGACACCCCAGATATGAATCCAAAAACTGATTTTTACTAAAACAAGTACAAATTTTGACGTGTTTTTTTTTGTATTTTCAATAAAATTGGTAGAAAATAAATTGGTCTAAAGTTCCATGACTGTAGGCAGTCACGTGTCTTAAAGTCGAAAACAACTACTGTTGTCGTTAAGCAATTTGTAAATAGGCCTACATCAAAACAAAAAAAATATCAGCTACATTTTGTTAGTCACGGATTATCGTATGATACACTAGAAACAATATGCAGACACCAATGCACTAATTACCAACTTTAATTAGTCACAAATAAAATTTTTGAAATCATCAAGATACTCAAAGTAATTTCGTATAATAGTTCAAGTTAAATTTGTCCACCACCAATAATAGACCCTAATATTAAATATTATATCCTTAAACATTTAGTGACCGTCAATCAATGAATTTTTTAGTGGATCGTTAGTGAGGATCGGTCAAAAATAACACAAATTTTAACTATTTTGCGTCGACGTTTCGACAATATTTATTGTCATCTTCGGGTCCTGTGTACATATATATATATATATCTTCAGGTTAATTAAAATATCATTACATTTAGTAATTTAAATTGTAATAATGTAAAAATTAAGTTCTCTCATACTACAATTTGCTCGTTTTCTTAAAGATAATTTGAAGATGTAAACAAACTATCATAAGTCTTCACATATACAATGATACATACATACGCACGCACACACTCACATACACGAACACGTTCACCCAAATATTTAATTGTTACGTTGTGTTTGACGTTTCTTTTGCATTTCATACACAGGTCCTGAAGATGACAATAATTATTGTCGAAACGTCGACGCAAAATAGTTAAAATTTGTGTTATTTTTGACCGATCCTCACTAACCATCCACTAAAAAATTCACTAACTATTACAGTTTTGGATTAATTATATAATGATGACTGTTTATCAATCCGCAACAATCAATTGATCCCCACTCTAAAATATCGCCACGTGTTTTTTCCATATTCCTGGTAGCGTGCCAACATAATTTGTATAGTTATAATAGCTCGAACAGTACGGAGCCTACGTAAGTGCCCGGCCATGATCGAGACGTTGCACCTGCTCTGCTAGCCGAGAAACGTGTAGGATGGCTTTTCGAAAGCGTTACGTATTTATCGTAACAATATATTTGCAACTTAACTATATTGTAAGATACATTCTTCAATATGTCACAACTATGTCAGAATTTATTTACTTATTCCATATTTAAATTAATATTGTTACGACATGACAGAACAATCTACGTGTTTGTCGAATGTTCCAGATGAATCCAGCTGAATGTGCGTGGCGTACGTGATTCTCGACGCATTATCTAGACTGTGACTGAAGCCGCGCGAACTGTGTCAAGGCCGCAATGAATTACGCTCTAATGTTTTCCTTTATTTGTTAATGCGCAGTATGGAATAATCTGGTATTGGGAGGGTATAAATACCAGTACTCAACGACGTTCAGTTTCAGTTATAGTTGCGATATATTACAGTGCGGTTCGAGTTTATTGTCGGGCGATACTGTGTGCGTTCAAGTGGTTATTAGTGAAGTGTTGTGTTTTATAATCGAGTGGTATAAAATTGTAATACAATTGTGTTTTATATTAGCTGACATTTTATTGCGTTTGAACAATTTTTATTTGACTTGTTGTAAGAGACCGTCTTGTTAATTACGAACTGTTTAAATGTGAAAATTAAAGCTGGTGATTAGTGACTTAATTGGTGTCTTGTATTTTGTTTTCCGTAACAATTTGTTTAGAGTATACTATTATTATATATTTCAATTATATTCATTACGTTATACGCATATTGAATTATAAATTATATTCTTACCTTATTATATTACCATAGATTATATTATTAAACATATATTAATATTATTGTACGTAATGTTGGCTGCGCTGCGCGTGTTCGATACTGGTGGATAGAACACGTCACGGTAATGATTCCGTGCCAAGGTAAACACGGGATGTTGGACACAATGAAAGCAAAGTTTAATGGGGTTCTGATGGCAACAGATGATTGCTGACAGCGAAGTCTGTTGGGAATAATTCATTGTCTGTCGTGTGGCATTGTCTGATTGATTACCTACGCTGGAGACCATTACTTCGGCCTTACGTAATGTCGCATTAATATCTGTCGTCAAGAATGTACACTGCATTGCGCGTTTGTGATAACTACTTTTTCCGTTTCTTTGGTTCCAACAGTATTGTCCAATAAACATATCCACAGTCGTTTTCGATATTTCGATTACGCGATTATTGGCATCGATATGTAGTGAATGTCGCTGTGAATATGGCTTATAATTTTAGTTAGTAAGTAGAAATCGTGAACATTTAATTCCGTATGTTATAAAATAGTTTGTTATTGCGAAAACGTTTTTTAGGAATAACATAACTCCGCTGCGTGCCTGTGACACCAAAAATTGGCGCAGTTATGTTACCCTGCAATCTAAAATTACACATGGAAACCAGTCTATATATACGAACTCAAGGTCTGAGGATTTATGGGTACTGAATACCAATCCACACCGTTACACCCATGTCACCAATTTTCCACAGGTAACTTTTGACACAAGGCGCAAAATACTGTCTGATATGGAATTTGATATTTTATCCCGTTCGCACGATGTAGGCACTTTTAATTATGCCTTTTCGTTGAAGCGTATAAAAACGTCATCAACACCATGGAGACAAGAATTAATTACCATAGTAACAAGTAAATAAACAAATGATATTTAGCGGCATCGGAATTGTACCTTTATCCGTTCCTGCAGTAGATTTTCGATATTTTATATAATATGTATCGACACATTATGATGTGGAAGTGTACTAATAGTAAATTGTCCTATTAATTAATGCAAAGCAAAAATACGTGTTTATTTCTTTTTTGAGCTTAGGTTACAACGGTTATGGGTTTTAGTTTACTGCTGAAATAAATAAAAGCCATGGTTGAGGAAAACATAACGTTTAAAATGTTATACAATGCTTCTAACACAGTAACGCTTAAAATAAAGAATTTAGCGTTTTTTATTTAACAGGTACTTTATAAATATCTCCAAAGGCTTTATAAACGGGTATATTTAAATCTCCAAAGGCTGTTGCACTTACATAATAAGTTAGTACAAGTGTTGAAAACAGCTTTGGAGAGAATGCGACTGATGAGTACAAAATTGTTATACGAGCTGACAGAAAGCCAAATAGACATAGACAATAAAAATTATATTAAAATACTTACTAAAATTCAAATATTCGCGTGCGAAGCCGCAGTAACACCTAGTTAGCCTATAAAATAGTATTCGCTTTTTGTGAAATTTACGTAAAACGCCAAATCAAAGTAAGGTATGGGAAGACCTATAGTATACATGTCTTCCTTTTAGTGGCAGAACTGGTTTTCCACTAATACTCTTTTTTTTTATAATAGCCTACTCGGGTTTTTTGCACATCACTAGAAAAACAACCAATTCGAAGGAAGGCGGAATACTATACATATCTCCAAATTTATTGTGTTTCACACAAAATTTACTTCCAGTGAAGTTTTCAAAATTTTACTGAAAACACAAAAGAATATTGACCACACATCAAATAACAAATATTGTTTTTATTTGTAAATACATTGTTTAATAAATATATTTTTTTTTAAACTTACTATTTACGAATAATGGTATTACTCATTTTACATTTTATGTTGTTATTTTTGTTAAAAATAAGTTACGTCCTTTGTTTTTAAGGCTTCTCTCTTTCAACCATTGTGTTCAACGGCATATATTTTCTAACCATTGCTTATATTTCTGTAACCAATAAGCTAAAACTCAAAAATCATTATTATCTAACCTTACAAATGAAAACAACACGTATTTTTTGCTTTACTTTAAGGAATAGAACAACATACAATTAGTACCATTCCTTGTTAATAAAATTTAAGTAATTTTTTACAATTTTCATGGTTATTAAAATAAAATGATCTTTTTCTTCTTCTTATCCTCTAAAAGATTAGGTTATATAAACATATTCCGGCACCCACCTGATCCTCGGATGACCCACATCTCTTCTACCAATGGCTTTATAGTTCAGAGCCGCTTTCGGCAGTCGATCCTCTGTCATCCTGTGCAGACGATCCCATCATTGCCCTCTGTAAATTAAAAATAATTTGGTTTAATAGTTATAAATAACAACACTTTAGAACAAGTTAGCCGTTTAAAATTTCTCGGCTGTGCATTAACCTGTGAATCTGAATATGAATAAAACGATAATCACAGTTATTATTACCAACGTTTGGATTGCAGGAAACGTTTCAGTATACAGACTAGATTTTTTTATTTTATTGTTTTATAAAGTGACTTTCACGTTGTAAATTGTAGTAAGTAATTTAATTATTTGTTACTCGTCTGCATTCCAAGCGTTATAAAAGGTTTGGAGTATGATGGTTAATCATGAGTTGAGCTAGCCTATATTTGAAAAGAGATTATACGATTTATTAAAGTACAAATGCTCGTCTGGGTAAGAACAAAGGATTTTGAAATAAAGAACAAACTATATATCACTAAAAATAACTATAATTTATTTTGACAAGGTTTGGATTACAATAAACTTTGTATTATGAAAACTAGAATTTTGTGGACTCTATTTGTTTTAATGTAACTTTCACTTAGTAAATTAAAGTAACTAAATTAATTATTTGTCATCCGTCTGCATTGCAAAAGGTATATTGTTTAAAGTGAATAAATCTGTAAGACAAAGTTCACAGCGAGGGGTGAGGCGCACTCAGTAGAACAGCAAACGTCCAGGTGAGACTTCTGTAAAGGAATGTTTCTGCTTCAGTTCTCTTACACCGGGGTTTAGTTAACGTGATTGCAAACGGTGCGAATGTAATTACTCAGGCTGAAACTCTCTCTGAACCTGTTGTGTACAAAATCTTTTAAACTATATAAAGGTAAACTACTCCTTCCCCTTAACCGATCTCCACCTAAATCAATAGCCCTTGAGTCCTCTACAGCTTGGGCACATGTGCAAAAAATTATTTGATTCTGTTTGAATTTGCGCCATTTATCGTTCACCATAAAAATTTGTACTCACAGACACATACACAGACAGTTTTTACAAAATGACTTTTCTTCATGTTTTGAAGTTAGTACAATCAGAATCAGCCTTTATCTCGGAAACTATTTGTTTTGCGATCACCATACTTTTATTTCCCTAGGCTGACCATACGCCACAGGTCAGGGGGTTCGTCTATACTAGCCCCTGTAACCACTGGTCGGTCATCTGTTGAGGAATTGTACATCCGTCGACAAGCTACAGGAGTTATCAACATCAGCAGTTAGGCAATCACTAGTGATAATGATGTATACGCGTCTATTACAGTAACATAAATGCCACATAATAACCCTACATTGTTGTAGTGTGTGTGTGTTGTGGTCTCACACAGACGCTAGTAACAACAGCTGTTGCAACCCTTAAATTAACAGTTAATGTGCGAGCGTTATATTGTTTGCTACAAACCGCAAAGTCGGGGTTAACAGTTTCATTGTCGGTTTAAAATACAAGGATGCGCAACCCCCCTACACTGTTGTAGACTTTCAACAACTAAACACTGCTACATTAAAAGTGATGAATTCATTTGCATTTTCTCGTCTGGTTAGAGACGACTAAATTTCAGTTTTATACAACGCGAATATTCTTATAGTATTTGTCTTATTATGTAACAATTACCTCCGCATTCACTTTTAATAAGAAAAACGTATGCTGTTGAGTTGTAAAATATTTTAGTCATTAACCCAGTCAACTTGGTAAAAATTAGAAACTTATTGAAACGAATGGAACCACGTAGAATAGCCGAGAGCGTCCTCGACCCCCCCCCCCATAGCCACTAGTAGGCAGGAGTTGCCTCAGTCAAGGCCGTGTACAAAGTATATTCATGATTCATCAATAGCACACTTGAAATACACGTTAAGTGGCGTGAGGTAAGGATGGAACGTTCCTTCTAGAACTCTGCGCGACCTATAAAAGCAGAGCGTCTGGCTTAGTCAATCAGTTCGTTGAGAGATTTTTCTTTTTGCGCGGATCGAGTAATGTTTGTCGAAGTATTGTTGTGTTATAATTAATCCGGGATTTGTTATACTTGACATTATTATTGCACATGAACAAGTTTAACTTGTACTATTGTACAAGTTGATTATAAACTTTTATTTCTGATAACTAAAGCTGGTTATTTTCCACAGTACCATACGACGATCAGTTAGACCATAGTAACAATATTATTTGTCTCGTCCTTCTTATTTCTTACTAAAAAGAAAAACAAAAGAGTACGCAAAGAGCATTAAAATTTGGTTGTGGCAAAGGATGGTTAAGATAAAGTGGACTGAAAGAGCGAGAAACGATTAACGGGAATCAAACAGGAAAGAAATCTACTCAAAGCAATGAAGAAGTGAAAACATCTTGTTTGTGGCAGTGTCTGCAGCTAGGAATCGTAGAAAAACAGCTACACAAACCAAGAGGACGGGAAAGAAGGATGTTTGAAGCCAAATATTAATTTTCATATCTATCTGTCAGTAATATCATTAGATAAACAGAATGCAAGTAGGTTTATTTTCACATGACGCACGTTTCACAGAAATTATTCTATATTTTCAGAGGTTTGTTTGAATTGCAATTGAATGTTTCACTTACAATACAGTTAACGGATAATTGGTTTTACTTCCACTCTATTTTCGATTGTTTTAATGTTTATATAGTAAGCTATTTATTAGGTATTAAATGTTTTATTTTATTATTATAATAAATGTATCATTTAAAATAAATCGTCTTGTTTTGTTTTTATTTGAAATTGTTCTTTAATTTGTAAATTATTACTTCCATGTTCCATAAGAAAATGGAAGTATGGTCATGGCGAAAAAAATCGTGTTCGAGATAACTGCTGATTCTGATTGTACTACCCTCAAAACATGAAGAAAAAAGTCATTTTTCGAAAAGTGTCAGTGTGTGTGTCTGTCTGTCTGTCTATCTGTCTGTAGAATTTTTTCTATGGTAAACGATAACTACCGCAAATTCAAACAGAATCAAATAATGTTTTGCATGCATCCCTGAATTGTAGAAGACTCAAGGCCTATTGTTTTTGGTAAAGATCGGTTGAGGGAAAGGGATAGTTTACCTGCAACGTTTTATGTTTTATCAAGAGTAATTTTTCCTATGACGAACGATAACTGCCGTAAATTCACAGAGAATCAAATACATTTTTGCACATGAGCCTGACTTGTAGAGGACTCAAGGCCTATTGATTTTGGTGAAGATCGGTTAAGAGAAAGGGGTAGTTTACCCGTGGAAGAAAAAGAAGTACTTTCTATGGATATATTTCATTTCGAAAATGATTTTAAATATAAATCTTAGAACATGGAAGTCATGTATGATCCTCCATACCGATATTTATTATTTTGTTTGCAAATATATTCATTTTGTTACCTTTTTGTACGTTTTTAAGTAATTTGACTTTTGTCTATTGTTTAAACAATGTGTGGCTAAATTACGTTTGTGAATATTTAACAAAACAAAGTACGTTGAGATACAAAATTAAAACTTTACAAAGTAGTGGCAGTCCCTGTACTGTCCTTTGGGTGTGAAGTATGGACAACAATCAAGAGACAAGACAGTAAAATACAGGCCTCAGAAGTAACGTTCACAAGGGCTTTCACAAGTGTTCCAAACTTGACCGTGTAAGAAATGATGCGATAAGAGAAAAGTTACAAGTTTTAACTTGAATGGAAATTAACAGATTATAAACAATGGCGATAAGAACACTTAGAAAGAATGTCAGATTCCAGACTTGACAAACAAGTCTGGAAATACAAACTTATAGAACACAGGTGTGTGAGCAGACCCAGGATGAGATGGCTAGAGGATTTTTGATGGCGGAACAGGCAGCACTTTGGCTATGCCGTGTTGTGAAGATGATGATGATAATGATGATGATGATGATGATGATGATGATGATGATGATGATGATGATGATGATGATGATGATGATGATGATGATGATGACTTTCTACAATGGGAACTTTGTCGCGTTTACTTGCTATACCGCCATTTGTCATATTCCGGAAGAGGCCTTTCAGTGTTTCCACTCTACCGGACTAAAAGGCCTCGCTCCGAACATGACAAGTAGCAGTTTAGCAAGTAAACACGACAAAGTTGAAATTACAGAGGCCGCTAATTCAAATAACAAGATGAATTTCTCCAACGGTATTGTAAGATATAATTTTAAACTAGAAACAAGTTTACACTCTTACAAATTTGTCAGGGTAGGTGTTAATAATATCTAAACATGTGGTATTTCTACCAGTTGGCAGGAGACAGGGTACAGAATTCTGTTTAGAGACCCAGCTGAGCATCACACAGCTTAAAAGCGTTATTCTGTAGGAGCGAATTTATTGCATAATAAACTGAGTTTGCACCGTAACAGACGTATATGGACTGAGCTCAGGATGTACATAAATCATATCAATGTTGACTATATTAACATCCCACATATTTTGTTATGCAAGTTATATACGATCAGCGGCGTATTTATGCATTGGCAAAGTAGGCAATCGCCTACGGGAGACAAAATTTAAGGGCCGTCAAATTTAGGAAAGTTGAAATTTGACGGCCGTTATGTTGGTTTTATACCTAAGAGATGTTTTAAACGCCGCTCCATTTTGTCCCAATGTAATAAGAAACTTTTAAAAATATGTATTGTTTAGTAACTGGGCTCATTACATATTTGCATGCATTATCCATGTGATACTTCCGTTGTATTAATTAGTTATTCAACGGTTACTTCGTTTACATTCGAATTTCGAACATCCTTTACCGACTCTGTAATTTGACGTGAGTGACTGTCGATAGATGCCACCATAATTTCATCACTATAAAAGTCATAGACTGTGAGCGTACCATAAGACCGGCACCACGTAAATGTTTGGTGAGGTGTGTAGTTCTGCGTAATGTGTCAGTCGTCTGATAATTTTTTTTAAACCCCATCACCCTCCCCTCTTGTGTTTGTTTACTTATTAATATATTTTCATTCAGTTATTATTCTATAGTTCGTTGATTCAGATTTCAATTAAAATGTTTTGGAATAAACACGGCTACACGACATTAGTAGTTTAATGTTGTGTGTTTATTGTACTCTTCCTAGTGCTTTATGTAAATTGTTCTGTAGAAACGTATTAAGAAAAATTGGGAAGAAAATATATACAGAACAAATTTTATGGTAATTGAAAATATGAAGGATTGAATTAAACCTGCAAATTCAACGTCCCCCCCCCCCAACAGAGAATTTATACTGCCTACGGGCGGAAAAATGGTAAATCCGCCCCTACATACAATGAAAATTGTTACGACGTTCTCACGGATCGTGGTATGGTACAGTGGAAACAAACTACAGACACCAATGAAGTCGCTAATTACCAGAATTAATCAGTCATAAATAACAACTTGTAATCAACAAGGTATTTTCATACAATTATTGAAATTACAATTGTCTACACGCAATAATAATGTCACCTATAATAGTTCCTTACTAATTATAACACAATAGTCACTTTCTACTAATCACTTGTTCCGTTCCGCGCTAAAGAAATTGCCCAGTGTAACTCATTCGCTAAGCCGGTCGCTATAGCTTATATAGGTCCCGCAAATGTTCCAGAATAATTTTCCATTCTTTAGGGGACGTAACAGTATAATTTGCAAACTTAGCAATCACTCAAACAGACTGGAGGGTACTTGTTTGCGACCTTGACCGAGACGCTGCCAAGAAAACGGTTGGAAGGACACAGTTGTCTCTTCGAGAGCGTCCCGTAATTGTCGTACGTATATTTCAACTCCTTGTTATAATATAGAGCAAACACTATAACTCCTTGTTACAATATAGAGCAACCATTATAACTCCTTGGATAACGAATGAAGAGTGTTTCAGAATATAAATTTCTTCTTCTTTTTCTCCTCTTAAACCTGTTATACAAACCAGGTTATATAAACCTGTTCCGGCACCCATTTCATCCTCAGACGACCCACGTCTCGTCTACCAGTGGCTTTATAGTTTAATGCCGCTTTCGCCAATCGATCCTCTGTCATCCTTTGCAGATGATCCCACCATTGTCTTCTGTAAATTAAAATAATTTCATTTGTGTCCTTTACTTCGAATTCTACTCGGATACCTTTATTCCTCATTCTATCTTGCAATGTATAATTTAAAGTATTACGAAGAAACTGCATCTCAGCACTCTGGATCTTGCCGCTTTCCTTTTTTGTCATGACCCACGCCTCACTCGCATAAATCAATGTGGGTATTGCAATTGTCTTATAAAATTTATACCTTGTGCTGTGTCTTGTTTTATTTCTAAGATTTCTATGAATCGTACCACAACTATTCCTAAATTTATTAACATTAATTTGTATTTATCAGTTATACAGTAGGTTTGTAAAATCCAAACAACTTTTTGACTATAAATCGGCAAACGACTTTAAATTATCTCCAGTTACACCTATAAGGTACACTACAAGCTAGTAATACTTTATCAAAGTGTGATAATCACAACAACAATAGTCGAGAAGCAATCAGATATAATAATAAAACTACACTTGACTAACAAATCTACATGTTTACTGACTATATAGCTTAGTCATAATTTCAGCAATAATATTAGAGAGTATAAGAAAGTAAGACGGAATTTGAAGTGTAACCGGTAACATAAATAGCGAAGCGGGACGAAATTGTTAGAAGAAAATGCGTAATGCGTATGTGCGGATTAGGAGATAGCGATGAAGACTATAATGTAGCGGCCTTTGGTAATTTAATGATAAGCTGCTACGGTAGGAGGAAGTAACAGCGATCAGGAAGATTGGTGTAAAAAGGAGAAGGAAGAGAGGGAGGATTTTTATTACACCGGCTGTACAATGTTTACACTTTTTCCGAAACCAAAGATTACAGAACTGATTGAATTCTCATCTTCCACTACTGCTTGCCCATCTAAAGATCTTCTTCAACCTCTCGTTCCCTCAATATATTCTGAATTTTTCTATTTAAGTGATAGGTGGTCTTCCTCTTTTTCTTCTTCCTGGTGAGGTGCATTCCATAACTCGCCTTGGCAATTTTTACAAGAGAATCTTTCCAGAGAGAGGATGGGGGAGGGAAAAGGAAGAAGTGGACGCAGAGGAAGAAGAAAAAGGAAAAGTTGAAGAAGGGGAACAACAATAAAGACACCAAAAGAAGAAGATGAACAAGAACAAGGACAAACACAAGAACGAGAACTAGGACGAAAGCAAATACGAGGATGATGACGAGGACGGGAACATGAAAGAGAACGATTGAATGAGAACGGGAACGCGAACGTAAAGAAGGAGAAGAAGAAAATAAAGATGAACGTGAAGAAGGAGTAAAAGTAGCAAACGAAGATAAAAAAGAAAACTACAATGACGACGACAATGATGGTGGTAGTGGTGGTGATGTAGTGTAGTAGGAGTAGGAGTAGTTGTACTAGTAGGAGAAGGAGGAGGAGGAGGAGGAGGACAACGACGAGGAGAAGAAGAAGAAGAAGAAGAAGAAGAAGAAGAAGAAGAAGAAGAATTTACTACACCTTCTCCTCCTCCTCTTACGATACGACATACCTACAGTCTGAAATTGGGACTTAGCCTCCTTTAACCTGACACTTCCCATCCCTCTGTTGTTAGAGGAAGACTTCCATCCACTCCCTACCAGGAAGTCTTTCGCATCCGCGGCAATAAATTTTATCCTTGGTCGGGCCTTTCGTACTCTTAAAAGTAATAAACGTTCCTTGTCCACTTGGTTCGGGATGGTCAACGTGATGACAACTATTGGCCCCCTGGGAAAATAATGTTAAAAATAATTTATTAGGTCTCACAAATTTCCAGAATAAATGTAGTACGAACTGATTGTGAACACGTTACGTGCATCCGGGCGTATAAAGCTGTAAGCCGCGCGCGCGCGCGCGCGTGTGTGTGTAAGAGATGGCAGTACATTAGGCGACATGTACTAATGCCAGCCAGCCAGCGACAGTGAAGATTAATGGCCTTCAGCAGACGCAATCAATCAGGTAATTGAAGCTCTGCGCTCCAAATGGAAATGAATTATTCCCCAGAGAATTTGCCACACCACAGCACAGTCTGCCGTTATCAGACGATCATTAGGCATTGTTTCTGATGCAAGGCATTTACTTACACACCCGACGAAGTAGCGACAATACTACTCTAATGGCGAGACTCTTCGCATGTGTCTCTGTGTGTCTTAATAAACTCGTAATTACAAACGGTAAATAGATAGAATCTATTTGGTTTGTTGAACCCGGAGTTTACTAATAAAACTGTCGTTCCTTCCATCCTAACCGCCTCCTAGTACGCTGAGTCAGCTGCTCGTTGCTGCTACCTTGATCACCGGTACGGAGGCTTTTCACCTCAAGGCGTCTGCTGGCTGGACTCGAGATGGGCAACATCTGTTCCTCGAATCGGTACCAGCGGCAGTGCTACAGAAATAAAGTTTTCTCCCCCCCCCGCGACTTCTGAGTTAACTCGTTCGTGGTTTCCTTCTCCAGTTTAAGCCACCAGTCGAATAGAACCAGACTATGTATATCTACTGGCAGCCATTGGACTCGATCCAGATGCTGCAGTCAAGCCACGGGTGCAAAGACACCCCGCACCCTTAACGCAATGCATTGGTTTGGTAAAATAAAGTCATTAAAGACAGAATGAATGTAAAAAAATCAATTGTGGATTTATCCAAACAAAAAAGTTACAATAGTATGGACATATGATAAGAATGACACAGGAAAATTTCCAAGGAGGTTCAAGGAGTTGACTCTACCAAGAAGAAGGAAAAGAGGAAGACGACCTATCATCACCTGGATAGACGAAATTTAGTCTATATTGAGGGATCGAGAAATTGAAGAAGATCTTTGGATGGATAAGCAGCAGTGAAGGATGAGAATTCAATCACTTTTGTAATATTTGGTTCCGGAAAATGTGTAAACATTGTACAGCCGGATTGTATACAAAAATAGATACAATTATAATGAGGCAGACTTAAAACGCTCTGTGTACAAACTACATAAACTGGGACAAGCATACTACAACGTAAAGATGTCTACCAACAAAACAAAAGTTATGAGTAGAGGGGTAGTAGAGGGAAAATGAGAGTTCAAAGCCACAAAGGAATGCCGCCTTTCTTAAAAAACAATAAAAAACGATAAAAAACATGATCTAAGAGATGACGCCGCCACCGCTGGACCCGCAGCATCCCGATGGACCACAGCACCGCGAATTTCCGCGAATAAATTTTTTTATTTTTTTTATTTTATTTTTTTTTATTTTTTTTATTAAATTGATTTGGTGGGATGATGTTCAATGGACCACCAGCATCCGTGAATTTTATTTTTTTAAGAAAGCTGATTTGCATATCAGTGGGTGGTGTTGGGTGGGAGGTTGTTTTTTTATTTCATATCAGTGGGTGGGGGGGTGGTTCCAACTCGAAGCATTATAGTGTATACTAAAATATATGATCAGGTGTACCAACCTTTGCATGAGTTCAAATTTGTTGTGTGTTATAATGTATATTAAATCTATATGATCAGGTGTACCAACCTCTGTAGTATTATTATAGTGTATAGATATTTTATATGAGCAGGGTTGTCAACATTTTCTGCGGTGGGGGGAGGGAAATTCAAATATGTGTTATATAGTGTATATATTAAAATATATGATCAGGGTTACCAATCTTAAATTATTGTGTGCGTGTATAGAGCAGATCTGCCAACATTTCTTTCTCTTCTGTGGTGGGAAATTCAAACTATATATGATCATAATTGTTACTCTCTCTCTCTCTCACACGGTGTGTATGTCTCTCTCTCTCTCTCTCTCTCTCTCTCTCGTTGTCAAACGTTATGCTCACCGGCATTATAGTGTATATTAAAATATATGATTAGGTGTACCAACCTTTACATGAGTTCAAATTTGTCGCGTGTTATAATGTATATTAAATCTATATGATCAGATGTACCAACCTCTGTATTATTCGTCCTCTCTCTCTCTCTCCCTCTCTCTCTCTCTCACACGTTGTGTATGTCTCTCTCGTTGTCAAACGTTATGCTCAAACTGTGGTCAGTACCGAGCGCATGTATATGAAATTAGAAAGTTTATATTTATTCGACAAATATTAACGTCCTCTCTCTCTCTCTCTCTCTCTCACACTCTCACTTGTTTCAACTGTGTCAACAAATAGTAACGTCCTCTCTCTCTCTCTCTCTCTCTCTATCTCTCTCTCTCTCTCTCTCTCTCTCTCTCTCTCTCTCTCTCTCTCTCTCTCTCTCTCTCACTCTCACACGTTTCAACTATGCAAGGTTTCATACCCTTTCTCCTGTCTCCCTCTCGTACATTGAGTAGTCGGTGTGATGAATAAATAATTTTAGCCCTCTCTCGTTGTCAAAACGTCGTCTTCATTTTCAATGTATTAAATAATTAATTAATAGTTTTATAATGCAGTCAGTGTGATTGATCCTTGTTAGAAATATATATATTTGGCGTCAATGAACTACTTACCTGTTATGTTGTTACAGACAATACTTCTGTTTTAAGGTTGCAGTTTACACACACATAGGTTCAGTAGTGTATAGCGAAATAAATTAAAATTATACACACACATGAAAACGGCGGCTGAAATTCATACAAATCTTCTGATGTAACAGTTCACAAAAAATAAATTAATTGTACACATGTTCAGAGGTGTAGAGTGAAATAAAATAAAGTCATAATTTGTTTAAATGATTAAATATATTTTAACATTCACAATATAAAATTCACAATTAAATAAATACATTAGAAATTGATATTTTTCGAAAGTTTATATATATATAATTGTGTGTCGTACTTGTAGAAGAAGCAACCTGCAACATAACAATACAACAACAACATTAAAATCATGTTAAATATCACACACACAGATGCACACGCAACGCGCGCACATACAGACGCATACGCAACGTAATCACACACACACACACACACACACACACACACACACACACACACACACACACACATACGCATACGCAACGTAACCAAACACGCAACGCGCCCACACACAGACGCGAACGCAACGTACACACGTTTGGGTTACACCACACGTGCACGCACACACACACAGACGTACACGCACACATACGCAACGCACCCACACACAGACGCAAACACAACGTAATCATACACATACATACAACATGTACATGTAGGACCAATAAACAGATAACAGATTTAAATATGCTATAGTCATTGTAAGACGTTACAATCATTGAAGTGTTTAATAAGTAAATTGTATGTATGTATATATCACTGAATAATAATAATAATATAATCGTTCTAGTGTTATCGTTTGCTGCAACAGGTAAAGCAGTTACAAATAATTACATATAGGTTCAGAGGCGTATAGTGAAATAAATTAAAAATCCATTCATCAAAACTTTGTAAATTAGAATCTGCACTACATTCAAACATACGCACACACACACACAATGATAAAAAATTGTTTATTAAAAGTAGTTTGTTACCTTAACGAGGTACGATTTCCATATGTACTGTTTGATTCCTCATGCCTCGAAACACGAGATGTAGGTCGCTGGGGCTTATATGACGGAGCTCTTCATCTGTAAAGACGCAAGCATACCTCTTAGGTAGATATACACGATAGCGTAGCTCACCATCTTCCAACGTTACAAGCACAGACTTCCCATATCTTGTGTCCACATGCACCATGTTAACAATCGGATACTGCTTGTTCAATGTTAATTCTGCACACCGTTTGTACTCAATAGCAGAAACTGCATTGAATTTTGTGATAAACGACATTATTTATGAGAAGTGAAGACGTCTGTATCAAGCTAGGTGCAACTAAACAATGACTACAAAGAAGACTAGTGAAAGTAATGGTGGTGATGTGGTCATCAGGAAAGTTCACGTTCATCGCCCGAAGCTTTGCATGTACATACACACAGGCAGAATTAGCGCTGTTACAAAATATATATATATTAGGAAAGTCAAGCCCACAGACTACTAGAAATAGTTATCGTTTGAAAAAAAAAGAAACCACACATTACAAACTAATATCGTTACAATAATAATAATACATAAACTTACGTTTACGGTCGTCCAAACTGAAGTATGGAGTGACAATAACTATACAAATAATTACATATAGGTTCAGAGGTGTATAATGTAAAACAAAATACAGATTATATGATAAGTAAATTGTGTGTATATATCACTGAATAATAATATAATCGTTCTAGTGTTAACGTTTGCTGCAACAGGTAACGCAGTTTACAAATAATTACATATAGATTCAGAGGTGTATAGTGAAATAAATTAAAAATAGAAATTAATTCCTCATAAGTTAATGTCCTTTCAAATAGTATTCTCTGCACTACAGTCAAACATACGCACACACAGTGATAAAAATTGTGTATTAAAAGTAGTTTGTTACCTTAACAAGTACTGTTATCCTACGCCGTTGGGGGGGGGGGGGTCCTCATGCCACGAAACACGAGATGTAGGTCGCTGGGGTTTTATAAATTGTTTATTAAGTCTTTTAGAAATGGTCTTATACTTGAGCTTGGCCTGTTGACTATTGCTTTTAATTTTGTAATTTCTACAGGCGTTAACCGTTTCGGAGAAAAAAACCATTTATGGAGAAGATCCTCCTCCTCTTGTTTTGATGTGGTATTTATTCTATGATCCATCCTTCTTGTTCCTATAATAATAATAACAGTACCTGCTTCATTATCATATACATTATGTGCTATATATAAATATATACATAAGGCTTTCAACACACACACACACATACCATAAATCCAGAACAGGATAGGTATTATAACAAACATTACGAAAACAAGTACGTACATAGATCAACGTTTAAACAAACAGATTATTACCTGAATAAATTTTTTTTTAAAACAGGACAGCGTATTATCTATATAACGTTCTGTTTCAGATAAGAATAGTTTGAATATAAAATGAAAGGGTACGTTGTATTTTGTTATGAGAAAATGCATTTCTAAATTTCGTTACATTTGTCAAAAGAGCTTATTGATCAGACGTATGAGTAATTATATTAATCCTTATGTAGCAAATACGCACGGATTCGTAAAATACAGCACTCAGGTGTAGGGCAATTAATCCTTTTTGTATTGAACGTATTTAAGTAGGCCTACTCGTGATATCAGTAAATTCTATCTAAACGTCATCTCAACGGAATCATTAAGTTTTTCAAAAGATCTTATTGATCAGACGTATGAGTATAAAATTGGAAATCTACAAACACATCAAAAATATCTGTCAAACCCCTATCAAACAAAAACCCCCGTTCTTATCGAGAGACAACAGTAACTGACCTAAGCACATGTGCTTCATTAGGCAACAGACCAAAAAAATCAAATAGACGACTATAAGCTCAATTTAAATAAAATCTGAATATTCAATAAAATTTTTTTTTTTTTTTTTAGTAACATATGCAAATCTTTTACTTACCTCTTAAATGTTGTTATACACACAATAGCCGATTGAACGATGAGTGTCTCATACAAATGAGAAATAGTGACATGTCGTCTTGTGTGTGTGTGTATGTATATATATATATATATATATATATCATACGGTGGTAGCGTACACGTTTGAAAGTTGATACACATTAAATTCTCTCTCTCTCTCACACACATTACAGAGATTGATATTAATTGCATGTATGTTCAGAGGTTGGGTGTCTAAATCGATGCATTTTACTTTCACTTTCTAATTTGACACATGGCTTACTTCCATACATAAATATCTATCGTCCATATCCGTCTACGAGTGTTGCTAAACGAAATTGAAAATGTTGTAATACATAACGTCCTGTGTAATAGTATGGTATGTTTTTTAGGACAGCCAAAAGCATGAAAGTATTATTTAAATCTGTATGGAAGTCATATATAAATATCGGGTCAGCGCTTGAATTATTTGCGCATGCGCATAACAGCTTTTTAGTACAGTTGCACACACACACACACACACACACACACACACATCGACACTCACTTGCAACAACGTCTTACTTATCACACGTTCATGCGCTACAAATTGATATATAAAACGTTTAAGATACACTATAATAACATAATACCAGCGTTATAACCGTACCTTTTGTTTTTCAGAATTCATTAATTCTCAGTAAATAAATAACACTCGTCAGGGTAATATGTCAGTTTATTACTAACCGCAAAGATGTCGGCTACTCATGATTTTAGTATTGAAAGTGAAAGAATAAAATCGTTCAAGTATTGGGAAGTGACGTTTATCAGCCCCGACGAGTTAGCGTTTGCGGGGTTCTACTTCTACCCTAGAAATTTCGATGTTTGTGGACATAGTATGTCATTCGTAGACGATAGAGTGGAAAGAAGGTGACAAACCTATGAAGGAACATTAAAAAGTTTCATCTACAACACAATTTCTAAACGATGTTAAGAGTGAGACTTTTCATACACGCACCAATAGACATAGTATGTATGACTCAAACGTTAATTCGCATCAGTAAGTTTGCACGCTACATAATTACAAAAATAATTTCTTAACTGTGACAATTGGTATTGAACTTTTTACCTTGTTCAGTCTGCTCCTCCCCACGTTCCTGCTGAAGGTTAGCTAGTCGTGGTTTTGGACTTGATAATGATTGAGACACTGAAAGGCCTCGTCCGAAGCATGACAGGTAGCAGTTCAGCAAGTAAGCACGACAAAGTTGGAATTACAGAGACTGCTTATTTAAATAACAATTAAGATGAATGAAGATAATTCGTTAATTTTATACCTGAAGGAAGAGAGAATGTACAGGTGAACATATGGACGTGGACTTGTCAGTTTGGCTATTCCCGTCGTTACCTCGACACTTCGAGCTGTTACGACTTTTTTAACTCTACAGTCACATTAAATTTGTAAAGTGGGCAACCAGAGTATCCTATCGAGGTAACAACGTCCCTTTCTGCTAAAACCTCTGTGTAGTAGTCAGTGAGTTGACGGAAGAAACGGTAATGGAAGTAATCATAATCAGCTGGGCAAGTATTGGGAAGTGACGTTTATCAGCCCCGACGAGTTAGCGTTTGCGGGGTTCTACTTGTAGTTCCATAATTATTTGGGAATGCGGCAGTCATCCATTCGGCAAAGATGTTCCCACCAATTCAGACGATACTAGGCAATCCTGTCGCGTATACTCATAATATTCTGTTAATACTGTATATATATATATATATATATATATTACATTTAATATTTATAATTAAATTTACCTCAAGATGTTATTTTTTTTTTTCCTTTTTTGGAACATGTTTCGGGTACTATCTTGTACCCATCCTCAACCTTCCGGTTTTTTTGTCTGGTGAAGTACATATGTGTTGTTGGTTGACTATTATTATTATTGTGGCTTCCTGGTGTGTGTGTGTGTGTGAGTGCACGCTTAAGTCACAGTACACAATAAAGACAGAACATTGTAATGTTACGTAGGATAATGAAGTATAACATGTCAGATTTTGGTAATGGAAATATAATTTGCATTTTCATGTTAGACGTAATATAGTTACATGTAGTTTATTGGCATTTGTGTATGTGTGTGCACTTGATATTGCGTAAACGTGTCTGCTCTGCTCTACTTGTATATTCTCATGCAATAAAGGGCGTACCTCGGTCATGATCCGACGCACGCACACACGAACACACAGACGCACACGTAATCACACATCTGACGTGCACGCACACACATACATACGCAACGTAACCAAACACGCACACACGTATACACGCAACGAGCGCACACGTACACAACGTAACCAAACACGCACACGCGAACACACACAGACGGATGAAACTTTTTAATGTTCCTTCATAGGTTTGTCACCTTCTTTCCACTCTATCGTCTACGAATGACATACTATGTCCACAAACATCGAAATTTCTAGGGTAGAAGTAGAACCCCGCAAACGCTAACTCGTCGGGGCTGATAAACGTCACTTCCCAATACTTGAACGATTTTATTCTTTCACTTTCAATACTAAAATCATGAGTAGCCGACATCTTTGCGGTTAGTAATAAACTGACATATTACCCTGACGAGTGTTATTTATTTACTGAGAATTAATGAATACTGAAAAACAAAAGGTACGGTTATAACGCTGGTATTATGTTATTATAGTGTATCTTAAACGTTTTATATATCAATTTGTAGCGCATGAACGTGTGATAAGTAAGATGTTGTTGCAAGTGAGTGTCGATGTGTGTGTGTGTGTGTGTGTGTGTGCAACTGTACTAAAAAGCTGTTATGCGCATGCGCAAATAATTCAAGCGCTGACCCGATATTTATATATGACTTCCATACAGATTTAAATAATACTTTCATGCTTTTGGCTGTCCTAAAAAACATACCATACTATTACACAGGACGTTATGTATTACAACATTTTCAATTTCGTTTAGCAACACTCGTAGACGGATATGGACGATAGATATTTATGTATGGAAGTAAGCCATGTGTCAAATTAGAAAGTGAAAGTAAAATGCATCGATTTAGACACCCAACCTCTGAACATACATGCAATTAATATCAATCTCTGTAATGTGTGTGAGAGAGAGAGAGAATTTAATGTGTATCAACTTTCAAACGTGTACGCTACCACCGTATGATATATATATATATATATATATATACATACACACACACACAAGACGACATGTCACTATTTCTCATTTGTATGAGACACTCATCGTTCAATCGGCTATTGTGTGTATAACAACATTTAAGAGGTAAGTAAAAGATTTGCATATGTTACTAAAAAAAAAAAAAAAAAATTTTATTGAATATTCAGATTTTATTTAAATTGAGCTTATAGTCGTCTATTTGATTTTTTTGGTCTGTTGCCTAATGAAGCACATGTGCTTAGGTCAGTTACTGTTGTCTCTCGATAAGAACGGGGGTTTTTGTTTGATAGGGGTTTGACAGATATTTTTGATGTGTTTGTAGATTTCCAATTGTATACTCATACGTCTGATCAATAAGATCTTTTGAAAAACTTAATGATTCCGTTGAGATGACGTTTAGATAGAATTTACTGATATCACGAGTAGGCCTACTTAAATACGTTCAATACAAAAAGGATTAATTGCCCTACACCTGAGTGCTGTATTTTACGAATCCGTGCGTATTTGCTACATAAGGATTAATATAATTACTCATACGTCTGATCAATAAGCTCTTTTGACAAATGTAACGAAATTTAGAAATGCATTTTCTCATAACAAAATACAACGTACCCTTTCATTTTATATTCAAACTATTCTTATCTGAAACAGAACGTTATATAGATAATACGCTGTCCTGTTTTTAAAAAAAATTTATTCAGGTAATAATCTGTTTGTTTAAACGTTGATCTATGTACGTACTTGTTTTCGTAATGTTTGTTATAATACCTTTCCTGTTCTGGATTTATGGTATGTGTGTGTGTGTGTTGAAAGCCTTATGTATATATTTATATATAGCACATAATGTATATGATAATGAAGCAGGTACTGTTATTATTATTATAGGAACAAGAAGGATGGATCATAGAATAAATACCACATCAAAACAAGAGGAGGAGGATCTTCTCCATAAATGGTTTTTTTCTCCGAAACGGTTAACGCCTGTAGAAATTACAAAATTAAAAGCAATAGTCAACAGGCCAAGCTCAAGTATAAGACCATTTCTAAAAGACTTAATAAACAATTTATAAAACCCCAGCGACCTACATCTCGTGTTTCGTGGCATGAGGACCCCCCCCCCAACGGCGTAGGATAACAGTACTTATTAAGGTAACAAACTACTTTTAATACACAATTTTTATCACTGTGTGTGCGTATGTTTGACTGTAGTGCAGAGAATACTATTTGAAAGGACATTAACTTATGAGGAATTAATTTCTATTTTTAATTTATTTCACTATACACCTCTGAATCTATATGTAATTATTTGTAAACTGCGTTACCTGTTGCAGCAAACGTTAACACTAGAACGATTATATTATTATTCAGTGATATATACACACAATTTACTTAGCATATAATCTGTATTTTGTTTTACATTATACACCTCTGAACCTATATGTAATTATTTGTATAGTTATTGTCACTCCATACTTCAGTTTGGACGACCGTAAACGTAAGTTTATGTATTATTATTATTGTAACGATATTAGTTCGTAATGTGTGGTTTCTTTTTTTTTCAAACGATAACTATTTCTAGTAGTCTGTGGGCTTGACTTTCCTAATATATATATATTTTGTAACAGCGCTAATTCTGCCTGTGTGTATGTACATGCAAAGCTTCGGGCGATGAACGTGAACTTTCCTGATGACCACATCACCACCATTACTTTCACTAGTCTTCTTTGTAGTCATTGTTTAGTTGCACCTAGCTTGATACAGACGTCTTCACTTCTCATAAATAATGTCGTTTATCACAAAATTCAATGCAGTTTCTGCTATTGAGTACAAACGGTGTGCAGAATTAACATTGAACAAGCAGTATCCGATTGTTAACATGGTGCATGTGGACACAAGATATGGGAAGTCTGTGCTTGTAACGTTGGAAGATGGTGAGCTACGCTATCGTGTATATCTACCTAAGAGGTATGCTTGCGTCTTTACAGATGAAGAGCTCCGTCATATAAGCCCCAGCGACCTACATCTCGTGTTTCGAGGCATGAGGAATCAAACAGTACGTATGGAAATCGTACCTCGTTAAGGTAACAAACTACTTGTAATAAACAATTTTTTATCATTGTGTGTGTGTGTGCGTATGTTCGAATGTAGTGCAGATTCTAATTTACAAAGTTTTGATGAATGGATTTTTAATTTATTTCACTATACGCCTCTGAACCTATATGTAATTATTTGTAACTGCTTTACCTGTTGCAGCAAACGATAACACTAGAACGATTATATTATTATTATTATTCAGTGATATATACATACATACAATTTACTTATTAAACACTTCAATGATTGTAACGTCTTACAATGACTATAGCATATTTAAATCTGTTATCTGTTTATTGGTCCTACATGTACATGTTGTATGTATGTGTATGATTACGTTGTGTTTGCGTCTGTGTGTGGGTGCGTTGCGTATGTGTGCGTGTACGTCTGTGTGTGTGTGCGTGCACGTGTGGTGTAACCCAAACGTGTGTACGTTGCGTTTGCGTCTGTGTGTGGGCGCGTTGCGTGTTTGGTTATGTTGCGTATGCGTGCGTGCGTGTGTGTGTGTGTGTGTGTGTGTGTGTGTGTGTGTGTGTGTGTGTGTGTGTGTGTGTGTGTGTGTGTGTGTGATTACGTTGCGTATGCGTCTGTATGTGCGCGCGTTGCGTGTGCATCTGTGTGTGTGATATTTAACATGATTTTAATGTTGTTGTTGTATTGTTATGTTGCAGGTTGCTTCTTCTACAAGTACGACACACAATTATATATATATAAACTTTCGAAAAATATCAATTTCTAATGTATTTATTTAATTGTGAATTTTATATTGTGAATGTTAAAATATATTTAATCATTTAAACAAATTATGAATTTATTTTATTTCACTCTACACCTCTGAACATGTGTACAATTAATTTATTTTTTGTGAACTGTTACATCAGAAGATTTGTATGAATTTCAGCCGCCGTTTTCATGTGTGTGTATAATTTTAATTTATTTCGCTATACACTACTGAACCTATGTGTGTGTAAACTGCAACCTTAAAACAGAAGTATTGTCTGTAACAACATAACAGGTAAGTAGTTCATTGACGCCAAATATATATATTTCTAACAAGGATCAATCACACTGACTGCATTATAAAACTATTAATTAATTATTTAATACATTGAAAATGAAGACGACGTTTTGACAACGAGAGAGGGCTAAAATTATTTATTCATCACACCGACTACTCAATGTACGAGAGGGAGACAGGAGAAAGGGTATGAAACCTTGCATAGTTGAAACGTGTGAGAGTGAGAGAGAGAGAGAGAGAGAGAGAGAGAGAGAGAGAGAGAGAGAGAGAGAGAGAGAGAGAGAGAGAGAGAGAGGACGTTACTATTTGTTGACACAGTTGAAACAAGTGAGAGTGTGAGAGAGAGAGAGAGAGAGAGAGAGGACGTTAATATTTGTCGAATAAATATAAACTTTCTAATTTCATATACATGCGCTCGGTACTGACCACAGTTTGAGCATAACGTTTGACAACGAGAGAGACATACACAACGTGTGAGAGAGAGAGAGGGAGAGAGAGAGAGAGGACGAATAATACAGAGGTTGGTACATCTGATCATATAGATTTAATATACATTATAACACGCGACAAATTTGAACTCATGTAAAGGTTGGTACACCTAATCATATATTTTAATATACACTATAATGCCGGTGAGCATAACGTTTGACAACGAGAGAGAGAGAGAGAGAGAGAGACATACACACCGTGTGAGAGAGAGAGAGAGAGTAACAATTATGATCATATATAGTTTGAATTTCCCACCACAGAAGAGAAAGAAATGTTGGCAGATCTGCTCTATACACGCACACAATAATTTAAGATTGGTAACCCTGATCATATATTTTAATATATACACTATATAACACATATTTGAATTTCCCTCCCCCCACCGCAGAAAATGTTGACAACCCTGCTCATATAAAATATCTATACACTATAATAATACTACAGAGGTTGGTACACCTGATCATATAGATTTAATATACATTATAACACACAACAAATTTGAACTCATGCAAAGGTTGGTACACCTGATCATATATTTTAGTATACACTATAATGCTTCGAGTTGGAACCACCCCCCCACCCACTGATATGAAATAAAAAAACAACCTCCCACCCAACACCACCCACTGATATGCAAATCAGCTTTCTTAAAAAAATAAAATTCACGGATGCTGGTGGTCCATTGAACATCATCCCACCAAATCAATTTAATTAAAAAAATAAAAAAAATAAAATAAAAAAAAATAAAAAAAATTTATTCGCGGAAATTCGCGGTGCTGTGGTCCATCGGGATGCTGCGGGTCCAGCGGTTCGCTGATCTTGACACAGATCAACGAAAAAGTCGCTGATGCTGTGGTCCAGATATGGCCTGGGGGAATTCCTTTCTGCGTTTGAACTCTCATTTTCCCTCTACTGTTATGACTCACTACGAAAAATTTCCAAGATTATTGTTGAAGATAAAGTATTAGAACAGACCTTAAATTTTAACTACTAAGGTTGTAACATACGTTTTGACGTTGGCAATGATGTATAAAATAAAGTCAATAGATTTAAACACATATGTAGAACTGTAAACAGACCACTAAAAAATAAAACGAGACGTGTGACAAAATTGAAATTTTACATAAACAATGGCTGTTCCAGTGCTATTATATGGCAGAATATCCTGGATAAAAGCAACATACAATGAGCATAGTTGAGATTTTTAAGAAGGGTTAAAGGATGCACTAGAAGAGACCATACAAGAAATGAACATGTTCGGGAAGAACTAAATATATATAATCTAAATGAGAAAAATTTAGAATACAGGGGAAAATGAAGATAGCATTTAAGTCGTATGGATGAAGATAGAATACTTGTACTTGTAGTTGTAAACAAGTAAACGGCTTCTGGAAGAAGGAATGCAGGAAGACCAAGAAAGAAACGGATCTGATAATGTGAAGTCGGAACAGGCACGTCGCCTAATCAATGAAGTGTAGAAGGAAAGAAGAAATAGATAGAATAAAGTATGCATTGCGGTCAATGTTGGCTGCTGCATGCCTCAGGATTGAACCCTGATAAACACCATAAAAATAACGAAAACGTTTGACCATGAGAGGATTTGTCGAGTGGAAAAAGAAGGGGATGAGTTCTTAAAGCAACTAATTAAAACGGTTAACAGAGCAAAAATGAATTTGGAAGTCGAGTTGAAAGAAGTTAATGCAGAAGCACGGCCTTCATTTTTAAGTGTAACTTATTAACAAAGGAAGGCTAACCTCCCGTCTTAGTTTCCCTAAAGTTTATTTTGTTTTCAACTTTATGTAGCTTTTTCTCAGGCTCTACTTGAGGTAAGAAACCTGAAATTTTTCACAGTATCCTATGTACAGTATATCCTCACTTATTCGTCACCTACAGGTCCCGAAAGATGACGAATTAGTGAGGGAGTAAGAATCAAACCCATTAAAGACAATATAAAATATTTTATTACAACACTAGCAATGTACAGTACTAATGTTATGCTCTAACATATTTATCGCTGGGAATTTTTGAGCACAAATACGTTAAGTACTGTAATTGCAAAACAATTTGTAAAATGATTGTAAACAAGAATCTGTAATTTTCTTGTGTTTTTCTGTCGACCGTACTCTTCAAGAGCCAAATTGTGTATCTGGCGCAGTGAAATTATTTTACGAAGTTCTGCTTCATTTTGGCCTTCCTACCACTTGATTGTTGTAGTCACTGATTGAATGGGCTCCTTATGAGGGATTGTAGATTTTATTGGCTGGTCATCTTCTGGATCATTAGCTTCTGTAGGGTCTGCGGATACGTATGTAATAATTTCATCATCACTAAACATTTCATAACATCTGGTAAGTTTTTTCCCACCAATTTTTGACGTCGTCTTCATTCCAACTGTTTAATGGTTTTAGGATCTAGCAACTATCTAATATTCCTATTTGGGGTAAAGACTTTCTTCTTCGGTAGACGCTAGTTGTAATTTAGATGCCCGCAACTTATTCCAGGCAGGTTTTAAAGTGTTTTCAGTAATACTTTGACAGTCATCAGCAATCCGACTGAATTTTTGGAATGTATCACGCAGTAACAACACAACACTTATGGTGCCGTCTACACAAATACGAAAAATGGATTTTCGGAACCAATACCTTCCGCAATCCATTCTCCTGTCCATTATTAGTATACCGGGCACAATCAGCACGTTTCTGGTTTACCCCGGCTATAATTAGAGCGTGTATATTACTCGCTTGTAAATAAAGAAAAAGAAATGAAAAGCTTTAGTGGGTGACGAATTACAGAGGGAGACGAATTAGTGGGTGACGAATTACTGAGGTTCCACTGCATACCTTTTAACGTTTAAAATAAAAGTTTGTAAATTTACCAAATAATTTATGATTTACAAAATATTTCATACCAAAAGCAAGGGGAGAAAAGTACATTTACAAAATAAACCTTTTTGCAAGACTAAACAAACTTTTTTAAATGCGGTTAAAGTAGTTACTAGGCATAACTTCTTATATGTGGCATAGATCGTTAACAAAGGATTTCAAAATTAGCCCCAACTGAAATAACCCTTTTTAAGCTTAATTCACTTCAATGGTTACAACTAATATATAGTCCCTACTAACAATTATTGTAAATATAATATAAATAATTAACCTAATGTTTCGCAGTTATGGCAATATACAACATAAAATTAACACTTTCACATTCAACTAAATATGATTTGCAAATGAAATAAAAATATGATAATTGTTAACAATTATCGTAAAAAAACAAATCATGAAAACTTTTACAACACAACTAAATCGAGCTATACTCTGTACAGACCAAATAACATCACAGATTACATTTCTACTTCCATGTTCCTTAAGAAAATGGACGTAAATGGTGATCGTGAAAAATCGTATTCGGGATAAGGGCTGATTCTGATTGTATTACCCTCAAAATATGAAAAAAAGTCATTTTTCGAGAAGTAAGTGTGTATGTGTGTTTCTGTGTGTCTGTGTGTAGAATGTTTTCTATGGCGAACAATAACTGCCGCAAACAGATTCAAATATTTTTTTACATATGTGCCCGAGTTGTAGAAGACTCGAGGCCTTTTTACTTTGGTGAAGATTGGTTAAAGGGAAGTGGTAGTTTACCTGCAACGTTTTAAGTTTTAACAAGAGTAAAGTATTTAATTTTTATACATAAGCCACTGTAGAAATTAAAATGAAATATCTATAAATAAAAATCGGTATGGAGAACCATATATGACTTCCATGTTCTAAGATTTATATTTAAAATCATTTTCTAAATGAAATACTTCCACAGAAAATACTTCTTTCTAGTTCTTGCTTCAGCCTTAACCATAGTACTATGTTCACTAACGTATACAGCCTCACGTTAGGGCACTTGATTTTCACTGATGATGGCAGTCGATGGCACTGCCGAAACGTCTGGTTTCTTAAAATTACTCTTGTTAACACATAAAACGTTGCAGGTAAACTACACCTTTCCCTTACCCCGATCTTCACAAAAATCAATAGGCCTTGTGTCCTCTACAATCAATTACGTATGCAAAAGTTTATTTGATTCTGTTTGAATTTGCGAGAGTTATCGTTCGGCATAGAAAAAAATTCTACACAAAGACACACACAGACACTTTTCGGAAAATTGAATTTTCTTCGTGTTTTGAGGGTAGTACAATGTTATACATATTATAGAAAATATATAAAAATAATAAATCAATTTCATTAATGTTATGTTAGGTATGTGAGTTGTGTCATGGGTTCTTTGGATTATACAAAAGAAACAATTTAATCTAATCAGAACAAACTAAAATAGTAAAATGAGAAAATACTATTCATAATGTTTATAGTGTTTGTTATATATTAGTTCACTGTTTTAGTTCCTTTAAATTTAATAAGGAGTGAACAAATGTATGTCTTAGTCTAATCGTATTTACATAGAACACACTCACCAAATTGCTGTTTAGTTTTATAAATTATTTTCTTGTTACAATTCTTCTGACCTTCAGTTTCAGTGTTTTATATTAAGTTTTATATAAAGTTCCTGAAATAATAAAAAGTATTTTATTAGAAATGTTCAGCTTTTAATTATGTCTGTTCTGGTTTTTTAATCAAATCAAACAATTCAATTAAATTTATTTTTATTTTCTATAGATTAACTCGGTAAAGCTCTTGGATTCACAACATGTTTTATGAGTCACAGTGATGATTTTACAATGTATAATTAACATGATTTATTCTAAACTTATTTTACTTTTTACTTGTCCCTGATGTACATAATTAGTTTCTAGGCATATATTCCACAAGTTATAAGTATTGTACACATTGCTTAATCTTATTAGATTAGTTACATAGTTATTTTATATAAATTACATGTGTTACTCAATGTTCATATTATAAAAAGATATATTTCTTAAACACTTTTATTTCACAATATTCTAAAAACTTGCACATTGCTTTTTAACGTTAATAACTGTTATTTTCATTATTTTCACCTTTCTTACATTAGGTAGTTGGTAATTATGGGTTTAATATTATTTAATTGTTGTTTTTATATAACTTATAGTCTGTAATAAGATTACATACAATAACTGTTTAAGGTTCGCAGACCATTAAAAAGGGTAGTTGAAGGGGAGGATGTAATTTTTACTTCCATGTTCCATAAGGAAATGGAAGTACGGTCATGCCGAAAAAAATCGTGTTCGAAATAGAGGCAGATTCTGATTGTACTACCATCAAAACGAAAAAAAGTCATTTTTCGAAAAGTCTCTGTCTGTCTGTGTGTAGAATGTTTTCTATGCCAAACGATAACAGCCGCAGATTCAAACAGAATCAAATAATGTTTTGCATACAGCCATGAATTGTAGAGGACTCAAGCCCTATTTTTTTGGTGAAGATCGGTTAAGGGAAAGGGGTAGTTTACCTGCAACGTTTTACGTTTTACAAAAGAAAAGTGCTTAATTTTGATAAATAAAGTATCCTGAAAAGAAGGCCATAATAATCCACTGTAGAAAAGTAGATAAAATATCTATAAATGAAAAGGGTAGTTGAAGGGGGAAAGGGTTATTTTTTGTTATAATTTAAAATAGTAGTTGATGATGGAGGAGGTAAATTTTTATAAGTTTTATATGTGTACTACGTTATTGACAACAAAAAAGTAGTTTCTATGGAAACATTTCATTTAACTTTAACAAAATTCTATATTTTTTCATTTTAATTTACATCATGTATGAGAGAAAATATATCGTTCGTGGCAGGCAAGCATATCTCAATTATGTAATGTTTACATTTACATTTTATTATTATGATTACCGCAATAAAAAGGCAGGCAAGACACACACACACAATTCGCGTTATTTCTGGACTGACTCATGTTTATTTTCTTACATTTGCACGCTTTTTAAATGGGAAGTGCCGAAACCCACACCAACACAACGCGTGCAAGCCGAAAAAGTGTCCAGCGTGGATAGCAATTTGCTTCCTGTGGATCGCTGGGCAGTGTAACTGCACGTGTTTACAGAGGAATGGTTCATAGACAGAATTTTCGTCTTTAGGGAATGAACCCTCTGCAAGATGCTCAGGGTCCATGAGTGACTTCGGAGCACTTCGGAGGAGGGATGATTATTTGCGTAGTTCTGTTTCATTATAAGAATAAAGTAAGCCTACCTAATTTTTATGGATAAAGTGACTGAAGATAACATTATATTAAACGACTACCACATAATAAAAAAATATCTATAAATAGTGAAATTAGTTTGAGGGTTGGCGATATTTTTTTAGAAATTACCGAAACCGAATTCAAATAAATTATTTTAAACATAAATCTTACAACATGGAAGTCATGTATGGTCTTCCATACTGATTTTTTATATGTGTACTACGTTATCGGCAACAAAGAAGTAGTTTCTATGGAAATATGTCATTTCAAATTGTCAAACTTGTCAAATTCTTCAATTTATATTTGAAAATTTGAAATATAAATCTTAGAACATATAAGTCATGTACGGTTCTCCATACGGATATTTTCTGTTAATTAAAGCATCTCGTGTAGATAAAATTCATTGAAGGATATGCAAGATGATAAAGGTACTCACCTGACCTTCTATTTATTATCCGCCGAGATTTTCAGTATTTGAGAAAAATAGTTTTTTTTTAATTTTTTTTATGTGGGTAGATAAACGATTGTAGAATATAGAACATAGGAATATAAATAAACTTGTCATATATTTACTTTTTATACAGTAGTGTTGTGTAGGCTACTGTGGTTATGAAGACCTTTACGATCAAAATTAAGGGACACCTGTGTCAGTAACACAATACCAAATACTATAATTAAATAGAGTACAGTGGAGATGCACCCGGCATCTTGCTTCATCTCAAAAAATACGAAATGCAAAATTTACAAAACACTTATCAGGCCAGTGCTGACAAATGCTTCAGAAACCTGGACAATGACAAAATATAGCGAGAGACGTCTAGGTTGCTGTGTAAGACGGATTCTGAGAGCAATACAAGAAATTGGAATGTAGCGCAGGCGCTATAATTATAAGCTATACCATCTTTATAAAGGCCCGGACGTTGTCAGGATAATCAAAATATAAAGGCTAAGGTGGGTTGGACATATAGAGAGAATGGAGGAAGAAGAGTCTACGAATATATTTTCAACCAGCAACCAATGGGTAGTAGACAAAGGAGAAGACCCCGAAGTGGATTCAAAGACCAGATAGAGGAAGACCTCAGAAAACTGAACATAAGAATCTGGAAAGCCTGAGCACGCAATAGGGAGGAATGGAGTCGACCCTTGGAGCAGGCCAAGACCCACCAAGGGTTGTAGAGCCACTTCTGATGATGATGAAAGTGATGATGACAAAAAAGAAGAAACCCATTAGCGTATGTTTGCTATGCCATTGATTATATTTAAAAGAAATTATAGTGTGATTAACAACAATCAGTAACCACGACATGCATCAGTTTCCATACGCTATTTCCATATGAAAAATACAGTACAACTCAAAACAATTATCCTAAGATGATGTACGCAAAAGACGCCTCACCGTGGAATCGCTTTCAACACAGTTTAACAGGATTCAGTCCACGTGTAGGTTTTCAAATCGATTTCGTATTATTGTCCCCACCTAACGGTCATTAAAAACAACAAACTGAAGGGGAAAAGCCACTCACTGCGTCGTTGGCAAAATAATAATCCCTTTACAAGCAAAAAACACATGGCTCATTTCCAAATACAGGAGAACCCCACACTTTCAGTGATGATGTATTATCAACAAGAGTAAAACAATTCTAGACTACTCTATGGTGTGTCCTTTTATATTGATTTTTTATCTAACTTCAAATATTATTCTTCTGCTTTCAAATAGTCGCTGATTTTTTTAAAACTGCGGCATAGTGTTTATCACAGTTTGGTCTACAGAAATCCAACGGTAAATAAAACTAATTCATCAGTTTCACAACACGGTAGATAGGGAAGGTACTGTCTGTTCCGCCTTCAAAACTCCTCCAGCCATCTCTTCCTGGGTCTACCCACACACGTGTCCTATAGGTTTGTATTTACAGACTTGTTTGGCCAGTAAGAAGTAACCTGACATTGTTTCTAAGTGTTTTTGCACTGTTGTTCGTGATACTTTAATTTTTCATTCAAGTTAAAAACTTGTTACACTTCTTTTCTGGCCTCATTCCGTATAAGGTGATTTGTTTCAGTATGTTCTCTGCATTTGTGTTTTTGTTATTTGATACATATAGTCCATCATCTACATATCTTATCCATATGCCATCTGGGTCATGTGTTTTTATGATATTTTGTATTTTGGTGTCTATGTGTTGTAACAAATCAATAACATACATCTCAAAATACAATTCACAGAAGAAAAAGAAAAACATAACAAAATCAACTATTTAGACATAACCATCACAAGATACAACAAACACATACAATATGCAATATATAGAAAACCAACTTCCATTAACATCATTATACCTAACCATTCTGACCACCCACCACAACATAAAATGTCAGCATTTTATTCGTTATTTAACAGAATGTACAAAATACCCCTAAACAAACAAGAAACTGACAAAGAAAGAAATATATTATACCAAATTGGTTATGCAAATGGATACAATAAAAATACTATGATCAAAATAGAAAATAAAATCAAATACAAAATAAAAACTGAACAATTAAGAATTAATCAAAATGAACAACACATAAATAATAATAACAACAAAAAATGGGCCACATTCACATATATAAATAATAAAATGACAAAACTAACAAAACTATTTAAAAACACAGATATAAAAATAGCATACAAAACTAATAAAAATAAATTACAAAATCTAAATATCTCACACAACAAAGATAATACAACAACCAACGGTATATACAAAATTGAATGCCAAGATTGCAATAAATGTTATATAGGACAAACAAAAAAACAGCTGAAAAAACGTTATTTTGAACACCTAAATGCATACAAAAAACCAAATATATATAAATCCAATTTAGCCACACATGCAATAAACACAGGACATGAATTCCCAGACATAACCAATGTAACACTAATAAAACATATACCACACAAAGGCACCATAATGAACATTTAGGAAAATTTACAGATTTACAAACATAAAACACAAAACAAACTAATACCAGAACAAATACAAATCAATACATAACATGACACAATATTCAAAGCACTCAACATCGAAAATACACAAAATACAAAAACAGATACCACGACCACACACAATAATGCAACTTTAAAAGACCAAAGACCAACAAACGACCTTAATAACATCCAAAAGCCAACACACAAATACTTCACCAGAAACAAGATGGCGAAGGCTGAAGATGAGAGAACAGGAACTCTCGAAACATGTTCCTAATAGGGAAAAAAGTGTATCTTGAGGTAAATTTAGTTATAAATATTAAAGTATTATATCCATCAAGAAACGGACTGTAGCAGAAAGTGATTGAAATATATATAATTGTTATGATAATTCATTTGATGCAATTAATAAGTTCGAAATACTAGGTTACGTGATAGAGAATGAAGGGTTCATAAACGCGAGTGTACATTTCAGGATAAACATAGGAAATAGGGCTTAACATGTCAACAGCAGACTGTTGAGAAGCAAACTCATTAGTGTAACACAAAAATAAAAATTATTGTGACACTTGCCAGACCGGTTGTTACTTACGGAGATGAGACATGGATGTTAACAAAAAAAGAACAAAAAACTCTAAGAAGGCTTGAAAGAATATTGTAAGAAGTGTTTATAACTCTGTTGAAAAAGATGATGAATGGAGAATAAGAAATAACCAGGAGATAGATGAGCTATTGAAGCGATAGGACATTGAATGGTCCATGAAAACTCAACGAACTCAATGGCTAGGTCACGTAGAGCGGGTGGACGATCACCGTATGCCATTGAACTCTTGAGGGCTCAAGTCTATAAAAGTGATTCAATTAGACGTTACAATTTTAAGGTAAAATAAAACGCATTGGTTCTTGATAAACTCTTAATGTATTTATTTCTATATGTTGTTCAGACATTGACATTAAACATGATAAATGATATCGGCCAAATGGCTGCCACGAGCGGCCCTGCAGGCTTCCGCCCTTTTGATGAAATTTTCCATCACTTTCCGGCATACCTCCTTCGGCAGCCCATGAATAACATGGCGTATCTCGTCCTTTAGCTCTCGAATCGTTTTGGGGTCATTGGCATACACCTTCTGCTTCAAATAACCCCAAAGAAAATAATCCAACGGCGTGAGGTCACACGATCTTGGTGGCCAATGTTGATCGCCGAAACGAAAGATGACACAGCCGGGGAACTTTGTGTGCAACAACTGTATTGCTTCTCGCGCTGTGTGGCAAGTGGCACCGTCTTCTTGGAACCACATGTCTTCGACATCAATATCATCCAATTTGTTATCATCTCCCAATAACGTTCACCATTGACTGTTACTGCATCAACACGGGCATTTTCAAAAAATTACGGTCCAATCACGTCGCCGACCCAAAATCCGCACTAAACAGTGACTTTTTGTGGATGAATTGGTTCTTCGAGAATGGCTCGTGGATTTTAAAGTCCCCAAAATGCGGCAATTTTGTTTGTTCACATACCCATCTAGTTGAAAATGAGCTTCATCGCTGAATATGATTTTCTTCGCAAAATCGCCATCAACTTGGTGGTTCTCTAACACCCAGTCAGCAACGTCACGACGTTGTCTATGATCTGCTGGCTTCAATTCCTGTGTCAATTGGATCTTGTAGGCATGTAAATGCAGATCTTTAGTTAATATGCGCTGCGTGGTGCTGTAGGAAAGGCCCAACTGCTGCGAACGATGGCGAATGGAGGTCGACGGATTGTCATGGAGACTGGCACTCCCTGAAGCGATATTTGTGAGTGACTGGCCACTACGAGGACGTACTGGGCTTTGCACATCCAACGCTTAACCGGTTCTATTGATTTTTTTTAACTAATTTGTAACCGCGGCACGAGATGGACGTTTCTGTTTTCCGAAGTCATTTCGCAGTGCGCCAATCGTTTTAGTTAAATTTTCTCCACTTCGAAAGTAGGTTTTAACAATTAAAATACATTCTTGAGTTGAATACCGCTCCATATCAACAAATTTCAATACTTAGCAATGACTGATTTTAAATACCAGCTGTTCATCTTTCACAAGAAAACAGTATTGCCAACTTAGAATTGTAACCTCCAACTGAATCACCCTAGAAATAGGAGTTGACCTAGAGTACGATGGTTTGATGATGTGCTGGGAGATCTAAGAAGAATGTATGTGAGGGGTTACATTGAGATGGCAATGGTCAGGAGACTTTGAAGATGACTAATGTTGGAATCTAAGACTCGCATTGGACTTTAGTGTTAAAGAAGAAAAAGAATGAAACGAGAGCTACTTCTATTCTTTTTTCTGTTATTGCTTGAAGAAGTGTTGCTATTTCGTTCATTCTTTTTCCTAAATATATTTTACTTTTTTTTCTGCATCATTTATGATAGAATACACATATCCATTAGTTTTCGATATTTATTTGAATATTTTGATTACAATTTATTCTACCACGAAGCACAGCGTCTGCACCGGCGTTGGTGAACACAGCCACTGTTGTCGCTTGAGGCAGCCGGAGTCTGCGGTGGTCGAGCACGCTATCTCCAACGCTGTTCATCGCGTTTTCTTTGAGGGGACCAATATCTTATACTCGGAGAGTGTCTATTACCCTTGGCTGCACATAGAGTCCGTGGAGATCTTTAAACATTGTTCCGTCGTGATGAATAGAAGAAGAGAAAACCTCCTATTAAAAACAGGATTTAGCATACTGCGGTCCCAAACCAATGAGATAGCACTTGAAGCTAATTGGTTCATGCTGTTTTCCAGCTTTAATCGTGCTGTTATGAAAGTTTATATTAGTGGGCCTTCTTAAAGAAGATGCATAGTCTCTATTTCTTCACTGGGTATATTCTCCTTCTATGATAAGATGGAAGAACGAAAGCAGCAATGGATGGAGCACGTCTACAGAGTAGAGAGCACCAGAGGCTAGCAAAGTGCGCTGTAGACTACAAACCAGTTGCCAGAAGATCTGCGGGTAGGCCCTGGAAGAGATGGTTGCAATGAAGACGGAACAGTCTGTAGTAAGCCTACACCGTGAAGTGACGACGACGACGACGACGATGTTTCAGTTGTAGCTTGAGACGGGACAAGTGTCCGCCTGTAACACCGAACAATTCTCAATTAAAGTCTCAAGCAAAATGTGGTGAGTTGGCGGACACCGTGTGGTGAATTGGCGGACACCGTGTGGTGAATTGGCGGACACCGTGTGCCACGTGTTGCCGACACTGATGATGGCCTCCGATGGAGAGGTGAAACGTCTGTCAACATACGAGGGGGTACCCAAAAATAACCGGAATAGCGCTGCGACTGGCGGAGCTTACGTAGTACGCATTTCTCCCGCTAGGCGAGTGTAGCGCAACTCGTTCCGAGTTCAGTGCCGCCATTGTTGTCGTCTGAGAAGGTTATGTCCGGTCACAGTAATTCGTTTTGTAAAAGCAGTTTCGCTTGCTCCTCGTTTTTTGTCATGGCGGATTTAAGTGATTTAAGCGCGCTGCTGTGAAATTTTACTTCCTGCTTGGGAAAAACGCCGCAGAAACTGTTGTGATGTTGAAAACAGCTTACAAGGATAGTGCTATGGGAAAAACTCAAGTGTACCAATGGTTTTCTCCTTTCAAAGAAGGTAAAATGTCAATTGATGACAAACCTCGTTCTGGACGTCCGTCAACTTCCAGAATTGACGAAAATGTTAAAAAAGTTCATGCAATCGTGCTTGAAGACCGACGACAGACCATTGAAGAGATTAGTAAGTTATCTGGAATAACTTGGAGCTCGGTTCAGTGAATTTTGTCAGAAGATTTGGGGATGAGAAGGGTCACTGCAAAATTTGTGCCTCGGGTCCTGACTGAACAGCAAAAAGAGAATAGAGTTGAAACATGCCGTGCATTGAAAGACCAGCTCCGAACCGACCCAGATTTTTTCTCCAAGGTCATTTCTGGTTATTTATGGTGCTATCGTTATGACCCCGAAACTAAACAACAGTCAAGCCAGTGGAAAACTTCATTGTCACCTCGCCCAAAAAAATCTCGTCACGTGAAATCAAACATCAAGACGTATTTAATTTTTTGTAAACAAAATTAAATACATAGCTTTAAAAAAAAAAATTCCGGTTATTTTTGGGTACCCCCTCGTAGACCTTTGACCACTACCTAACAGCCCAACCAATAAGCTTTTCAACATTTTTTTCAGTTTTATTCTCTTATTGAAATATTGTATTACCTTTATTTATCATTATCCAAAACTTGCGCTATTTTTTAAAAATACGAGTGGATGCAATTGTATTTACTGTAACAGTTAACTGTTGGGCGACACTGTGTATTGCAATAGTGTTTTGACAAAACCAATAACAGACTATATGGCACATTGTATAGAAAATAAAAAGGAATTAAGTAAAGTATAAGAATCATTTACCAGTGATTAAATTTTATAAGACAATTGCAATACCCACCTTCCTCGTGAACCGTAGGTCATGACAAAAAATAGATGCCGCAAAATTCAGAGTGCTGAAATGCAGTTTCTTCAAAGTACTTTAAGCTGTACATTGCAAGATAGAATAAGGAATGAGGATATCATAGCAGAACTCGAAGTAGAGGACATCAATGAAATTATATCAGCTCACAGAAGACAATGGTGGGATCATCTGCAAGGGATGACAGAGGATCGATTGCCGAAAGCGGCACTGAACTATAAAGGCACTGGGAGAAGAGACGTGGGTTGTCCGAGGATGAGATGGGTGCCGGAACAGCTTTATATAACCTAATCCTTGAAGAGGAGAAGAAGAAGAATGGAGGAGGAGGAGGAGGAGGAGGAGGAGGAGTAGGAGGAGGAGGAGGAGGAGGAGGAGGAGGAGGAGGAGGAGGAGGAGGAGGAGGAGGAGGAGGAGGAGGAGAAGAAGAAGAAGAAGAAGAAGAAGAAGAAGAAGAAGAAGAAGAAGAAGAAGAAGAAGAAGAAGAAGAAGAAGAAGAAGAAGAAGAAGAAGAAGAAGAAGAAGAATGTAAGAATCGTTGAAATAAAATTTAAAATTTATTTAAACATTGATTGCTTATTGTAGTATGTCATTGTAAAGTAAATTTACAACCGTGGTGAAAGGAGTAGGAGAAATGAAGGGAATGCCGTCCGGGAGATAATTTAGCCTACAACGGTAATCTACATAATTGTTCTGGTTTTGCGGTGTGCGAGTTGTGTTCTGATAATTTGCCAACAGGGGGCGCCAGGCAGGCTTTGCTCTGCAGACAAGCGTATTGTGGTTTTGTTATATAAAGCAACGCAAGGTCATATTGTGTCTGCGCTTTGAGCAACGAATATCACTGGCTTTTATGGTTAGTATATTATATTCTTTATTTTACGTAGGTCAGACAAAGGAAAATCTACTCGATATGTTCCTTCAACACCGCAATGCATTTTTGAAACCAAATATTTATAAATCTAATTTAGCCAGACAATATCTAAATAATAAACACCAATTTCCAGACATTGAAAATATAAACTGAATTAAGAACATACAAAAAGATCAAGAAATGGATATTTTGGGAAAATCTTAATATTCACAAACACAATAACCATAATTTATTAATTAAAGAAGAACACAAATAAAAACAAAACAAGATGATCTATTTTAAATTATAAATTTATTGAAATAAATAAAATATAAACATTAAATATTTCCAGGATAACCGACAAAACAGCGAATTAAGTAAATAAACATTTACAGAATCGTCAACTAATCGACTTAAATCGATTACCAGTTATTTTACATTAAAATCGAAACAAATTCGATTATTCGTTAGTTTCTATATTAACATAGAATTATTTCAATTGTTACTGATTCACTTACAAACCTCAGATATGCTGATATTTTTCAGTGAAATGTGCGTCAGGTGTTGAAACAACAAAACGCAATACACTACTTGCAGAACAAACTACAATGAATATTATCACAATATATATATATATATATATAAGTATAGTTTTATATATATTTGTCTGTTTTGATTAATAGGGTTTCACAATAATATTTTTACGACGGTCTGCTCATCGTCGTATGGTACAGTGGAAAACTAAATACAAGACACCAATTAAGTCACTAATCACCAGCGTTAATTATCACAGTTAAACAGTTCGTAATTAACGACACAGCCTCTTCAACAAATAAAATATAAATTGTTCACACGCAGTAAAATGTCAACTAATATAAAACACAATTGTATTACAATTATACCGCCCGATTATAGAACACAAAACTTCGCCACAATAATCACTGGAACGCACAGAGTATACACTTGTAATCGCCCGACAATAAACTGAACTAAGGCCGCTGTCGCCTAGTATTTATATCCCGTTCACAGACCAGAACATTCCACAATTACGCGTTATTTCTACACTACGACGTAATTAGCGAGGCTGGCGGAGTCTAGAAAAGCTCGCAAACGCATGTTGAAATCACGTACTTTCACAACATTCAGCCGGATTCCAATGGATCGTTCGAGAAACACGTGGATTGTTCTGTGATGTCGTAGCAATATATTATAATAGAGAGATGATGTTACATTAGTAATTTAATGTTAACAAAATATACGGTTAGGTTCTGAAATGTTAACATTTTGTTTACATTATAGAATCTTTTGTAATGTTAACATTTTGTTTACATTATAGAAGGTTTTGTAATGTTAACATATTGAATGTTAACATAACAAAATTCTGTAAGTTTAGGTTGAACAATAACCATTGTAAAATTTATTTCACAACGTTGGACCACTAAACAATCTGTGGATGTCTTCAGGTATATGTAACATTAGGACATCATCATCTTCACAACACGGCATATGCAAGGTACTGTCTCTTCCGTCTTCAAAGATCCTCCTGACATCTCTTCCTGAGTCCTACCACGCACCTGTGTCCTATACATTTGTATTTCCAGAATTGTTTGGCGAGTCTGAAATCTGACATTCTTTCTGAATGTTCTTTCCACATTTGTTTGTAATCATTTAATTTTTCATTCAAGATAAAAACTTTTAAATCGTCTGTTATGGCCTCGTTTCTTATACGGTCGAGTTTAGAACACCTTTTAACTCCTCTTAAGAATGCTATTTCCGATGCCCGTATATACTGCCTTGTTTTTTGGTTGTTGCCCTTAGTTCATACCAATAGGACAGCACAGGCACCGCCATAATTTCGTAGAACTTTATTTTTGTGCCTTGACGTACCTTCTTCTTCTTCTTCTTCTTCTTCTTCTTCTTCTTCTTCTTCTTCTTCTTCTTCTTCTTCTTCTTCTTCTTCTTCTTCTTCTTCTTCTTCTTCTTCTTCTTCTCCTTCTTCTTCTCTTCAAGGATTAGGTTATATAAACCTGTTCCGGCAACCATCTCATCCTCGGGCGACCCACGTCTCTTCTACCAATGGCTTTATAGTTCAGTGCCGCTTTCGGCAATCGATCCTCTGTCATCCTTTGCAGACAATCCCACCATTGTCTTCTGTAAATTGAAATAATTTTATTTATCTCTTTTACTTCGAGTTCTGGTCTGATATTTTCATTGGTTATTCTATCTTGCAATGTATAATTAAAATATTTCAAATAAACTGCATTTTAGCAGTCCGAATCTTGCCGCATTCCTTATTTGTCGTGACCCACGCATCACTCGCATAAATCAATGTGGGTATTGCAATTGCCTTATAAAATTTAATCTTTGTGCTGTGCGTTGTTTTATTTCTAAGATTTCTATGAATCGTTACACAAATATTCCTAAATGTATTTATCTTCTCTCTTAGATCATATTCAGATTCATAGCTTATTCCACAGCCGAGATATTTGAAACGGCTCACTTGTTCTAAAGCGCTGTTGTTTATAACTATCTTAGTCCTCACTGGATATTTAACTTTAAAGGCCATGGTTTTGGTTTTTTAAAGCAGTCTCGACGTACCTTATTTCAAAATATATGGTTGATTGTTCCACCATATATGGTGTTCTATATTACATAATGGTTTATTTAACAGTATATTTAGTACATTAAATGTAAACTTAAACCTAATCGACCCTTAACTATACTCGCCACTTGGTCTCACACGACCACAATTACACGGATTTCAAGTCTAACTTGGAACCAATGCACATTTGTGAAAAGGATCGAATCTTAAACACTTTGGAGGAGTTTGAAATTTACAGAGAATTCACAAACAAACAGTCGCGGGTTCGTATTGCATGACCAGCTGAACTTTAAATCCAATCCGCTGTACGATACTGACTTGAACTTGCGTTATCAGATAGAGGCGAACAACCGCTCAGTGGTCGACCGAACGTGATTAGTTGCCCACCTACTGACACGTATACAGTGCAAATGGTATTGAATTTTAACCGGTGACTATCTCCTACCAGGGAAATTTTAAGATCTGACGATGAAGCATATGGTTCGAAACGCGTCATCATTATAAAAATCGGTATGGAGAACTATACATGTCTTTCATGTTCTAAGATTTATAGGATTTTTCTATTTAAAATCATTTTCAAAATTATTATTTCCATAGAAACTACTTCATTCTTCAGCCTTAACCACAGTACTGTGGTCACTAATGTATACCACCTCACGTTAGCGCACTCGATTTTCACTGATGATGACAATCAATGGAACTGCCGAAACGTCTGGTTTTGCAGAAAACATTGGACCAAACAGCCCGGTAAGGAATTTTAACAAGAAATTACTTCTTTGTTGCCGATAACGTAGTACACGTATAAAAAATTATCCCCTCCCATTTCAACTATGATTTTCATTTATAGAAAATTACCCCCTCCCCTTCGACTATCCTCCTTATTTATAGATTTTTTATCTACAATTTCTACAGTGGATTATTATGATCTTCTTTTCAAGATAATTTATTTATCAAAATTAAGTACATACTTTACTCTTTCCAAAACGTAAAACGTTGTAGGTAAACTACCACTTCCTCTACTGATCCTCATCAAAATCAATTGGCCTTGACTCCTCTACAACTCAGGCACATATGCAAAAAATTATTTCATTATGTTTGAATTTGCAGCAGTTATTGTTCGCCACAGAAAAAATTCTACACAAAACACAGACACACAACACGCACATTTCGGAAAATGGTTTTTCTTAATGTTTTGAGGGTAGTACAATCAGAATCAGCCCTTGTGTGCTTCAGGTGAGCGAAAGTATTGATGTATTAATATTATTAATGTTAATTTAATAAGAGCTTGTGTGTGTATTACGTTTATAACAGTGTGTGTGTGACTCAACTCGTCATGTTACTTCTGGTGTGGCCGAGAACACGTGGGCGTCTAATTAAATGTGAATAAAATGGAATTAAATAAATCAAATAATCACGTGGCTGTAATTAAATGATAATCTGAAGGCAAATGAATTGTGATATAAGCTGAAATTTAATAGTTCATTTAATAGTTAGTTTTAATAATTTGAAAATGTGAGCTTTACTGTTACTAATGACAAGCAGTAGTCGAAATGAGACTATAATTTTGTGTGTGTGTGTGTGTGTGTGTGTGTGTGTGTGTGTGTGTGTGTGTGTGTGTGATCTGGGTTTACGGGGCAAGAAAGATTTGGGGTTAAGGTGTTCTTTTTTTGACTGCAATTTACAAATGGAATTTTTCCAGGGTCCCCGCGTAACCGGGAGGTAAGGGGTTGCCAGGATGTGGACATTCCATCTACCGTCATCCGCTGAGCAGAACAACAAGTTCGCCGACGCCGTCAGACCTACCTAGAGCCCACCAACACCCAACGGAACCGCTGTAAAAAGAAAGTACAAGACCCGGAGAAGTTCGCCTTTTCCTTCATCACAGTCATTCTCATCCAGGATTACATACCAGAGACTTCGATCATATGTGTCTTCTAAGAGGAGGTGGGAGTATTCCTTTTTATTATTAAGATTGGTCGTAACATGTCCTATGCAGACATATTGTGCATAATGTGATTACTGTGAGAGGGATCTGCTTATTATACAGTTTCAGTCATTCATTTGTTAATCGTGGGATTACATGTTATTATTACAACTTAAAAATTTAAGTGTCTATAAAATGAAAAAAATTTGAAAATAGATTTAAAACTATAACTTGAAAATTTTTTTTAATGTCAATAAAATAAACATAACTTGTGTCTGCTTGTTATACAGTTTTAGTAATGTCAGTGTTAAGCATGTAATTATTAGATGTTATTAGTACAAGTTGAAAATTTCTAGTGTCAATGAAATGAAAATAATTTGAAAATAATTTTAAAACTATAAGTTGAAAATAACTTGGAGACTATAATTTGAAAATATTTAATGTCTATAAAAGGAACATAACTTGTATCTACTTGTTATACAATTTTAGTAACTTCAGTCGTTATTAGATGTTCTGAAGTAACTTCAGATCATATTGTTAGATGTTATTATTATCACTTGAAAATTTTTAGTGTCTCTAAAATAAACATAACTTGAAAATAACATGAGAACTAATAAAAATGTTGTTACATTTTACACAAGTGTTTTATTGTAAGTCATGTCACTATGGGCTCAACATAATTTTTTCTTCCGTCTGGCCAAGTGTCTAGTTTTAAAAAATTAAGTAATGACCCCAAAAAACTGTTTAAAAATTTTGGGGGAGGTTTCAATGGTAGCGAGCGTGGTTAAGATCTGTGAGGTAAGGTGACAGGACTAGCAATGTAGCTTGGGGAGTTCGAATAGATTTTCTGGGTCAGTAAAAAAAAAAGGGTGTAAGAATATATATATGTCTGTTGAAAATGAAAGGAGTTAAAACAAGGATTTTTATTGGTGTTGTGTATGTTGATTGTTTTATAAAATGTTAATGTTGTGTTGTGTATATTAAATATTCTGGATGTAAACCGGAGGTAACATGGATCTATAATCCTGTGCGGGTCACACACACATTTAGGCAATTGTTTAAGTCGCTTACTTTCCTTGTCGGAGTTGGTCAGGACCTGTTTAACCATGTTGCATATTGACCGGTATGGTTGAAGTATACCCGGTCTTTAATGATTTTCCTGCCGAACGAAGGCATTGATTGTTTGCTTTACCCTATAGGTTTGAGTTACCCGATTGAGGAATTACCCTAGACTAAATACGTAAGAATTAATTTTTTGGAAGAATGCCGGTATTGTCGGACCATAAACCCTATTTGTTGGTTGTGATTCTTGAAGTGTTGAGTATTTTTTGGAATTCTCTTGTGTGGTGTCGTATATGTATGTCAATTTGGTATCAATGTTGTTGCGTGTTTTCTTGTGCTAGGGAAAGCTTGCTCGCCTTTATTACCCCTTCCTCTTGCATCGTTAGGGGACCCTGAAGCCACTTGATGCTAATCAAGCTCTTCCTCTTCTGTGTTTGTCACGTGTTGTGTTGAATTGTTGATTGTGTTCTTCCCATTAAGTAAATTGACCGCCGATACCAATTAGATCCTAGGTGTAGTAAGCAGAGTCAACAGGAACCGGTTGGGTGCGGTATTGGTTCACTCGTACCTACCATCGTACACCTCCCACGCATGGGAACCTGGATACCGTTACCTCGTCCATCTGGTTCTCTTCTGGGTTCTACTAAACGCATTGCCTGTACTCGCTGTTGTAACATGACTGCACCTTCTCCTCCTCCTCTATGTTGGGAAACTCTATCGGCGTCAATATTCTGAGGAATTGCTTCTGTTGTTGTTATGGTGGGCCACATTGTCGCTGTGGTCCTCCGCGTTGTTCACTAGGACGTTTTTGTTGTTGCGCCTGTTGTGGGGGACTCTGTTGCTGTGTTGGCTGTTTTGTCCGGGTATGCGCCCGCCGCTTTCTCCCGTTCGTCTACTGCTCATCTATTTGAAGAACTCTCACTTCATTGAAATGCTAGTGTAGGGGGCGGATATCTTTGGAATATTCTTGAAATGAAGTCGGCTTCCTTCTCAATTCAAAACACGAAACTTGAGCATCCACATTCGACCAATCTCCCAAGGAGGCAATCATGTCTCCGCCGGTGTTAAGGAAGTTCGATCTTCGAAGTATTCAGCCTACTGTAGAAAGCCCACCCCCTTCCGAACGTCGCAGCTGCAACAGAAATCTGGGTCATGTGTTCCCAGGTTAAGTCATTGTTTGTTAATTTTTTTAATGGTGTAATTCTGGTGGGGGACGTGTACCACAACTTGTTCAAATGAAGAATGAATTAAAATAAAGATGAGTAGGAATTTTTTTTATGGCCTTGTTTTTCAAAGAGGAATTTTAATGATAATTTGTGCATAGGAGAAATATTTAAGAATAAATGTACATTGAGTTATTAAATTAGTATCAACGTAATAGTTTTGAAAAGTGATGCAGACTGATGCGAGATAACCTTTGGCCAGCTGATAGCCGCGTGTGTAGTGGAATTTCTATTATTGTCCCTGCTTATCTGATAAACCGTTGTATGGTCTCATATAATTATTGTGCGTCTGGCATACTGAGTTCAAGGGCAAATTTGATCTGTTTCCCTTTCAATCAGCTGTTCCATTATTATCAAATGTAGGTCAGTTATTAAGGTTGAGTTATTGTTTGGTCCGCTCCATATCGCATTCCAGGTGGGTGTCTCCCGTCGCGATGAGGTTGGGCGATTCTGGCAGTCCCATAGAGAAGTTACCCCCTTTCCACACGTATTAAGGTTAACTAAAAGATAAAGCTATTTAGAGTTTGATGTTCGCGTGCTCTCCGTCCGATCTTCCGCTGCTTAGTTTGTCGGGGCCGGCCTTCCTAGTGTAGGGGTTTTGACCACTCATATGTCAAGGTGGAAGTTGCATTGTGGTGTTAATATATGAGTGGTCTGTTCAGGATGTGGAGTGATTGATAAGTTGGTCACTCACATATCAAGGTTTGTAATACCTTGTTGGGCTTTGGGGCATAAATATGTGGGTGGTAGTAGGGTGTGTCACCAGTGAGGGTGACGTCTGGGGCGGGCTCTGTGATGTAGTATGGTGCAGGAGTCGTATGGGGTTTAACTGATTTACTGGTCCTGAGGGGGGGGGTAGAAGTTGTCCTGTTTACCTATTGATTTGGGGTCTCAGTTGTGGTTTTATGAGGTCTTAGGAGTTCAGAATTCAGAATAGGAGCTCGCGATTATTGTCTTTCTTCTTTTCTTCTTCTGTCTCTTGTTGCTGTATACGGACCAGGGCCCGGTCAGCATGGAGTACCACATGTAACCGTCTTCATTAGGCTCTTGGCTTTCACGAAGTTGCCGGGCGCCTATGTATTGGACTCCTTCATAGTTTTATTTTCTCGTTCTAGTAAAGATGTACAAAGTAATACACATATACACACTCAGGCACACATGCACACACTCCAATTCTTCCTTCTTCTTGTTTCGTTTTGTCTCTGAGCCTCTGTCCTTCTAAGACCGGCATATTTTCTGAGTGTTCCCAGGGCAGCCAAGTGATCGGCTTGTAACGATGTAGCTAGGAGACTGGGTTTGATGTGATCTTGGGGGAACCATGTTGCCCTTTTGGGGTGAGGGTGTGCCGAGGCAAAAATTTAAAGTTGAATTCCTCGGCCATATTTTGCGCCGACAATGCTACTATCTACTTGTTATAAAATTTAGTAACTTCAGTCGTTGATCATATTGTTAGATGTTATTATTATCACTTGCAAATTTTTAGTGTCTCTAAAATGAACATAACTTAGAAATAACATGAGCACTAATAAAAATGTTGTTACTGTTACACAAGTGTTTTATTGTAAGTCCTGTCACTATGGGCTCAGGACAATTTTTTCTTCCATCTAGGCCAAGTGTCTAGTTTTAAAAAATTAAGTAACGACCCCCCCCAAATCTGTTTAAAAATTTTGGAGGACGTTTCAACGGTAACCACTGACTTGCATTAAAAATTCATTTCAGCTGTTTGTATATGCTGCTTTTATTTCCAGTTATCGTCCATGTTTCATAAGCATATGTAAGAACAGCTATCGTCATTACTTTATAGAACTTTATTTTAGAAATCAGTTCTTATTTTGTTTTTTGTGTAAGTTGTATTGTACCACGTATCATGTGACAGGAAGTCTCCCATCGGGCGCCTCCTCAGGTGGCGGATACGGGAATGCTCACCAGATATGGTGGGTACCGGGAAAATAAAATACCCGGGACGGACCAAACTAGCAGCTGCTGCGTTGTAGTTGGATACTGGTTTATCAAAGGCTGAAGGAAGTAAACTTTGATTAAAGAATGCCTGGTCCTCCAGGTTGGTGGTTAATGCAATAGGCCGACTCCCCATTATTGGAAAAAAAGAAAATTTTAAAAAACCAAATGCTTTGCAAACAGAATTATCACTGTCGCACACCACTATAGAACCATTATTATTCCGATTAGCGCTTTCAAGCTTCTGACGATGAGCTAAGAAACTTGAAAGCGCTAATCGGAATAATTTTTCTATAGTGATGTGCAACAGTGATAATTCTGTTTGTGATTATAACCACTAACACAACGTTCTTAATCGAATACATTGCAGTCGGATGGATACAATAAAGGTAAAAGACAAAATGGTTGTTTAAGACCTGAAGATGTCAGTAATGACGAAAAGCTTTGTCTAAATAATAAAAACAATTATAGCAGTTTAGCAATTTTATAAAAGAAAAATAAAAGACAAAAGCTATGTAACCGTACAATGGTGTGGACACACGAAAAGAATGGTGCAGGAAAGTTTGTCAAGGAGATTTATGGAATGTACCCCACCAGGAAGAAGAAAAAGAGGAAGACCATCTATTATCACCTGGATAGAAGAAATTCAGACTATATAGAGCGAAAGAGAGTTTGAAGAAGATGTTTGGATGGACAAGCAGCAGTGGAAGATGAGAATTCAATCACCTCTGTAATCTTTGGTTCCGAAAAATGTGTAAAAATTTTCAATTCTATGTATGTGTGAAACATACGATGGTAAATGGAGACGTTTCCTGATAAGGTATGACCCAACGATATCACAACAGATAGAGTGTACTCATTGTTCTTTACTGATTACAGACAATTTAATGAAACTAGAAGAAAATACGGGGGTTTGCTTTAAAAAAAATCACCTTTAGACGGAGATATATTAAGAACTAAAGTAGTGAAGTAGTAGTTTTCAGAAAAATGAAGGCAATTGTTTCTTGTCTGCTGTCGGCGAAATTAGTTTGCCCCGAACTGAGAGCAAATTGAGTTACTCCGTCACACATAATTGCCACTGCCACGTTGATAGACGGTGGCACATTTCTCAGAACTGTAAATTGCAAATGCATATACGCACAAGTGTGAATCCTGACAGGTGATTAATAAATGTTTCAAAATTAGCAACTAATTTCTACAGAACTGACAGCCAAACATGTACCTAATCGTTGTTCGTTAGATAGCCTGTTTTAACAGTTTTGTTAATGTAAAATTCAATACTCAGTACATTGATTAAAATTTGTTATTCACACACAAAACAACAGTTAAATCTCTTTTTATATATTCTGAGTATCACAGATGAAACAGTAACAATTGTTAACATAATAATGTTGTGAATATATATAACCTGTTCTTTCCAAAAGCTTTACTTAAAACTAACTATATATGGAATTTCTAGTAGTTATTATTAGGAGATATGTTCTTTTCTATTATCTTTACTTAAAAATAACTATATATGAGGTTTGTAGTAGTTATTATTATGAAATAAATGAACTATTGAATCGTAAGGACGTAAAGTTGTGTTAGTGGTTATAATTACAAACAAAAATAACTGTTGTTCTCCACTATAAAACAATTTTCCGATTAGCGCTTTTAAGCTTCACAGCTTGAAAGGTATGTCTAGGTCACCTAGAGCGGATGGATGATCGATCAGCCTAAGCCAAAGAAAGTCCTGACGCCGCAAGTCTGTAAAAGTAGACCGACCAGGGATAAGAAGATTGGATCATTTGTTGGAAGATCTAAGAAGAACACATGTAAGGGTTACTCGCATATGGTCAAATAGACATTGGTGAAGATCGGTGCGAGAAGCCACTCTCATGTTGGGCTGTAGTGCTGAAGAAGATTAAGAAGTAGGAGACGTATCGTGTGGCATAAAGATGACGCAGTGTTAATAGAGGATTCACAAGATAATTTGCAGAGACTTCTTCATAAATGCGTAACAACAACAACAAATGACAACATGATAGTCTCAACAATGATAGAACCGAGTCAACGGTAATTTGAAATTATCTCATTCGATGTAAACTGTAAATTGAAAGGAAAGCTATAAAGAGATCATATGAATGTTCAACATTTTGGCACAGACGCCTCTAGTGACCGAAATGCTTACAAAAATGCAAGAAGACAGAAAGGGAGCTAGTGTTTGTTCATAGTTAAGTGATATAACCTGGGAAAGTAAATACCACAGGATTGAAGGTAGAGAGAAGATATATACAGAAACTCTAAGGATAACGGAGATGTTCCAAGGCCTTTGCTTATACCATCCCTGGCTCTTCGTCAAGCTGAAGGTCTGTTGTTCTGAACGCTGACCAGGCACCTGACAATGTTTTGGTTAGTAGTCTTGGCTTTGAGACGTGCAGTTCTAATCTTCCACGGGCTACGGAATATCTACTATCTAGGATTTAACACCAGATAGCAGCAGCCAACTCCACCGAACAAGGTGGACAGAGAATTGACACCCCGCAGCCGAAACCACAGACGAATCTCGAGTCCAACCCAACACATCGGAAATGTGCCCGGGTTATCCCGGACCCACCCCCGATGCCGGTCGGGGCGCAGACAGAGCGTACCCTGCGTACGGAGCTTCCAGGCCTAACAGAGGCAGCTTTCGCCACTATTTCGTGTCTGCACACCCAGAGCTTTGGTAGGCCCTTTGCTAATGTGGTTTTAAAGTGGACCACATAAGAACCCTATCTCTCCTAACCCTTGTTTAATTCTTCCCGTCATCATTAGGCTCTTGCCTTTCACGAAGTTGCCGGCCGCCTATGTATTGGACTCCTTCATACTTTTATTTTCTCGTTCTAGTAAAGATGTACAAGGTAATGCTACGGTCAGTGCGTAACATTCAAGAAAGGAAATAATCCAGCAGATTTCCTTTCACTGAAATAGACAAAAAGAAGCACGGATAATTTATGACAGTTATGGAAAGACTTTTGCTTTTGCCACCGCATAAAATCCTTGCAGCAAAAGTTGAACTTAACACCAACAGCTTAGCGTTTCCCCCGCGGTGCGATAATTCACCACCACTTTCCGCCCTTTAGGGCTACAAATCTCGCCACGCGGTGAACACGTAATGGCCCGCAAAACTATTTCACGAGAAGAGTTTAGCTCTGTAGTTTATGACCACTGTGAAACTCTTAAACTTCTTGGAAAATTACGTTCAACTTATTCGCGCACCGGAGAAAATAACGGAAATGAATATATAATGTTTAACCGTTTAACTATCTAACTGTAAACTTGGACGCAAAAGTTACATTGTGGTGTCAAAACGAGGTACACAAATTTAGGCTTATTATTGTTACGACTGTCTACTTGATTGTCGTAGGTACAGTGGAAAACAAAATACAAGACAACAATTAAGTCACTAATCATCAGCTTTAATTTTCACAGTTAAACAGTTCGTAATTAACAACACAGTCTCTTACAACAACTCAAATAAAAATTGTTCGCACGCAATAAAATATCAACTAATATAAAACATAATTGTATTAGCATTATACCGCCCGATTATAAAACACAACACTTCACTAATAACCACTTGAACGCACAGAGAATTATCGCCCGATCAACTGTAATATATCGCAACTATAACGGGACTAAGGCCGCTGCCGCCTTGTATTTATACCCCCGCTCAGAGACCAGAACGTTCCATACTGCGCGTTAGTGCCAGTGTGTACGACGTAATTAATTGCGGCCTTGACACAGTTCGCCCGGCTTCTTGTACGGTCTAGCAAATGCGTCGAGTATCACGTACGCCACACGCATTACATTCCGGATCCCTCTGGAACTTTCGATAAACACGTAGATTCTTCTGTGATGTCGTAGCAATATGTAAACGTAAAAGAAGCTGTTAGAGGAACGAAAATAGGAAAAAACCTAAAATGTTTAACGAGGGCGTTTTCAGTTTTATCTTGATTGTTTGTCTCTCTGTCTATCTGTTTCTTTACCCTATTGTCTGTTTGGTGTATTCTTCTTCTTCTCGGTCTCGGTCAGTTGCGACAAAACAACTTCTCTACCTATTCTTACTCGGTCAATTGCGCCCCGTACTTTCACTTACTGACCGAATCTGTCATTTAGAAACGATCCTATTCTAAACTTTCATGAGATTTCCATTCATTTGTGCAAGCAACCTCATTCTTCCAATATTCTTGTTACGTTTGGTTAGGTTAGGTTAGGTTAAGTTAGGATAGGATAAGAATGGATAGAATTATAATGGTAATTTCTGTATTACTTTAATAACAGGAAAATTTAATTGATCGCAACTGACCGGGACCAAATTTCCACTTGACATTGGTCGCAACCGATCTGGTTTTATACGATTGGTTCGATCACGGTCCCTTCTTCTTTAGTACTACAGCCCAACGCGAGCCCTGGCTTTCAACACTAGTCTTCTCCAATGTCTCCCATCCATTGCCATCTCAATGTAACACCTCACATCCATTCTTCTGAAATCTTGTAAAACATTATCCTAAGTCTTTCTTTTTCGTGGTGTTTGAAACTTGTCCAGGAAGCCTCGGTCTGATCTGAGGCAAACCCCCTTCAGACAGATGGTAGAATGTGGGGAGACGCACAGCAGCGCGGGCCGGAAGCGAAGAAGGTTGGTGGCACATTCAAGGTAGAGTAGTGCGTATGTGTGTGTGTGTGTGTGTGAGTGTGTGTGTGTGTGTGGGGGGGTGTAGATGTAGTCTGTAGCCATATAGGTGAAGGAAGTGGTTGATGGAAGTTCCATTAATTTTTAGTTTATTTTATTTTTCAGGGCGGACAAGACAGGGACGAGTAGCGTAGGTCGCCTAAGCTGGAAGGAGGCAATAGAGAGGCGTCAAGGTAGGCGGGTGACACAAAGAAGAGGGTTAATGACTTGGTAAGAAGTTAGGGAAACTTAAATTATTGTGCGATCAGGAAGGATGGCAGGTTGAGTATGTTTGTACTAGGATTATTCAGAATGTAAGTTCCGTTTTTAAATATTGCCGCGGTATCGATACCGTCACGCTGTTACGCATGCGTGACCAGTTTGTTGATTCGTTGGCAAGCCAACAACGCCATTTGTAAACAACTGTGCACTGAGTAAGCTTCGTTGGACGTGTTTATAATGTCGAAGAAATTCGAGATTCCCGCCGCGTGTGAAAGTAGGTTTGTGATTCGGTTCATGAATGCGAAAGGCACTAAAACAATTAAAATTCACCGTCAGATTTTCGATACTTGTGGAGAAGCAGTGAGCGAGTCAATGGTCCGAAGATGGATACGACTTTTTGCTTAGTCCGATCCAGAGTAAACGACATACGATCCTTACCCGGGACATTGCAATGAATTCACTCACACTGCCCCTGCAACGCAACATCTGCTCACAAAGTTTGGCTGGCGACAATTTGATAATCCGCCTTACAACCCAGACCTCACGCCAAGGGAATATCACCTTTTCAAGCTTGATAAATCCTTCCTTAGTGGCCAACTATGTCAAACAAGCTGTTAACACATGGTTCAAATCACTCACAGGTGGGAAATTTCTACGACGAAAGTATACAACGCCTGGTGCCTCGCTACGAAACGTGTTTCAAAAATTACGAAAAGTATACAGAAACATAGTTTGAGTTGTGTACTTCAAATAGCAATAAAAATGTTTTGTAAATATATTCTTAGTTTCCTTTAAGAGCCTATCGGAACTTACTTTCTGAATAGCACTCATAATTGGGAATTAAGTGTTTCTATTTTTTTGATGCTGGCGGCGAGGAGTTCTGGGAGGAGGTTCATCGGCTATAGTAAAGAGGCGATTTATGAGGAAGGAAGGTCTGCGAGTATTGCGGGTAGTTCTGTTGATGAAGGTGGCTATGGATTGTAGAGAAGTGCGTTGTGTAGCGGTTTTTGAATACTTCTAGTTGAGCTTGTACAGGAAGGAATCGAGGTTAGGGAAATGTGTTCCTAAGTCGGCTGCTCTTTCTGCTTTTATACACTTACGCCCTCGGGAATTTTTTTGGCATACGCTGATCATCCATCCGCTCTAGGTGACCTTGACATTTGTATTCGTTGAGCCTTTATCAATCTTACAATGCCCTTATCCTGTAATATCTCATTTATCATCCGATTATTACTTATTCCCTTTTTGTAATTTTCTTTGACGGGCCATAAACAAGTCTTACAATCTTTCTTTCAAATCTACTTAGTGTGTCTTGTTCCTTTTTGTCAATGTCCATGTCTGGCCTCCATAAGTAACAACCGGTCTGATAAGGGTTTTATGTATATTTTGTGTGTGTTACAACTAATGAGCATATTCCGTGTATATGTCACGATCATATTTGAATGCCCCCATCGACTTTCGTAACACTTGGTATTCGTGTTCAAAGCTTTACTCAACAGAAACCTACTGTTTTTAAGATCGATCCCCTCCAAATAGGAGGCTGGAGGCAAAAACGTGAAAGAATCCTAATAATGGAGACTTCGTAAAAATTAATGTAAGATATGAAACTAAAACCACTTTTAACTAGAAGTTATATATAAAATTTAATTTTTATAAATGCGAATTTGAGGACGCCGGGGCCAAAAAATTCCCAAAACTAATAAATTTGCAACATACATGAGGGGTATAAATTAAAGGCGATTTTAACCAAATCTGAATGTAGTATGCAGTCTATATGTAGTTATCACATCTTTTTCAAGTAGGTTTCAAGATAGTAATGTCGATTACTGCGGGCGGCTCAGTAGACCAGTGGGTATGGCATCTGGCCACTAATCTAGAGGTGCAGGGTTCGATTCCCGGGCCCGCACCATAAAATCAAAGTGCGTTTTTCAGCCCTCATGTCGACTCAGCCTGTTGAAAATTAGTACCTGGGATAACATCCTGGGGATAATAATGGGCGGCTGAACAGTAGTGCTGGCCACACTGCGTTCCTTGTATGCCGTACGACTCGCATATGGCAGCCTACACTGCCTGACTCCTAAGCTGCTTTGGGGGTACACATGGGAGCAATTATTATTTATTATTAATATTATTATTATTATTATTGTTACATTAATTACTATTTACAGTTTTTTCTTTTGTATAGTGCACTGCTGGCGAAACGGGGGAAAATATTAACGAAATCAAGAATATCTTGTATGTAAAAATCGGGAATTCATGTGTGGCAGGAACACAAGATTTTATGGGACATACAACAACAATGCAGCCGTAATGAAGTTTGCCCTTCAACAATGTGCCTGAAATAGAAGTGCAGCGATGCAGTAACAATGCACAGAAGGACAGGCGTAGAGTTACATTAACTTACAGAGCATACAGCCCGTATGTGTAGGCAGAGATAGCATTGTCTACGGTTTATGACCAATCAAATTAACTGCACTCACTGATTCTCTCCTGTTAAATAATTTTTAAATTAAACACTGAATTCTATTATACCAGTGTAATCGCCAGTGTATTCTATTATTAACAATAGAATCGCCAGCCACTTTGCGGCAAATTTAATATCAGAATTCTTTACGACATTAAAATACCCGGGGCGGACCAAAACTAGCAGCTCCTGCCTTGTAGTTGGATATTGGTTTATCAATGGCTAAAAGAAGCAAACCTTGAATAAAAATTGCCTTTCCCCCAGGCCCTACAGCAAAGAGAGGAGTATATGTGCTTATAAGAAACAAAGACTTGATATTGGAGGAAGACGTGGGAAAGATTTCATATACAGAGAAATACAAGTATTTAGGGGTGAAATTTATAGCTAGTGGGAAGCAAGACAAAAAATACAATCCATAATTAATTTGAAAAAGATGGCTAAATCTACATTAAGTGCAATCCTGTGGGTTAAGAAAATTACGGCAGAAACAAAAACTAAAATATTTCAAACCATTGTTAGAAGTATCATGACTTACAGCTCAGAAGTTTGGACTACTAATAAACACACAAGAACAAAATTAATGAGAGCAGAGATGGACTTTTCGAGACGTTCGCAAGAGTATCCAGACGTGAGAAAATTATAAATGTAGTCATTAAGGACAGCATGAGTGTCAATAATTCAATTATTAATTTTATCTAAACAAAAAAATTACAATGGTATGGACACACAAAAAGAATGGCACAGGAAAGATTGCCAACGAGAGTTATGGAATCGACCCCACGAGGAAGAAGGGAAAGAGACTCCCTAGACATTACCTAGATATCTTTATCCTATCATCTAGATAGAAGAAATTCAGACTATATTATGGGAACGAGAAATTAAAGATCTCTGGATGGACAAGCAGTAGTGGGAGATGAGAATTCAATCACTTCTGTAATCTTTGGTTTCGGAAAATGTGTAGACATTGTACAACCGGAATAATAATAATTTACGACACCTCCAATTAAACTGGTTCCTTTAGGATCCCAAGTTTTCGAAAGTAAATTTCTTTACTTCAGGAGCAGAAACGTACTTCTTAGACGTTGTATCGTTCCAGGAAAACAACTCCACCACCCACCTCCCACCGCCAGGTTTCTACCAACAACATATTATACCCCAGTTATTCATCTTAAACTACCTTTCTACAATCACACAACAATAGAACTAAGTATCATAAGTATATATTAGAGGTGTGTAACGATCAATATTAATGATTGTTTTTTAATAGAGGTGGAAAATGCTTTATCCACCGACAGACGAGGCCGCGCTTCCTCTGGTATGTGGTGTGTGGAACTCTCACCCACTAAAATCCCATCTTTAATTCAGACATTCATATGCATCCTGGAACCACTTAGCGTATTATTTAGGATGGAGTCTATTGCGCCATTAACAGGTTCCTTCTAGTTTTTCCTCATCTTCTACTGCAAGTTGGGTGCAATATCATTTAAAAAGAAGTCAACGCTTAAAACAAACAAATCCTGCACATTTTATTACACGTAAATTGTGTAGAAAATTATTGGTTTCTTGTGGTCCACAATTAAACTAACTTTCTAGGCTACACACAGAAAAAACTGGTGGCGTTTCAGAGTTTTTTGATACCCAATCTCAAGGCCTCTCATATCAATGTTGAGCTACTGAAACATGTAAATAGGATTCTTTAAAGTGTTGAAGTACAGTGATTAGATATTTGTTTGAATGCTTAAGTAAAATGGCAGTCATGGTTTTTATAAAGCTTATCACTGAAAGATGGAAAATTACTTTTTGTGTCCTAGTTTCTTTAATTTGAAAAACAAAGTGTTAGGCGCACCTCAAGGCACAGTTTTATTTTACACAAAGAGGCTATCCATGGACCACGCGAATATCATTTCCTTTTGTTCTCCCGCCAGAAGACCCTTATTCGCACACTATGCGCCGCCTTCGTTTCTACTGTCCACCCCTTTCTCGTCCTCCTCTCACCGCAGATAACCTCAAGATTTTGAATTTTGTTTCTTTATGTATTTCTATCTACACAGTCGTTCAAGGAGATACCCAGTTTCATCAGTTCCTCCTTGAGTTGTTTGGTGTATCCGTTCAGACTGGAAAGTTGTCAAATATAGTTGAAACTTTGTTTATTTAATCTGTATCGATCCATCCGAACACAGGAATCTCAGTCTTTTCCTTCTAAAGCCGTTTCCAGAACTTCCAGATCCCTGTACAGTTCTTCTTTGAGTCTATGCCTATAACAATCTTCGGTTTTTTTGGGGGCCATAAATTTTCCGAAGAATTCTTTGTTCAATTTTAAGAAGAGGTTTCAAATTTGAAAGCACGTTGTTTCCACTTCATACATGATCACCGGCCTGATCACAGTGCTATAATGGGGTACTTTCGCACTTCTGGAAAGGGTTTTCTTTCCGCACAGTTCCCGGTTAGAGTAAAGGCTGTTGCTAATCTGACTTTCATTATCTTAAAGACTTCTTCGCCTGCAGTGTTTCTGGATATGTTTCAATGCAGAGTTTTATTTTAAGGGAAATGATTTTTGTTGTTGTTGTTGTTGTATCCGCCATCTAAGAACCACATGCCTATTTCAAATCTTTACTCTTTGGTCTTTTATTTTTCTCCAATATTCTTTCATCTTTTCACTGTGTCTCTTCTTCCTGTCTTCAATCCACTTTAAACGTACGTTTTTCTCTCTCCTACCCTGGACCCCTTCCATTTTTAACACTTTTGCCCGAAAAACGTCTCTTTCAATTGCTTCTTCTACGTGTATATTATTCTTTTCTAAATCCTTTTGGACTTCTTTAATCCAACTTGATGTTGAATTTTTCCCCGACAGATATTTGAAGATTTGCTTTGACAACCTATTGTCGCCCATTCTATATAAATGTTCAAAAAATAATAGACATCTTTTTCTCATAGTTTCTGTTATATTTTCTGTACTTTGATACTGTTACGACGGTCTACTTGATCGTCGCATGGTACAGTGGAAAACAAAATAAAAGACACCAATTAAATCACTAATCACCAGCTTTAATTTCACAGTTAAACAGTTCGTAATTAACAACACAGTCTTTTACAACAAATCAAATAAAAATTGTTTACACGCAATAAAATGTCAACTAATATTAAAACACAACGTATGTATTTATGCAACTCTCACAGACCAGAAGCTTCCAAACTACGCGTTAGCGCCAGAGTGTACGACGTAATTAATTGCTGCCTTGACACAGTCCGCGCGGCTGGCGGCTTCCAGAAAAGTCTCGCGAGCGCATGTTGAAATCACGTACGCCACACAACATTTAGCCGTATTCCACTGGATTCATTTGCAACATTCGATAAACACGTAGATTGTTCAGTAATGTTAAATATCATCATTACTTCTTAATTTCCAACCTCCTAAAGTTTTTCGTGAGCCTCATATGTTCCTCCTAATATTTTCGTGAGCCGTCTTTCCAATATTTCTAGTGTCATTTTATTTTATTTTTGTTGTTACAAGTTACATTATCTGCCCGCTCCGTCGAGACGGCTTTCCTCGGCAACCCTTAGATACGGCCATGCTCAGAAGAACTATAAATCCTTTCAGGAAGTCTATGGAAATTAAAAACCTTATTGAGTGTTCATTAATATCCAGCAGACTAGAAGGAATTTCACCTCCTCTTACAAAGACACACTATCCAATACAGAAGAAGAATACTTTTAACGCAAAAAATTCGAAAAAATCTAAGTCGTCCCATCACATTTTCACTCAGCTGCTGACTGCAACAGATCAGTTTTACTGCAACAGCTACTCAGAAGTGACCTTGACAATAGGTGGTAGGGCGCCAAAACCGAACATATGGTGCCCTTAACACAAACCGCATTCATCAATCTGTGGCCGCGGACCCGACACCGACACACCGCATTGACACTGTCATTAATATTGCCGCCCAGATTTCAACCACAGCCACTGAATACAGTAATTTGTAAACCGTTTGAGTTGTATTGTATTGTACTATTACAAGGGTAGCAGAGTGATTAAACACTGGAAATGAAATGCTATTGTACTCAAATAAAGTTTTAGGACTTTAGTTACAGCCCAAATGACGAAGGCATTTGTGTGCAACAATTCTTCAAACTTACAATCGAGGAGTTGCATGCAATAAGAGGAGTTGCGTCTACCAGGTTATGCCCGTGTTGCATACTACGGTTCCTTAGTTAGTACTGTATGCCTACGAAGTTTGATGTCAATTTTCCATCACCACAATTCAGGAGAGGATACAATGTGATTTCCTTTAAGCAGTTTCTAATAAGCTAAAAGCTTAGGTAAACTACTTTATTTAATTAATAAAGTAGTATTATATACTGTAGTGATATGACACAGAATGCAATTTTATTTCTGAAGCCGATTTTCCATAAAAAGGTTGGTAGAGGATCAACCCAAAATTTATTTTACATTTTTATTATTTATATTTGACAAAAATCACCATTATAGTTGTAAAACCATATACATAATACAAACAGAAACTCTAATATCATGACAAGTCAGAGAGATTAACTCTTCAACGGCCCATTTATAATGCGTCCAATTTTCCAGGCAGTTTCCAGTTTGGTCTCAAAAGAAGAAAAATTACCTTCGTCGTGATTTTACTGCTGGTGACCATCATTTTATAATTGCTTTAGTTCTAAAAAAGTAAATGTTTTGGCTTAAATAAAATTACATTAATTTAATTAATATTTTAGTTTTTATTTTTATATGATAACTGTATCGAACGAGGATTTTATTTTAAAGTTATGTACAAGTCTCTTTGTATGGAAAAAATGATGTGATTGATGGTACGAACAGTGAATACTACCACACTCCTTGTGGAGAGTATTGTGATGATAGCATTATAAATGCCACGCTGAAGAGTTAATATCTCTGACTTGTCGTGATATTACAGTTTTTGTTTATATTGTGCATATGGTTTAAAATTTTAATGGTTTTTTAGTCAATTTTCTAGTCGTGTTCAGTATCAGTTTCTTTATATAGTCTCCATAAACTCATATGTAACATTACATCAGATTTATTGAAAATAAGACAATTATGCCATCGTTTTACTCTTAATAGCATTTGTTGATATTGCAAGATAATACCCACTAAAATAATGTATTACTTTAAAGTAATTTAAATTAAATAAAAGCTAGTTTAATCTGTATACATTAATTTATGGCGACACGTGTCAGAGGTAAAAAGCGCTCATTAAACACCACCGACACCAATAGGTATAAGTTTCCTGCACCAGGCCAATGGTGCTTTGTTCACAAAGTGGAAATGTAAGGGTGCGACTAAAGGTTGGACCAACACACTTCGCCGCCGCCTTCGCAAAACCAAATTACGTCCAGTCTACAAGGGTAATTACAACCCCGGCACTGGGTCATCCCTTACTGGCGACAATACTGTTTGTGTGTTATACAATTTCTGTGTAGATAAGCATTTAGAAAAGCAATCATAGTAATTACAGACGCCGAAAAAACTCCTACTGACCCACATACCATTCAGATTCATTACTACTGTTGTATGTTGTCAAGCCTATCGCATGTACTAAGTGGTGATGTTAAAATTGAAAAAGAATTATTGAATACTAGATAAATCTAAATTGTAATAAAGTAATAAAATAAGGCTTTAGGGCTAAGTCTTATTTACTAATAATAAGTACCGCTTTATGGGAATAAGTCAAGTCCACGTCCCCTTCGTTCCCCTGGAACTTTCTGTAGTCACGCTGTAGCTACAGATGCTAACGGACCTCTGTGAAGACCAGTGGACGGGATAGTGGAAGAAATCTCAAAGATCCAACGGCAGGACGTCCGGAAGAGCCTTAGAGGAGCAGACCTCTTCAGAAACCTGGGTTCATCTCCAGTAACACAAGTTAATTTTTTATAGGACATAACCAGTAGAACAGGCTTTAGAATTTCTGCAGAAAAAACAAATTTCTCACGAATATTGAAAATGCCCAAAACTTTCTGCTGACAGATATTGGTAGAATAGAAAGGGTTAGAAGATTTAAGTATCTAGAGGAAATAATTCAAGAGAATGGTTTAGACAAATCTGCTATAGAAGAAAGGATTCGTTAAATGGAAAGAGGGTATGGTATAATTAAATATGTTTACAATAAAAACGTGCATATCTAAAGATGCGAAAATATGGCATTACATTACAGTAGAGAGGCCAGAATGCCTATATGCAAGTGAATATGTAGCAATGAATTATAACTTAGACAAACTAGAAATATTGTAAAGACAAATTATTAGAAAAATATTAGGCCCACGAAAAACTTGAGAAGGTTGGAAATTGAGAAGTAATGATGAGATATATCAAAGTGTAGAAAATATAATAGAATCAGTGACAAAAAGAAGTATTTGTAGTATAAGTAGTACAATCTAAATTGTATTTGGACGTTTATATAGAATGGACGACAATCGGTTAACAAAACAGATCTTCAGATATCTGTGGGGACAGAAGTCAACATCAAGTTGGATTAAAGAAGTCAAAAAGTATTAAAAATTAAAAAAGAAAAAATATTATAAACTCAGAAGAAGCAATTAAATGATAAGTTTTTCGGGATACGTGTTCAAAATGGAAGGCTCCGAGAAAAACACAAAGTTGAATGAAGACAGGAAGAAAAAACATAGTGAAAAGATGAAAGAATATTAGAGAAAAAGAAAAGAACAAGGAATAAAGAATTGAAATTGACATATGGTCCTCAAACGGCCGATAAAAAAATAAGGCTTTATAATTTTAAAAACAAGAACATATTTTTTATTGTTTTTACCATGTTTTGACAGTTTAAATTTAAATCACTGTCTTCATCAGAATTACAATGTGTAATAAATAAATCATAAATAGATTTAAAATCAGTTATTATAACATCTGTTTTACCTATCTAAACTATATTTTATGCATAGAAAAAATTGAAAATATAATTTGGTAGGTACATAAAAGTGAATGTATTAGTTTAATAAACTAATAATATTAAAATCGTTATCGTTTTTAGTATTAATTTGTATTTGTTCATCCATTAATTTATTATTTGTTGTGAATTTTAGAAATTTTATACACTCTCAAAGGTTTATTTTAGAATCCTTGGAAATATGTTTTAATACAATTACTTAACATGGTAAAGTTGATTTGTAAATTCCCGGTTTTACATGTAAGTTATGATGTTAAAAATATCTATCTTTTAAACGTTTTTTAGTTTGGTCTCCGCAGAATCTATTACAGTTAATTTACATTACAGTATATAAAAAATTACATTTAATTTTATATGCACCATTTAAATTATGGATTATTTTAGGTGTTTTAGGTTTGATTCTATGAAAATATGTTTTATTACTACCAAATGTAATTGTTATAACGTTTGTTTGAGTTTTGTCATAATGTTATGGTTTACTGTTTCTATGTAAGTAAAACTAATACCCGTAATGTTTTGACTATATTATGTATTTTATTACAAGAATTGTTTAAGACTGTTTGATTAATTTTTTCAATTTTATCGATAATTTTTTGATTGTATATATTTTCTATTGCAATATCATATATAATTATTTTTCTTTTCTATTACATCCTTAAATTCCTAGTGACCGTCAATCAATCAATTTTTCCGGTGAAGGGTTTGTGAGGATCGGTCAAAAAATATAACAAATTTTAACTTATTTGTGTCGACGTTTAAAGAATGTTTATTGTCGTCATCAGGACAATTTTTGCTGACACCAAACACACAATTTTCTACCCAAAAATACGGGTAGGGGATTTAAATGTGAGGTTAAATTTAAACAAAAAAACATCCATGGGGCATCAATTTTAAGGAATTTTAAGTAAACATGAAATAGTGTTCATATGTTAACATTTCAAAATCTAAGTACACAAAGGTCTAAGAAATAAATAAAAATTTATATAAACTTGTAATATCTATATCCGTTTCAAAATAAAAAGAAATTTTAATGATGACAATAAACATTGTCGAAACTTCGACACAAATATGTTAAAGTTTATGTTATATTTTTTTACCGATCCTCACAAACCATTTACCGAAAAAATTATTTTCTATTATATTTAAAGATATTATATTCATTTTATTTAAAACCTAGTAACAGAAAATGATGTTACGTTGAGTTTTATGTAAATTGTAAAATCCCAAACTGAGTATTAATTGTAACTGTATTTTTGTGTATTCCTTTAATTTACGTGTTAACAGCATCACGTTTTGTTGACAGTAATGCAAGTTGAACAAATTCTATTGATAGAAACGGTTCGCACAAAAATTACACGATAGTAAAGAGCGATTACAACCGACAAACCCTCTATTCAGTTCGACAAATCAATCTATTTTTACACTACATGTTATTTAAATTATAGGACGTTGCTATAATTTTAAGGAGGAGAAACTAATACTGATTAGAACGTATGGTAGAGGTGAAAGGATTACTACCAATGGTGTTTGAGGATACACTGAAAGGAGAAGAGGTGATAGACAAGAGATTTTTTAATCTCTTGCATGGAGTACAGTGTTGTGACTGTATTAACAACAAAAACATTAATAGCAATAATAATTATAATTATAATAAACTTCTACTGTCAGGGACTAGGCGAATCACCTGTTCCGCTCCTAAAGGAATATATACACTTTACCAAAACTTCATATACTTCATTGTCATATAAGGAAATATTCATAAGTAGTATTAAATACGTATTTCTGCTGACTATTCCCAAATCCAAACATCAAAACTAGTGCAGAAAACGTATTGGGAAAATACTACTTTCTTCCTCGCTGACACTTCGTACACACATATATCTTGGTCCGACACATCGCTTACAGTATAGATGTTTGGTTCCACGGCACTGATTCCACATAAATATCTCGGTAAGCAGCCAATAAGAAGTGCCTCGTCCTTGCAAACCGCTTACAATGTCGATAATTCACAGCGCACTGCTCAAGATGCTGGAAGCTCGCCATGTTGTTACATGCAGAAGACACACATATGCACGCGCGCACACACGGGCGAATTTAGGGTTTGCAAATCTACATTTTTTTATAACAATATTCTGAACTTTGGCACGACACTTATAGTAGTAATTGTGGCAGATGCGTGTGTTTGAGTGAGTGTGTGTGTATATGCATTAAAGTATCTATCTTGACTCTTATGGAGAACACGTATTTTTAAATGAAAGTATTATTATTGAGACTGTTTAGCGGGAAGAGAATTTTGCACCAATTCACAATGACGAAGCTGGCGTCACGCACACAAACACACACACGCCGTATTTTTAACTATCGAAGCAGGTGCACTCTCGACAGGACAGAGCCTGCATTATCCTGCACAAAATTGTATACAACTGTTCCTTATTCTAATTACACTAACTACAATATAAACATACCGCCCTGGGTAAATATGCAAATATATGTATTTTGCAATATATAACAAAATACTTTTACCTTGTGTCTTCTGTATATTAACTAAACAATGCAGGAGAGAGGATGCAATTCGGCATTACACCTTTCCGAATTTCTACTTCCTCTTGTTCCTTTTTTTTTCAAAATTTATCAGCGCTCTAGCATTTTGTATATCACCGTTAATACTGTAACAGAATCATGTGTGAAAGGAGGGGAGGGAAGCTGCTGCAAAACTGTCTAGGACAAAACACTTAGCAAGATTTCCGGCCACGATAATTCATAGCAGAGTGGTGTAAGTCTCTGGCCGCGTTCCAGTCCGTGTTTCTACTTGTGTATGTATGTATACGATTAAATGATTAAACACAATGTTTTAATATAAATTGTGACGTAATTTACCGAGACAAAAGTGCATTTACTGTATTTTAAACGTAGTTTAGAATGCAGTTAGGAGACATGAACAGCAGACTGTTAGATATAAGTTAATTTGTTACGTATGTTGCATTAAAATTGTCTGAAATATTACGCAGCACTTGTGTACGTGTGTGCGTAATACTGTATAATAAACAATACCATATACCGCAATGGTCATTCTAATTGCATGTGAAAGTTAGGTAAATTCCAGACGATCTGTTGGACAATCAACCGTATTTTAAGAAACAATGTAATTTGGAATACACAATTAAAGTTCTACAAAGTTATAGTAGTCCCTGTACTGTCTTATAAGAGTGACTTATGAACAACATCCAAGAAACAAGACAGTAAAATACAGGCCTTCGAAATTGGCGTTCTTAATAAGAGTTAAAGTGTGTTCTAAACTTGACTGGATAAAGAATGAAACCATACGACAACATTTCTACTAGTAATTTTATACAAACCACTAAATTGTGTTTCGTACTGACGAGCGCTTTCGGCAGTCAAACCATCTTCAGGTCATTTACCAACAGGTAATGAAGCATTACAGTCAAGCCATCTTCAGGTCACTTACCAAGAGGTAATGATGTACTTACCTGTTGGTAAATGACCTGAAGATGGCTTGACTGCCGAAAGCGCTCGTCAGTACCAAATACAACATAGTGCTTTGTATAAAATTACTAGTAGAAATATTTGAGACCACTAACACTCTAAAATAACAATAAAATAACATAAGACAACAGACACAAGATTTTAACTTGAATTAAAAATTAAAAAATTTTAAACAACGGTGGAAAGAACTCTTAGAAATAATGCCAGAGTCCATAGTGCCCAAAACAAGTCTGGAAGAACACACCTGTAGGACACAGGAAGAGGTGGCTGGAGGATTTTGAAGGCGGAACAGGCAGGACCTTGCCCGTGCCGTCCTGTGAAGATGTTGATGACCATTGTTCGTAAACACGTTTGTCAAAATAATTAAATCTCTATTTATCGAATAGACTAACGATAAGTAATAACAATGGGCAAAGGGATGATTACAACAAACGGTCTATCAGTTCGGCACTACAATACTTCAGGCCGACAGTGGAAGAAAATGATAATATTGATACCTCATTGCAGAACATTCTACATGTGTCTCGGCTATCCCGGCAGGGTCCGGCTGTAATGATTGTGTGCGTACGTGACCCGTAACATGAGTCAACGAGGCTATTCCAGATCATACCGTTCGACGTACAGTGTTCATGGCCGCAATCAATTACACTCTAGTGTTTTCTTGTAGTGTTGACACCTATTTGGGATTTTTCAGGAATCTCAGCGGGTATAAATATAAGCATTCTGTGGTGGTTAGTTCAGTTTAAGTGGCGATTTATTCGAGTGAGGTTCGAAGTATTGTGGCGAATTGTTTTGTGTTTTATAATTATGCGGGACTCTATTAGTTGACATTATTATTGCGTGTGGACAAATTAATTTGAGTTATTGTACATGTACAATCTTGTTGAATAACTTGTTGATTACAAACTGTTAATTGTTACAATTAAAGCTGGTTTTTAGTGACTTTATTGGTGCCTTCTGTATTGTTTTCCACTGTATCATACGACGATCAGTTAGAGCGTCGTACGTTTGCCGAAAAAAAATACGTATGCCTTTATCGAATAGATAACAATGTGTAATAACAGTGACCAAAGGGATGATTACAATAAACGACCTATGAATACGTCATCATCGTGCTTAAGCCCTAGAGTGGAAAGAAAATGATAATATTAAGAAAGCCATAACTGTGTCCACGATCACAATAAGCGGCCTTGTACAGACCAACTCAGTGGACAGTACATTGTAGTGGTGTTGGTTATGGGTGGGAGGGTTTGAAGTTACCACTAGGAACAGGTGCATGGCTAGAGGGTAATTGCTTGGGACAGCTGTCGGGTCACTGTACGCTAATCCATTACACCGTGTGACACATCAAGCTGAGTACATTACAGTAAATGACGTTGCCTTGTACTAAGAGCAGACCCCCTCCCCCCCCCCAATGTGTTCCACTTAAATTGGATTGTGTATTTAGTACTAAACGCTATATTTTAATACAAATTAGAATCAATTTATCAAAACAAAAGGTCGCTATGGAAAACCATACATAGACTTCCATGTTCTAAGATTTATATTTAAAATCATTTTCTAAATGAAATATTTCCATTAACACTACTTCTTTCTACTTCTTTTTTCAGCCTTATCCACAGTACTGTGGTCATTAAGGTATACCAGCTCACGTTAGCGCACTCAGTTTTCACTGATGATGGCAGTCGATGGCACTGCCGAAACGTCTGGTTTTGCAGAAAACATTGGACCACGGCCAAACAGCACGAGAAGGAATTTTAACAACAAACTACTTCTTTGTTGCCGATAAAATAAAAAATTATTTTATGTTTTGCCGTAGTACACATAAGAAAGTATCACCTACGCCTTTCACTATCAATCATTTTACAGTGAATTATTATGTTCTTTTCAGGATACATTAGTTTTCAAAAAATAAGTACTTTTCTTCTGTTAAAACATAAAACGTTGCAGGCGAACTACCCCTTCCTCTTAACCGATGTTCACCAAAATCAATAGTCCTCAACAACTCAGGCAAATATGCAAGAAATTATTTAATTCTGTTTGAATTTACGGCATTTATCGTTCGCCATAGACAAAATTCTACACATAAACACACAGACACTTTTCGGAAAATGACACTTCTTCATGTTTTGAGGGTAATACAATCAGAACCAGCCCTCATCTCCAACACGGTTTTTTCGCCATTACCACACTACCATTTCTTTATGGAACACGGAAGTAAAATGTTTTATACAAAAACAAATAGGCCTACAGCTTCGGGAATACAGCTTAACAAATCAATTTTTATGGGTACCCTGCTATATGCAGATGACATACTGTAGTTCTTATTCAAGAAAATGAGGAGGATTTGCAAGAGCTATGTTTCAATTACAAGTAGTAGTAAGAGATCACTCACTGACAAATTCAGTGAGAAGACTAAAACCATTGCCTATAAAGGTAAATTTCCAGGGAAGACTAAGATATTTATAAACAATCGCACCACTTTAGAGCAAGTGAGCCTTTTTAAATATCTCGGATGTGCAGTAAGTTATGAGTTTAAATATGAAAGAAAAGATAAATAAATTTGGGAATATTTGTCGTACGATTCATAGAAATCTTAGAAATAAAACAAGACACAGCAAAATGATTAAATTTTATAAGACGATGTAATACCCACATTGACTGACGCGAGTGAGGCGTGAATCACAACAAAAAAGAAATGCGGCAAGATTCAAAGTGCTGAAATGCAGTTTCTTCAATGTACTTTAAACTATACATTGCAAAATAGAATAAATAATCAGGATATCAGAGTAGAACTCGAAGTAAAGGTTATAAATGAAATTATTTCAGCTTGCAGAAGACGATGGTGGGATCATCTGCAAAGGATGACAGAGGATTGATTGCCGAAAGCGGCACTAAACTATAAAGCCACTGGTAGAAGAGTCGACGGAGGATGAGATGGTTGCCGGAATAGATATATATTGTATAACCTAATCCTTAAAGTGAAGAAGAAAACAAAAACAAATAAAACATAAGCCTGCGTGATTATTATCAACAGAACAAACAACATAATAAACTGTTTCGAATGTTGGTAAACACATTTCGAATTGTTATGTTCGTCAATAGTTCTAATCAGTCAATGTCCAAGATTCTACACCGTAGAAGAGGACCAAGAATACGTAGCAACCTAAAAGCCTCATCTCTGCGTTTATCGTTAAATCGTGACTTTTGAATAAACTGCTCATTCTAGTGTCCACTGCTCTTGCCTTTACAGTTCTTATCTTTATTTCTTAAGAGTGGTCCCATTAATTTACAATTAGTACACTTCTGTTTGTTCAAATCGTGGTATATCGATACAATCGCATATTGAAAACATCGAAAATGTAGTGCAGGTATGGATACTGAAAAATTACTTTCATTTTTTTTGAGACAACGTAATTATTAAGTAATAAACGACGGATTTAATGTACTATAACAAATTTGTAAAAACAAAAATTACTAAAAAATTTAATTAGACTCAATCTTGATGTTTGTTGCTTTTGTCAAAATGAAAATTTTAAATTACGCTTAAATCTATGTATTCGATAATCTCGTATTAGAGTCCATCAATTTTTTTTTTCAAACTGAAGAGTTTTAAGTGTGGCACCAGAAGTGAGGGGTGTTTTCACAACTTGAAAAATCTATTACATGATAATAGAGTTTCAGAAAGTTGTCAGTTGGAAAAGTATACAGCTCGAAAACCTGCAATTATACGAAAGAGCCAAGAGATATTGGTAGGTGACCTTCATAAGTGACCTTCATAACCAACGATATGTACGTTGCGCCCTTCACGAAAACCGCATTCATCAATCAGTGACCGCGGGCTCACCACCGACACACCACATTGACACTGCCATCAATATTGCTGAGCAGATTTTTGCCGCAGTGACTGAACACAGTAATTTTGAATTCCACCCAAGTTGTAGTACATATTATGATAAACAGATGATTTATATCATTTACATAACATGTAATTATATAATGAGAGTCTATAAATACAAAACGAAAGTCTATGCATAGGAAAAGACACCAATCCATTTTGCATTTTTAATCTTACGAAAAAAAATTTTTAATCTAAAGGTCTTTCTTCACTGAAGGAGGGCAAAAACCTGTTTCATGCATTCACACAAAAAATATAGGCCTATTTGTTGTCAGTTAGGAACTTCGCAGATATCGGTCTACACGGAGCGTAAATCAGCCACAATACACAAGAAATTTTGGTTTCACTTCTGGGCCACGATAAGGCGATGTGTGAAAAAATGGAGGTGGAAAATGAAGGAACCTTAGGGAATGCGTTATAACTCCTTTCCTCTCATTCGCAAGGGCCCTACTGGTAGGTAGCAACTTATTACAATGATAAGATTATTATCAAAAGGAAATAAAAAAAGGAAAATTGGAAATTGTGACCTTCATCAAGACTTGATATTGGAGGAAGACATGGGGACGATTTCACATACAGAGGAATACAAGTATTTAGGGATGAAAATTACGGCCAGTGGAAAGCAAAACTAAGAAAACAATCCAGAATTAATTTGAGAAAGATGGCTATATCTACATTAAATCGAAACCTGTGGGATAAGCAAATTACAGCAGAAACAAAGACCAAAATATTTAAAACCACTGTCAGTAGTATCGTGACTTACGGCCCAGAAGTTTGACTACTAATAAACACACAAGAACAAAATTAATGACAGTAGAGTTGAACTTTCGGAGATGGCCAGCAAGAGTATCCAGATATGAGAAAATTAGAATGAAGTCATTTAAAACAGAATGAAAGTGAAAAATTCAATTGTTGATTTTATACAAACAAACAAAATTACAATAGTATGGGCACATGAAAAGAATGACACAGGAAAGATTGCCAAATAAGAGTTATGGAATGGGACCCACCAGGAAGAAGGAAAAGAGGAAGACCACCTATCACCTGGACAGAAGAAATTCAGACTATTTTGAGGGAACGAGAAATTGAAGATCTTTTGACGGACAAGCAGCAGTGGAAGATGACAATTTAATCACTTCTGTAATCTTTGGTTCCGGAAAATGTGTAAACATTGTACAGTCAGGATAATACTAATAAATAATAATAAGGTAAAAGGGAATAAAAAGAAAATTAATTGGCTTAATAATTATGAGAAAATAAGTACGTTATAAGATGACAGGTAAAAACTTTATAAAGTTGGTATTCTTTAAAACTCACAATATTTCAAATACAGTACCTGTGTGCAACGAGTCGTCCTACTGCGGCAATAGAAAACGTTGTACTGCGTGTGTGTGTGTGTGTGGGAGCGCGATAGTAGGAAAATGTAAAAGTTATCGTTCCCGCGGGAATACGTAGTAACACTTTGCAACTTATTCAGCCCGCTGCAACCTGTTTTCCCAGCATAGTTTTATTTTCACCGAACAACGTTGGAAAACTTATTTCTACTCCCCACGAGATTCAAAGTGTATTCGTATTGTTTGTAACACAAGACGGTGTTGTCTAGGTTTGCAGAATCGTACCCTCGCAGACTGCTGAGTTTCAACACTGTTATGAAAAAAAGCTCGAATTATTGTTAAAAAATTGTATATTCTAAATGTATGAAACGTCTTAAATAGTAGAATACGAAATTTCTATGAAAAAAAAAAAACAAACTTAAAATTGACAAAACGTTTAAAAAATATTTCTTCTTCTTCTTCTTCTTCTTCTTCTTCTTCTTCTTCTTCTTCTTCTTCTTCTTCTTCTTCTTCTTCTTCTTCTTCTTCTTCTCTTTAAGAATTAGGTTGTATAAACCTCTTCAGGCACCCATCACATTCCGGACGACCCACATCTCTTCTACCAATGGCTTTATAGTTCAGTGCCGCTTCCTCTGTCATCCTTTGGAGATGATCCCACCATTGTCTTCTGAAAATTAAAATAATCACATTATATTCTTTATTTCTGCTCTGCTACCTTCATTCCTTATTCTATCTTGCAATGTATAATCTAAAGTATTTCGAAAAAACTGGAATTTCAGTAGTCCAGAGTAAGACAGAGAACAACGAAAGTTAAAATTAAACTAAACACAGGAAGAAGAGACACAGTGAAAAGATAAAAAAATATTGGAGAAAAAGAAAAGTACAAGGAATAAAGAATTGAAATTGGCATGTGGTCTTCAGATGGCCGATACAAATAGAAAAAGTAACAATATTAGATGCCCAGAAATAAAGACGTTAAGAACTTTATTTCAAACTAAAAACATTTGAGGAAACAGAGAAAAGAAAACTTAGATTGATGAGCGTAAGATAGACAGCCAAAGGAAACTCTAAGACGGCTGTGTAATTGAATCTTGCCCGTTTCCCCTTACGCACACTTGTGTCCCCTTTCCCACTACCCTCGTGTCGCTACACTGATGTAGCTTAAGTCTTCATAAGCCTTCCCTTTACAGTGGTCATAAAACAAAGGGCTCCTTTAGCTTTTAGCGAGTGAAAAAACTGCGTCTAAATGTTGAAAGACAGGGAAACCTCTATACTGATTGGTATAGATAATGTTAGGCGACACATACAAGCTGTTTTCTATGGACTGTACCATGGCCGGCCCTAGTAGAAGGCCGGAATATTACACGTGGCAACGTTGCGTCTGGGGCCTATAAGCATAGCGTAATAAAGCTAAAGTAAACACGTTATGTTTTGATTTAATTTCATAGCATTACTAAAGTCATGAGAAGGCCTATTTATAACTATAGGTTTGTGCGCACTTAATACTATACGTTTAAGGTGAAGAAATTAGTAAATTAGTGTTAAGCCTAATGAATTAATTTTGTTCGAATTATTGAATTCGTATCATATAAATAAGATAATTAGTATATTTATTAAATTATATAACACTATTTTTTTATAATAAACTTTTAGTTAAAAAAAATGAAAAATTATAATACTGATGTTAACCGGCAATTAAAAATGACGCGATTTGATTATTGAAATACATAAATCAAGAGATCGTCTAGTCGGCCTCAAATATCAGCTGGTTCCACTGTTTAATGTTCCGGGCTTCTACTGAACCTGGTCATAACTGTACTGGAAAACCAAACGACTAACATTTTAATTACCAGTTATAAATTACAGTTATTACAGTACCAAAAAATGAAATTTTATATAAATTTAAATTTTGTTTTAATACTCATTATTTATAAAACACTTAAATTATACTTTTACAGGAAAAAATTCTATACTAAAAGCCGTTTTAAAAATGTGTAATAATTTCGAAATATCTCATAGATCTCGAGGCCATTATATAAATTTCCAACTAATGACAATGTGATGTATTTATAATATACACACACTTATTGCTTATTAATGGTACCTGTAACCTCAATCGTCTATTGTGGTGTATTCATTGTTCATAACATAAAGGTAAGATACATATGATTTATAATAAAGTTTTAATTATTCACATTCTTAATTTCGATCGATTTCGGTCATAGTCCACCGTCAGGGCATATACACTCTGCATTCGCGGTCACAATATTGTACACGAAAGATAAAATCTACTGTACAAGCTGTCAAGCTTAACCTAGTTAGTGTAAGAAAGTATACTTGGACTATTTGCAATATTTCTATATGAGTAACTTGATGACTTTTTACATTATTATTGTAAAAATTGATAATATAATCAAATTACATTTTCTCCTGCGAGTAGATGTGTTTAAAAGTCTTATCGTTTCAATTGACCTAACGTACGTTTCAGAGAATATATCAGTATCTTCAGAGGTTTGTAAATGAATATTTATTTATTTACTACAGGTAAATGTAGATTCCTTTGATTTGTACCACACTTCACCGTCCCTTCACAAAACCAAATTACGTCCCTTCTACAAGGGTAATTACAACTCCGCACTGGGTCATTCCTCACTGGCGACAATACTACTGCGCGTTCTACAATTTTTGTGTAGATAAGCATTTAGAAAAGGAATCGCAGTAATTACAGATGCCAGAAAAATTCTTACTGACCCACTTACCATTCAAATTCATTACTGTTATATGTTGTCAAGACCATCGCATGTACTAAGTGGTGATGTTGAAACTGAAAAAAATTATTGAATACCAGATAAATCTAAAGTGTAATAAAGATAATATTGAATAAGGCTTTAAGGATGTAAGTCAAGTCCATGTACACGTCGTGCCCCCTGGGATCTTCTGTAGCCACTCTGTAGCTACAGATGCTAACGGACGTCTGTGAAGACCAGCGGACGGAATGGTGGAAGGAATCTGAATGATCCAACCGCAGGACGTGCGGAAGAGTCTTAGAGGAGCAGACCTCTTCGAAAACCTGGGTTTATCTGCAGTAACACAAGGAAATTTTTTATAGGGCATAGGCCAGTAGAACAAGCTTAAGAATTTTTGCATAAAATCAAATTTCTCACGAATATTAATAGTGCGCCAAAATTATTAATATTCGTGATAAGAGTTATTGGTCAAATAGAAAATTCTAGTTTCTAGGAGAAATGATTCAGAGAATGTTTTATAAAAATCTGCGATAGAAGAAAGGATTCATGAAATGAAAAGACCATATAGTATAAATACAGATATTTCCAATAAAAACTGCTAATCTAAAAATGCAAAAATAAGGCATTACAGAACAGTAGTGAAGCCAGAATGACTATATGCAAGTGAATGTCTAGCATTGAATTATAATTTATACAAACTAGAAATATTGGAAAGAAGTATTATTAGGAAATTATTAGGCCACGAAAAAACTTTGGAAGGTTGGAAATTAGGAAGTAATGATGAGATGTATAAAAGTATAGAAAATATAACAGAAACAGTGAGAAAAAGAAGACTAGTATTTTTCGGACATTTATATAGAATGGACGACAATAGGTTAACAAAACAGATCTTCCAATATCTGTGGGGAAAGAAGTCAACATCAAGTTGGATTAAAGAAATCAAAGAGAATTTAGAAAAAAAATAATATAAATGAAGAAGAAGCAATTGAAAGAGAAGTTTTTCGGGCAAAAGTGTTAATAATGGAAGGAGTTTAGGGTAGGAGAGAGAAAAACGTATGTTCAAAGTGGACTGAACATAGACATATGAAGAAGACTGGGAGAAGAGACATAGTGAAAAAAATGAAAGAATTTTGGACAAAAAGAAAAGAACAAGAAATAAAGAAGTGAAATTGGCATGTGTTCTTTAGATGGCCGATACAAAAATAAAATAAATAAGGCTTTATATTTTTAAAAACAAGAATATATTTTGCATTGTTTTTACTATGTTTTGACAGTTTTAATTTCATTTAGTGTTTTCATTAGAATTACAGTATATAATAAATAAGTTCAATCACTTTCTGCTACAGTCCGTTTCTTGACGTATATAATACATTTAATATTTGTAATTAAATTTACCTCAAGATGTTATTAAATAACATCTTGAGGTAAATTTAATTATAAATATTAAATTTAATAAATAAATTATAAATAGATTTGAAATCAATTATTATAGCATGTGTTTTATCTATCTAAATTATATTTTATGCATACAAAAAATGGAAAATATAATTTGATAAGTACATAAAAGTGAAAATATTATTTAGATAAATTAGTAATATTGTTACAACGGTCTACTGGGCGTCGTATGGTATAGTGGAAAACAAAATACAAGACACCAATTAAGTCACTAATCACCAGCTTTAATTATCATAATTAAACAGTTTGTAATCAACAAGCTTGTCTCTTACAAAAAAATCAAATAAAAATTGTTCACAAGCATTAATAATGTCAATTAATAGTCGTTATTTGAGGAAATTTAGTAGTGAATATGTCCCTAGATATGTTATTAGCATAACACAGGTTAAGACGTATGGTGGGGGCTGCCACCTTCAGGGTTATCGTCCAGCCCGATTTTCTGTCTGGCTGTTCTCCCATAAATTGTCTGTTTTACCAGACTAAAGAAACCAGTTTTCCCTGTTGAGATATCCATAAAGATCTTTAATGTGGTGGTTTTTCCTTGCCTCTCACATCCTACGCCCTTGACCAATGGAAGGTCATCCTTCTTTAGGGACAATTTCTCATCCCAAGGGGAAGAGTGTGTCCTAACCTCTACTTGCCAATGACAGCTAGGGAGAGGAGGGACAGCTTATACCGGCTGTCTCTCGGTCTCCAGAGCCGCGTTAGACACCTAGGTAGGTGTTGCCCATCCCCCACCAGTTGGAGGTTAGCAGTTTTGAATACATGGGCTACAGTGTATCTTATAATGCATGCAACAACGTTGGGATTAAGTTGCATAAGGTCAACCTAATCTGCGGGACCATTAGGGAAACCCTTAAGTCAGCAAGTAAAGGAACACGCCTAAATTTTACAAGGCGATGGCTCTTCCCACACTTCTTTATCGGTCTGAGAATTGGACTTTAACGAAAGGCCAGGCCAGTCGCATATAAGCGGCTGAAATGAGATTTCTCAGGCACGTGGCAGGGTATACTCTCCATGATCATAGATGAAACACAGATATACGGTAGGAACTGAATATTATGAGTATACTCCACAGGATCGCCTAGAATCGGCTTAATTAGTGTGAACATCTTTGCCGAATGGATGACTGCCGCATCCCCAAACAACTGTGAAACAATAAGCCGAGGGGACGGAGGGGTGTGGGACATCCGAGGGAGCGTTGGAGTGACCAGCTCTAGACTTTGCCTATTTGAGACCGGAACACACTATGCTTGGTTTAATCCGTGAAGATGATGATGATGATGATGATGATGATGATGATGATGATGATGATGAAACACGTTAACATGAAGTGATGTTACGATGAGTTTTTGTAAATTATAAAATTCCGAACTAAGTATTAATTCTTCGTATTGTTTAAATTAGCAGCCATTCTTACTATTTCTTTTATGAATTTGCTATAATTTTTTTATTGTTCGACTAAGCTTTTCGTCATTACTGACATCTTCAGGTCTTAAACAACTTTTTTTTTTTTTTTTTTTTATACTTTAGGCCCCTCCCCTTATGTCATCGCCCCTCCTATTAGTTCTAGCTGCTACCGCTCTTCACGGGAACTTTGTCTACCTTTTTCCGTTAGGCATTTTTCTAACGTCCGTCAAATTGTTTAAGACCTGAAGATGTCAATAATGACGAAAAGCTTAGTCGAACAATAAAAAAATTATAGCAGTTAGCAAATTCATAAAAGAAATAGTAAGTATTAATTGTAACTGTATTATTGTGTATGCCTTTAGATTACGTGTGTTAACATAACAGCAGCAACACGTTTCGTTGAGTTGAACAAATAGTATCGATTGAAACGGTTCACACAAACATTACACGACTGTAAAAAGCGATTACAATGGACAAATGCTTTATCCAGTTTGACAAAACAATTTGTTTCTACACTCCATGTGTAGGGGATCTCTCTGAACGGTGAAAGAATAAATAACATACGTTATGCGGATGATACCGTCATATTCGCAGAAAACTTAGATGGGTTCCAACAACTAATGAATAGAGTGACAGAAAGCAGCCGTAGGTATAGTCTAGACGTCAATGATACTAAAACGAAGCTAATGATTGTATCTAAGAACAAGTTCACAAACTGCACCCTTAATATAAACCAAAGCCCAGTTGAACGTCTAATCAAATTTATATATCTTGGTAGTATAGTCAGTGAACAATGGGACCACTCTCAAGAAATAAAGAGCAGAATTAAAAAGGCAAGAACAGTGTACACTAGAATGAGCAGTTTCTTCAAAAGTCACGATTTAACAAATATGAAACTTTTACACTGCTACGCATTCTCGGTCCTCTTCTACGGTGTAAATCTTGGACTTTGACTGAAGCCACAACTAAAAAATTGGAATCTTTCAATACGTGATTTTAGCGTAGAAAACTGAGCATTTCATGGACAGCACATGTAACTAATGTTGAAGTTCTTAGAAAGATGAAGAAAGAAAGGGTAGTTATTAACTAATAAAGACAAGAAAGCTTCAGCATATGGGACATCTCATGAGAAATGGACAGAGGTTTTATTTATTCCAGTCTACACTACAGGGAAGTTACGTGGAAAGAGAGGAATTGGGCGCCCGAGAATATCATGGCTCAGAAATTTAAGGACCTGGTTTGGCATTAATACAACTGACTAATTCCATGCACCAGTACAGAAAGTTAAAATCGTCTGTATGATATCCAACATCCGAAACGGACAGGAACTATCAGAAGAAGAAGATTTTATTTTAATACACAGAAATAAGCAAACGTGCATAAGTAATATTAAATACACATTTCTGCTGATTATTCCCTAATAGAAACATCAAAACTAGTGCAGAAAACTTATCTGGAAAATACCGAATTTCTTCCTCGCTGACACTTCGTACACACATATATCTTGGGTCCAACACAACACTTACAGTATAAATGTTTAGATCCGCGGCATTGATTCCACATAAATATCTGGGTAAGCAGCCAATAAGAAGTGGCCCCTTGTTGCAAACCGCTTACAATGTCGATAATTCACAGTACACTGCTCAACATGCTGGAAGCGCGCCATGTTTTAGTTGCAGAAGACACACCCTATGCACACTAGCGAATTTACTGTGTGCGAATCTACATTTTTATTACAATATATTGAACTTTGGCAAGACGCTTAGAGTAGAAATTGTAGCAGGTGCGTGTGTTTGAGAGATAGAGAGAGTTAGAGAGTGAGTGAGTGTGTGTGTTTATTAGTGTGTGTGTGTGTGCGTGCGCGCGCGCGCGCGCGCGAAATAAAATGTCTATCTTGACAGTTATCCAGAACACATATTTTCAATGAAAGTTTTATTATTGATACGATATAGCGGCAAGAGGATTCTACCTATTTACATTTTGCAACACAATGTACCGTTACGCCTGCGAGGCAGGCAACTTTCGTTACTACTGTGTATAACATGTTGCAACAAAACGTCGCAGTTTAGAAGAACGTTCTGCCGATTACTCCCAGGCTTTCAACTTGCCGATTGAAAGTCCCGCACGTAGAGAGACAAACCGTTGGTGTCCTTATGGTGCATAGTGCATTTTAACTTCATTTAATAAAAAAATAAAAAGAAAACCAAGACGAAAGACGAAGATGAGGAGTAGGTGGATGAGGAGGAGAAGGAGGTGGAGGAGGTGGTGGAGGAGGAGCAGGTTTTAGATGAGGAGGAGGCGGAGGAGGAGGCGGAGGAGGAGGCGGAGGAGGAAAACACTAAACAACTCAAGCAGGAAATGATGAAACTGGTTATCCAGTTGAACGACAAATTCAATGTGTGAATAGAAATACATACAGAAACAAAATTAAAAATATTGAAGTTATAAATTATTATTGTTATTTAAATTATAGGACGTTGATATAATTTTAAGGAGGAGAAACTAATACTGATTAGAACGTATGGTAGAGGTGAAAGGATTACTACCAATGGTGTTTGAGGATACATTGAAAGGAGAAGAGGTGATAGACTAGGGATTTTTTAATCTCTTGCATGGAGTACAGTGTCGTGACTGTATTAACAACAAAAACATTAATAGTAATAATAATTATAATTATAATAAACTTCTACTGTCAGGGACTAGGCGAATCACCTGTTCCGCTGCCAAAGGAATATATACACTTTACCAAAACTTCATATACTTCGTTGTCATATAAGGAAATATTCATAAGTAGTATTAAATACGTATTTCTGCTGACTATTCCCTAATCCAAACATCAAAACTAGTGCAGAAAACGTATTGGGAAAATACTACATTTCTTCCTCGCTGACACTTCGTACACATATATCTTGGTCCGACACATAACTTACAGTATAGATGTTTGGTTCCACGGCACTGATTCCACATAAATATCTCGGTAAGCAGCCAATAAGAAGTGCCTCGTCCTTGCAAACCGCTTACAATGTCGATAATTCACAGCGCACTGCTCAACATGCTGGAAGCTCGCCATGTTGTTACATGCAGAAGACACACATATGCACGCGCGCACACACGAGCGAATTTAGGGTTTGCAAATCTACATTTTTTTATAACAATATTTTGAACTTTGGCACGACACTTATAGTAGTAATTGTGGCAGGTGCGTGTGTTTGAGTTTGTGTGTGTGTGTGTGTGTGTATATGCATTAAAGTATCTTGTATCTTGTAGTATCTTGACCCTTATGGAGAACACTTATTTTTAAATGAAAGTATTATTATTGAGACGGTTTAGCGGCAAGAGAATTTTGCACCAATTCACATTGACGAAGCTGGCGTCACGCACACAAACACACACACGCCGTATTTTTAACTATCGAAGCAGGTGCACTCTCGACAGGACAGAGCCTGCATTATCCTGCACAAAATTGTATACAACTGTTCCTTATTCTAATTACACTAACTACAATATAAACATACCGCCCTGGGTAAATATGCAAATATATGTATTGTTGCAATATATAACAAAATACTTTTACCTTGTGTCTTCTGTATATTAACTAAACAATGCAGGAGAGAGGATGCAATTCGGCATTACACCTTTTCGAATTTCTACTTCCTCTTGTTCCTTTTTTTTTCAAAATTTATCAGCGCTCTAGCATTTTGTATATCGCCGTTAATACTGTAACAGAATCATGTGTGAAAGGAGGGGAGGGAAGCTGCTGCAAAACTGTCTAGGACAAAACACTTAGCAAGATTTCCGGCCACGATAATTCATAGCAGAGTGGTGTAAGTCACTGGCCGGGTTCCAGTCCGGTTTCTACTTGTGTATGTATGTATACGATTAAATGATTAAACACAATGTTTTAATATAAATTGTGACGTAATTTACCGAGACAAAAGTGCATTTACTGTATTTTAAACGTAGTTTAGAATGCAGTTAGGAGACATGAACAGCAGACTGTTAGATATAAGTTAATTTGTTACGTATGTTGAATTAAAATTGTCTGCAATATTAGACAGCACTTGTGTGCGTGTGTACGTAATACTGTATAATAAACAATACGATATACTCCAATGGACATTCTATTTGCATGTGAAAGTTAGGTAAATTCCAGACGAGCTGTTGGACAATCAACCGTATTTTAAGAAACAATGTAATTTGGAATACACAATTAAAGTTCTACAAAGTTATAGCAGTCCCTGTACTGTCTTATAAGAGTGACTTATGAACAACATCCAGGAAACAAGACAGTAAAAAACAGGCCTTCGAAATTGGCGTTCTTAATAAGAGTTAAAATGTGTTCTAAACTTGACTGGATAAAGAATGAAATCATACGACAACATTTCTACTAGTAATTTTATACAAACCACTAAATTGTATTTGGTACTGACGAGCGCTTTCGGCAGTCAAACCATCATCAGGTCATTTACCAACAGGTACTGACCTATAAAAAAAAGTTGGTAAATGATCTGAAGATGGCTTGATTGCCGAAAGCGCTCGTCAGTACCAAATACAACATAGTGGTTTGTATAAAATTACTAGTAGAAATATTTGAGACCACTAACACTCCAAAATAACAATAAAATAACATAAGACAAAAGACACAAGTTTTAACTTGGATTAAAAATTAAAAGATTACAAGCAACGGTGGAAAGAACTCGTAGAAATAATGCCAGAGTCCACAGTGGCCAACAAAGTCTGGAAGAACACACCTGTAGGACACAGTAAGAGGTGGCTGGAGGATTTTGAAGGCGGAACAGGCAGCACCTTGCCCGTGCCGCCCTGTGAAGATGTTGATGACCATTGTTCGTAAACACGTTTGTCAAAATAATTAAATCTCTGTTTATCGAACAGACTAACGATAAGTAATAACAATGGGCAAAGGGATGATTACAACAAACGGTCTATCAGTTCGGCACTACAATACTTCAGGCCGACAGTGGAAGAAAATGATAACATTGATACCTCATTGCAGAACATTCTACATGTGTCTCGGCTATCCCGGCAGGGTCCGGCTGTAATGATTGTGTGCGTACGTGACCCGTAACATGCGTCAACGAGGCTATTCCAGATCATACAGTTCGACGCATGGTGTTCATGGCCGCAATCAATTACGCTCTAGTGTTTTCTTGTAGTGTTGACACGTATTTGGGATTATTCAGTAATCTCAGCGGGGTATAAATATAAGCATTCAGCGGTGGTTAGTTCAGTTTAAGTGGCGATTTATTCGAGTGAGGTTCGAAGTATTCTGGCGAATTGTTATGTGTTTTATAATTCTGCTGGACTCTATTAGTTGACATTATTATTGCGTGTGGACAAATTTATTTGAATTATTGTACATGTACAATCTTGTTGAATAACTTGTTGATTACAAACTGTTAATTGTTACAATTAAAGCTGGTTTTTAGTGACTTTATTGGTGCCTTCTGTATTGTTTTCCACTGTATCATACGATGATCAGTTAGAGCGTCGTACGTTTGCAGAAAAAAAATACGTATGCCTTTATCGAATAGATAACAATGTGTAATAACAGTGACCAAAGGGATGATTACAATAAACGACCTATGAATACGTCATCATCGTGCTTAAGGCCTAGAGTGGAAAGAAAATGATAATATTAAGAAAGCCATAACTGTGTCCACGATCACAATAAGCGGCCTTGTACAGACCAACTCAGTGGACAGTACATTGTGGTGGTGTTGGTTGGGGGTGGGAGGGTTTGAAGTTACCACTAGGAACAGGTGCATGGCTAGAGGGTAATTGCTTGGGACAGCTGTCGGGTCACTGTACGCTAATCCATTACACCGTGTGACACATCAAGCTGAGTACATTACAGTAAATGACGTTGCCTTGTACTAAGAGCAGACCCCCTCCCCCCCCAATGTGTTCCACTTAAATTGGATTGTGTATTTAGTACTAAACGCTATATTTTAATACAAATTAGAATCAATTTGTCAAAACAAAAGATCGCTATGGAGAACCATACATGGACTTCCATGTCCTAAGATTTATATTTAAAATCATTTTCTAAATGAAATATTTTCATTAACACTACTTCTTCCTACTTCTTTTTTCAGCCTTATCCACAGTACTGTGGTCATTAACGTATACCAGCTCACGTTAGCGCACTCAGTTTTCACTGATGATGGCAGTCGATGGCACTGCCGAAACGTCTGGTTTTGCAGAAAACATTATACCACGGCCAAACAGCTCGAGAAGGAATTTTAACAACAAACTACTTCTTTGTTGCCGATAAAATAAAAAATTATTTTATGTTTTGCCGTAGTACACATAAAAAAGTATCACCTACGCCTTTCACTATCAATCATTTTACAGTGAATTATTATGTTCTTTTCAGGATACTTTAGTTTTCAAAAAATAAGTACTTTTCTTCTGTTAAAACATAAAACGTTGCAGGCGAACTACCCCTTCCTCTTAACCGATGTTCACCAAAATCAATAGTCCTCAACAACTCAGGCAAATATGCAAGAAATTATTTAATTCTGTTTGAATTTACGGCATTTATCGTTCGCCATAGACAAAATTCTACACATAGACACACAGACACTTTTCGGAAAATGACATTTCTTCATGTTTTGAGGGTAGTACAATCAGAACCAGCCCTCATCTCCAACACGGTTTTTTCGCCATTACCACACTACCATTTCTTTATGGAACACGGAAGTAAAATGTTTTATACAAAAACAAATAGGCCTACAGCTTCGGGAATACAGCTTAACAAATCAATTTTTATGGGTACCCTGCTATATGCAGATGACATACTGTAGTTCTTACTCAAGAAAATGAGGAGGATTTGCAAGAGCTATGTTTCAATTACAAGTAGTATTAAGAGATCACTCACTGACAAATTCAGTGAGAAGACTAAAACCATTGCCTATAAAGGTAAATTTCCAGTGAAGACTAAGATATTTATAAACAACCGCAGCACTTTAGAGCAAGTGACCCGTTTTAAATATCTCGGAAGTGCAGTAAGTTATGAGTTTAAATATGATTTAAAAGAAAGATAAATAAATTTGGGAATATTTGTCGTACGATTCATAGAAATCTTAGAAATAAAACAAGAACAGCAAAATGATTAAATTTTATAAGACGATGTAATACCCACATTGACTGACGCGAGTGAGGCGTGAATCATAACATACAAGAAATGCGGCAAGATTCAAAGTGCTGAAATGCAGTTTCTTCAATGTACTTTAAACTATACATTGCAAGATAGAATAAAGAATGAGGATATCAGAGTAGAACTCGAAGTAAAGGTCATAAATGAAATTATTTCAGCTTACAGAAGACGATGGTGGGATCATCTGCAAAGGATGACAGAGGATCGATAGCCGAAAGCGGCACTGAACTATAAACCCATTGGTAGAAGAGTCGTCGGAGGATGAGATGGGTGCCGGAATAGTTATATATAACCTAATCCTTAAAGTGAAGAAGAAAACAAAAACAAATAAAACATAAGCATGCGTGATCATTATCAACAGAACAAACAACATAATAAACTGTTTCGAATGTTGGACAACATATTTCGGATTGTTATGTTCGTCAATAGTTCTAATCAGTCAATGTCCAAGATTCTACACCGTAGAAGAGGACCAAGAATACGTAGCAACCTAAAAGCCTCATCTCTGTGTTTATCGCTAATCGTGACTTTTGAATAAATTCTAGTGTCCACTGCTCTTGCCTTTTCAGTTCTGCTCTTTATTTCTTGAGAGCGGTCCCATTAATTTACAATTAGTACACTTCTTTTTCTTCAAATCATGGTATATCGATACAATCGCATATTGTAGTGCAGGTATGGATACTGAAAAATTACTTTCGTTTTTTTGAGACAAAGTAATTATTAGGTAATAAACGACGAATTTAATGTACTATAACAAATTTGAAAAAACAAAAAATTATTAAAAAATTTAATTAGACTCAATCTTGATGTTTGTTGCTTTTGTCAAAATGAAAATTTTAAATTACGCTTAGTTCGATGTATTTGATAATCTCGTATTAGAGTCCATCAATTTTTTTTTTTTTAAACTGAAGAGTTTTAAGTGTGGCACCAGAAGTGAGGGGTGTTTTCACAACTTGAAAAATCTATTACATGATAATAGGCTTTCAGAAAGTTGTCAGTTGGAAAAGTATACAGCTCGAAAACCTGCAATTATACGAAAGAGCCAAGAGATATTGGTAGGTGACCTTCATAACCAACGATACGTACGTTGCGCCTTTCACGAAAACCGCGTTCATCAATAAGTGACCGCGGGCTCACCACCGACACACCACATTGACACTGCCATCAATATTGCAGAGCAGATTTTGGCCGCAGTGACTGAACACAGTAATTTTGAATTCCACCCAAGTTGTAGTACATATTATGATAAACAGGTGATGTATTTCATTTACATAACATGTAATTATATAATGAGAATCTATAAATATAAAAACAAAAGTCTGTGCATAGGAAAAGACACCAATCCATTTTGCATTTTTAATCTTACGAAAAAAATGTTTAATCTAAATTTCTTTCTTCACTGAAGGAGGGCAAAAACCTGTTTCATACATTTACACAAAAATATAGGCCTATTTATTGTCAATTAAGAACTCCGCAGATATCGGTCTACCCGGAGCGTAAATCAGCCACAACACACATGAAATTTTGGTTTCACTTCTTGGCCTCGATAAGGCGATGTGTGAAAAAATGGAGGAACCTTAGGGAATGCGCCTAACTCCTTTCCTCTCATTCGGAAGGGCCCTACTAGTAGGTAGCAACTTATTACAATGATAAGATAGAAGGAATTAAAAAAAAGGAAAATTGGAAATTGTGACCTTCATCAAGACTTGATATTGGAGGAAGACATGGGGACGATTTCACATACAGAGGAATACAGTATTTAGGGATGAAAATTACGGCCAGTGGAAAGCAAAACAAAGAAAACAATCCAAAATTAATTTGGGAAAGATGGCTATATGTACATTAAATCGAAACCTGTGGGATAAGCAAATTACAGCAGAAACAAAAACCAAATTATTTAAAACCACTGTCAGTAGTATCATGACTTACGGCCCAGAAGTTTGACTGCTAATAAACACACAAGAACAAAATTAATGACAGTAGAGTTGAACTTTCGGAGATGGCCAGCAAGAGTATCCAGACATGAGAAAATTAGAAATGAAGTCATTTAAAACAGAATGAATGTGAAAATTTCAATAGCTGATTTTATACAAACAAACAAATTTACAATAGTATGGACACATGAAAAGAATGACACAGGAAAGATTGCCAAATATGAGTTATGGAATGGGCCCCATCAGGAAGAAGGAAAAGAGGAAGGCCACCTATCACCTGGATAGAAGAAATTCAGACTATTTTGAGGGAACGAGAAATTGAAGATCTTTTGACGGACAAGCAGCAGTGGAAGATGACAATTTAATCACTTCTGTAATCTTTGGTTCCGGAAAATGTGTAAACATTGTACAGTCAGGATAATACTAATAAATAATAATAAGGTAAAAGGGAATAAAAAGAAAATTAATTGGCTTAATAATTATGAGAAAATAAGTACGTTATAAGATGACAGGTAAAAACTTTATAAAGTTGGTATTCTTTAAAACTCATAATATTTCAAATACAGTACCTGTGTGCAACGAGTCGTCCTACTGCGGCAATAGAAAACGTTGTACTGCGCGTGTGTGTGTGGGGGCGCGCGATAGTAGGAAAATGTAAAAGTTATCGTTCCCGCGGGAACACGTAGTAACAGTTTGCAACTTATTCAGCCCGCTGCAACCTGTTTTCTCAGCATAGTTTTATTTTCACCGAACAACGTTGGAAAACTTATTTCTACTCCCCACGAGATTCAAAGTGTTTTCGTATTGTTTGTAACACAAGACGGTGTTGTCTAGGTTTGCAGAATCGTACCCTCGCAGACTGCTGAGTTTCAACACTGTTATGAAAAAAAGCTCGAATTATTGTTAAAAAATTGTATATTCTAAATGTATGAAACGTCTTAAATAGTAGAATACGAAATTTCTATGAAAAAAAAAACAAACTAAAATTTACAAAACGTTTAACAAATATTTCTTCTTCTTCTTCTTCTTCTTCTTCTTCTTCTTCTTCTTCTTCTTCTTCTTCTTCTTCTTCTTCTTCTTCTTCTTCTTCTTCTTCTTCTTCTTCTTCTTCTTCTTCTTCTTCTTCTTCTTCTTCTTCTTCTTCTTCTTCTTCTTCTTCTTCTTCTTCTCTTTAAGAATTAGGTTGTATAAACCTCTTCCGGCACCCATCACATTCCGGACGACCCACATCTCTTCTACCAATGGCTTTATAGTTCAGTGCCGCTTCCTCTGTCATCCTTTGGAGATGATCCCACCATTGTCTTCTGTAAATTAAAGTAATCACATTATATTCTTTATTTCTGCTCTGCTACCTTCATTCCTTATTCTATCTTGCAATGTATAATCTAAAGTATTTCCAAGAAACTGGAATTTCAGCAGTCCAGAGTAAGACAGAGAAAAACGAAAGTTAAAATTAAACTAAACACAGGAAGAAGAGACACAGTGAAAAGATAAAAAAATATTGGAGAAAAAGAAAAGAACAAGGAATAAAGAATTGAAATTGTCATGTGGTCTTCTGATGGCCGATACAAATAGAAAAAGTAACAATATTAGACGCCCAGAAATAAAGACGTTAAGAACTTTATTTCAAACTAAAAACATTTGAGGAAACAGAGAAAAGAAAACTTAGATTGATGAGCGTAAGATAGACAGCCAAAGGAAACTCTCAGACGGCTATGTAACTGAATCTTGCCCGTTTCCCCTTACGCACACTTGTGTCCCCTTTCCCCACTACCCCTCGTGTCGCTACACTGATGTAGCTTAAGTCTTCATAAGCCTTCCCTTTACAGTGGTCATAAAACAAAGGGCTCCTTTAGCTTTTAGCGAGTGAAAAAACTGCGTCTAAATGTTGAAAGACAGGGAAACCTCTATACTGATTGGTATAGATAATGTTAGGCGACACATACAAGCTGTTTTCTATGGACTGTACCATGGCCGGCCCTAGTAGAAGGCCGGAATATTACACGTGGCAACGTTGCGTCTGGGGCCTATAAGCATAGCGTAATAAAGCTAAAGTAAACACGTTATGTTTTGATTTAATTTCATAGCATTACTAAAGTCATGAGAAGGTCTATTTATAACTATAGGTTTGTGCGCACTTAATACTATACGTTTAAGTTGAAACAATTAGTAAATTAGTGTTAAGCCTAATGAATTAATTTTGTTCGAATTATTGAATTCGTATCATATAAATAAGATAATTAGTATATTTCTTAATTTATATAACAGTATTTTTTTATAATAAACTTTTAGTTAAAAAAAATGAAAAATTATAATACTGATGTTAACCGGCAATTAAAAATGACGCGATTTGATTATTGAAATACATAAATCAAGAGATCGTCTAGTCGGCCTCAAATATCAGCTGGTTCCACTGTTTAATGTTCCGGGCTTCTACTGAACCTGGTCATAACTGTACTGGAAAACCAAACGACTAACATTTTAATTACCAGTTATAAATTACAGTTATTACAGTACCAAAAAATGAAATTTTATATAAATTTAAATTTTGTTTTAATACTCATTATTTATAAAACACTTAAATTATACTTTTACAGGAAAAAATTCTATACTAAAAGCCGTTTTAAAAATGTGTAATAATTTCGAAATATCTCATAGATCTCGAGGCCATTATATAAATTTCCAACTAATGACAATGTGATGTATTTATAATATACACACACTTATTGCTTATTAATGGTACCTGTAACCTCAATCGTCTATTGTGGTGTATTCATTGTTCATAACATAAAGGTAAGATACATATGATTTATAATAAAGTTTTAATTATTCACATTCTTAATTTCGATCGATTTCGGTCATAGACCACCGTCAGGGCATATACACTCTGCATTCGCGGTCACAATATTGTACACGAAAGATAAAATCTACTGTACAAGCTGTCAAGCTTAACCTAGTTAGTGTAAGAAAGTATACTTGGACTATTTGCAATATTTCTATATGAGTAACTTGATGACTTTTTACATTATTATTGTAAAAATTGATAATATAATCAAATTACATTTTCTCCTGCGAGTAGATGTGTTTAAAAGTCTTATCGTTTCAATTGACCTAACGTACGTTTCAGAGAATATATCAGTATCTTCAGAGGTTTGTAAATGAATATTTATTTATTTACTACAGGTAAATGTAGATTCCTTTGATTTGTACCACACTTCACCGTCCCTTCACAAAACCAAATTACGTCCCTTCTACAAGGGTAATTACAACTCCGCACTGGGTCATTCCTCACTGGCGACAATACTACTGCGCGTTCTACAATTTTTGTGTAGATAAGCATTTAGAAAAGGAATCGCAGTAATTACAGATGCCAGAAAAATTCTTACTGACCCACTTACCATTCAAATTCATTACTGTTATATGTTGTCAAGACCATCGCATGTACTAAGTGGTGATGTTGAAACTGAAAAAAATTATTGAATACCAGATAAATCTAAAGTGTAATAAAGATAATATTAAATAAGGCTTTAAGGATGTAAGTCAAGTCCATGTCCACGTCGTGCCCCCTGGGATCTTCTGTAGCCACTCTGTAGCTACAGATGCTAACGGACGTCTGTGAAGACCAGCGGACGGAATGGTGGAAGGAATCTGAATGATCCAACCGCAGGACGTGCGGAAGAGTCTTAGAGGAGCAGACCTCTTCAAAAACCTGGGTTTATCTGCAGTAACACAAGGAAATTTTTTAGAGGGCATAGCCAGTAGATCAAGCTTAAGAATTTTTGCATAAAAGCAAATTTCTCACGAATATTAAAAATTCGCCAAAATTCCTACTAACAGTTATTGGTCGAAAAGAAAGGGTTAGAAAATTTTAGTTTCTAGGAGAAATAATTCAGAGAATGGTTTAAAAATCTGCGATAGAAGAAATGATTCATAAATTGAGAAGACCATGTAGTATAAATTCAGATATTTACAATAAAAATTGCTATTGTAAAAATGCAAAAATAAGGCATTACAGAACAGTAGTGAAGCCAGAATGACTATATGCAAGTGAATGTCTAGCATTGAATTATAATTTACACAAACTATAAATATTGGAAAGAAGTATTATTAGGAAATTATTAGGACATGAAAAAACTTCGGAAGTTTGGAAATTAAGAAGTAATGATGAGATGTATAATAGTATAGAAAATATAACAGAAACAGTGAGAAAAAGAAGACTAGAATTTTTGGACATTTATATAGAACGGACGACAATAGGTTAACAAAACAGATCTTCCAATATCTGTGGGGAAAGATGTCAACATCAAGTTGTATTAAAGAAATCAAAAAGAATTTAGAAAAAAATAATAATATAAACGAAGAAGAAGCAATTGAAAGAGAAGTTTTTCGGGCAAAAGTGTTAATAATGGAAGGAGTTTAGGGTAGGAGAGAGAAAAACTTATGTTCAAATTGGACTGAAGACTGGGACAAAAGACATAATGAAAAAAAGGAAAGAATTTTGGAGAAAAAAAAGAACAATCAATAAAGAACTGAAATTGGCATGTGTTCTCGCCAGCAAGTAAAGACACACGCCTAAAATTCTATAAGGCGATGGCTCTTCCCACACTTCTTTATGGGTCTGAGAATTCGGCTTTAACGAAAGGCCAGGCCAATCGCATCCAAGCGGCTGAAATGAGATTTCTCAGGCACGTGGCAGGGTATACTCTCCATGATCATAGATGAAACACAGATATACGGTAGGAACTGAATATTATGAGTATACTCCACAGGATCGCCTAGAATCGGCTTAATTAGTGTGAACATCTTTGCCGAATGGATGACTGCCGTATCCCCAAACAACTGTGAAACAATAAGCCGAGGGGACGGAGGGGTGTGGGACATCCGAGGGAGCGTTGGAGTGACCAGCTCTAGACTTTGCCTATTTGAGACCGGAACACACTATGCTTGGTTTAATCCGTGAAGATGATGATGAGGAAACACGTTAACATGAAGTGATGTTACGATGATTTTTTGTAAATTATAAAATTCCGAACTAAGTATTAATTCTTCGTATTGTTTAAATTAGCAGCCATCCTTACTATTTCTTTATGAATTTGCTATAATTTTTTTATTGTTCGACTAAGCTTTTCGTCATTACTGACATCTTCAGGTCTTTAGGTTTTTTTTTTTTTTTTTTTTTTTTTTTTTTTTTTTTTTTTTTTTTAGGCTCCTCCCCTTATGTCATCGCCCCTCCTATTGGTTCTAGCTGCTACCGCTCTTCACGGGAACTTTGTCTACCTTTTTCCGTTAGGCATTTTTCTAACGTCCGTCAAATTGTTTAAGACCTGAAGATGTCAATAATGACGAAAAGCTTAGTCGAACAATAAAAAAATTATAGCAGTTAGCAAATTCATAAAAGAAATAGTAAGTATTAATTGTAACTGTATTATTGTGTATGCCTTTAGATTACGTGTGTTAACATAAGAGCAACACGTTTTGTTGACAGTAAAGCAAGTTGAACAAATAGTATTGATTGAAACGGTTCACACAAACATTACAGGACTGTAAAAAGCGATTACAATGGACAAATGCTTTATCCAGTTTGACAAAACAATTTGTTTCTACACTACATGTTCAGGGGATTTCTCTGAACGGTGAAAGAATAAATAACATAAGTTATGCGGATGATACCGTCATATTCGCAGATAACTTACAGGTGTTGCAACAACTAATGAATAGAGTGACAGAAAGCAGCCGTAGGTATGGTCTAGACGTCAATGATACTAAAACGAAGCTAATGATTGTATCTAAGAACAAGTTCACAAACTGCACCCTTAATATAAACCAAAGGCCAGTTGAACGTCTAATCAAATTTATATATCTTGGTAGTATAGTCAGTGAACAATGGGACCACTCTCAAGAAATAAAGAGCAGAATTAAAAAGGTAAGAGCAGTGTACACTAGAATGAGCAGTTTCTTCAAAAGTCACGATTTAACAAATATGAAACTTTTACACTGCTACGCATTCTCGGTCCTCTTCTACGGTGTAAATCTTGGACTTTGACTGAAGCCACAACTAAAAAATTGGAATCTTTCACTACGTGATTTTACCGTAGAAAACTGAGCATTTCATGGACAGCACATGTAACTAATGTTGAAGTTCTTAGAAAGATGAAGAAAAAAAAGGGTAGTTATTAACACAGTAAAGACAAGAAAGCTTCAGCATATGGGACATCTCATGAGAAATGGACAGAGGTTTTATTTATTCCAGTCTACACTACAGGGAAATTACGTGGAAAGAGAGGAGTTGGGCGCCCGAGAATATCATGGCTCAGAAATTTAAGGACCTGGTTTGGCATTAATACAACTGACTAATTCCATGCACCAGTACGGAAAGTTAAAATCGTCTGTATGATATCCAACATCCGAAACGGACAGGAACTATCAGAAGAAGAAGATTTTATTTTAATAAACAGAAATAAGCAAACGTGCATAAGTAATATTAAATACACATTTCTGCTGATTATTCCCTAATAGAAACATCAAAACTAGTGCAGAAAACGTATCTGGAAAATACCGAATTTCTTCCTCGCTGACACTTCGTACACACATATATCTTGGGTCCAACACAACACTTACAGTATAAATGTTTAGATCCGCGGCATTGATTCCACATAAATATCTGGGTAAGCAGCCAATAAGAAGTGGCCCCTTGTTGCAAACCGCTTACAATGTCGATAATTCACAGTACACTGCTCAACATGCTGGAATCGCGCCATGTTTTACATGCAGAAGACACACCTATGCACACTAGCGAATTTACTGTGTGCGAATCTACATTTTTATGACAATATATTGAACTTTGGTAAGACGCTTAGAGTAGAAATTGTAGCAGGTGCGTGTGTTTGAGAGATAGAGAGAGTTAGAGAGTGTGTGAGTGTGTGTGTGTGTGCGCGCGCGCGAAATAAAATGTCTATCTTGACAGTTATCCAGAACACATATTTTAAATGAAAGTTTTATTATTGATACGATATAGCGGAAAGAGGATTCTACCTATTTACATTTTGCAACACAATGTACCGTTACGCCTGCGAGGCAGGCAACTTCCGTTACTACTGTGTATAACATGTTGCAACTAAACGTCGCAGTTTAGAAGACCGTTCTGCCGTTTACTCGCAGGCTTTCAACTTGCCGATTGAAAAAGTCCCGCACGTAGAGAGACAAATCGTTGGTTTCCTTATGGTGCATAGTGGATTTTAACTTCATTTAATAAAAAAAAATAAAATAAAACCAAGACGAAGGACGAGGATCTGGTGAAGGTTGTGGAGGAGGAGGAGGAGGAGGAGGAGGAGGAGGAGGCGGAGGAGGAGGAAAACACTAAACAACTCAAGGAGGAAATGATGAAACTGGTTATCCAGTTGAACGACAAATTCAAAGTGTGGATAGAAATACATACAGAAACAAAATTCAAAATAATATTGAAGTTCTCTGCGGTCAGACGAAGACGAGAAAGGGGTGGACAGTGGATAGGAAGGCGGCGCATAGTGTGCGAATGAGGGCCTTCTGGCAGGAGAAGAAATGGACATGATATTCGCGTGGTCCACGGCTGGCCTGTTCGTGTAAATAAAGTATTGTAATAAAAATTACAATTATTGTTATTATTACAATTGCCTCACCACTGTACGCTATCCAAGCATCTCAAAAATCTCCTCTCTGTTACCGCTGCTCCTTTCACTTTATCCCCCAAAACCGTACTTAGTAGCCCATTCATCCCCAAATCAGTGTTATTTTCTCCTATTAGATTTTTAGAAGGGTTCCATCGTCCTTGATTGTTTTCAGTATTACGGTCCTTGATTGTACTCTACGGTATATATTATCGGCCAATTTTTACAATTCAAATTCCCTGAAGAAACCAGATGATGAGTGAATACAATTTAAAGTATACTATCTTTGAGGCTTTTACTAACATTTCTAACATTTATTACTCTCTACTCAAAAACTTTAGTAGCAAGTGCTTATGTTTTGTAAATGTTTAACATTTGTGTTCAAGAGAGTAAAATAGCAATTTAAAACACATAGTAATTCTTTGTAATATTTCCACAGAAAATTTAACTGTTTGTTAAAAATTCATTTCAACCAACCAACAGTGTGACCTTTAATTGTTCCCCGTCTACCTAAGTTAGCAGTCCGCAGATTGGTATGTAGCAATTCTTCACACCGATCTTCTCTGTGATTTCCGTTCATCCCCTTACAGGTATTGCAACTTAGATCATCAATTATTTTTTTTGTATACTGGGGTCCCGGTGTTCCTCTTCCTCTTCTCCCTTCAGTGTAACCTTCTATTTTTATTTATATCAAATTCGCGTGCCGCATAATATGTCCAATAAGTGCAATGTTATCGCTTCACAATTGTTTGTCAAAAACTTGTAGTTCCTCCAACTCTAGTGATTACCGACCTTGTCGATCCATCTTACTTCCAGTAGCTTCGTATAACACCACAAGCTACTCCAATGTTTCAAGTATTCTCCTTTCCTCGGTTCCAAAATTGTCCTCGTCTCACATCCATAAATCTCTATATGCTCCATATATAAATAAATCTTCAGGAACATCTTTCTTGTTTCCAGGGGGCTACTTTTTTAGAAGCCACTAATTTCCATTTACTGTTAAATGCAAAACTTTAGGCTGTCCTAATTTTTCCGTTTTCTGTGAGTTTACTTCCTAAGACAGTGAATTCTCTGAAAACAAAGGACTAATTTTTACTCATTGAACAATATATTCATACTGGACTGTCCGTGTTTACAGCAGACCAACACTACAGATTTATTAACATATATTCTTAAACTGCACTCTTTGCTCAAACCGCATCGAATACATGTAACTGTTCGGTTATCTCCTGTTCACTGTCACCCATAATTACAATGTCGTCTGCAAATCTTAAAATGATAATTCTGTCTCCTTGCAATTCTACTCTACAGTACGTTTGCGTATTTACTTTGTTAAGAGCGTAATGTATATACGAGGCGTGTTAAAAAAAAGACCGAACACTTTGTGTAGCGCATAGAGCGAGCTGCACAATTAAGTACTGCTAGCGACAGGTTTTGACGCCGGAATGCCGTTTTCTCCATCCCGTGATGATCGTCAGTCTTCGAGCTACACGCGCTGTAGTGGGCACGGGCACACACCGTCCGGCGGATTTATAACGAACTGAGAATGAAGATATTAACGCAACTTGTGTGTATTAAACCTTGGCGCTAACTTCGTAAAATCTTAACAAAGCAATTTCCATTGCATTCCAAAGTTGTCATTACCATTTGCAGTTGTACGCAGTTGTTGATCGATTTCAAAACAGGTCTCTTTCTGATCGTCGTCAACAAACGCAGTAAGCATTTTATTTCAGTGATACGATACATTAAAATTTTTTGATCAAAATTTAATTTTACGATTTTAAATATATGCACATTCTCTCAGAATTTCTCGTCAGTTAAACAATGATTTACACTTACCACATCACGAGCTCTCTTCCCATGATCTTCAACACCGCTTTGATCTGCACCGACCATTGTTTTACACTGTTTAAAATTACTAAAAAATAATCATTCGGATCATCGAGGCCTCTTTGCGTGTGCTTAATTCAAAAACCAGAATGTCAGTGTAAGGTTTTAACCTAGTTTTGCCTCCAACTTTCATAGCTACACGTTGTTCTTCGAGGTCTTCCTTAATCGCTTTGTCACTAATCCGGCAGCCAGCGTGCGCACGTCCCCACTCAATCTGATATAGTTCAAAGACTAGTGCTGATAGCGGAACAGAATAAATAGCAGCTTGTCGTCGAAAACTATCGCTAGGCGCGCTTAAAGTCGCAGTGCGTTGTTTGTGCGGGTTGATGTGGTATTTAAAAAGTTCGGTCTGTTTTTGAACACACTTCGTATAAATTAAACAATGCAGGAGAGAGGATGGACATCTTCCTCACATCTTTTTGAATTCCTGCTTCCTTTTGTTTTTCCGAAATTTTCAGCTCTGTAGCATTATAATTATTGCCGTTAATATTGTAATAGAATCATCTGGGAGAGGATGAGAAGGCTTGGATTTTATTGTCCATGACGTGTCCGTTAGTTAACTAAATATCACTATTGCATTAACGACTCGGAACACTAGGGTTTTTATAAGTAAAAGCATGAAGTTTTACCTTACAGCCTTAGGCTGTAGGGTGCAATAGTGATATTTAGATGAGAAGGCAGTCGTTGCTACAAAACTGTCGGGGGCAAAACACTTAGCAAGATTCCCGGCCACGATAATTCATCGCAGTCACTGGCCGGGTTCCAGTCCGTGTTTCTACTTGTGTATGTATGTATACGACTAAACGATTAAACACGATGATTTCATATAAATTGTGACGTAATTTAGAAGACAAAAGTGCATTTAATTTTTTTTAAACGTAGTTTAGAATGCAGTTAGGAGACATTAACAACAGACGGTTAGATATAAGTTAATTTGTTACGTATGTTGCATTAAAATTGTCTGCAATATTAGACAGCACTTGAGTGCGTGAGTACGCAATACTGTATAATAAACAATACCATATATTGCAATGGACGTTCTAATTGCATATGAAACACTATGCTGTATTACAGCATATAAAGAATGTATATGAATAAGTAGAGATTATAGGTTTAAACGTTGTAAATTAGGTGGTAAGGAAAGTTGTAAACAATTTTAGTTTTAAGTCTTTTTACTTCCATGTTCCATAAGGAAATGGAAGTATAGTCATTGCGAACAAAATCGTTTTCGAGGTAATGGCAGATTCTGATTGTACTACCCTCCAAACATGAAAAAATTCATTTTTCGAAAAGTGTCTGTGTGTAGAATTTTTTTATGTCAAACGATAACTGCCGCAAATTCAAACATCATCAATTAATTTTTTGCATACAATTCTGAATTGTAGAGGACGCGAGGTCTGTTGATTTTGGCGAAGATCGGTTAAGGAGAAGGGGTAGTTTACCGGCAACGTTTTACGTTTTAACAAGAGTAAAGTGCTTAATTTTGATAAATAAAATATCCTTAAAAGTATGTCATAATAAATCCACTGTAGAAAGGTAGATGAAATATCTATAAATGAAAAGGGTAGTTGAATGGGAAGGGGGTAATTTTCTATAAATTAAAATGGTAGTTGATGATGGAGAAAGTAAATTTTATAAGTTTTATATGTGTAATACGTTATTGACAACAAAGAAGAAGTTTCTATGGAAACAGTTCCTTTCACTTTAACAAAATTTTATATTTTTTCATTTCAATTTAAATCATGTATGAGATATATCGTTCGTGGCAGGCAAGCATATCTCAAATATCTAATGTTTACGTTTCCATTTTATTATTATGATTACCGCAATAAAAAGGCAGGCAAGACACAAACACACACACACACACACACACACACACACGCACGCACGCACACGAAACTCACGTTATTTCTGGCCTCACTCATTTTTATTTTCTTGCATTTGCACGCTTTTGTTATCGATTTGCTTCCTGTGGATCGCTGGGCAGTGTAACTGCACGTGTTTACAGAGGAACGGTTCATAGACAGACTATTCGTCTTTAGGGAATGAACTCTCTGAAAGTTGCTCAGGGTCCATGAGTGACTTCGGAGCGCTTCGGAGGAGGGATGATTATATGCGTAGTTTGGTTTCTTTATAAGAATAAAGTAAGCCTACCTAATTCTTTTTTATGGATAAAGTGACTGGAAATAACATTATATTAAACGACTATAATAACAAAAATATCTATAAATACTGAAATTAGTTTGAAGGTGGACGATATTTTTTTAGAAATTAGCGAACCGAATTCAAGTAAATTATTGTAAACATAAATCTTACAACACGGAAGTCATATATGGTTCACCATACCGATTTTTAGATTTTTAAAACGACTGTAAGTGCAGTGAAATTGTGCGTAAGAATATTTAGCCGCGTGTGCAAGGCACGTAATCTATGAGATATCCTTATAAAAAAAACACCTCAATTTAAATAACTATCAAAATATGGCAGGTTTTGAGACATATAAACTGTGATAGACGGAGAAAAGTCGGTCTTTATTGAGGGTTCGCTTAGTGAGTTAAGTTACAGAATTAGTGCGTGTATTTGATAAAATATTTGTGGAACTGCAATAAATTTGTGTCGTTGTATAAATTACTATTCTGTTAATAGTCGACATTACAGTTGTGAATCAAAATTTTGCATTATCTGTGTTGTATAAATTGTTACGACGGTCTACTCGATCGTCGTAGGTACAGTGGAAAACAAATTACAAGACACCAATTAAGTCACTAATCACACCTTTAATTTTTACAGTTAAACAGTTCGTAATTACCAACACAGTCTCTACAACAAATCTAATGAAAATTGTTCACACGCAATAAAATGTCCACTAAAATTAAACACAATTGTATTACAATTATACCGTCCGATTATAAAACACCACTCTTAACTAATAACCACTTGAACGCGGACAGTAATATCGCTACTGTAACTCTCGAACCGCACTGGCAAAATATATCGCACTAATACTCACTGAACGTCGTTGAGTACTGGTATTTATACCGCCCCAAATACCGCGATAGCGCCAGTATAGTTACGACGTAATTACTTGCAGCCTTGACACAGTACGTGCGCCGGCGCGAAGTCTGGCACAGTGTAGAAAATGCGTCTACTAGCACGTACGCCACACACGTTACATTCCGGATAACTTTGGAACATTCCATAAACACGTAGATTGTTCTTTGATGTCGTAACAATATTTTGAAAGTTGAAAAATTATTAGCTGTAACAGATAAATAAACAAAGTGTCGACAGTGATAAGAGTGTGATTTTATTTCGATCGCTGCCAATATGATGACAACTAACCACTAATTGAGATTTACAAACACATGAAGGAGATAAAAATATGTAGTTTTTGACTCAGTAGACTGTAAATCATTATGAATACTGCATGGTTCTGCACCGGTTTTATAAAACTGAGAGTTTTTCGTCTACATATCAATCTTAAAATAAATAGATAGCCGTTGTTGTTTGTGATTATGATTATGATTGTTTAACTATGATAGGAATTATGATGTTGGTGGTAAGTTAGGTAAATTCCATATAATCTGTCGGACAACCAACCGTGTTTTTAAAACAAGGTACTTTGGAATACAAAATTAAAGTTCTACAAAGTTATACCAGTCTTTGTACTCTCCTATGTGAGTGACTTATGAAGAACATCCAAGAAACAAGACAGTAAAATACAGGCCTTCGAAATGGCATTCTTAATAAGAGTTAAAAGGTGTTCTAAACTTGACCGCATAAAGAATGAAACCTTAAAGGGAAAAGCTACAAATTTTTGACTTGAATGAAAAATTAAAAGATTACAAACAACGGTGGAAAGAAATCTTAGAAATAATCCCAGAGCCCATAGTGGCCAAACAAGTCTGGAACTACATACCTATAGGACACAGGAAGAGGTGGCTGGAAGATTTTGAAGGCGGAACAGGCAGCGCCTTGCCTATGCCGTCTTGTGAAAATGTTGATGACCATTGTTCGTAAATGGATTATACGTTTGCAAAAATAATTAAATCTATATTTATCGAATAGATTAATGATAAGTAGTAACAGTGATCAAAGGGATGATTACAATAAATGGCCTATGAGTACGTTACTATATTGCTTAAGGCTGAGAGTGGAAGAAAATGATAAAGTTGTTACACTATTACAGAACGCTCGAAATGTTTGTCAGCTATCCCGGCATAGGCCAGCTGTAATGTTTGTGCGTACGTGATTCTTAACATGCGGCAACAAACGAGAATGTTCGAGACCGTACCGGTCGGCGCACCGTGTTCAAGGCCGCAAGCAATTACGCTCTACTGTTTTCGAGTAGTGTTGAGGCGTATTATGGATTATTCTCGAATCTCAGCGGGTATAAATATAAGCATTCAGCGGCGGTTAGTACAGTTTAAGTGGCTATTTATTCGAGTGAGGTTCGAAGTATTGTGGCGAAGTGTTATGTGTTTTATAATTGTGCGGGACTCTATTAGTTGACATTATTATTGGGTCTGGACAAATTAATTTAAATTATTGTACGAGTACAATCTTTTTGAATAACGTGTTGATTACAAACTGTTAATTGTTACAATTAAAGCTGGTTTTTAGTGACTTTATTGGTGCCTTGTGTATTGTTTTCCACTGTACCATACGACGATCAGTTAGAGCGTCGTACGTTTGCCAAAAAAAAATACGTATGCCTTTATCGAATAGATAATAATGTGTAATAACAGTGACCAAAGGGTTGATTACAATAAACGACCTATGAATACGGCATCATCATGATTAAGACCTAGAGTGGAAGAAAATGATAATATTAAGAGAGCCATAACTGTGTCCACGATCACAATAAGCACAGACCAACTCAGTGAACAGTACATTGTGGTGGTGTAGGTTGGGGGGGAGGGTTTGAAGTTACCACTAGGAATAGGTGCATGCCTAGAGGGTAATTACTTGGGACAGCTGTCGGGTCACTGTATGCTAATCCATTACACCGTGTGATACATCAAGCTGAGTACAGTACAGTAAATGACGCTCCCTTGTGCTAAGAGCAGACCACCTCCCCCCCCCCCCAATGTGTTCCAGTTAAATTGGATTGCATATTTAGTACTAAACGCTATATTTTAATACAAATTACAATCAATTTGTCAAAACAAAATATCGCTATGGAGAACCATACATGGACTTCCATTTTCTAAGATTTATATTTAAAATCATTTTCTAAATGAAATGTTTCCATTTACACTGTTTCTTTCTACTTCTTTTTTCTGCCTTAACCACAGTACTGTGGTCATTAACGTATACCAGCTCACGTTAGCGTGGAAGAAAGTGTTAATATTAACCGAACCATAACTATGTCCACCACGATCACAATAAGCGTCCTTGTACAGACCAACTCTGTAAACAGTACATTGTGGTGGTGGTTGGTGGGCAGGGGTTGAAGTTACCACTGGGAATAGGTACATGTCTAGAGGGTTATTACTTGTGACAGCTGTCGGGTCACTGCACGCTAATCCAATTCACCGTGCGACCCATCAAGCTGAGTAGCACAAAGTAAATGACTCGTCCTTGTACCGAAAGCAGATAAACCCCCCCCCCCCACAAGACAGCCACTTATATAGTCAGTAGTGAACGCTATATTTTAATACAAATTATAGAATCAATTCGTCAAAAAAATATCGAAATGGAGAACTATACATGACTTCCATGTTCTAAGGTTTATATTTAAAATCATTTTCGACATGAAATATTTCCATAGACACTACTTTTTTCTTCAGTCTTAACCACAGTACTGTGGTCTCTAACATATACCGCCTCACGTTACAGCACTCGATTTTCACTAATGATGGCAGTCGATGGTACTGCCGAAACGTCTGGTTTTACAGAAAACATTGGACCACGTCCAAACAGCCCGGGAAGGAATTTTAACAAAAAACTACTTATTTGTTTCCGATAACGTAGTACACAAATAAAAAAATTATCCCCTCCCCCTTGAACTATCATACATCTAGCTTTCGACAGTGGATTATTATGACCTTTTCAGGATACTTTATTTTTCAAAATTAAGTACTTTACTGTTGCTAAAACGTAAAACGTTGGTGGTAAACTACCCCTTCCCCTTAACCGAACTTCACCAAAATTAATAGGCCTTGAGTCGTTTACAACGCAGGCATATATGCAAAAAATTCTTTGATTCTGTTAGAATTTGCGGCAAGTATCGTTCGCCATAGAAAAATTTCTACACACAGACAATATTCGAAAATTACATTTCTTCATGTTTTGAGGGTAGCGTAATCAGAATCAGCCCTTATCTCAACACGTTTTTTTCGCCATCACCATACTTCCATTTCGTTATGGAACATGGAAATAAAAAGGTTTTATAAAAAACAAATACAGCTTTGTGAATACAGCTTAACAAATCAATTTGTCTTGTATTCCCTGCTATATGCAGATGACATAGTTCTTATTCAAGAAAACGAGCATGATTTACAAAGAGCTATGTTTCAATTACAACAAGTAGTAAGAGATTACTCACTGACAATTTCGTTGAAAAATACTAAAACCATGGCCTATAAAGGTAAATATCCAATGAAGACTAAGCTGACTGTATAGTGTAAGTCTGACACACCATTTTTAGGTATAACAGTATTTTTTCGTGTGGTGAGAGCATACAGCTGTGACAGTGAGAATTATTTACACGCCCGGAAGCAATCCCGATGCCGGACAGAGTATATCAACCCACGTACTCATCCAGAACCCGGATCGTCCATGATCAACCCATCGTCTGAAGGACTTGCGATCGACATTAAAATGAAGTGAACTTGTATTATTTATGTACAGTTGAAAACAAATTTATTTAAAAGAAAGACTCTTATCACATCAATAAAAACGGTATAAAAAATAAGACAACAAAAACTTTTAGATATAATCTATCTCATCGTATGGAAAGTAAAATTTTAGTTGTGTTACAAAGGTCAAAAAAGAGAGATTAATTACTTTTTATAATCTGTATCAAAAGCTCAGTAGATTGTCATAATACAATAATAGCATCATCAATAAACCAGCATTCATTCAATAATTAGAAGTCCCTTCCTCGCCTATTTTGATAATGGAAAATATGAATATCTGTTCAAATCAGAACTAAAAAATGTACAAACGTAATGAGATACGTAGACCTATTAGTTTATCGTTGTATTTCATAAACTTCTCTCAGAGTCTAACATCAAGATTTTGTTTTTCAAACTGAAGAGTTTTAAGTGTGGCGCCAAGAGTGGGAGGTTTTTTGACAAATTGACAAAAAATGTATTACATGATAATATTCTTTCAGAAAGATGTCAGTTGGAAAAGTATATAGCTCAAAAACCTACAATTACAGGAAAAAGCCAACAGATTTACAAGTTAAGATAAAGATAAGTGACCTTTACAAGTGAGGGTAGAGAACCAAAGATATGTATGTTGCGCCCTTCACGAAAACCACATTCATCAATCAGTGACCGCGGGCCCGCCACCGACACACCGCATTGACACTGCCATCAATATTGCCGCGCAGACTTTACCCGCAGTGACTGAACACAGTACTTTTGAATTCCACCCAAGTTGTAGTACATATTATGATAAGCAGGGAACGTATTTAATTTACATGACACATATAATTATATAATGAGCGTCTATAAATACAAAACAAAAGTCTATGCGTAGGAAAAGATACCAATCAATTTTGCATTTTTAATGTTACGAAAGAAATGTTTAATCTTAAGTTCTTACTTCACTGAAGGGGCGTAAAAACCTGTTTCATACATTCACACAAAAACTATAGGCCTACTTATTGTCAGTGAGGGACTCCGCAGATATCGGTCTACTCGGAGCGTAAATCAGCCACAATACACAAGAAAATTTGGTTTCACTTCAGGGCCACGATTAGGCGATATGTAAAAAAATGGAGGTGGAAAATGGAGGAACATTAGGGAATGCGCTATAACTCCTTTCTTCTCATTACCAAGGGCCCTAATAGCATGTAGCAACTTATTACAACGATAAGATAGAAGGAATTTAAAAAAAAGAAAATGGGAAAAGTGACCTTCATCAAAACTTGATACTTGAGGAAGACATGGAGACGATTTCATATACAAAGTGATACAAGTATTTAGAGATGAAAATTACGCCCAGTGGAAAGCAAAACAAAGAAATACAATCCAGAATTAATTTGGAAGTAAAGTCTCAAAAGGATTTAATGTTAGTAAGGGTATTAAGCAGGGATGTTGTGTCTCAACGACGCTTTTTAAAATATACTTGGAACAAACCCTCAAAACCTGAAAAAAGAAAAGCCACAAAATGGGGATACCTCTAATTGACAACACAGTGTACACACTGTGTTTTGCTGACGACCAAGTCGTGGTAGCGCTGGACGATCACGACATGGAATACATGACACGCAAACTTATAGAGGAATATAATCTATGGGGCCTTGAAGTAAACACAAAGAAAACGGAGTATATGTACATTGGTGGGGAACAGAAGAATTTAATTTTAAAAGACGAACAAGAAATAATAAATTGCAGTAGCTATAAATATCTAGGAACAACAGTTACACAAGATGGTAGTCTAGATAAAGCGATAAGAGAAAGAAATAACTTGCGAAGAAAATCAATAGCATTGCTGAACAACATATTGTGGGACCAACAAATATCAAAACAAAATAAACATCGTATATACAATGCAATTGTGAAACCAATTACGTCATACGGGTGTGAAATATAGCCAATAATACAAAGAACAGAAAAGTTGTTTGAAGCTACTGAAATGGATTATTGACGAAGAGCGGCAGGGAGGTCAAAACTGGAAAAAGTAAGAAACGTCAGAATCCGGAAGATAATGGGGGTACAGTTCTCTATTGTCGACAACATAAAAACAAAACAGCTAAGATGGTTTGGGATAAAAGAATGGCGGATAATCGACTACCCAAGCAAATTTTGAGATGGACACCATATGGTCGTAGGCGAACAGGAAGACCTAGGTTGAGTTGGAGAGAAGGCATCAACCGGGAAATGAGAGAACATGAATTGGAAGAAGAATCTTGGTTGGATCGAGACCAATGGAGACTAGGGATCGGAAGACGTAGGATAACGTTATGAACCGATATATATACATATACTGTATATATATTGTACTGCTGTTAAAATGCACACAGTACATAATAGGGAGATAATAAATTTTAAAAGAGAAAGGATGCAGATTTTGTATTGAATGTAAACAAAAAAACATTGGGAATATCGACTTACTCAGTCAACATAGAGGTCGATTCCTATATGATATAAAACCATATTTAGTTATATGTTCAGAAAATAATATATGAAATTGGAATGAATGTTATAAGAAGAGTAAAGAGTAATAAAATTATAATTTAATAAATAACCAATAGAATTACGAATATTAAAGGTAAAATAAAGATGTTTAATAAGAAATAGAAAAATGATATATGTTTCACTAGGTATATGATAAACAGATGTAAAGAAATTAGGGAATTATCATAGGGGCAATTTTGTAAATTGTTAAAAAAAATTGTATTGTATAGTGAGGAAGAAAATGTTTATTAGTCTAAAATTAAATTCATTAAGAGTAACGTTGTTAGTCTAAAATTAAATTCATTAAAAGTACCGTTATTAGTCTTAAATTAAATTCATTAAGAGTAACGTTATGAGTCTTCAATTAAATTCATTAAGAGTAACAGGAAGAGTCTAATTATATATCTAATAGTAACTACATGAAGAGTCTTAAATTATATTAAATAACATTTGTACATCATCAAGTTAATGTAACAAGGAAAAGAAAATACAGTAAAGGAATTTAAATTGTGATACCAGAGTTTTGATTATAATATTTAATACATAAATAATAATACAAGAAATATAACAATATCCTTGATAGAACGACGACAGAAGAGGAAAACCTTGGACTGAAGAAGAGTTTAAGTGGCCATAAAGGATAGTTAAGTGTTCCGAGGAGACATCTGTGTTACAGTAGTCCTGGAGAGCGGCATTCAGCGGTGAGAGCAATTAGAAATTTGTGTGAAGGAACAGATTGCCAAGCCTAATATTGCTTTCGAAAAAAGGTAAACAGCAACCAGAAGTGAACCCGTGGCAGCTGGAAGAATTCAGAGTCGGTTAAGTTACATTAGTTTGTTATTTATTTTTTACATGGTTAATTATCAAAATACTACATATTAACTGAATCTGTTTTGGTTTAAAGAAAAGAAAATAATGGATACAATCGTAAATACGATCAAATAACTTAATAATCATTAACCCTGAAAGAAAGAGTTTCTTTACATGTACTGGTAAAAAAAAAAAAAACCATAATAACAGTAGGTACATTTCTTAATTACCATACGTATAAATAATTACAACACATAAATGGCTGATCCAACGTGGAGCAGATCTTAATTACAATACCTGTAATTAATGTACAGTACATAAATGGCGCCCATACGTGAAAGCAAAGATTTTCTTTAAACCAGCACCAAATAACACAATTTTGTTAAATTTAATTAGCATAAACATTTTTTCCTTGTAATTAAAATTAAGTTAAAGATTGTAAAATGGCTAACAAACCAGAGCAACGATATGAATTAAGGAGTAATATTGCTGAAGAGGAAGAAACTGAACTGGAAGTAATAGTAAGGGATGCCCAAGGGGACCAACCAAAGAAACCAACCCAACCAATGGATGTAAATTTACAGGAAATGATGAGGATTATGATGGAGCAATTCGGAAGAATAGAAGAAAATAATAAACAAACAGACGAAAAGAATAACCAAACCAGCGAAACATTATTGAAACAAATGAGGGAAGATAAAAAGGAATTAAAGAAACAAATGAAGGAGGATATTGAAAAAGTGGACAAGTAAATGGACAGTAACCAAGAAGAGTTTAAACAAATGAAATTAGATAATGAAAATTTATTAAAACAAAATAATGAGGAATTAAAGGAGACCATTCAACAACAAATAAATGGGGTGAATAATAAATTAGACCAGCAAAAGGCTGAAGTTGAGTTAATATTGAAAAATTATGAGGAAGGGAATGTTAGACAAATTGCAGAGGTGAAATTGAATATGGAAACAATGGAAAATAGGTTAGACAATATAGAAACGAAACAACAGTCACTGAAGGAAGAAGTGGAATAGAAATTATGAGAAAATATACAAGAAGTCATAGAACAGATGACGAGAGAATTGGTAAAACACAAACAGGAAGTAACGAGCAATATTCAATCCATGGGACAACAGTTGGACAGCAATAATACCAAATTAGAGGATACCATGGGACAATTAGTATTAAGGGTCAATGAAATAGAACAAAATGGTAATCAAACATGTGTTATACGAGAAGACAAGAATAATAGTCATGAGGTGCCACATATGAAAAGATATATAAAAAATCCTATGGAGTATTTAAATAGTATGAAGGAATATTTGCATAGTACCAAGGAAAATAGATGGGAGAGAATTAAGCTAATGTTAGATCAAGGGTTCCATGAAATGAATGATTATTGGTGGGATGCTGTTAGACACACCTTGAATAGCTACCAGGAATTTATGGACAGCTATAAAAATAAATATTGGACGCGATCCATACAGACAAGGGTGCGGGAGACCATAGTATATGGTAGGTACAATCCAAGCGTAGGACAAACACCGACCTCGTATTTTTTATCGCATGTTTGCAGGGCAAGATATTTAGACCCACCCATGGGTGACAGATATGTGGTGGAAGCTTTGAGTCATCATTTTCCTGAAACGGTAAGCTTAGCACAATTTGCCAGTCAAGCCAATACTATAGAAGCGATGACGTTATTACTCACTGATTATGAGAGGAAAATGAATTATGACAATCGCGCTAAACAAGGGAATATGAGAAGAGACAGCTACCCTAATAGATATCCGGAAGAACAGAACCGTGATAGAAATCAAATAGTAGAAAGGAACGACCAGAGAAATGTTCCAAGATACCAAGATAGGGAAGGTGGAAGAAATTACTACAGAAACGATAACCGGAATGACCGGAGATATGATAATAATAATAATAATAATAATAATAATTACAATAATAATTATAGAGGCAACCACGCTTCAAATAACTATCGAGCAAATTTTATACGCCGAAATTATGATTCCTGAATCTACAATAGTCGTTACCCAAGGGAGACTGATCGAAATGGATATTCTCGCAGTGAGGAGAGACAGAGTGAGGTGAACAATAACTATGAACAGTTAAGAAATAGAGAGCAACATAGTTCCCTTTCCCAGTCAGAAAATAGTCAACAGGAAGGAAGGAGAGAGGAGAGAGTAACCATAAATGAAAATCAGGAAAACTAGAGAAGACTGTGAGTGAGTGCAGTGGTCAACCACAGTCAAATAGCCGATCACTGTCTTGGATAACCAGTTTAGGTCAGGATTTTATGGACAACGAGAGAATCAATAAAAATGTAATTTAGGATGTAAAAGGAATAATAATGATTGTGCCAGAAGAATATAATTACATGATATAATGTATAACACTGACCAAAATCTCATAACAAGCTGTATTAGTAATAAAGGAATATGAACCAAGGTAAATAAGAGAATGAAGAAGTCAAAATGGAACCGTCAAAAGAATTACAAGAAAAAGAGAAGAAAACAAATATTTAAGAATTATCTGTAAGAAAGCCAATTAATAAATGTCAACAAAATAGCCAAGTATTGGAGATGAGAAGTGTATAATAGAAGGAAGAATTAATATGAAGAAATAATATGATCTGAGTTAAAGTACAGTGAATAATCCCTAGAGTATTATTATATTAATTATTTTATTGAAGGTCACATGATGACTACCTTACGAGGTTTATTAATGAAGATTGACTGTAGAATATTCCAGCAATCATTTAACTGGGCAGAGATGATGTTCCTCTGATCTCAGAAAGTATGTAATGGACGACGGTATTAGGTAAGCCGATAGAGCACCACCGAATCGATTCCAGTTGTAATGTTAGGGAGGTTTAGGAAAACTAATATTAGAGGGAAAACTCACAAATAAATATAGATAAATAAATAAAACCAGATCCAAAATGTATAATTAATAAAGAATGTCACAAGTATGATTATAGAAGTAAGATTTAAACTTGGGAAATAAATGATTTTAAGAAGGAAAGAAAATATAATAGTAATAAAACGGATAATTTCATATATAAATAATGGAGTAAGAATTCTGAAATAAAGAATACAGGAAATGTATAACCCGGATTGGGAAGGTGAGGTCCGAAAGAAAGAGAATGTTTTAGTCATGTTTTTGAGTTTTTTAGCCATAAAAATAGGCACAATTGTAATTTATTATTTTGATGTAAAACCAGTTGGTTTAATTAACGTTGTTTTAAGTCATCAATAAGTATTTAATATATCATGGTTCATGATAATAAGGAACAATATTTGTAATATTAATAAAAGAAAAAACTAATTTGTTAAAAGAATTCTGTGAGGTACAAATATCTAATTAATCAGATGTATAAATATTAAGATTAGACTATGTTGGTTATTTCAAAATTTCAATTAAAATTGTATCTGAAATTATGAAATAAGAGAAGGTATTATGTACTGCTGTTAAATGCACACAGTACATAATAAGGAGATAATAAATTTTAAAAGAGAAAGGATGCAGATTTTGTATTGAATGTAAACAAAAAAACATTGGGAATATCGACTTACTCAGTCAACTTAGAGGTCGATTCCTATATGATATAAAACCATATTTAGTTATATGTTCAGAAAATAATATATGAAATTGGAATGAATGTTATAAGAAGAGTAAAGAGTAATAAAATTATAATTTAATAAATAACCAATAGAATTACGAATATTAGGGGTAAAATAAAGATGTTTAATAAGAAAAGAAAAATGATATATGTTTCAATAGGTATATGATAAACAGATGTAAAGAAATTAGGGAATTATCATAGGGGCAATTTTGTAAATTGTTAAAAAAATTGTACTGTTTAGTGAGGAAGAGAATGTTTATTAGTCTAAAATTAAATTCATTAAGAGTAACGTTATTAGTCTAAAATTAAATTCATTAAGAGTACCGTTATTAGTCTTAAATTAAATTCATTAAGAGTAACGTTATGAGTCTTCAATTAAATTCATTAAGAGTAACAGGAAGAGTCTAATTATATATCTAATAGTAACTACATGAAGAGTCTTAAATTATATTAAATAACATTTGTACATCATCAAGTTAATGTAACAAGGAAAAGAAAATACAGTAAAGGCATTTAAATTGTGATACCAGAGTTTTGATTATAATATTTAATACATAAATAATAATACAAGAAATATAACAATATCCTTGATAGAACGACGACAGAAGAGGAAAACCTTGGACTGAAGAAGAGTTTAAGTGGCCATAAAGGATAGTTAAGTGTTCCGAGGAGACATCTGTGTTGCAGTAGTCCTGGAGAGCGGCATTCAGTGGTGAGAGCAATTAGAAATTTGTGTGAAGGAACAGATTGCCAAGCCTAATATTGCTTTCGAAAAAAGGTAAACAACAACCAGAAGTGAACCCGTGGCGGCTGGAAGAATTCAGAGTCGGTTAAGTTACATTAGTTTGTTATTTACTTTTTACATGGTTAATTATCAAAATACTACATATTAACTGAATCTGGTTTGGTTTAAAGAAAAGAAAATAATAGATACAATCGTAAATACGATCAAATAACTTAATAATCATTAACCCTGAAAGAAAGAGTTTCATTACATGTACTGGTAAATAAAAAAAAAACATAATAACAGTAGGTACATTTCTTAATTACCATACGTATAAATAATTACAACACATAAATGGCTGATCCAACGTGGAGCAGATCTTAATTACAATACCTGTAATTAATGTACAGTACAATATATATATATTAATTTGGGAAAAATGGTATGTCTACATTAAATCGAATCCTGTGGGATAAGCAAATTACAGCAGAAACTAAAACGAAAATATCTAAAACCACTGTCAGAGAAGTTTCGTGACTCACGGCCCAGAAGTGTCGACTACTAATAAACACATTAGAACAAAATTAATGACAGCAGAGATGGACTTTTGGAGACGTTCGGCAAGAGTATCCAAACGTGAGAAAATTATGTGTGGCAAGAAGACCACAAGATTTTATGTAACTTACAACAACAATGCAGCCGTAATGAAGTTCGCCGTTCAACAATGTGCCGAAAATAGAACTGCAGTGGTGCACTAATAATGGACAGAAGGACCTACACAGAGATACATTAACTTACAGAGTATACAGCCCGTATGTGCAGGCAGAGATAACATTGTCTACGCTTTATGACCAATCACATTAACTGCACCCACCGATTCTCTCCTATTAATTGAATTTTAAATTAAACACTGAATTCTATTATGTGTATCAGACAATAGAATCGCCAGCGACATTGCGGTAAATTTAATATCAGAATTATTCACGACATTAAAATACACGGGGCGGACAAAAACTAGCAGCTCCGGCCTTGTAGTTGGATATTGGGTTATCAAAGGCTAAAGGAAGCAAACCTTGATTAAAAATTGCCTTCCCCCAGGCCCTACAGCAAAGAGAGGAGTATATGTGCTTATAAAAAACAGAGACTTGATATTGTGGGAAGACGTGGGGAAGATTTCATATACAGAGAAATACAAGTATTTAGGGGTGAAATTTATAGCTAGTGGGAAGCAAGACAAAAAATACAATCCATAATTAATTTGAAAAAGATGGCTAAATCTACATTAAATGGAATCCTGTGGGATAAGCAAATTACGGCAGAAGCTAAAACTAAAATATTTCAAACCATTGTCAGAAGTATCATGACTTACGGCTCAGAAGTTTGGACTACTAATATACACACAAGAACAAAATTAATGACAGCAGAGATTGACTTTTGGAGACGTTCGGCAAGAGTATCCAGACGTGAGAAAATTAGAAATGAAAACATTAAGGACAGAATTAATGTGAAAAATTCAATTGTTGATTTTATCCATACACGAAAATTACAATGGTATGGGCACACGAAAAGAATGGTACATTAAAGATTGCCAAGAAGAGTTATGGAATGGACCCCACCAGAAAGAAGGACAAGAGGAAGAATACCTATCATCTGGATAGAAGAAATTTAAACCATATTGAGGGAACGAGAAGTTGAAGAAGATCTTTAGATGGCCAAGCAGCAGCGGAAGGTGAGAATTCAATCACTTCTGTAATCTTTCGTTCCGGAAAATGTGTAAACATTGTACAGCCGGAATAATAATAATAATAAACAATAATAATAATAATAAGGTAAAAGGGAATAAAAAGAAAATAAATTGTCTTAATAATTATGAGAAAATTAGTACGTTTTAAGATGACAGGTAAAATCTTTATAAATATTGGTATTCTTTAAAACTCATATTTCAAATACAGTACCTGTGTGCAACGAGTCGTCCTACTGTGGGAAAATAAAACGGTGTACTGTGTGTGTGTGTGTGTGTGTGTGTGTGTGTGTGTGTGTGTGTGTGTGTGTGTGTGTGTGTGTGTGTGTGTGTGTGTGTGTGTGTGTGTGTGTGTGTGTGTGTGTGTGTGTGTGTGTGTGTGTGTGTGTGTGTGTGTGTGTGTGTGTGTGTGTGTGTGTGTGTGTGTGTGAAAGTTATCGTTCCCGCGGGAACACGTAGTAAGAGTTTGCAACTTATTCAGCCCGCTGCAACCTGTTTTCTCAGCATAGTTTTATTTTCACCGAACAACGTTGGGAAACTTATTTCTACTCCCACGAGATTCAAAGTGTTTTCGTATTGTTTGTAACACAAAACGGTGTTGTCTAGGTTTGCAGAATCGTACCCTCGCAGACTGCTGAGTTGCAATACTGTTATTAAAATAATAAAATAAAATAAAATAAAATAAAAGCTGAAATACTATTATATATAAAATTATACATCGTACATATATGATGTGTTTTAAGTAGTATAATACTGTTCCGTAATGCGAAAAAAGTGGACGACATTAGAGAACTTGTTACGTGTTTCTCGGCTATTCCAGCGGAGCCCGGCTATAATGTGTGTGGGCGCGTACATATTGCTGTTACTTTGAGATGAAGGACAATTACGTGAGACTTGTCAAGCGTCCGTAGCCGAGACTGATCCAGATTTCACCAGTCCGCGCGCGCTGTGTGCAAGGCCCCAATCAATTAGCGTTCTATCGTTCTGTGTTTTCTAGTAGCGTTCTTGACGAGTAGTATGGACTTCTCTGGAAGCTCAGTGGGGTATAAATACAAGTAGTCAGCGGGGTTTAGTTCAGTTTTAATGGCTATTTATTCCAGTGCGGTTCGAAGTATTGTGGCGAAGTATTATGTGTTTTATAATTGTGCGAGACTCATTGACATTATAATTAGTTGACATTATTATTGCGTATGTACAATTTTTATTTTATTTGTTTTAAGAGTCTATCTTGCTGTTTACAATCTGTTTAATTGTGATAATTAAAGCTTGTGATTAATGACTTAATTGGTGTCTTGTGATTTGTTTTCCACTGTACCATACGACGATCAGTAGACTGTCGCAACAATACAAAATTTCTGTGAAAAAAACAAACTTAATTTTTTCTCTAAAAGTGACAAAGGTTTAAACTTCTTCTTCTTCTTCTTCTTCTTCTTCTTCTTCTTCTTCTTCTTCTTCTTCTTCTTCTTCTTCTTCTTCTTCTTCTTCTTCTTCTTCTTCTTCTTCTCCTTCAAGGGTTAGGTTATATAAACCTGTTCCGGCACCCATCTCATCCTCGGACGACCCACGTGTCTTCTACCAATGACGTTATAATTCAGTGCCACATTTGGCAATCGATCCTTTGTCATCCTTTGGAAATTATCCCACCATTGTCTTCTGAAAATTGAAATAATTCCGTTTATGACCTTTACTTTGAGTTCTATTTTGATATCTTCATTCCTTATTTGATCTTGCAATGTATTATTTAAATTATTTTGAAGAAACTGCGTTTCAGGTCTCTGAATCTTGCTGCTTTCCATTTTTGTCATGAATCACGCCTCCCACGCCTTAATGGAATAAATCAACTTGGATAAACGTATTGCAATTGTATTATAAAATTTACCAGTTGATAAAATTACAAATTATAAAATTACAAATATAATATAAAATATATATAATAAAATATAAAAATTAAAAATATTTTATATAAAATCAAATTATAAATTATAAAATTTATAATTATATAGTTATGAAATTTACCGATTAATATTTCATCTGTTGAAGCAAAACATTAAACAGGTTAACGGTTTGTTTACATGTACGAGATTTGATCAAAACTTTCGTGCAATATTTCAATTTCCACCGCTACAAGTGTCCGATTATAAAACTGTTTTTATGTGACATTGGTACACATGTTAGTGACAATCGTCTAGAATTGTGCCCTATTTGATGCATAGTTTAGATTTCACAATTAACTGAGTAAGTCGGCCTTAGGTGTATTAGGCAACTTTATTGTCATTCTACAATGCAAGATTGAAGAACATAGATTTAATTTTGTGTAAACTGTAAGATAAACTGCTTTGTCCTGATAAACGTGTTCAAAAGGCTTCTGCTGTGCGTAAACAATCGGTTTACAAACTTCAAACATCGCTGTAAATGAGTTGAAAATTGTGGTTGTCAGATAAAGATTATAAAATTGTTCTAAGGGTTCCATGGCCGGTGTCAGTTGCATTAGAAGTGTTTATCGGACTGTTTGGCAGTGGTCTACGGTTTACAGACAAGCCAAACGTTTCGACAGTACCACTGGCTGCCACCATCAGTGGAATTCGAGTCTACCTGAAAGCAGGTTGTTAACGTCATGCCAACAGTACTGTGATAAAGGCTGTGGTACTGCCTTCACCCTTTACCACAGTACTGTGGGCCTGACGTAAACAACCCGCGTTCAGATAGTCTCGAATTCTTTGAATTCCACTGATGATGGCAGCCAGGGTGTTGTTAAAACGTTTGGATTGTCTGTAAACCGTAGACCATGGCCAAACAACCCGGTAAACACTTCTAAGGTAAAGATTATGTTTTTGTGTTCTACGAAATTTTATCGCTGGGCGCACTGGTAAATAAAGAGTAGTATTCAGACATTATACGCCATTTTTATGAAGCTATTCGTAGAAAACAGCCAGATTTAAGGAAGAACAATTTTTGAACATTGTAGCCTGACAGTGCGCTTGGACCCACGTCATTGCTTCTTAAGAATTTGCGCCAGACAAAAGACGTTAATGATGATGCGCAACTGTCGTTTTCACCACATGTGTCAAAACGTAAACTTTCCTACTCCCAATAGTAATAATTTCTACAAAAGGAAATTAATTTGTTGGCGAGCCGGCCCAGTGGTAGATAGCGTCTCTGACTCAAATCAGAGCGTTGCTGAGCTCCCGATGTGGTGAGATCGAGTCAAGTTCACGGCTCGATTTGCTCGTCCACCCGCACGTACGCGGACAAATAATACAAATAATACGTACGTCTTATCTGGCATACCCGGGCCAGATAAGTAACAAGGGCACACAATATATACTACACACATAAACAACTCTCTCCCCCCGCTCGGCTTGCTCCTGGGCGTGGGTTGAAATGTTGGCTATCTCTCTGGCTGGGGTGGGGCGTAAGTTCTTTCACGGCCGGAGGGCGCAACAGGTCTATGACCTAATGCCTGAAGTAGAGAAGAAGAAGAACAGGAAATTAATTTCCATGAGGAGAAGAAGAAGAACACTTTCTAACTTTTTCTAATCGCATCACTTGCTATCCTCACATGAGCGTGTTTTCTTGTAACAGGTTTCCACACAATGTTATAAAGTTTTTCAATATTTTTACAGATAGATCTGTACGAATTTGGATTATATGTGTTTACATTGGAAAAAAACTAAACCAAACAAGTTTTACAAACAACAACAAAAAATGTAAGTTACAAAAAATAAAGTAACAATACTTTCTAAACATTTGACATCAGCAATAACACAAGTTAATTTTTTAAATGACATGGCCAATAGAACAAGCTTAAAAATTTCTGCAGAAAAAACAAATTTCTCACAAACATACAAAATGCGCCAAAATTCCTGCTAACAGATATTGATCAAATAGATAGGGTTAGAAACTTTAAGTATCTCGGGGAAATAATGCACGAGAATGGTTTAGAAAGATCTGCTATAGAAGGTAGGATTCATAAATTGGAAATAGCATATGGTATAACTAAGGATATTTACAATAAAAAGTGCATTTCTAAAAATGCGAAAATAAGGCATTACAGTACAGTAGTGAGGCCAGAATGCCTATATGCAAGTGAATGCCTAGCATTGAATTATAATTTAGACAAACTAGACATACTGGAAAGACGAATTATTAGGAAAATATTAGGCCCACGAAAACTTCAGAAGGTTGGAAATTAATAAGTAATGATGAAATATATCAAAGTATAGAAAATATAACAGAAACAGTGAAAAAAGAAGACGAGTATTTTTTGGACAGTTATATAGAATGGACGACAATAGGTTAACAAAACAGTTCTTCAAATATCTGTTGGGAAAGAAGTCACCATCAAGTTGGATTAAAGAAGTCAAAAAGGATTTAGAAAAAAAATAATATAAACGCAGAAGAAGCAATTGAAAGAGACGATTTTCGGGCAAAAGTGTTAAAAGTGGAAGGTGTCCAGTGTAGAAGAGAGGAAAAGGCCGTTTCAAAGTGAACTGACGACAGGAAGAAGAGACACAGTGAAAAGATGAAAGAATATCGGGGAAAAGGAAAAGAACAAGGATTGAAGGTGGCATGTGTTCCTTAGATAGCCCATACATGTAGTATAAGTAACAGTATCAGACGCCGAGAAATAATGACGTAAAGAACATATTTCGAACTAAAAACGTTTGAGGAAACAGAGAAAAGAAAACTTAGATTAATGAGCGTGAGAGAGTTTTTGCAGCAAAAGGAAACACTCGGACGGCTGTGTAACTGAATCCTGCCTGCGCTGTTTCCCCTTACGCACACTTGTGTTCCCCTCCCCCACCACCCTCGTGTCACTACACCGATGCTACATATGTCTTCCCTTTACAGAGCTCATAAAACAAAGGTCCGCTTTAACTATTAGCGAGTGGAAAAACTGCGTCTAAACGTTGAGACACAGGGAAGCCTAAACTGATTGATACTGTTACGACGGTCTAACTGATGTCGTATGGTACAGTGGAAAACACAATAAAGACACCAATGAAGTCACTAATCACCAGCTTTAATTATCACAATTAACAATTTTTAATCAACACGTTATTCAACAAGATTATACTCGTACAATAATACAAGTTAATCTGTCCGCACAAATAATAATGTCAACTATAAAGAATTCTCCACTATAATTACTTTTTACTAATACACAACTTGAGACGCACTGTGTAAATCGCCCAACCTAAACTGAAAACTAAGCGGCAGGAGTGAGCTACTTATAGTCTGCAGACTTCCATAATATGCATCCTTAACAAACAGTTCAAGATTCTAGAGGATACGTCAGCGCGGCCTTGGCAGAAAGACACCGGCAGGGCTAGTCGAGAAGCTTGTAGAAAACCATAGAACGTTCCGCATTACGTAACATGCCAGCTAATGCGTATTTCAAGTAGCCTCTTGACGAATCTAGAACAAACTTGAACGGAACCTTGACTAGGGCAACTCCTGGCTACTAGGGGGGGGGGGGGGGAGTGGAAGCAAGCTCTCAACTGTTCTACGCGGTTTGATAGCATTCTCGTTATAATATGTTTACACCTACTTCTGTAGGAATTTGGATTATATCCGTTTAAACTGGCAAAAAACGAAAACCAAACAAGGTTTACAAACAACGACAAAAATGTACAAAAATAAAGTAACAATATCAGACACCCAGTAATAAAGATGTGAAGAACTTTTTGAATTAAAAACATTTGAGGAAACAGAAAAAAGAAAAGATTGATGAGCGTGAGAGAGAGAGACAGCAAAAGGAAACACTGAGACGGCTGTGTAATTGAATCCTGCCTGCGCTGTTTCCCCTTACGCACACTTGTGTCCCCTTCCCCTACCACCCTCGTGTCGCTACACTGATGCTACATAAGTCTTCCCTTTACAGAGCTCATAAAACAAAGGTTTCCTTTAGCTTTTACCGAGTGGAAAAACTACATCTAAATGTTGAAAGACAGGGAAACTTCTATACTGATTGATATAGATAATGTTAGGCGACACAGACAATCTGTTTTCTATAGACTGTCACATGGCCGGCTCTAGTAGAAGGCCGGAATATTAAGCGTGGCAATGTTGCGTCTGAGGCTTATAATCTTGTGTAATAAAATAGCTAAAGTAAACATGTTATATAATGATTTAATTTCATAGCATTAATAAAATCATGAGTAATCCTATTTATGTTAAATATAAATTATAGGTCTGTGCGCACTTAGTATTATAAGCTTAAGTTGAAGAAATTAGTAAAACAGTGTTAGGCCTAATGGATTAATTTTGTTAGAATTATTGAATTCGTATCATATGAGTGAGTTAATTAGTATATTTATTAAATAATATAACAGCATTTTACATAATAAACTTTTAATTTGCAAAAAGTGAAGAATTATAAAACTGCTGTTAACCGGCAAGTAAAAATGATGCAATTTGATTATTGAAACACATAAATTAAGAGATCGTCTAATCTGCCTCAAATACGCCTATCCGCTGGTTCCAGTGTTGGCATGTTTAATATTCCGGCCTTCTACTACAGCCGGCGATGACTGTACCGAAAAACCAAACAACTAATATTTTAACTGTCAGCTGTAAATTACAATTTATATTACACTAACAGAACATGAGATTTTTGTATAAATTTTAATTTTGTTTTAATTCTAATTCTTCACAAAATTCTGAAATTAATTTGTTTTAATTATCTGACGAACGTTACTGAGGGATCACACACGAAGATGAGACATATGTCCATAAACGCGTAGTGAAATATAAAAAAGGAAAAGCCACTAGACGGATAAAAGAAGTAAATTTTATTCTATTCACATACAGTTGTTACAGTTAACAAAAATTGATAACAACCAATTTTCATAAGGTTATTCTTTTAAATCAGGCTTAACTGAGATAGTGTAAGAAAGTATACATAAACCATTTGCAATATTTCTGTTTAAGTAAATTGATGACTTTTTCAATATTATTGTAAAATATTATATAATAATATTATCAAATTATAATTACTTCTCCCAGTCGTAGTGTTTAAAATTTTTATCGTTTCAATTGACCTGACAAAGGTTTTACTGAATATACTGTTACGAGGGTCTCACGATGGTCTCGCCGATCGTCGTATGATACAGTGGAAAACAAAATACAACACACCAATGAAACCACAAACCACCAGTTTTAATTATCACAATTAATAATTTGTAATCAACAAGTTATCCAACTTGTATACTTGTACAATAAATCAAATAGAATTTGTCCACACGCAATAATAATGCCAACTGATACAGTCCCGCACAATTATAACACAGTAACATCGTTGCCAAAATACTTGGAACCTCACTCGGATAAATCGCCACTTAACCTCACCAAGTAAACAACCGAAGTAAACTGAACTGACCGTTGCCGAATCCCTATATTTTTACCCCGCTGACATGCCAGAATAATCTGTCATTATTGTATGACGTGTTAAGTAAACAGGTGTTCTCGAATCCACCAGAAACCGTGTATTTGAACACAGTGCGCTGACCGGTACGTTCTGGTATAGACTCGGTGGTTGACGTATGACAAGTGTCACGTAATTATTGACTGGTACGGTCTGGTATAGACTCGGTGGTTGACGTATGACAAGTGTCACGTAATTGTTGACTGGTACGGTCTGGTATAGACTCGGTGGTTGACGTATGACAAGTGTCACGTAATTGTTGACTGGTACGGTCTGGTATAGACTCGGTGGTTGACGTATGACAAGTGTCACGTAATTGTTGACCGGTACGGTCTGGTATAGACTCGATGGTTGACGTATGACAAGTGTCACGTAATTGTTGACCGGTACGGTCTGGTATAGACTCGATGGTTGACGTATGACAAGTGTCACGTAATTGTTGACCGGTACGGTCTGGTATAGACTCGATGGTTGACGTATGACAAGTGTCACGTAATTGTTGACCGGTACGGTCTGGTATAGACTCGGTGGTTGACGTATGACAAGTGTCACGTAATTGTTGACCGGTACGGTCTGGTATAGACTCGATGGTTGACGTATGACAAGTGTCACGTAATTTTTGACCGGTACGGTCTGGTATAGACTCGGTGGATGACGTATGACAAGTGTCACGTAATCGTTGACCGGTACGGTCTGGTATAGACTCGGTGGTTGACGTATGACAAGTGTCACGTAATTGTTGACCGGTACGGTCTGGTATAGACTCGGTGGTTGACGTAAGACAAGTGTCACGTAATTGTCGTTCATCTCAAAGTAGCAGTAATACGTACGCACACACACGTTACAGCTGGGCTCTGCTGGCATAGCCGAGATACTTGTAGAACTTTCCGTATTACGTAACAATACAGATAATGTTAGGCGACACAGACAAGCTGTTTTCTGTTGTCATTTTGACGGACTGTACCGGAAAACCAAACAACTAAAATTTTAATTACCAGCTGTAAATAACATTTTATGTTACAGTACCAAAATATAAGATTTTTTTTTATAAATTTTAGTTTTGTGTTAATTTTCATTCTTTACAAAAAACGATGAAATTAAACATTTACCAGAAAAAATCTATACTGTAAGCCGTATTAAAAATGTGTAATACTTTCGAAACAACTTATAGATCTCGAGGCCACTACATAAATTTCCGACTTATGATAATATAATGTATTTATAATATACGCACACTTATTACTTCTTACTAATGGTACTTATAATCTCAATCTTCTACTGTAATGTATTCATTGTTCATAACCTAAATATAAACCTATATATATATATATATATATATATATATAAACCTAAATAACTATACATATGATTTATAAATACAGTAGAACTCCATTTATCCGAACTAATGATTCCCAGACGTAATTCGGATATGCAGAAATTCGGATAAATTGGAACAAACATAAGAAAAAGGTTATGTTATGAAAGAAAACGCGAAAATTACTGAAAAATCACTTTTGTTTTGTTTTTATTACCTGGGTACAGTATCTTCGTAAAAACCAAATCACACGTGTTGTACAAAAAGTTCACTTTTGCTACAAAAAATTTAAAATAATACTCACATATAAATATGATTTTTCAGTTGAACTTGTTTTGACGTAGAAACTCGTTTGCTTGCAGCCAGGTCCCGCAAACGCTTGACGGCAAGAAGGTGCATGTGATCGCATTCAGGCTGCCGTTCCAGCCACTTTAAGGCAGTGTCAAAACAGGCGAATGCCTCACTCGCCGTAGGATCCTTTTCCGGTTCAGCTGAAGCAACGTTGTCGTCGTCTTCGTCCACCTGTTGATATTTAGCGTTACACTTTGGATCATTTCATCATCGCCTAACATTTGATATCCAGGGTCGCACTGCAACCACTCGTTTATGTCGCCCACGTCACACTCGAAACAGCCAGGAATTTTTGTAATGGTTTTCTGCATGTTTTCAGTTGATACAGCTACATTTTTTCGACACTTACTTTTGCTTTGTTTTACTCTTCCTTTTCTTCCTGGATTTGTTGTTTTGTCGAAATTCCATTAATTTTATTCCATGGCATTTCCTGATATCGATTCGGATAATTGGCGATTCGGATAACTGGAGTTCGGATAAATGGAGTTATACTGTAAGTTTTAATTACTCACATTCTTAATTTCGATCGATTTCGGTCATAAACCATCGTCAGGGCATATACACTATGCACTCGCGGTCACAATATTGTAAAACAGTTACTATTTACAAAAAACGAATTCGTAAACACTGATTAATGATCGTGTAACGTACGTTTGTGTGAAACGTTTCTCGAGAACTGATTTTGTTGCGGAGTATCTAAGTTTACGTTCAGGTGTGTACATTGTTACTACGGTCTACTATTGTAGTATGGTACAGTGTAAAACAAAATACAAGACAACAATTAAGTCTTACACAATTAAACACAATTAACCTGTTTGTAATCTACAGGATAGTCTCTTACAACAAATAAAATAAAAACTGTTCACACGCAAAACAAAATGTCAAATAATATAAAACACAATTGTATTACAATTGTCCCGCAGAATTATAAAACACATAACACTTCACCACAATACTTCGAACCGCACTGAAATATATCGCCACTAAAACTGAAACTGAACGTCGCTGAGTACTTGTATTTATACTCCGCCGAAATTCCAGAAAAATCCACACTACGCATCAGCGCTACACTAGAACTTAATCGATTGCGGCCTTAACACAGTGCGCGCGGCCGGCGAAGTCTAGAAAAGTCTCGCTAACGCATGTTGTGATCACGTACGCACACAACATTACAGCCGGATTCCACTGTAACATCCGAAAAACACGTAGAATATTTTGTAATGGTGTAACACTTTTTCCGCATTACGTAACAATATTATATCAGCTGATTACTGTATGCTGATTCCATTGACCCGGCGTACGTTTCACAGAATATATCAGCATCTTCAAAGGTTTGTAAATGGACGAATGATTCATTTATTTACTACAATTAAGTGTAGATTTCTTTGATTTGCAATAATGTTAATATTTGTTACGACAGTCTAATGATCGTCGTATGGTACAGTTGGAAAACAAAATACAAGACGCCAATCAAGTCGCTAAAAAGCAGCTTTAATTATAACAATTAAACAGTTTGTAATCAACTCGTACAATAATTCCAGTTATATTTCTCCACACACATAATAATGTTAAATATAAAGAATTCCTTGCTGTAATCACTATTCACTAGTACACCACTTGCGACGCACTGTGTAAATCGCCCGACATAAAACTGAACTCTAAGGGGCATGTATGGACTATTTATAGTCTGCAGGTTTCCATAATATGCGTATTTAACAAACACGTGGAAATTCTAGAGAATACTTCAGCGAGGCCATGGCACCGTTGGGCTAGTCAAGAAGCTTTTAGAACGACACCATCGAACCCACGAGATGTTCCGCATTACGTAATACTGCCTCGCATGCCAAGCATCACGTACGCCTTACAGCTGCCGGAATAGAGTAGAACAACGTTCTCCAATGTACCAGAACGTACATTCCGTAATGACGCAACACTTTTGTCGTATTACGTAAGAATATTAAAGCAATAAAATTTGGATAATGTATAAGATACGAGGGTAGGCTGAAAAGTAATGCACACATGCTTGTAGAACACGAACGAAAAGAAATAGCAAGATGGGGCAAAAAGTAAATAAAAGTACATTTCCTTAGCTTCAAAATTATATATTTATTTTTCAACATAATAGTCGCCGTTAAGTCTAACACATTTCTCCCAACGCGTAACAAGTTTTTTTATACCGTCACTGAAATATTCTTCCGACTTTTCTCGAATCCAGGACGCGACAGCTGCCTTCAACTCATCGTCCGAGGTGCAATGATTACCCTTGAGGTCTCTCTTGAGTAGCGGAAAAAATAGAAATCGCAAGGCGCGAGATCAGGTGAGTAGGGAGGGTGTGGAATCGGTTCGAACTTCAGGTTTCGCAGAGCCTCTTGGGTTGCGCGCAAGGTGTGTGGACGAGCGTTGTCATGTTGCAAGATTATTGGCGCCAGGCTGCCTCTAACCCGACGTCGGAGGTGTTCTAGATCGTTTTGAATTCAATCGTCGACGAGTTTGCGATGTTCATCGTCTGTGGCAGTGATCGGACGTCCGCTGCGTTTTTCGTCATCAATTACGGCTTTTCCAGGCTCGCAACCACGAAATTTTATTACCCATCGATTCACAGTAGACCTATCAACAGCATCGTCACCATAAACAGCCTTTAAACGACGATGAATCTCATTAGGAATCACATTTTCAGCAGTTAAAATTTCGATAACCGCACGCTGTTTAACTCGCGTTGACATAGCACTACGAAACTCCTTCAAACTGCGCATGCGTTTGGAAGGGGAATGTTTCTCCCGAATGCCACCAGGTGCGCTTCTGTAGGTAATTTTGTTCGTGCTCTACAAGCATGTGTGCATTACTTTTCAACCTACCCTCGTATTATACAATTTACACTATATAATGTCACAACAGTTTAAATGCTTTAGCAATTGACCAACATTTGTACTTACCCAATGAATATAACCGCTACTTTGCTGACGACTTGTGTTCCTCTAGGCGATAATATCTCACAATTCAACACTTTAAGCTGAAACCCCTTGTCAAAGCGATAGTTTCAGAAAACTAGTTCGCATAAACTGTCTCGTTGACCTCTTTGGAAATTACAGCTACGGGCAGTGTCGCAAAATAAAAAAGAACTAAATATTATATTTATGATAACTGAAACGTAGGTGAAACAGAAAACATCGAGAACTCGGGAACAGTGAAAAACATGTTTCTGTCTTGAAATCAAGAAAAATTTGAATTTCATCAGTTCAGAAACTTATTGGTTGTTTTGGACGATCTGCTGATTTGTAGTAAGTTTCAAAGTTAATTATAATTATCATCAACTTTAGGGTTTAAACTAGAGGTGTGCCAAACTAACGGAATTATCCTAGATTGATGAAGGCTGTAGGAAAATTGTGTGTCGTTCGGCTGACATTCCGGACGCTCTCAGGTTTTCCGAACTCTACGGGTTAAAATCGTACACTCAAAAGGCCTACGTTTTACACCATAAGTGTATTTATTCGAAGCAACTGTTTAACTCGCTGTTCTAGTTGCCCTACAAATGGCTGAATTCGTCTGCGTTATTTCTCTGCAGTACTTTCCTGCGGCGTCCACTAGAGCGAGTTTGCGGCTCGTGTCAAGTAAGCGAATTACGTGAACGCCACATTACGGCGGACTGGCGAACTAACGCAACATGATTCACATAATAGTACAAGCATCCCATTAACGGAAATCGTCAAATTTTTTTAGAAGTAACAAATCAATATGATGTTAGAAACATGTCCTGATATATATTAGTGCAAAGGTATTGAAACACGGTGAGTGACAAGAAAATAATATATAACTGTAGACAGTTACTTATGAACAGACAGAGCAGACGTGAACAAACTCGCGTAGTGTTAATCGACAATTGTCTCCATGACCATCCTCCGTATGGAAATCTCATGTATGCATGTTTCTTAAGACATCCCAGAACCAAATTTTTGCAAAGCTGTCTCGTCTGCTCGGCCGCTTCTATTGTCTAGTCTTTCGTCAACCCGTTCACTCCACACTTAGATGTATAATGAAATCCACGTATTTTTATCCAAATCGGGTTTTGCCTGCGTGCATAACGGATGTAGAATTGAAAATTAAAATGAATGTTGATTGTGGTCACATTTAAATATTAAAACATAATATAGAATTAATTTAACCATGCCTTTGTACTTCATTTATTTACCTTGAATTGTAGTTTTATTCGGGTAATAAATGCTACCCGAATTTAAAAGCCACTGTGATTTCAGTGGCATCGCAGATAAATATGAACCTTTTGACTACATCGTCGCATTAGTATATGAAATATACGTTTATTAAGAAAACTTATACAGTTTTGCCGGTTTTTAGGTTCAGTTTTTTGTACGCACAGTGATGGTTTTTATATATATTGCTGTAATCAGTTGTGGTGAAACTCCTCTTTACCTGTCCACTAACTTCGCAGGTTATTTCGTATTGACCTGGAGTCAAATAATCAATTATTTTTGTTTCTTGAGGGATAAACGCTGAAACAAAATATGCAATTTAGGGTAATACATGTAACGAACGATATGACATGAATCAATTCTCAATTGTGTTTATTATTTATCTTCGAGAATTGTATAGTTACCTTTATACATTTACAATCAATATTCATTTTAATATTAAATGTATTTTTTCTCTGTAAACACAGACCTGAACGTTCTGCAGTTTCAGACGATAACAAAAACGATGACCAATCAGAACGCAGGAACATTAGTTGCTGGTAAAAATTCTGTTGGGACAAATACGCAAGTGTCTGAACTAATTCTGAGTAGCAGACAGTATGTGAATTATTAAAGTTTGAAGAAAATGAGCTGCTTTCGTATCTGCAGTAAGATTAATTTCTTAATTTAAAATATAAAACATCATTTATACTAACTTTTCCAGCAATATTACAAATTTAGGATTACTCACAGAAACATTCTCACTTTACACAGAATAAACCTTTACACGAATACACAAAAAAACACTTGAATACACGAAAAATTTACACTTGAGTTTAGGTATTTGAAGCCATGAACTTAATAAAATTAACTCGCATCTGAGAACAGAATATAGGCGGGCATAGCTGAGAACGAAGGTAGCCGAAGTTGCCCGAGCTGTTTCACCATCGTCAGTCTGCAGACTCAAGTCTGTACTAAGCTTGTCTCCATATTTGTAGTACAGGTGTGCTAAAGTAGTATTTCAAAATAACAGGTTCGAGCGAAACGGATCCTACAAAATAACACGTACAAACGGCCTTGTCGCTCGGGGAGTTGTCAAACGAATGCCAAAGAGTTGACGCCGGCCGGAATAGCCTTAGGTATAAATGACTTTTCCTTAGGTATAATTTTATTTTCCCTGCTGCAATGGATGGCAGCACTGACTGAACAATTACATATCATAACCTCAAAGTTTTTTGTTCTTTAGCTGTGTTGTTTCAGTGCTCAGCTCCATTCGTAGTGATTTCAGGGCATTTTATTATGAGCGCCCCGTTGTCCGTGTGCACCAAGGAAGAAACGAGGGGAGTGGTAGGTTTTCTGCACTCTGAAGGGACTAAACCTGCGGAGATTATTCGCAGAATGCAGCAGCAGTACGGTGAGAGCTGTCTTAGTGAACGCAAAATCTATGAGTGGATAAATCGCTTTAAAAATGGTCGTGTATCTATCTGCGATGAAGAGCGTTCAGGTAGGCCATCCACTTCGAAGACGGACAAGAACATCGAGACAGTTGAGCGAATGATTCATGATGACCGTCGTGTCAAAATTGATGATATTGCGCATGCGTTGAACATTAGCCACGGTTCAGCAGTTGCAATCATCCACGAATCACTAAATTATCGCAAAGTGTGGAACACCACATCGACTGACAGACCAGCACAAACAGAAACGTTTGGAAATTTCGAAATCACATTTAAGGCGTTTAGAAGAGGAAGGAGAAGAGTTTCTTAGTCGCATAGTAACCGTTGATGAGACGTGGGTCCATCACTTCGAACCACAGTGTAAGCGGCAGAGTATGGTGTGGAAACATCCATCCTCGCCTACAGCAAAAAAGTTCAAAAGACAAGTTTCTGCAGGAAAGTTGATGATGACAGTGTTTTGGGATATGAAAGATCCACTTCTAATTCATTACACTCCTAAAGGTCAAACAGTGAATAGTGAGAGCTACTGTGAGCTGCTGCGAGATCTGAAACCCAAAATCAAAACAAAGAGGCGAGGAAAACTTTCGAAAGGTGTGCTTTTGCTTCAGGACAATGCCCGTCCTCATACTGCAGGGAAAACGATCCAGTGCATTCAAGATCTTGGTTTTGAGCTGCTGGAGCATCCGCCGTACACTCCTGACCTAGCTCCAAGTGATTTTCACCTTTTTGGTCCGATGAAGGAGCACCTCCGTGAATCCAAGTTTTCGTCGGATGACGAGGTTGTGGAGGCGGTGCGCGAGTGGCTGTGCACGATGCCACAAATCTTCTTACAGGACGGAATTACGAAGCTTGTCAAGAGATGGACCAAGTGCATAGAAGTTGAGGGAGATTATGTAGAGAAATGATGTTACTTGTCATCTTGTTTTCACAATAAAAGTTCCTTTTTAAAAATTTGCCTTTACTTTTTGACTTACCCTCGTATTTAAAATCATTTTTGAAACGAATTATTTCCATAGAAACTACATATTTCCACACCCTTAACCACAGTACTGTGGTCACTAACGTATACACCACCACACGTTAGCGCACTCGATTTTCACTGATGGAGGGAGTAGATGGCACTGCCGAAACGTCTGGTTTTGCAGAAAACATTGGACCACGGCCAAACAGAGCGGGAAGGAATTTTAACAACAAGCTGTTTCTTGGTTGTCGATAACGTAGTACACATATAAAAAATAACCCACTCCCCCTTCAACTGTCATTTTCATTTCTATAAAATTCTCCTTTCCCCCATTCAACTGCCCTTTTCATTTATAGATACCTTTCTACACTGGATTATTATGACTTTCTTTTCAGGATACCTTATTTATGAAAATTAAGTACTTTACTCTTGTCAAAAAATAAAACGTTGCAGGTAAACTACCCCTTCCCCTTAACCGACCTTCACCAAAATCAACAGCTTTTGAGTCCTCTACAACTCGGCCCCATATGCAAAAATTATTTGATTCTGTATGAATTTGCGGCAGTTATCGTTCGCCGTAGGAAAAATTCTACACACAGACACAGACATTTTTCAGAAAATGACTTTTCTTCATATTTTGAGGGTAGCACAATCAAAATCAGCCCTTATCTCGAACACGATTTTTTTCGCAATCGCCATACTTCCATTTTCTTATGAAACATGGAATTAAAAAGGATAGATTCTAATGAGTACGGCCTGATACCCCAGAGAGTTGTCAAACGTATTTCGTATGGGATTCCATTTTTTGTTCTTTATTCTTTGTTAATTTTACTATTTATGTCTGTATTAATTTATAATTAAAATAATATTAAATAATGTTGCAAAGTAGGGATATGAAAAGTATATTCAGGAGGGTGGCACAGGTAAAACTGCACACGGGCGGCAAGCACTCTGGCGGCAGCCCTCTTTATTCGGTTTTTAAATTAGATTTTCTCTTACTGTTATTGATCAAATTATATGTTTACATTTGAAGTATAGTAAAATTTGTAATTTTGAAGCTCGTAAAGGATAACATTGTAGGATTTCATTAAGAGTAAATATCACATTTTGTAACTGGCATTCTGTTTTCTGTATTATTGCGCAATCGTCTGCGTAGAGCAAAGAATTAACTTGTACATTTGGAGTTTATAAGTTTGGTATCTCATAGTGTTCTTCATAAATGTGCTTATTATTATTATTATTCTGGCTGAACTATGTTTACACATTTTCCGGAACCAAAGATACAGAAATGATTGAATCCTCATCTTGCACTGCTGCTTGACAATCCAAAGATCTTCTTCTATTTCTCGTCTTTCAATATAGTCTGAATTTCTCCTATCCAGGTGACAGGTGGCCTTCCTATTTTCCTTCTTCCGGTGGGGTCCATTCCATAACTCTCCTTGGAAATTTTTCCTGTGTCATTCTTTTCGCGTGTCCATACCATTGTAATTTTTGTGTGGGGATAAACTCAACAATTGAATTTTTCACATTCTGTCCTTATTGACTTCATTTCTAATTTTCTCACGTCTGGATACTCTTGCCGAACGTCTCTAAAAGTCCATGTCTATTGCCATTAATTTAGTTCTTGTGTCTTTATTAGTAGTCCAAGCTTCTGAGCCGTAATTCATGATACTTCTAACAATGGTTTTAAATATTTTGGATTTAGTTTTTGCTGTAATTTCCTTATCCCACAGGATTTCATTTAATGTAGATTTTTAAATTGTAACGTCACAGAACGTTCCATAAAAAGAAATCATTTATATAGTAAGTTAGCATAAGAGGAAAGTGAAGTGAACAGTATCGAACCCAAGTAGTCCCAAAAAATTGTGTAATTTTGTATAATAATTATTTCTATCAACTTGAAAAAACGACCAAACTATGACTAAGACAAAACCCCATATATATTATTGAAGTGAATAAGAGTGAAAAAACCATAAGACACTATAACAGAGAGAAATAATGTCAGAATCCACCAGAATAAAGTCAATAATTATTAAGTTTTATAACTATGAATAGGGTATTAAAAACTATTTTTTGTGAATAAATGGACATGATCCATCATTATATTATGTGATGTAAATAAAATAAATGTATTAAATGACTTAAATACATTATTAGAAAGAGTTTAAGTTAAAATAAAAAATGATATATTTGTTATGACAAAAAAATATTAATGTGTTGGATTTGAGACCATACACCAAGATTTCATGGAAAAATTAATTATTATCAGATTTAAATAAAAACTATATGTAATTGTCAAGCAGACAATAATGAACAATTTATCTTAAATAAAGGAAGCTGTCAAATGAATAAAAAGCAGTCAAAATAGCCAAAAACCGTGTTAACAAAAAACATGTAATAGGCATCTAATATTGTATAATTTATGAATTTAATGTTGCCAAAATGCAACCAAACTGTATTAGAAAGCTGTAATATGATATAAAGCAACTATACTAATATAACTGACCAACTTTAACATTGTAATAGTCAAGTCAGCAAAATATTTACTTATACCATGTATGGCTGAAGCCAATTATCCAGTACAAAAATAATCACATCTGGCTAAATACTTACATAATACTAACAAAAATAAGATAGAAAGGTGCAATAAATCAGAATACCTTAATAAGAAACAAACTCAGTTGAAAGTAAAGTCAATTCTAAAAGAATTTAACTAATTAGAGTGAGATTTGTCACACCATAAAAAATGACATCCCAAGACCAATCAATGATGCTATGTCATCTTGTGATAAATATAATATATGTACAAAGTAACCAGGTATCACAAAAGATAGACAAAATAATAAACTCTGTGTGTATAGTGGTGAAATAATACATATATTAAAGAAAAAGACTAATCATTGTATTAGAAAACCGACAAGAATCTAGGCCATGAGCAGAGGCCATATAAAATTGTATTTATTTGTGTTTTATTGATGTTAAAATTTGTTTATTTTGTTGTAGGAAAGTAGTAGGATTAGATGTTCAGCTTGTGAAAGGAACATTGTAACTCCACAACAATGTTTGTTATAATAATTGAGTTTTCAATGACAACAACTCAAGGTGAGGGTTGTATATTGTATTGTTTTTTAGACTTAAGTTAATTAGATACCAATCATATATAGTATCGCTAGATTCAGTAAAAAACAAGGAATCTAAATACATTAATGGCATACAAATTGTAAGTACTAATGTGAAACTGTTTGATAAATACCAGTGTAAATTTTGAAATATCCTTTGTATGAAGAATAAGAAATTCGTTCTAAAAGCTTCTACGGAAGTGAAAATTGTTCTATGACATTCCATTTCGTTTATTCTCGAACAATCTAGAAAGAATTTTTACACAAATATACCGGAAGTCGACGAAAACAGTCATCCCGATTTAGTATAAAAGCGAGACCAAATTCGACCCAAAAACACTTGAAGATTGAACTCCAGAACTGATGCATCTCACACAACACTGATCAACGCAGCTAAGGCGAAACCAAAGAGGCGAAAAATCGACAAGACACGGCAGGAAGGCTTTTCCCGTACATAGACATAACCGACTGACTTAACCTCAACGAGAGTCTACGCCAAAAAGTATCGCTGAAATAGAGCAGCGATACGGCAAATTTTAATAGAAATCACGCAGCCAGAACGTCGACGGCCCAGGAGGGACCAACAAATTTAAATAGAGAACGAATTCTGCTGTGTTCGCATTGACTGACTAACGTGACAAATAATTCCCCCGAACGTAAACAAACAATACAACTAAGCCTTCCTCAACACTGCATGGGAATCAGCGCTGCGGTGGCAGATTTCTGAATCAACGCTAAACAGATGATTCGTAGTGGCGGCGTTTGAACGAGATTTTACTGCCAAACGTTTTGACAAAAAGTGCGGAAAAAGTAATGATCGCAAAAATTGACTTTAAATAGATTCAGTGTACACCCGAAGAGGCGAGATTGAGAAACTACCCGAAGGAAGTGTCCAGTGAGAGAATAAACGACCATTGGAACGTGAGTTACCAAAATTAAAGTCATTTGTTACCTGGTTACATTTATCACACAGTTGTACTTTACACGCCACACATACACCTTCAAATCACTTAGTTTTTTTTCTGTAAGGCATCTAATTGATATGTCTTGGTAGTTCAAAGGAATCACGTCCTGAGAGTAAACATTTTTCACATATTAAACTCATGCTTGTCAACTGAGTCAGAATCTGAAATATACTAGCCGATACTTGATTGGACATATAAAAAAATTGTCAATAATAACAACTTGTAAAATTTTTTCTCTGCAATTTTATAATTTTTTTTATGAATGATAGTCCTTCAGACGATTTGTTTGTTTTTAAAGAACCATTAAACTTAACTGAGTTTTCAAAGCTAAACTGACTTGTTTAAATTTTTTCGTAGATGTAAAAATTTTATCAATCACATTTAATTTTTTTTTCTTGGAACAAACGTTTCCAAGTGGCGCCCACAAAAAGCATAGTTTTAAGTTGTGTTACAGGACTACATCACTGCAGAGGATCCAGTCAACAGAGTAAGTAACAAAAGTGCGCGGAGGTGACGCCCGACAGATTACAACACAAACAACAACACCCAATCATTTCTTTTCGTTATAAAATGTATTTGCTTTATAATATCTTTACTTGTAATTGTTTGAACCTCGAACACTCTTTTGTAAGATGAATAAATAAACCTTTTCGTTAGTTTTCTGGGTTACTTTGTCACTCTAAAGCTCTGACTTCAGCTACACGATGTCTTTTATGTTTGTTTTATTATGGTAGTTTTATCATTGCTAGAGGTTATTGTCAAAATTAAGATACTTAAAAAACAGAAATTTTTATTCATTTTTGTTAACTATAGCAATGTTTTGATTAGGAAGGTGGAATGCTTGCTGCTTGCTGCTGGTTGGCGTCTTTATTGATGAAGCATGGGCAGGTAGATGAAAGATACCTTCATCATCCTTCTTACACGTTAATCATCAATGGAAGCTCATTTTTTTCAATATTAGAACTAACGCCTACTTTGGATGATTTTTACTTCCACGTTCCGTAAGGTAATGGAAGTATTGTGATAGCTAAAAATCGTGTTTGAGATAAGGGCTGATTCTGATTGCACTACCCTCAAAACATGAAGAAAAGTCATTTTCCAAAAAGTGGCTCTGTCTGTGTGTCTGTTTGTCTGTGTGTAGAATTTATTCTATGGCGAACGATAACTGCCTCAAAGTTAAACAGAATCAAATCATTTTTTGCACATGTGCTTGGGGTGTAGAGTACTCAAAGTCTGTTTATTTTGGTGAAGATCAGTTACGGGGAAGGGGTAGTTTACTACCAACGTTTTATGTTTCAACAAGAGAAAAGTACTTAATTTTAATAAATAAAGTATTCTGAAAAGTAGTTCAAAATAAACCACTGGAGAAAGGTAGATGAAATATCTAAAAATAAAAAGGATAGTGGAAGAGGGAGGAATAATTTTTATGTGTACTACGTTATCGGCAACGAAGAAGCAGTTTCTTGTTAAAATTCCTTCCCGGCATGTTTGGCCGTGGTCCAATGTTTTCTGCAAAACTAGACGTTTCGGCAGTGCCATCGACTGTCATCATCAGTAAAAATCTAATGCTCTAACGTAGGTGGTATACATAAGGGACCACAGTACTGTGGTTAAGGCTAAAGAAAGGAGTAGTTTCTATGGAAATGTTTCATTTCTAAAACGATTTTAAATACAAATATTAGGACATGAAAGTCATTTATGGTTCTCCATACCGATTTTTACTATGTTTACGGTAAAAATATTACAACCTGCAAACCTGCTAAATAGAACGTGTTGTTACCGTTAAAAATTCCTGCGGCATATTGATGCGGACAGCCTGCACGTCCTCCGCACAAACCGAATTCATCAATCAGTAACCACAAACCGCACCGCAGATACCACAGTGACAGCGAAATCAATGTTTCTCAACTGATTCCCCCCCCCCTCTAACAACTGAATGTGTGTTGTGTGTTTACTCTGGTACAACTCATTGAAAGCATAATCAACAGAACATCTCAGCTTTTTTATCTTTTTAATTGACTGTGCGAAAGCTTAGGATAGAAAATATAGTTTAACAAATGGAAAATTCTACAGAGAAGTGGAATGCCATAATGTATGCTTATCGCCCAAAGTTTTTACACCCATTCACGGCATCAACAATAACAACAACTTACTTGCTGTATAAGGGGGCTGCTAGTTATCAGAGGTAGAAAGAGATCGGTGAGAAGTGTGGATCACAAATGGAGACATCCAGAAACGTAAGCCTCTTACGAAGAAGAAACGTGGGGTGTACTAGGTTTGTGCAAACCTGGGAATGTGCAAACTGAGATCAGTTAAAACAAAGACTGAAGAATATAAGGAAGCGCACCGAAAATGGCTCCAAGAATTGTGGGAAAAAGTTAAAGCCTAACGAACAAACTGTTGATATAATGTGGTCCATTAAGCTGGCCGTAACATAAGCAAATTATATAATCTGTATTGACTTTGTTAAACAGGTTTTAGGTGTATCAAAGTATGTGTTTGGGAAAATAGGACAAGAAATGCAACAATTAGATAGGAACTAAACATTCAATTGGTTCCACTACAAGTGTGTCCAAAACGCAGAAAAAACTAAAAAAGGACGTACTTATATCTCACTGAGGAGATAGAAAATGTTTGGAACGAACTAAGATTAGATGGTGAATCCGTAAGAGACAGAATTGCGTCGAGTGGAAGAATAATAATTATGAGTATACTCAACAGGATCGCCCAGTATCGGTCATTATATATCCTTATGGGAAAACTGGTCCCTTTAGTCTGGTAAGACAGCCAGTTTATGGGAGAACACACAGACAGAAAATCGGGCTGGACGTTAAGCCTGAAGGTCGCAGCCCCACCATACGTCTTACACTGCGATATGCTAGTAACATATCCAGGGGACATATTCGCTACTAAATTGCTTCAAATAAGGGGTGGGTAAAATGAAATTTCTCAGGCACGTGGCAGGGTATACTCTCCATGATCATAGAAGAAACACAGGTATGCGGTAGGAACTGAATATTAGGAGAATACTCGACAGGATTTCCATGTATCGGCTGAATTGGTGGGATCAACTTTGCCGAATGGATGACTGCCGCATCCCCAAACTATGGAACTATAAACCGAGGGGACGGAGAGATGTGGGACGTCCGAGGAAGCGCTGGAGTGACCAGCTTGAATCTTTGCCTATTTGAGACCGCAACAAACCATCCTTGGTTTAATCCTTGATGATGATGATGATGAGGAGAATAACAGGATCTCAACCTACTTTTCAAGTAAGAAAAGAGCAAGTCAGCCTGGTTGTTCGAGGTGGAACAGAATGTGTAAGAAGTGGGGTCACGCGCCATTCAGGAACGTGACCGCCATAAGAAGAAACTTGGAGCCCACCCGGTGTCCCACGGAAACCTCAAAATGACACCGGGCAAGGCGTGGACTGAACAAAGAAAAGCAGAGTACCAAAACTGAATGCAAGAATTCTGGAAAAAATCTAAAAGAACAAAACTGTTCAATTAATGTTGTCCACAGCTGTCCGTAACTTGAAAAGATTAAATAATGTCTACTAACTTAATTACTTGAGCCTTAGGTCAATGAAAGCCTATGTTTAGGGATGTAGGATATGAAATCCCACCATTAGATAGGAATATACTATCGGTTGCACTATAGGCATAAGTATAAGAAGATAGGTGGAAAGGACATGTATCCAAAACACAGAAAAAAGGAATGCTAAAACAAGACTTGAATTATCACTGAAGAGGTAGAAGACGTTTGGGACGTCCGGGGATTAGACGGTGAATTCCTAAGAGCCAGAGTTGTGTAACACGGAAGGGCAGAAGAAGAAGAACTTTATTAATAAAAAAATATTCTCGACATTCTGTTACTTACATTTATTCAAACGACTGAATACTTGGTAATTAGAGATGAAGAAACAATAGATTTAGAAGTAGACGAAAATGTTAAAATTAGAGGAACAGACAAATTCAAGTACCTAGGATTCTCACTGAGTTAACAAGGCACAACGGAAGAAAAAATGGAAAGTAGATTAGGGAAGACTAGAACAGGATCAGACAATTACACAGTGCTATATTGGACAAAAATATTAGAAAAGCACCAAAAAAATGATATATCAGACCACAGTCCAAAGCATTACGACGTATGCAGCAGAAGTATGGGTTGTTAACAAAAAGAATGAAAGAAAGATTCTTGCAACGGAGATGGAATATTGGAGGAGGTGCTGTGGAGTAACGAGAGCAGACCGAATAACAGACGACGAGATCAGAAGAAGAATGGAAACGGAAAGTAATGTAATTGACTACATCGAAGAAAATTGATTGGTGTGGTACGGTCATGTCCGGAGAACCCAAAATAGGTGGATCAACAAAGTGACGGAATGGAGTCCATTAGGAAGGAGAAAAAGGGGAACACCGAGAAGATCTTGGAGGGACGAAGTGGATTGATGAATCTATGCAACGTGTAGGACTTGAGGAAGGACAATGGAAATATCGGGAGAATTGGAAAGCCAGGTTGAAGAAAGGGAGACGGCACTAGCTGTAGCAACCCTATTATATATATATATATACTTTTATATAGAATGGACGACAATAGGTTAACAAATCTTCAAATATCTGTGGGGGAAGTAGTCAACATAAAGTTGGATTAAAGAAGTCAAAAAGGATTTAGAACAAATAACATATACGCAGAAGAAGTAATTGAAAGAGAAGTGTTTTGGCCAAAACTGTTAAAAATAGAATGTGTCCAGGGTAGGAAAGAGAAAAACGCAGGTTCAAAGTGGACTGAAGACAGGAAGAAGAGAAATAGTGAAAAGATGAAAGAATATTGCAGAAAAAGAAAAGAACAAGGAATAAAAAATTGGAAATTGAAATGTGGTCCTAAGATGTCCGAAACAAATAGAAAAGAAAACACAAAAAGTGTAGCAATTTGATGAAAATTAGAATTGACATAGAATTATAATATCGAAATAGGAGACAGTAAAAAAATAAACACAATTAGGATGATTAACTTCATTTCCTGTTACATATTTAGCAGCGGAGGGAGATCAATCACGTTTAGCAGAGTCGGTTACAACGAACACAAAAACCAGTTGTACTGCCATTAATTCCACATCAATTTCAATTGCCAAGAGCTATTACTGCAAACTGTCGGAGCAAAACACTTACTACCAGATTCCCCGCGGAGATAATAACTCATAGCAGAGTGGTTGGCAACGGTCCAGAATGTATCCAGTCAGCGTCCCGTGCATTCCTGTATACCAAACATGACACACAGAGGTGGATCCGTACTGGGAATGGGACTTATTCGACAAGTCAATTACCATTTGCGTTATTGAATTAATTTCATTTGATAAAGAATGCTTTAATCACTGTCTACATACACAAAACCGTAATAATTGGTACTCCGTCTGCTATAAGACGTTGAAACCAGAAATATTCAAAAATAAAATATAAAATATAAAATATAATATGAAAAAATTTAAACCAGAAATAGCATCAACTAATCAGCTAATTTGGCATGCTGAAATCAGATAGCTGATCACTTTATGATTTGTTGATGTTTTCCAGCTTAAGGGGACCAAGTCGTGAAGACCTGTCCCATGTTAATTAAATGCAAGTGTCGCTTATCAATTAGGTAAACATATTTCAAAACCCATTCAAGATATTTTTATGGAACGTTTTTCTCCTGAAAGACAAATAAATAGAGTATACCGTAGTCCTAATTAAATACATTTACTGATAAAAGAATACTTTGTGTGATTTTTCAAACAAAGCTCATAAAAAAAAAAATTTTTTACTTCTTTTTGGAAACTTAGTAAATATTTACATAAGGTATCATACAAAATTGTTGGTCTATCATAATAAGTGTTATGAAGGAAACATAATAAAAAAATTCATGTCCCTAGCATGTTCCAGTACAAAGTTATGTGTACGTAAACATTAAAAATATGGAGTTACGGAAAATCGCGTTTAAAGTTTTGTCATGTTTTTATTCAAATGCTCCTGCACTATACACTTCTTCTTCATTACTCTTATCTCTCTTCCTTTTTACCTGCCTTTTCTTTACTCTTTTCTCCTTACTTCTTTCTAGAACACTCTTATTTGCTTCCAGAATCCTCATTTTACTGCTAATAATATTATTATAAAATATTAAAATGTTTGTTTGAAGGAGGTCAATGACATAGAATTGGGTGACTTCACATGAAATAATAATGTAAGATGATATAAAAAAAATTTTTGTATAACAATTTGTCTATTATTTTAAACAGGAAAAAAAGGAGAATTTGTTATTGCAAAAAATTAAAAATTGATTTTTATGAACTTTTTCACGACCTGGTCCCCTTAAATCGTTCAGGTATGAAAGTCTATATAAGCGGGTCTTCTTAGACAAACTACAAAACTCCCGCAGAGCTGCCGTCCCATAAACCGTCTCTTTACCATAGCCGATGGACCTCCTCGCCGCCAACGTCTGAGAGACAGAAACATATAGAAGCACCTAATTGCAAATTACAAACATATTCAACCTGACATCCTTCCTGATTACATAGTAATTTAAGTTTCCGTATAATCGTATCCAGTCTTCAACTCTCTTCTTTGTGTCCACGCCTACCTTGACGCCGCTCTGTCGCCTCGTTCCAGCTTCGGCGATCTGTGTTACTCGTCCCTTTTTTGGGCGCCAAGAAAAATAAATAAACACTAATAAATGGCGCTTCCATCCATCAGCCTCTTCCTTCACCTACAAGGCTACAAACTACATCGACGCACAAATACACCCACATTCACTACTCTACCTTCTAAGTGCCTCCACCTTCTTCGCTTCCCCGTCCTGCACCGGCGTGCGTCTCCCCATATCCTACCATTTGGCTGACGGGGCTCGACCAAATTAGCAAGAGGTTTGTTCCAGGACAACCCCGTCCACACGAAAAAACAAACAAAAACAAACTACCTAGTCTCTACGTCATCACTGCCAATTGTTACCAATACTGATGATGGCCTACGATTGTGAGGCCGAAACGTCTGTCAGCATAACCCCTCGACCACGGCCTAACACCCGGGCTAATAATGATTCCAGCTATGTGGACGCCGGCGGTGACAGCCTTAGGAAACCCTTACAGTCAACAAACGTTTATACAGTTAGGAAATAAAAAATTCATATTCACAGGATGAGTGGCTGAGCATGTGGCTGTATTTTTACTTGGAGGTAAAGAACAAAACGAAAGTAAATTTGTTTCCACAGAAAAGAGAAAATTTTTGGAGCGTATTAGAAGGAAACATTTCTGTAAGGCGGGCAGGGGCAGCTCACATCCCAAAGGAACAATACGTTACGGTTTATCCGTAGACCGTACTTATATACCACATAATGATGGCGTAATGGCTGTAGAAAAACATCACAAAGGCGGGTTGACCGATCTCTTGGGAAATTACGGCTGCTTTAAACACTGGAATAAGGGATAACGTCTGGGTGCTGTAAGGGATACGATTCTGTATTTACACGCACAAATATAAAACGTACTGAATTTTAAAAGTAATAATAAAAAATACTTGTATCATTATTGTTCAATACGAATCAGGGACGAACCTAGAGGGTATATGAGGGATATATACTCCCCCGAAATCCGAAAACAATGTTTAAATTTTTGGAGAAGAAACCTTAAAACTGGTTATGTTTTTTTAAATGTAATTAATTGATTTCCAAATTTTGTCAGTTAAAAAAAATTACTATTGAATCAAACGACAAGTTTAACTAGTCTACGATAATAGGCCTTATACTCAATAACAAACATAACAGATGTTGAAAGAAGTGGTGAAAATTGAAAAAAAGTCGGCCTAAAAGAAGAGAGTAGGATACGGTACGTTTTTCAGCTGGTTACGATAAACGGGGACATATCTTTTTCTATTTTAACTTAATGTTACATGTTGATAACTTCAATCACAAAGCACATAATTTGAATGAGTTTCAATTTCTTAACATTATTTTTTATAATAGCTAAGGGTTGTTGTAATGGACTCTACCTAGCTCTAAGCCACAAATTATTGTTAAATTAAACATTCGGTCAATAAAAATTTTTCGTGTTCTTGCATGTGTTAACCCTACAACCCAAACACACACATACACACACAAAATGTACTTCCTTAATGTTAATGTTCTCTTTTACGTATTTATATTCCACAGAAAGGTGTTATTAGGCTTCCAAGTCAAACTGTATGTTAATAATTGATTTTTATTAAATTAGTAAATTACAGCCATTGTTTACCCATTAGTTTTAACTCGTTGGAACGATTTTCATTATAAAATGAGGAAAAAATACTCTAAGACAACGATATGTGGTCGAGAAAGAACCCCCCCTCGAAATGAAATCCTAGATTCGTCCCTGACAAGAATACCCCCTGAATACAATAGTAGTCTAATTTGTTGTAAATAATAGATTACAAGCCACATTTAATGGCATTATTCCGGCGTAATTCGAACGTTACTCCTTGTATCACCTTTAATCAATACGGATTGTAGGAAGGACATTTAATAATTATAGAGATATATATATTTGTAGAGCTTTTTAATATCTACATGGACGACATATTTCTGCGATGGAGAGCTAAAGTTGACTCGGGAATATCACTTCAGCAAAATATTTGTGTGAATGCATTTCTTTAAGCAGATGACAAGCTAATGATACAGAAAAACAGAAGACCAGTTACAGCGGGCGATATTTACGTTCAATAGCATCACACAAGACTATGGGCTACAGATCTCTGCTACAAAATATAAAACGGTGGCATTTCAGGGTAGGTAACCTATAAGAACTAAGATAGTCGTGAATAATCAGATTTTGGATCCGGTTAGTCATTTTAATTACCTGGGTTCTAATATCTCATATGCAACTGATATTGTTTGTGATAGTAATCTAAAAAACATTAGACGTTTCCGCAAAGGAACGAGGATATCAGACGATATTTTAAACATTGTATCATTGCTCCAGAAGATTGAAGACCACAGAAAAATATAGTGTGAACACTTGAATCGTATTCCTGATATCCGTCTACGTGCGGCTGCCTTGGGTTATCACTCTACTAAGAAGAGAGATGTCGGTAGACCGAGGAGGAGATGGGTTCCGTCTAAGGCCTAGTCCTTGGAGTGGTGATGATGATGAATTTCTGTAGAGGAAAACCGATTGGTAGATAGAGTACGATAGTTTCACAACTGTAAGTTGGCAACCTTGCGATGAGTTCTGATCGATTGTTTGATTACATTTTCCTTTAACGATGGCGAGTCCTTTTGATGTTTCGGAATTAGTTGAACAATATACAGTGATACAAGTTTTGTGCTGCTCGTAATTGGTTGCCCACAGGTTAAATCACTTGTGTGATACTTACAATTTAAAAACTGTATCAGTGTAAAATTCCAAGGATCTCACGTTCATAGCAAAACGTTCAGTGTAAACAAAAAAAGTTTAATTTCCACTGGAACTTTGGGTCAGGTAGCACTTTTCATTTGGGGCCCAAAGGGGGTGTGATGCGAACATATTCTTTCATAGAAGAAAAATGCACCAGCCTCTCATCCCAACTCCACTGTGACCTACACATGGTGAGCCCTGTTACGCCGAAAAATCGACTCCAAGGTTGTGGTAACCAATTCCTTCGGCGGAGTGGATCGGTAAGCAAACGAGAGATGGGGGTTCTGTCAGGACAGCCTGGGGGTATCCTGGGTCCTGGCCGGACAGGATGGTGCACATCTGCACAAGGGTGTGCATCTAGTGTGGAGGCGGAGGAGGCTATAGTAGCCCAACGGCTGCACAAATGGGCTGAGTCAGTTAGCCTACTGCGACCGGGCAGAGAGAGCTCGTCAGCTGCACATGAAAGCAACTCTCTAGGGGAAGAGCACCCCGAAATCAAAGTTCTTGGTCCTCCATGTTGGGAGTTGGATCGGAGAATTCATATAACTCATCTGAAAACCTGTCGTTTCTTTCGCGAGCCTTTCAACTGGTGGAGACTGTTAAAGGAGGCCTTGACTCAGTAATGGGTTGTTGCGCCGCTGAAGAAGAAGCACTTTTTATTTATTGGTGTGTGATATAGCATATGAAGAGGAAAAAGTTATTATACGAGGCATCATACGAGAACTCTGAATGGAAAACGTCCAGGGATACTCTAATAAAACGAAAGCAATTTGGTTAAGATTACTTCCCGGACTGTTTGGCCGTGGTCCAAAGTTTATGACAAAACCAGACGTGTCGGCAATGCCATCGACTGCCATCTTCAGTGGAAACGAGTAACGATAACGTGACACTTTAGGACCGCAGTACTGTGGTTAAGGCTGGAGATGTCCCGTGATCACTAGTTCTACTTATAAATTCCCTAAGTGTTACGATATGGCAATAAATCAACAACCAGCCAATCAGGAAGAAGAATAACGTGTATTAGAGACTCGCAACGCGCCCTGCCATTAATTACCCAATGACAGGCTTTTATTCCGCCGATTCATAGCGATCGCAGCACGTTTCTGAATCTGGACGGACTCCATATGAAGGCCAGATTCAGATCATATTGTTTGTCTCTTCGATGAGACAAAGCTTTTGTCGGCGGCGCGGCGAGTGCGTACTTCCCTCGCCTCACCATTTCTCTCGCCTGTAAAAGTTAATTGAATGAAAAATTGAAATATTAGAAACAACGGTGGAAAGGACACTTAGAAAGAATGCCAAATTCCAGACTTGCCAAACAATGCTATAGGCACAGGTGTGTGGATTGACACAGGAAAACATGGCTGGAAGATTTTTTAGGGCGGAACAGGTAGTAGCTTGTAGCTTGTCTATGCCGTGTTTTGACGATAATGATGATAAAATATTCGAGCCTAAAACATTAAACAACTTTTTTCTGTTAGTGTCGACCATCTGAACACCACATCCAAATTTCAATTCTTTATGTCTTGTTGTTTTCTTTTTCTTCAATATTGATTCATCGTTTCACTGTGTCTCTTCTTCCTGTCTCCAGTCCACTCTAAACCTACGTTTTTCTCTCTCCTACCCTGGATTCTTTCCATTTTAACACTTTTGCCAGAAAAACTTATCTTTCACTTGCTTATTCTGCGTTTATATTATTTTTTTAAATCCTTTTTGACTTCTTTAATCCAAATTGATGTTGACTTCTTTCCCCACTGATATTTGAAGATCTGTTTTGTTAACCTATTGTCGTCCATTCTATTTAAAAATTGTATTATAACAAATAATAATATAATTATATATTTACCTTATTATCCACTCTAGTGATACAAAGTTTCGTCAGTTATGACGCGTTTCGGGACTAAGTCCCATCCTCAGATAACACTTATTTCAATATAATAAACTAATACAATAAAAATCGCAACCATGATACTGGTCATGTCAATAAAATAAAATAAAATAAAACTTCAAATCGCATGTGAAATGTTATACGATCCACGGCCGGAGCTCCCGCATGCGTTCACCCTCAAACGTGATCGTCACGCGACTAACATTATATCTTAACGTGATCTTAACATTATTACTAACGTGATCGTATAACATTTCACATGCGATTTGAAGTTTTATTTTATTTGATTTGATTGACATGACCAGTATCATGGTTGCGATTTTTATTGTATTAGTTTATTATATTGAAATAAGTGTTATCAGAGGATGGGACTTAGTCCCGAAACGCGTGATAACTGACGAAACTTTGTATCACTAGAGTGGATAATAAGGTAATTATGTAATTATATAATAAGTGATACGGTACGCAAAAAATAAGTAATTGAAATAATAATAGCCTTCTAGTAATAATACTGTTATCTGAAAGTGTTTTGTAGGGAGTCATAAATAATTCTCCTCCTAATGAGGCATCGTTGTGAGGTAGAAAATTTATTACGCATACCAGTGGCAGCATGGTGTGAGGGGGATGAGGGATTGAATACGCCAAAGCGTCGTGTTAGCGGCTAATTAACAACAGGTTTGAACGTGTACAGTACAGGGGATGAGAACAAACGCGGCGGTAGATATTGAACGCGTGACGCCCCGAGGCAACAATTTCACCATGAATTGCAAAATTTCTCTTTGTGTTTACACTCAATAAATTTACAAAGCTTAGACGCAAGCTTACCGCAATTTACCTGAGGCGTAAAACTATACGCTGCACACACACACACACACACACACACACACACACACAGGTGTTGGTATTCTAGTATTTACAAGATGAAATGTAGAACTTTTAATATTTACTGTGAGGAATAAATAAAAAAGAATATATTATAACGCCATTACAGAACGTTCTACATCTTTGTCGACTATCCAAGCAGAACCAGCTGTAAAGTTGTGTGAGTTAATGATTTTAGTTGCGTTAACGAAACTATTCCAGAATTCGCCGGTCCGCGCGCACCGTGTCCGCGCGGCTGCAAGAAATTACGCTCTAGTGTAGTGTTGACGCGTATTATGGATATTTTAAGAATTCAGCAACGCTCTGTTTTAGTTTAAGTGGCGATTTATTCAAGTGAGTTTCGAGTTTACTTCGGGCGATTACTCTGTGCGTTCAAGTGATTATTAGTGAAAAGTGATTATTGTGCGCGACTCTATTAGTTGATATTATTATTGGTGTAGACAAATTAACTTGAATTATTGTACGAGTATCAAGTTGGCTAACGTGTTCATTAAAAAAACTGTTAATTGTGATAATTAAAGCTGGTGACTAGTGACTTAATTGGTGTCTTGTATTTTGTTTTCCACTGTACCATACGACGACCAAGTAGACCGTGGCAACAATATTCAGTTAACATTACAATAATATCGGATGCTTGTCGTAGAAGAAGAAGAAGAAGAAGAAGAAGAAGAAGAAGAAGAAGAAGAAGAAGAAGAAGAAGAAGAAGAAGAAGAAGAAGAAGAAGAAGAAGAAGAAGAAGAACTTTTATAATATAAGCTAATGGCTGTTATAGTCCTTTATGCGTGTAAAAACAGGACGTTACAACAAAGAAAATGAAAAAAGGACAGAGGGCACTGATAAAAGATTTTTGACAGCCGTTGTCGGACATTCCTTGTCAGGCAGAAGTAGTAGTTTCTTAAGGGAGACACTTAAAATATTCAATATAAATACCGAAATAGAGAGATACAAGAATAAGCCAAGAGACCTAGTGACCGCTTAATATGGTACGCACATTGTAACACTTATCTGGCGCATTTTGGTCTGTTTTGTTTTTAATTAAAGTCGAAATTTTCGATATTTTACTTACTTACAACAGACTTTATACGCACAAATTTTCTCACAATTAACTCCTCTACAATGTTAGTTAGAAATTTGCGTATTGGAAAATTAACAAAGTTATTTTATCCCAAATCTAAGAAAGGTGTTTTACGACTCCAATGTTTTGTGTTTTGCACAGTTTTTCTTAGAATTTAATTAAGATGGAACTCTGGGACCCGTTTTATTCAATTTTTCAGATCAAAACCATAAGGAACCACCAAATTTACCCTTTACTTTTAAGAATTTCAGTATGAAGTAGAAGATGAAGGAGCAGCACAGCAGCAGCAGAAGACGAAGAAGAAGAAGTAGATGATTATGATGAAGATGATGAAAAAGAAGAAAGACATTTTAGGAGAAGAACAAAGTTTAATGAAACAAATATTCTAACCTAAAATATTTTGAAATTTTATTATAACAGATAACAATATTCTTGTAGTATTAATACTCTTATGTGACAGTGTTTCTGGCGAATAGTAAATAATATTCGTTTTTCTCGCCCCTCGATACTGACAGAAACACACCTCCAGTTTTGGATCCCTCACTTACGCAGGCCCCAGCCTCGATGTCGTCCCGGCATCGCTGCCTCGGGTGTCATACTGGACGGCTCGCCTCTGGGTTCGTGCTCACCACTGTTCTTGGTACGCGATGATTCCCCTCCTCACCGATAACCCAAACCAAGCCATCTTAGTCTGCATGCTTTTATGTCGGTTTGACGATTGCCGGCTCATTGTAAAATACTTCAAACGCGGCATTGGTTCTTATCTTCCACCTGTTGTATGTCCGAAGATCCCGCGGAGAACCTGCCGTTCTCATCTTTTAAAAAGACCCATTATCCGTACCCGCACTACATTTTCGATGTTTTGAATATGCGACTATATCCACATATTACGATGTGGAGAAGAAGAAGGAGAAGAAGTAGTGTACTTAATTTAAATTATTCTACTTCTATATCTGTCCATCAGAGGCATAAGACACCGTGTCACATACACATTACTTTACAGGACAGCTAAAAAACATTTTTTTGCTTCAAGAAGCAAAGTGAGTTAGTGTTACTTTAAACATGCGTATTGGTTGGATAAAAATAACTAGGGGATAGTGCCATATAATACTAGAAGGAGGCAAATTAACCAACTAGGATGCAATCCACATTAACATTAACATTAAAATACATTACATTAACATTACCATTATATAAAAAGCTCTGTTTTATAAAAGATGGAGATGGTGTCTTATCCCTCCGGGGCACAGAAATGTAAAGCGAAAATAGTGTTGTTTTCATTTGTGAGGTTACGTAATAGTGGTTTTTAGTTTTTGGCTTACTTCTTAATGAAATAAAACCCGTGGTGGTTGGGAAAAACTTGCCATTTCATGTGTTCACAAAAACACAAAGAGATAAACATTAGAAACAAAGAATATAACGTACTTTTAACAAAAAACAACAACAGAAAATAATTGAAAAATACAAGTTTTTCTGAATAGTAAGATTCAAGTTAAAAAACAAAAGCGTATTTACAAACAAGAACAAGATTTTTTATTTGTTAGGTATAGTCTGATATTGTTTTATGTTATTTAGTAAAATGTCTACAGCGTTACTGGAAGCAATTTTTTTGCGAAACAAAAACAAAAATGGAGACATATATATATAACCCCGCCTTACTTCGAGTTGACTTTTTTCCCAGTGATCCGCACAAAAATCGAGTAATGTTGATTAACGAGTATTAGTGGAAAACGAGTCCTGCCATAAAAGGGGAGACACGTATAGTAACAGGCAAGGGGGTGGCCTTACTCCGAGTTGGTTGCTTTTCTGCGAAGCCCACAAAAAACGAGAATTATTGAAAAAAATGTGTACTGTTGGAACCACTCTGTCAATACCGTTGCGTCACCCCGCCTTATTTCGAGTTGTTATCTTACGTGGATTTCACAAAAAGCGAGTATTATTTTAAAGGCATATTGGTTTCCGTGTGTAACTTTAGTTTGCATGTTAACCTAACAACGTCAACTTTTGGCGTCATAGTCACACATCGGTGTTATATTACTGCTAGCAACATTTTCGTAAAAAATATGACTATGAAAGACGATTGCAATCGTCAGCCAACTATTTTATAACATCACCATCATCAAGGAATAAACCAAGAATGGTTTGTTAAGATCTCAAACAAGCAAAGATTAGAGCTGGTCACTCCACCGCTTCCTTGTCACACACCTTTCCGTCCCCTCGGCTTACAGTTCCATAGTTGTTTGAGGATGCGGCAGCCGCCAATTCGGCAAAGAAGATCCCACCAATTTAGCCGACACTGGGCAATCCTGTCGAGTATACTCAGAATATTTAGTTCCCGCCGTATATTTTTGTTTCTTCTATGATCGTGAAGAGTATACCCTGCCACGTGTCTGAGAAAACTCATTCCAGCCGCTTGGATACGACTGGCCTGGCCTTTCGTTAAAGTCCAATTCTCAAACCCATAGAGAATGTGGGAAGGGCCATTTTATAAGATACATAAATAAATTTTTATGTTTCCTATAATCTAACTAAAATTATTTGCGATATTCACTACATATTGATGTGAATAATCGCATAATCAAAATATCAGTAATGAGTGCTGGTACGATTACTGGGACAAAGATTTTCACCAAGGGGTTTTTTTGTCAGTGTCCATGTTTGAGTACCACACATAACCACCGCTTCGGTATTATCTTATCTTGTATGCCAACAAATAAATGTGTCCTATCGATAAGGAGGATATGAGGGGCTTTCGGAATTTTTATTTTTTGAGACCGGGCCATTTGGGCCGGACTCGGGCTGTTCTGGAGCAAGCTCCCTTCAGCCATGTGGGTAGGGGATTGTAGGGGGACGTACGCCAGCTGACCGGTCCGTTGAGAAGGTGGAGGCACGGAGATGGGAGTGTATTGCTTGTAAGGTATATTGTGTGCAAGTGTAGTTGGTAGCCATATTCGAACAGGAGAGGTAGTTTGAGGCGGCCATTATCGTGTTTGGTGGTATATTTATTTACTTATTTCTTCTTCGATGTTTTTTGGGGGGGGGGCAAGACAGGGACGTGTAACGCAGGTCGCCAAGGCTGTTAGGTGGCGACAAGGTGCCGTCATGGTAGGCTGAGGAAACAGATTTATGGATTACAAATAGGGACGTGAGTATGAGGAACTAGTTTGTGTGATTTCATGAGGTTGTGCGAAGATAGGGCTTAGAGTTTGGGGGAATTTACCATAGTGTTGAGTATTTAGGCTGCATGTGTGCGTGTCTAGTCGCTACCGCTGGGGAGTACTGAAGCCTGAGAGGGGGATTGGCATGTGTGTTTAATTGTGTCTGTTTCTTTGGCGCTGGCGGCGGGGGAGTCGAGGTGGAGGACCATTGGCTACTGTGAGGAGGCGATTTATTAAGTAGGAAGGTCAGCTTGAGTTACGGGTATTTCTGTTTATTGAAGGGACTATTGATTGTAGGGAAGTGCGGCGTGAGGCAGTGCGGGAATACTTCCAGTTCAGCTTAATGAGGAAGGAGTCTAGGTCAGGGAAGTCGGTGTTTAACGCATACAGAGCTGCGTTGGGGGTCTTCGTGAGGCGTGGTCGGCGGTATATTAGTCTTAGGGCTCGTCGTTCTGTGACTCGGTGGAGATCTAGGTAGGCAGGGGAGAACTGGGTGGGCATACGTGATGATGGGACGAATGCAGGTAGTGTAGATGCGGCCTAGTAAGTCGCTGGAGCAGTGGTTCGGAACATCCACTAGTAGTCGCGCTATAAATAGCGTGGGCGCTTCGTTGGCGCTCCGTTACAACCACATTTGAGTTTGAAATACTTCATATTTGTATCCGAACCACAAATATATTAAGTAATTAAATATTACCTGAATTGTGGTCAATTTACTTGTGGTCAATTACAAAAATGGTGGCCACATTTCGCACGAACAACAACATAAGTAAATTGCTTCGCCCTAAAATTATTAGACCACTGGTAGAAAAAACGGGCATCTACAAAATTAAGTAAGCACGTCCGGTCAAGAAAGACGTAGTTAAGAATAGGTCGTAAAATTACTTGAAAACGATAAAGAACGGTAAATTTCGAAACGTAGACACTGGAAGAATTAAGTATTGCTAATTATTACAGACTGTATGGCCGCGGTCTTCCGAAACGTTTATACTGATTAATGTTGTTAATGTAATCAGACGTTTTGTCCTCACCTCTGGTGGCCATCTTCAGTGAAAGCTCTTCGAAACTGCTTATAAGACGTGCGGCAGTCAACCACAGCGCCGTGATAAAAGCTACTTATTCTTTTTAAGCGCCTTGAGCCTTTCCCACATTAATGTGGTTGGCTGACGCACACCTTATAAGCAGTTTATAAAAAAATCTATCACTCCATACCTCCTCCGGAGGTGAGAACGAAACGTCCGATAATATTAATAACATTAATAAGGATCAACATTTTGGAAGGACGCGGCCTTACAGTCCTGGTAATAATTTAAATAATTATGACCCCGGTCGTAAATGCCTAAGAAACAGAACTAATACTTGGCTATACATCGTCAATACACGAGATTCTGCATACGCGATACACGACAGCTTTCCGAAGAATAAATTACAGTAATATATAGTGTGTACGTCTACTGTAATTACTGTGTAAATACTCTGTACTACACTGTAATACACTGTACTCACAGTACTACATATACTCTGTAGATACTCTGTACTACACTGTACTCACAGTACTACATATACTCTGTAGATACTCTGTACTACACTGTACTCACAGTACTACATATACTGTGTAAATACTCTGTACTACACTGTACTCACAGTACTACATATACTGTGTAAATACTCTGTACTACACAGTACTCACAGTACTACATAGACTGTGTAAATACTCTGTATTACACTGTAATACACTGTACTCACAGTACTACATACACTGTGTAAATACTCTGTACTACACTGTAATAATCAAATATATTGTAACTTACCGTCTGTGACTTTCTGCAACAATGTCTTCAATCTAAAGTTTACATGTTTCGGGACACTTGTCCCATCCTCAGAACTTAAAAGTGTGTTCGTATATCATCAAACGATGATATAGTTGTCGAATAATTAAAACATTAAAATCCACATTAAACAAAACCACAATACTTAAATGTACAAAGTCGAGCGCGACGGTTAAACGGTGTACACCATACGGTGACTGACCGCGTACGGCGACTTACGGAGTGCGCGGTCAGTCGCCGTACGGTGTACACCGTTTAACCGTCGCGCTCGACTTTGTACATTTAAGTATTGTGGTTTTGTTTAATGTGGATTTTAATGTTTTAATTATTCGACAACTATATCATCGTTTGATGATATACGAACACAATTTTAAGTTCTGAGGATGGGACAAGTGTCCCGAAACATGTAAACTTTAGATTGAAGACATTGTTGCAGAAAGTCACAGACGGTAAGTTACAATATATTTGATTAAACAACACGTGGCTTGGTACTAATTTCGGATTTATTCCTTTCAAATACACTGTGTTCACAATCCTACATATACTGTGTAAATCTACAAGATGTATTTATTAAAAGAAGAGAGTATTCGGAATTTGTACCAACAAAGACTAATACAATTGCTCGAATAAACCCCAAAAAGCAATAATATTACTGAAGAATGGACAAATATAATGAAGGACATAAAACAGATAGGTATTGAAGTGCTAGGCACAAAGACAAAAAATAGACGGAAAAGTAGATAAAAAATTTGGAAAGAGGAGATAAAAGAAGCCATTAAACAAAAGGACAAACCATACAGAGAATACCTACAAAAAAAAACTGAAGATTCGGAAGACAATTATAATGATATAAGAAACAGAAAAAAATCGATAGTTCGACATGCGCACATGACATCATGGGATAATTTTGTAAGTCGTGTAGAAAATGATTTACACGGTCGGCAAGAATTTGCCTACAAAATGACACGACACCTAAACAAAACAGAGAACGGCGTGGAAAGACTAAATGTAATACCAAAAAAGGAATGGATTACACATTACCAGCAGCTCTGGTATAATCCTACAAAAGAAGATATCTTCGGGAAATCAGATACGACCGGTGTAGATCCTCTTGATATGACAGAAATGCAAAAAGCATTGAAGAAAACAAAAAACAGGAAAGCACCCGGTCTAGACGATGTCAATTCCGAAATGATAAAATGTGTAGGCCTCTTACTCCACCTACGAATATTACAGCTTTTTAACATGTGTTGGACTAGTTATGAAATCCCACATGAATGGAAAACTGCTATAGCCATATCTTTTGTTTAAAAAAGGTGAAAGAAACATGACAGAAAATTATAGGGGTATTAGTCTGTTAAATGCTGCTTACAAACTTCACAGCAGAATTATCGATGAAAAGCTTAGAACTATCTCTGAAACTACATTTCTTGAAAAGCAAGCAGGATTCCGTAAAGGACGATCATGCACTGACGAGGTTTTCAGTTTAAGGCAGATAATACAACAGCGTAGGGAATTCAATATAGAGACGCACATAGCCTTCATAGATTACCTAAAGGCGTTTGATCGTATCCACCGAGACAAGCTCTGCCGCATAATGGAGAAACAAGGACATCCAATGCATTTGATTAGAACGATAAGAGCCCTTTATAAAAACACTAAAATTGTAATTGACACTGGAACCGGCAAAGAGATAACATCATAAATTATGACCAACCAAGGTGTCAGACAGGGATGCACTCTTTATCGCCTACACTGTTCAATATATATATATATATATAAGTGACCTCGTACGAGAATGGAAACAAAGTGCTCCTCTAGGTATACAGATTAGCCGACACGAGTTCCTAAACACTATGCTGTTTGCCGATGATAAATTTGTAATCCAAGATAGTGAGGATAAATTACAACTGGCTATCCACAAAAAATCTGTTATCAAAAGGTTATAATTTGAACATTTCAATAGAAAAAAACTAAGACCACGGCATTCCTAGGAAAAGATTCGATTCGGACAAAAATTGTAATTGAAAATAAAATTTTAGAACAAGTATCACATTTCAATTACCTAGGATGTGATATTACATATGAAGAAGACAAAGATATTCTTAATAAAGCAAACATCTTCCAAAGAATATGTGGGACATTACGGACAACACTCAAAGGAAAGACCACGAAAGAAACACAAATAAAATTCTATAAGGTGATGGCAGTCCCCATGCTATTATACGGGTCCGAATCATGGGCACCAAGAAAGAAAGATTATAGACAGATGGAAACGTCTGAATCTTAGATCTGTGAAAGGCTGTATAAGATTAGACCACATAATGAACGAAGATATAAGACAGGAATTAAAAATACAACCAGTAACGGAGCTAGCGAGAAACTATAAAAGAGATGGAAAGAGCATGTTATGCGCATGTCTCCAGAAAGAATTCCAAGAAAAATCCAGAATTATAAGCCAACCGGAAGAAGAAATGTTGGCAGACCGAGACGGAGATGGTGAAGCCGGAACAGGAAACCTACCTAATCCTGGACAGATAGATGATGATGATGATATACTGTAGTACTTCAGCTTAACTAAGTAAACCGTACTTGGCCCAAGGGAGGGTTGCTAGCAATTGTGTGGATACGACGGGCCAAGAGAGTAATTGTGTTGCCCTACTGTCGGGTGCAGTTTACCCTAATGTATTTCAGCGTGACATCCTCAACGGCAAGCAAATGAACGCCCACGCGCACACTCTGTGGAACATATTCTTTATGCATGTAGGAAGATCTTTATAATCGTCTCTGCCTTCTTTGAATTGTTCACAGCTTCCAGCCGTGCCTCTGTCTTTCCAATCTCAAATCTGAAGTTTCCGCTTTTCACATATTGTTGTGTCTACTGTATCGCTTTATACAAGGACGTTGCTAGTGGGTGAGTCAGAAAACCTGTATGCTCTCCGAAAAATTGAAAATCCCGAAACCTTGTGGTGAAGCTAAATATTACCGACGGAGATAATGTGAAACAGAAAACTCAATAATAAACAAAATGACATCAAATTACACCAAATTTCACCACGCTTATCACCTAGTATTCTTTAAATGACAAAAAATAATACTTATTTGGTTTTTAAACATTTTATTTTTTCCAATGAATGGGGAGTTGGCCCATTGCATTACTTACTTCTCGTTACGTATGGAGAAAAATGTGCAAGAACATGGGAATTCCTGCACAGTTTATTCATACAGTAGGATGGTGATACAGTTTATTCATTACAGTTTGCTGATGACCAATTACTTTTGGCTCAAGATTTTGAAGACATAGAGTGCATGACTAGAAAATTGATACAAGAATATCAGCAATAGGGGCTAAAGGTAAATATGAATAAAACAAAATACATTGCAAAAGGTGACCTTTATCAAGACTTGATATTGGAAGAAGATATGGAGAATACATTATATATAGAGAAATAGAAGTATTTATGGGTACAAATTATGGCCATTGCAAAGAAAGGCAAAGAAATACAATCCAGAATTAATTTGGAAAATATGGCTACATCTACATTAAATGGAATCATGTGGGATAAAACCAAAATATTTAAGATCATTGTTTGAAGTATCATGACTTACGACTCAGAAATTTGGACTACTTAAACACACAAGAACAAAATTAATGGCAACCGAGATGGACTTTTGAGACGTTCGGCAAGAGTATCCATAAATTAAAAAAATTCCTTAAAGGACAGAATGTGAAAAATTTAATTGTTGATTTTATCAAAAAAAAATTACAATGGTATGGACACACGAAAAGAATGGCATAAGAAAGACTGCCAAGGAGAGTTATGGAATGGACCCCACCAGGAAAAAGGAAAAGAGGAAGACCACGAGGATACAAGAAATTCAGACTAAACTGAGGGAGCGAGAAACTGAAGAAGATCTTTGGATGGACAAACAGCAGTGGAAGATGAGAATTCAATCATTTCTGTAAATTTTGGTTCCGGAAAATGTGTAAGCATTGTACAGCTGGAATAATAAATAGGGGTGACTGGGACTAGACCGCCCCCCCCCCCGCAGAGGGTCGAAAAAACTTTATGAGTTTTCATAATCTTTTAATTTTTTAGGGTATTTCATTGTTTTTTTTTTCAACGTTATAAGACCACCAATCACTTGGATAAAAGAAATTCAGACTAAATTTTGGGAACGAGGAAAAGAAGATCATTGGATGGACACGCAGCAGTGGAAGATGAGAATTCAATCACTTTTGTAATCTTTGGTTCCGGAAAATGTGTGAACCTTGTACAGCCGGTATAATAATAATAATAATAATAATCATACTTAGATTTCAATGTTTATTACACAGGCCTGCAAAAAATACTTTTCAAAAATGATATAGTTTTGTCAACTCATTTTTATATAAATTTTAGTGCTGATTCCAAATATGACATCCGTCTCTTTTTATCGTGTAAGGGTATTTTACAAAATATTATTGGTTTCAAAAAAGTCCTTAAATTTTTTTGTTGTTTAGTCACCGTCAATCAATGAATTTTTTAGTGGATGGTTAGTGAGGATCGGTCAAAAATAGCACAACTTTTAACTATTTTGCGTCGACGTTTCGACAATATTTATTGTCATCTTGAGGACCTGTGTATGAAATGCAATAGAAATGTCAAACACAACGGAACAATTAAATATTTGGGTGAACGTGTTCGTGTATGTGAGTGTGTGCGTGCGTACGTATGTATCATTGTAATACTGTGTAAATTAAGTTCTCTCAAACTATAATTTTCTCGTTTTCTTAAAGATAATATGAAGATGTAAACTAACTATCATAAATCTTCACTATACAATGATACATACATACGCACGCACACACTCCCATACACGACCACGTTCACCAAAATATTTAATTGTTCCGTTGTGTTTGACATTTCTATTGTATTTCATACACAGGCCCTGAAGATGACAATAAATATTGTCGAAACGTCGACGCAAAAGGTTTTAAAAAAGATTAACACAAAACATAATATTTTCACAATTCCATAATATTTGTGTTAGCATCGGGTAAAATGGTTGGTTGGAACAACTTAACCTGATGGATGACTGTCACCGCATCCCCAAACAGCTGTTGAATTATTAGCGGAAAGGATGGATAGGTGTGGGGCGTCCTCAGGAGCGTTGAACTAACCAGCTGTAGTCTGTCTGCCTGGTACCCCAACAAACCATTTTTTTGCTTTAATCCTTGTTGAATATGATGATGATCATTCTTACTAGCTCTGGGGGGGGGGGACTGATAATTCTGATCATGCCTGTAGTATTTACTTCACTGATATGACACATACATTGGTACATTTACGGACGACTGGTGTTTAAGAGTTATCAACTTCTCAGAGGCTGTAATAATTAATTTATAATTATAAGTATAATACTACTGACTCGGAACACTACGTTTTTTATTGGTAAAAATGTAAAATCTTTACCTTGTGGCCTGAGCCAGTTTTCGCTTATTACATGCTTTTTGTCAGAGGCTGCTACTAGGAGCGCTGTCCGTGTTGTTCTTGGTGACGGCGCCGTCGTTTGAAAGTTCGATGCTGTGTGTGTGTGTGTGCGCGCGCGGTGTGATATGTTCGAGTAGTACGTATAATTTGAATTGTGTGTTCGTTTAGGATGTCATTTGTATGTGTTTTTATGTTTTTGTACGCCTATATTTATAGTTGTTCAAGAGTGCCTAGTTTTCTGCCTATCGTGTGTACGTGTAGAATATCCATGTTATTTGTGTGTGTGTGTGTGTGTGTGTGTGTGTGTGTGTGTGTGTGTGTGTGTGTGTGTGTGTGTGTGTGTGTGTGTGTGTGTGTGTGTGTGGTTTCTTTGAATGAGGTGGTTTGCAAAGGTTGATTCGGTGTGGAGTGTAGTGTCTTTGTGTGTTCAATGTATCTCTGTTTGAAGCAACGCCCTGTCTGACGTATGTAGGATTTGTGACAGTCTGAGGAGTTAAGTTTGTAATATCTATAAATGAAAACGATTGTTGAAGGGGGAAGGGATAATTTTGTATATATGTACTACGTTATCAGCAAAAAAGAAGTAGTTTGTTGTTAAAATTCCTTCCCGAACGGTTTGACTGTGGTTCAATGTTTTCTGCAAAACTAGACGTTTCGGCAATGCCATCGACTGCCATGATCAGAGAAAATAGAGTGCGTTAACGTCAGCTGGTTTACGTTAGTTACCACAATACTGTGGATAAGGCTGAAAATAGAAGTAGACAGAAGTAGTTTTAATGGAAATATTTCATTTCGAAAATTATTTTAAATATAAATCTTAGAACATGGAAGTTATGTATGGTTCTCAATACTGATATTTTCTTAACGTTTCTGAATAAACAAACATGCACACTCGGGGTGGGAGTGACAGAGACGTGGGACGGAGATTCACTGAACAGAGTGGGAGAGAGACAAGAGTAGCAGGTTAGCTGGAGCGTTTTACAAAGCTCAGGCAGCTGTGTAATTGAATCCGAGACTGTGCGCGCTTGCCCCCACTCTCCCACTGTCCGCGGCACCAACGCTTCTGCACATAAATTTACCCTTTACTACTGCTGTCTTGGAAACAACTCCCGTGCTGAGTGCAGTAAAACAGTTCAAATGATACAAAAGTAGACAATACATTGTCTCACATTAAGTATCACTTTCACCGATTACGCATTTAGTAAATAGTAAAGACAGGATACTTTGTATTTATCAATCAATCGCAAACAATTTACCAGTTCACCATTCAGTTTTGTTTAATATTGTATGAAAGCTATCGGTTACGAGAAAGTTACGTAAGAGATTTGCAAAGTACTCTATATAAACTTTGTATTTATCAATCAATCGCAAACAATTTACCAGTTCACCATTCAGTTTTGTATAATATTGTATGAAAGCTTTCGGTTTCGAAAAAGTTACGTAAGAGATTTCCAAAGACTATAAAACAGGTTAATTACCTTCCGTCACGCTTCTTGAAATTCGAATACAGGATTACTCGAGTTTCGACACATTAAGTGTCATCAACATATCCTCAATGAATATGGGTTAAAACTACATTTGTTGATGTATGCACATCCCGTCAAACAATAAAAACAACACATAAATAATAACAAAAACATTTAAATAATTTAACACATATTAAAAACAAGACGAAACAAAACGAAAACACAATACACGCGGCCGACGCGGACCTGCGCAGGAACACGTTATACAGTAAAATTAATCGATACCGATTTGACCTTTGATAAATTTTATCGATCTGACACAGCTAATATCTCGTTCTATATCGTTGACTCTGTTGAATATAATACTATTTTTATGGATTGATTTTTCATTTAAGATACGAACAAATTTCTACATAGGACAAACTATGTTCGTTCAAATTGCGTTATAAAGAACACCTCCCAACCTCTAAATCAAATATAGGAAGATCCACATTTGCTGAACATTTAAGTTCACAAGATCATAACATAAAAACTATTAGTGAGAATTTGGACATATTACATAAATGCAGAAAATCTCTTAAACTGGACACTCTTGAAAGGTTTGAAATATATAAGGCCACTAAAGAGAATTACGATCGCATCATAAATGAAAAATCAATCCATAAAAATAATATTTTATTCAACAGAGTCAACGATATAGAACGAGATATTAGCTGTGTCAGATCGATAAAATTTATCAAAGGTCAAATCGGTATCGATTAATTTTACTGTATAACGTGTTCCTGCGCAGGTCCGCGTCGGCCGCGTGTATTGTGTTTTCGTTTTGTTTTGTCTTGTTTTTAATATGTGTTAAATTATTTAAATATTTTTGTTATTATGTATGTGTTGTTTTTATTGTTTGACGGGATGTGCATACATCAAAAAATGTAGTTTTAACCCATATTCATTGAGGATCTGTTGATGACACTTAATGTGTCGAAACTCGAGTAATCCTGTATTCGGATTTCAAGAAGCGTGACGGAAGGTGATTAACCTGTTTTATAGTCTTAAAACGCTTTTGGAGGCAAATGCAATGTTTAGATTTGCAAAGTACTCTATATAAACGGAGCAATGTGATGTATGCATCGAAGCCATGGGCAATTTAGAGCAAAGAAAATAGATATCTGGAAAGCTTAAGAGGACTCGTAACCGGGTATGCTTACCGTGTTAAATGCATTACATTTGAGACCCATTATCTCAGAACCTGTAACAGATATAAGTCTGAAATTATAGCACTCAGGTAATCAGCTTATAGGCTACAAGCGCTACTACAGTTATGAAGATGTCTCAATTTTCTGATTTTTTTATAATTTTTTGTTTTTCTCTAAAAATTAGTATACAAAAACATACCTATAATTCTTTTCACGTTTCTATTTTTCGGTGAAACCGTATAGTTATAGTAGTGTAGTTGCACCTCAATTAACCTAGTAACCGCAAAAAAAAAATCAACTTGATAGTTCACTTGGTTTCTTAAATAAAATGGGTCTTTTAAGTAAAAAATTTCAGAAAAACATGACTAATAAAAATAATTTACAAAAACTAACTAACCCATACAACAAAGATAATACAACAACCAATGGTACATACAAAATTGGATGCCAAGATTGCAATAAATGTTACATAGGACAAACAAAACAGCTGAAAAAACGTTATTTTTAACACTAAATGCATACAAAAAAACAGAAATATATAAATATAATTTGGCCACACATGCAGTAAACACAGGACATGAATTCCCAGACATAACCAATGTGACACTAATAAAACACATACCACACAAGGGGACCATAATGAACATTTGGGAAAATTTACAAATATACACACATAAAACACAAATCAAACTAGTACCTGAATAAATACAAATCAATACTAAACATGACACAATTTTCAAAGCACTCAACACAGAAAATACACAAAATACTAATATATACACCACAATCACACACAATAATACCAATTTAAAGCACCAGAGACAAACAGCAAAAGGCAACAAACAGCCAACACACAAATACCTCACAAGGGTCAAAAGCAGGAAGGCTGAAGATGGGAACACAAGGTTTCCCGAAACATGTTCCAAATAGGGAGAAAACATCTTGAGGTAAAGTCATTATAAAATATGTATTATATACATCAAGAAACAGACTATAGCAAAAAGTGTTTTAGTAGCCCATATAATGCAACAGTACAACCATTTACGGTACAGTGCATTGCTAAAATAATTTAAATAAATAATAAAAGTAAATAAATATGGATTAATAAACATGATTCAGATTGCAAGCTGGATCGTAGTTAAAAAGGGAACGTTGAATTCATGCATGGACACGCATATCTGGCCCACCTGTCGCTAGCGTTGTGTACACGTGTATTTTATTTATGTGTGTGAAGCCTGTCCATTCCTGAACTGTAACCAACCCTTTTCAAGTATTGATAGATTTTATGTTTATTTTAATTATAAGAAAAATATGTACGATATGCAAAACAAAAGACACCAGAGGGTGTAGAAAATAAAGTTGAACAAAGGGTTAAAAGACCGTGACAAAGTGACAGAAAGTGAAATTACTATAAGTAAAAAGTGAATAGCTCTTTTGGTAATTAAAATAAAGAAGTGTAATTTACGTATAGTAAACATATAAAAATTAGCGATCGATTGAGCATCGAATAGTGTGAAACAAACTTCGTAATACGCGAAGATAGGCGAAATTCTTGAAATGAACCAGAGTGGGGGTAAAGACGCTTCGACAAACTCTGACAAGATGAAAATTGTTAAAACCTGAGCTTTTGCACGACCAGGCTATAAATACCAGGTTGCGCTAATAACGTTTCTTCTTCTCTATTCATCCGTTGCCACAGGAGGCTATGTTAGTCGACGACGCTATTTTAAATCTACAGTGAGAGTCACAGGACGAACTGGAAGCCCAACCAGAGCAGCAGAGCACATACGAGGAGGTCTATGGATACACCTGCAGCATATGATGTGAGGCGAGACCACTATTAAACAACTCATGCAGTGGAAACCTGGAAGGGGACACGAGGACGGACGACACGGACTGAGGACCATAGGAGGACATACGGATGATTAACCACGTCAAACGAGGTGATGAAAAACCATAGTAATTACAGACATTTGAAAGACACTATTTAAAGTTAGAAAGAAAGACATTCAAACAGTTGATAAAAATAACTAAATTGTACATAAATTTAAAGGCAGAGTGTAATTTAGAATAATATCGCTTGTATGAAATTTAGTAATTGAGAGTAACGTATATGATATAAGAGAAATAATTGATTTTAATTTAAAGTAATTAATAAAGTCTTTGTTGATAAAGGAGAATGCATATGCAGTAGAAGGTTTTAAAGCCAATTAATATTAAGGAAATTGAAATAAAAGTAAATTCATTATTGAAGTAAATTAATCAGCAATTTCAAAAGATGAACACACAATGAGCAAGCCGAGAGCAAAAAAATAATTAATTAGTTAAGAGTAGATAATAAGATTTATGTATAATCTGTTGTATGTAATTTGTTAGCTATAAGTCGTGCGCGAATGATTCGTACAAACGATTTAATAATGAGTATTATTTCAATATGCGAAATGAAAGAATTTTGTTTAATAAAAAAATAAATAATGGAAAAATTTTAAAACTTATATAACGCATTATTACGATTACACACATGAATTCAAATTTGTGTTGTTACAATATATATACTCGTATCTTCCCATCAGTTCACCATCATGTTACAGGAGGCATCAAATCTTGAAATTTTTCGACCCCACTGTATAAAAGTATTAATTATCAGAGGCATTTTATTTTACCACCATCAGATTCAGTGATAAAAACCGCATAAGAAAAGTACCACATTTTTTGTTTATACATTCATAACAATAACCTCCAATTCTAACACAACAGTTTCCTTCAGTTATACACATCAATTGCGCAACAGAAGATTCTAAACCTTTAACAGGTCGCTCCAATTGTTACTCTGAATTCAGCTGTAAGAATTGATGAGTCAATGACGTAGAATTGGGCTATATAATTATTTTATACACCTTTGGTCCCCACGCGACTGACCGTCACGGTCAGCTGTCACCTCCAGACACTGGTTGCTGTGGCGGCCACCTTTAACAGACTCTACACCATCCGTGTCCTACACCGCTATAGGCTACTCACGGAATTTGAATTTCAAATAGATAAAATTTGAAGATAAATTCGAATGCGTTTATATTAGAACTTTGCCCTTGCTTGTATTATCAGGTTATTTTAACTTTATTTTTATAAAATAAAAGAAAATATTATTTTACTGTGTAAACATGAACTCCCGAGTAATATCAACCAAACAAGTTCTGATTCTTGAAATTCTACTGACACTTGTGTTTCATATGCAGATGGACAATGTGTGTTCGAGTGCCTGTCTAAATCAACTCTGCATTCAGCCAGTTGATCTCCCATTGTACTAACCCACAATAATTGGCTTTGTTACGCTTAATCCGCGCACTTTGATCTTTTTTCATTAAACTGTATATATAACCAGTATTATTCATTCATTATTTTCAAGGACTTTCTCAGAAGCCACCTACAGTAAACTCCTGTGTTTTGGCTATCGTACTATAAACGGTATTTCTTCTTACACGATGTCTATCATTCTCTCTCACTCACTCTCACTGCCTACATGTAAACCAGAAAGTCTCAACAGCTTCGTAAGTAACACGTTATACGACACATTAGATGTAGAATCTTATACAACCTCAGTTCTGTTTAACTATTCCAGTGTAACAGTGTCGTAGTTAACATTAATTCACCATATTCCCGACAGATCCCAGTTCCATTGAAGTTTTGCAAAATAAGCACATTCGTTGTCACGATTAGCAGTGCGATCGCGGTCATATATACACACGAGAATGATTCTGACCGATGGCAGTATACGAAATCAGATTGTCGCACGTAAATTGCATTGCGCAAGGGTACTTGGTCACAAAAATCGAAATTACTCGTTGATACAGTTAGGACGATAGTTTTTGCCTACACTTATGTGGTGAGTATACAACCACAAAGTTTTGCGCTGACAAGGTCGATGTCTCCCCGTACTGCTACAAGATTGAAAGCGTTGTTACGCGTTAAATCTGTGCTCCATAATCCCGTAGTAGTACGGGACGGTCAGTCGCGGTCCGGATTTTTTAGATCCTGTAAGTGGGGTACATGCGCAATCTATCAAGTCATTATGGACCGCCGTTAAACGTCGCAACAGGCGTGAATGCGGAAAAACTAACCAAACTCAGCTTTATTCATACCTCTGTTATATAACATATAGAGATATCGCTACAAAGAAAATTATTTATTTTCCAAAAAATGTGGGCAGAGTCTTGGATACTAACCGCCTAAATAGTTATTAAATGTGTATTAAATGAGTATTAGGTTTTAGTATAAGTGGTTAGCTTTATACATACTAATTTTGTGCTGTGTATAATCTACAGATATTAATTCACTTGAAGCTAACTCACTCAAAATACGTTGCAAAAACTCCCTTATCCGGGTCAATTGGGGCTAATGTGGATGATATAAAATGCTGGCTGATATGAGAATTACAAAAATAGGGAAGGCCCAAAGAAATGAGAAAACACTATGCTGTACATTATTTGCAGTCACATTATTTTACATCACAAAAAAAAGGTACACTCAAAAATAAATTTTTATAATACCTCTATGTATCATCAGTGCCGTAGCTAGCCTTTATGGCGCCCGGGGCAAGGAGATCGTCGGCCGCCTTTCCTTTACAATTAAAAGGGGGACAAAAGAGCAAAAATGACGGCCAATCCAGTGAACAAAGTACTTAATAAATAGGGTCTACAAATGTGTAGATGTTTGTAAGAAAACACGTCCAGCAAACATCTTAAGAATATTTGTTAAGTCAAAATTAAAAATTACATATTATAATATTACTGGTAGATAGTTTGTATACATTGATTAGTAACAAATGTAGACTATAAAATGTAGTAAATAAAAAATGTTTAACGTAAAAATGTTCTAATAAACATGCAAATTCATTGTTGGTCTAAAGCGCATCGTCAAAACAATATCTAAAGCAACATAAAGTTAAACAAAAAACTACACTAAAAATAATAGATTTATAACTTACAATTAGAGGTTAATGGTTCTGTCTTTTATTAATAAACACTTAATATTTGATTTTAATATTTAATAAATATTTAAAACGAAATATTTTAAAATGTCTTAATACTTTATTGGTCTTAATTGCTTCATAGTTGGTTATTAAATCACTATAATCTAAAGACAAAGGAATGTCGTTTTCAATTCAAAGTATTCCTAGATTTGATACCCTGTCTTGAGATATTGTTGATTGTAGGTACGATTTAATCAATTTCAGTTTACTAAGCGATCTTACGCAAGAAACCACAGACACTGGTAAAGTAAGAAAATGTTTTAAAGCTGTTGCTAGTGTTTTGTAGGCTTCTAATCCCATTGAAGAAATGTATTGTAACAGGCCCTGAGGTGTAAAGTTTATTTATTCTCCGTCAACGTTTGCCATTTTTAATAAATGTACGACATTTTTTAAGTACTGAACAATTCTACACTCTTTAGTTCATGTGGATACAGTTTTGAAAGCACTGTGCACTTAATATTGATTTGGGAAAGCTGTTCCTTAAAATGTATATCCCCATAATTTACGTGCGCCTTAAATTTACAGAAGAATCCGAAGCGTTTTCTTAACTCTTTTATGTTAGAGAAACGGCTTGAAATTTTAACTGACAGTAAGTCCAAACTTTTTATAAGAGAACGTCGCATTTCTTGCCGAACAAATCGCATTTAATGCAGAATCGTCTGCATACTCTCCTGGCATCCTGCGCTTTCTTCTTATTCTTTTCGTGATACTGGCACCCCATTCATCCATTCATTACATACCTGCTCTGCCTTAGTAATGACATTGTCACACGACTCATTCCTCCAAACTTTAGTTTGCCGGTTAGCGTCTCCAGAAGCGTCAATGCTTGAATAAAGCTTGTTTCTTTGGTCTCCAAGATTTTCTGGATTGTGTCCATAGAAGAAAAGAATATCTGTCCAAAAAAAGGGCAAGGTTACAAAGTTAAAGCTTTCTATCGCATTAATTATTAATGCTGCATCTTCCCTCGTATCAACTGTTTCAGTCGGTGTACCTCAGTTTCTCCACCGCAGCGACCACTTCATCCTGCTGAGTGGATATTGCATTCACCGCATCAGTTTTTGAACTCCTCCTGGTATCACAATGTCTTTTTAGCGTAATATTTACGAAGTCTTTAAAAACACTCCATTTATGAGTGGAACAGGAAAAGAAGGTGAATAAGCGTTCTACTGTCCCAAAAAGTGTCACTGCCTGAACATTTTCATGAGCTGCGTGAACTCCAACCAAGTTAAGTGAATGGTTGTCACAAGGAACAAACACAGCTAGTGGATTGAAATCTAATATTCTCTTCTGAACTCCTGAATAGATACAGGCCATTGTTGATTGATTGTCCTAAGACTGACCTCTGCAACCGCTAAGATTCAATCCATCTCTCCCAAGCTTACTTGTAATAGCTTCTGTGATCTCCTCCGCTGTTTTCACTTCTAAAGGAATAAAATCTATGAAGGCTTCCTTGATATCAACAGAAATGCGTTTAATTTCAACAAATCTTATAATATAAGACATTTGTTCTACATGTGAAGCATCTGGTGTTGTGTCAAATATAATACTAAAGTTCTTCGCCTTCTTACACGCAGTAATAATATATTTGCGCGCTCCTTCTCCTAACAGGCTTATTATTTAATTTTTAATAGCTGGCGATACGATATACACCCATATTTACGAGAGACTGAATCTAAATGAGATCTCATGATAAGGTACAAATTTACCCATGTATTTTAGCAAAGCCAGAAAGTTTCCAGGATTTGGATCGTTAGTAACTGACTCTCGATGTGCTCTCAGTGCCAGATTTTGTTATGCAAGAGTTTGTACTGTGGCAATGACCTGTTCGAGAACTTTTTTCATGACTTAACTTTTACTCATTTGTTCCTAAGGTAGATCATCAATACGATCTACTTTGTTTAAAGAACGTTCCAATTCCTTCCAATCTAAAAACGCAGAGCCATGAGCAGGACTATTTTTATAATCCTGAATACGGGGATTTAAATTTCTTCACGATGAAAACAAATTTTCGCTATTAAAATGGCTTCTTTGATAATTTTTTTGTGTGGAAATAAAGTGCAACAAAATAAAAAAGGGATTTTTTAGTTGGAGAAAAATACATACAAGTGCGATTTACCTTTATCATAATGAACAGTAATTACGATGATTGAGTATAAATAGACTAATAGGTACTGTTTATCACGCGAGGTTTATGATAACGGAGAAGCTGCCTGGTTATGCTTCTTTTATGAAAGGAATAGTCATATCAATGAAACAAGTTGTTTGTAGTTTTATAAACTGATAACAATTTTTTTAGTGTATGCTCACTTTGCCGCCCTCCTGTCTATCCCGCCGCGGGCGGCTGCCCCTTGGCCCCCACTTGCTGCGCCTCTGTGTGTTGCGCGCGCGCGCGCGCGAGAGAGAGAGAGAGAGAGAGAGAGAGAGAGAGAGAGAGAGTGAGAGAGAGGTAGACAGATAGATAGACAGACTGACAGAGAGAAACAAGGGCAGAGATAAACAGACAGCAATTGAAAGCGTATGTCAGCACAGTTCAGGCAAAACGTTATTGTTAAGCCTGTCTCGAAAAGCCACGTGCAAGTGCAGTAAGTATGGATAATCCCATTTAAAAAGCGAGCATATTGCTCACTGTCTTTTCTGTTGTTTATATGAATCAGTCCCGTGATAATATGTAGAGTCTACTGTTTTTTGTGAGACAAGCTTTATGGACCATGAAAATCCCGCCAACAAAATTGTGCAAGGTCACATAACAGTTGTCAATTTTTAAGTCAGAGCATGTGTCTGTAAACAGTAAACAGTGTGTGTGTGTGTGTGTGTGTGTGTGTGTGTGTGTGTGTGTGTGTGTGTGAAGGGAGAGATAAGATAATTGTCGGACAACTACGTGCAATCGCAAGAGGACCTGTACTATGCAATTCGAAACAGCCATTTGTTTATAAGATTGTGTAGTGATAATGTGTTGTGTCTACCAATATGCAGCAACAGGTCTCCAGCACAGAGATAAGATTTCTCATTAAACAAATTCCCGCCAACAACATTCTTAATGTTTTAATGACACAGCAGTGCATGTTTACAAAAAGTACTGCTGTTTTGGCTGAAACATATAGTGTACAATGCTAACGTCTGAACTCATGCAACCACTTATTTATCTGAACATCAGCTGTCAGTTTTTACGTTTCTACCAAACGTGTTTGTAGGCTGACGTGTTCGTACTACTAATTCATTCGAAGGCTGTTTGTATTCACTCCTTAAGGAAACCATATTAAAATAATACAGATGTTTTATAGTAATAATATAATAATAATAACTATAACGATTTGTGGGCTTAAAGTCTGTAAATAACGGTGGCGGCAGTATCATTATACATTTTGACTCGTGAAAAAGTTATCAATTGTCGTTTGGCGCAAACAATTCTTACTACCTCCGCTAAATCGCGAATTCCTTTGAGCTCCAACAATTGGATGCCGTCGGATTCCTTTAGTTTTTCAAACCATTTACATCCTACCTTAAGGGTCTCAAAGGCTTTCGCATGAGATGCTCCAGTAATGTCAGGTTCTTCCTCTTCATCCTTAGTTTTTTCATTGTTTACTTTAAATATTGTCTGAACGGTATCTTCGTCCGCCATTATTTGACAACCGCCATCGTTGGCACACTATTCAAACCAGTTTACGATATCATTATTATCACACTTATTGATTGAGTCGTTGATTTTTGAAGCGACCAGCGACTCTGAAATTTTACTTATTACTATATTATTTCCTGCTTCCTCTTCTTGTGCTGCAGCTTTGTCCTTTTGTTTTTCTTCGTTTTTATTTTCCTCCTTTATCGATTTATTCCAATTTCCTTTTTAAATTGCAAGTCTCAGTTGAATACAACGCGTCCACTATCATGTAGCAACAATCTTGCAATTTAAAGAAAAAAAAGACAAAACACTATCAACATGATCGTTTTCAGCAGAGCAGCCGACGTAAAATGTTGGTTTCTGTAAACTTTCTTTAAAGTTGCAATAACACTTTGATCAATCGGCTGAGTGGAGCCAGTGGTGGTGCCAGAATTCAACAGTGAATAAATCATTTTCTTGCTCCAACATTTCCGTGGAAGGATGTGCCGGTGCATTATCTATCACCAACAGCACTTTTCCATTTTCTTTGCCGACATTTTTGCGAAATTCTTCACTTGGGGTATTAAGGTGTTGTCACACCAGTCGACAAACATTTCAGTGTTCATCCACGGCTTTCTCTGAATTTTGTAAATTAAAAGGATTTTTGCATTTTTAAAATATCGATGTTTTTTTTAATTACCCATTAGGAACATTTGCGATTTTGTGTGTTCCTTGGGCAAAAGCACAAACCATCAGAGTGACCCGGTCCTTACTTACTTTATACCCTGGGGCCTAATTTTCACGTTTAGATTCCAATGTTTTTTAATGATAGGAATTTTCAGAAAAAGACCCGCTTCGCCCGCGTTGTACAGAACACACACACACACACACACACACACACACACACACACACACACACACACACACACACACACACACACACTTGTAATTTGTGAATGAAACTGTCGTTTCTGTAGTTAAGTGTGATGTATAATTGTTAAAAAATATAAAAATACTAAATAGAAATAATAATAAAATCCTTAATTTAGAGAAAGAGAGAGAGAGAGAATGAAACTGTTAGGGAGTGTGAGAGAGCGTGTTGTGGAGATTACGAAATCTGTGCGGGTGTGTGTAAGTGTACTCGTATGTGTATTTGTGTCTGTCTATGTGTGTGTGTGCGCGAGCCTGTGTATCTTGCTGTGTGTGTGTGTGTGTGTGTGTGTGTGTGTGTGTGTGTGTGTGTGTGTGTGTGTGAGAGAGAGAGATTTTATGTATGTGTTTTAGACTGTGTGAGACACAGAGTGAGAGGGAGTGGTAGAGAGTAAAGGAGAGAGTGTGAGAGTGTTGGACTGCAAGAACGAGCGAGAGAGAGAGAGTGAGAGAGAGCATGTGAGTGAGAGGGGGGAAGAGTGTAAATGTCGACGTCTACATAATTTTATAATACAAAATTGTATTCTCTATATACCATATACTCATTAAATATTATTTTACAACAATATAAATAATAAATAATAACCACTGTTACATGACTGATTGATTTAACATAATTTTGTGTTTTTAATATTTGTAATTCTGTTATAATTCTCTAATTTATGGATAAATGTGTTCAGTTCCAGTACAGTAATAATAACTTTCAGTAATATTCATTACTGGAAATCTTACATATAGATTGTATTCAGCTATAACAAATTTCTAGACATGTATTGCTACCTGTACCAATTCCAGTACACATCTGATGAAAACTCCTATAATTATTTATAAACATAATTAAGGGATTATTATACTATAAATAATTAAAATTAATTGTAATATTGTATTAATTAGGTTTTTGGAATATTATAATTATGCCTATCTTTTTAAGTAAAACTATATGTAATAAATGTAATTATTTTGCTGATGTAAAACAAACTGTCTCACCCCCCCCCCATACGCACAGACAAGCGCGCGCGCACACACACACACACACACACACACACCGAAATGATTTTGTACAATATACCGGAAGATGTTTCCATGGAAAATGCTCGGGATGTTATTATAATGCAAAACTTTGAATTAAATCTACATGAAGAATACTTGCGACCTAAGCTTGTTTTTAAAAATAAAAGACAGATAATGAATCTTGTAGTTGAAGTTAGTCCCCAAACACGACAAAAGCTTTTACGTAATAGGTTAAAAATCGGGTGGCAATTATGCAACGTGGATGATTATCTGTTTGCTAAGCGATGTTTTAAATGTAGTGGGTATAATCATAAAGGTCAGGAGTGCAGAGGGGATCTTACATGCCCCTTGTATGCTGGCGATCATTAACAGAGTGAATGTAAAGCATCAACAAATGAGTTTAAATGTATCAATTGTATTAATTACAATATGCGTATAAAGGATAATAAGGTTAATGAGCGTCATTCGTCATTCGATAAGAGCTGTTTCTGTGTGCAACAACTGATAAGGAACTATAAACAGAACATTAATTATTAATGCTATTTATACGGACTGCTAATGCAAGGTCAACACATCTAGATAAGAATAACATAATTCGATGCATGCAGATCTATTTACAGCATTCCAGACAGGCAACAGATAACATTGTTGATATAATACCACAACAAAGGGTAGACGTTTTGTTTATTCAAGAACCATATGTTATTTTAAATAACGTTGTCGGGATACCAAGGAATTGTAGAACCTTTACTGCTGGTACGGGTAGACAGAGAGCCGCAGTTGTAATTATGAATGATCGAATTACATGTTTAATGATTAACCAACTATCAGATGAAGTTACTGTCGTTTTACATTTAATTTATGGTGGTCAAAACTTCTTTCTGGCTAGCATGTATTTTGGTGTGCATGATGATGTCGGAATTAATATTAATAAAATGGAAAGTGTTCTCAGTTTTCTAATGGGAAGTGGCGTTTTGATTGCTGTCGATAGTAACGCCAGGTTCAACAATGTGGCATGATTTGTTAACCAATAGAAGAGGTAGGGCGATACAAGAGTTTTTGATGGGAAACCAACTGTTTTTAATTGATGATGAAAGTAATTTTACAACTTTTGAATCACGGAATGGTAAAAGTAATATTGATTTAACTATAGTTAATAATCAGCTGGTTTCTCTAGTTAAGGACTGGAAGATCAGTGAAGAGGAGAGCTGTTCGGACCATAGAATTATTACTTTCAATATAGTACATGGAATATGATAGTGCGGAATTTCAATATCAGGGGTTGCGATCTGTCTTCAAGGAAGGTAACTTTGAAGCATTTGAGCGCAATTCGCTTCAGGAAATACTTAAAAAATTTTGTTTCTACGTGCAATAATGATTTAGGAAGTCTGCACATTGTATTACAGTATAAGGTTTCGGAGGTGCAAGATATGGCTCAAGTCGTGAAAAAATTTGAGGATACCATAAAGACAGCATGTGACAAGTCTTTTGAGAAGCGTACAACATTACAGCAGACTGTTGGAGGCAGATCGGTTCCGCGGTGGTCAGATACACTCACAGTCATGCGTAAAAGAATTAACAATGCATTAAGAAGATACCAAAGCACTAGAAACGACAATGTCCTGAGAGAATGTCGGAAAATGTACTACTTTGAGGAAAAGAAGATGTATCAATCAAGTATTAGAAGAGAAAAAATACATTCTTGGAAACAATATTGTAATTTAACAACATCAGTGAATCTCTGGAATGCGGTTTATCGCTTGGCAGCTGGAAAAATGAGAAAGTGTTCCACTTTAACAACTTTGCAAAAACCGGATGGCTCCTTCACAATTGATTTGGAAGGTACGATGAATTGTATGTTGGAATACTTTATTCCCGTGGATGACGGCATAATGGATAATGAGTATCATATGCATATTAGGAATCAGATTAAGGATCCAATAAGTGTACAAGATGACAGAGAGTTTTCACAGGAAGAAGTTTTGCGAGTTTTGGAAAACATAAACCCTCAGAAGTGTCCTGGTGAGGACGGAATAACAAGTGGCATTTTATTGCGTGTTTTATGAAATTTCCTCGGTTTGTAACAGCAATCTATAAGAAGTGTCTGAGAAGAGGTGTCCTTTCTAAGTTATGGAAATGAGCAAAAATAGTACCAATAGTTAAGCCGGGCAGGGAGAACAGTACTGAAGTTTCGAAGTTTCGCCCTATCAGTTTATTGAATGTAGGAGCGACGGTATTGGAAAAACTACTTATAAACAGAATAATGCACCACGTGTTTTCTAAAGATTTAATGCAGTCTAATCAGTATAGATTTACACCCCATAAAAGTGCAGTGGATGCAGCTATGCCAGTTAAGGAATTTTTTGAAAGATGTTTGGTGGATAAAGGGGTCGTTGTTCTCGTTAGCCTTGATGTCCAGGGCGCTTTTGATACAGCGTGGTGGCCGTGTATTTTGAATACTCTTAAACAATTCGAGTGTCCTAGGAATTTGTATTGTCTCTCACAAAGTTACTTTGATGGAAGAACGGCAATTCTATCTACTCACAATACATCAACGGAGAGGGATGTCAGTAAAGGTTGTCCTCAGGGATCTTGTTGTGTGCAAGGATTTTGGAACATACAATATAACTCGATGCTCAATTTATACTTCACTAAACGTACAAAAGTTATAGCTTTTGCAGATGATTTATTTGTGTTAACAAGGGGAAAGTCTCTCTTAGAAGCTGAAAATTATGCCAATTTAGAGATGGTCAAAATGACAAAGTTGGCTACAAATAACAAAGTATCTTCTAACGAACAAAAATCAAAAATACTCTTGATTTCTCGTAAAAAACTTCAGAATTCAGAATTAATTATTTACCTTAATTCTAAAAAACTTCAACAAGTTAATAAGTTAAAATATTTGGGTTTCATTATTGACACAAAATTCAATTTTAATGACCATATCCATTATGTGGTCGAGAGGTGTACAAAACTGATTCATATGCTATCAAGATCTGCAAAGTTAAACTGGGGGTTGGGACATGAGGCACTTAAAACAATATATAAGGGGGGCAATTCTCCCCCTTTTATCATATGGAGCACCCGTATGGATAGACGAATCAGAAAGGAAAAGTAACCAGATGAAGTTCAAAAGAGTGCAACGTCTCATCAATATTAAAATTGTGAAGGCTTTTCGTACAGTGTCGCATGAAGCTCTGTGCATTTTGACACGACTGACTCCAATAATAATAAAGTTGAGAGAGATCGTTAGTGCTTACAGAGTTGCTAGAGGTTGTGATGGTCCTAATATTTTGATGGACACAGTAATTCCGTTCAAGGAATGGTCTCATCCGGCGCATACAGTTATTATAAACTCGAGCCATGAAAGTAAAGTATACAGAGTACAAGCATATACAGATGGCAGTAAGCACAATAATGGGGTTGGATCGGGTATAGCCTTGTTTGTTAATGTTGAGCTCAATTATGAGATGCAGTATAAGTTGGGTGTTGGGTGCTCTAATAATCAGACTGACCAATTGGCAGTCTTGAAGGCTCTGGAAAAGATAGCTGAACTAAGTTATATTATAACTAATTTGAGATCGGGAGCTGTTTACACCGATAGAAGAGTAACTCTGGACTCACTTAGCAGCTCGAGGAATCATAACTACTTGATAGAAGAAATAAGGAATAAGTTAAGAAGTTTAAAGGCGGACAACTGGTCAATTGATTTTGGTTGGGTTAGGGCACACGTGGGTATTTATGGTAATGAACTAATGAACTGGCTGACAATCTAGCAAAAGAAGTTGCGTCCAGTAGCAGTATGGTGTGCTATGAACGAATACCAAAAAGTGCAATAATTAACAAATTCCGTGAGGTGAGCCTAATGGAGTGGCAAAGTGAGTGGGAAAAAACATCAAATGGAATGCTGACTAAGTTGTTTTTCCCTAGTGTGAAGCACAGACTGTCCTCAAGGTTTGCACTATCTCCTAATTTTACCACAATGGTGACTGGTCATGGCGGGCTTAGAGCCTACTACTATGGTTTCAGAATAAAAGATGATCCAATTTGTGTCTGTAACGATGGTGACCAAACAGTGGAGCATTTGTTATATGAGTGCAATATGTTGAATGAAGAAAGACGGGTTTTCAAAAATAGTGTACTAAGAAGTGGTGGATGATGTCCTCCAAATAGAAGTGAATTGACTTCGAAATATGTTAGACAGCTTATTAAATATGTTAATAGCATTGATTTTGATTCTTTGTAGTGTTTATTGTTATAGTTCTTGTCTATCTATTTTAAATCATTGTATGAGTTTATTATTATGAATTAACTTACATATTGGTTGAAGAGCTTCATAATGCATACATACGTACATGCAGTTTTAACATGTTAATAATGTAGTACTAATTCATTGTATCATTGTAATTGACTTATTTGTATTTTTCTTGTTTATTTTGAATCTTTGTAATTGTTGTTTTGTTGTTGTAATAATGGAGTTGTCTTTATATGTATTGAGATTTAGCTTGTAATAAGTTTATATATAAAGCAAGTAGTATTACTTTATTTGTAATGGAGCATGCTGATAAAATAAAGGTATTAAAACACACACACACACACACACACAAACTCACTCACTCTATTAGTTGATCTGGTTATGTCTTTGAAATTTTGTCTTACACATACCAGTTTCATCAGGCTCTCAGATTCAAACAGGTTAATTTAATTTGCCTGATTCTGTATAAAAAATGGTTCCGTATTTATTAGTCGGTAGACTAGTATTTAATACATAATAAATGCATAATTAACCACAACTTTTACTAATGATTTTTATTAACAACACATAGGTTACTGATCTGAGTAGGAGAATACAGCGGTTTTCTGAAAGCTTTTAGAAAATACAGTAAAACCTCAACGACAGGGATTGAAAATCAAAACAATCCATATGAAAAATAACAGTTCTAGAAACCCAATAAATTTAAAGAATAATTTAATAACATATACTATAGACCTATGTTCTTGCTGTCTGGATTATTTTAGACTGTCAAAAAATGTTAATTACAAATTGGTTAAAACAACAGATATCTAATTTGTTTGGGTTAAAGTATCATGTTCAGTTGAAAGTAGTTTTCACGTTTAATTTAAAGGGTTCCTATAGCAGGTAGCTGTGGAAAGTAATTTGTCATAATAGCGTATTCTTTTGCAGTGAACCAGTGCCACTCTGACCTTCAGCAACAGAAGTGGATCTAGGTGGCATTGGCTTATTGTTGTCACATTCCTAAAATATTCTGATCACTTAATGTCAAAGGAGCTGAGAGTCCCCTTTCCAATTGACACTGTGAAGAAAGGTGCTTGATGTCAATCCTTGATAAGAATGTCTCCCCCACCTCATCATAGAAATTTGACCACCATATAAAACTCTTTTATATGGTCTGTTAAGGAGCTCTATAGGGGTTTTACTGTGTATATTTTCTTTAAAAAAAATTTCTACAGGTCTTAACAGTTAAACCACAGTAAAACCATATGCAAAACACAAGATAGCATTAAATTACAATATATGAAAAATAAAAATTCTTAAGACTCTATGGATTTTAACTTATTTGTCTTGGGTGTATAGGTCAAACATCACACGACTGTTTCTTCTTTAAGGCTGAAATATTATCTTCATATTTTATTACATGTGATACATACACCTACCTGCCAACGGCTATGAATTTTCCCGTAACTTAAACAGAAAACTACTGAGCTACGAAAGATAAAAAAAAATATGGAAAACAGTTATAGTGAAACAAGGCATCAGTTACTTACAGAAAAAATACAGACAGGATCTAGTTCCTAATACAAACTGTTAAGTGTGTAAAATCTATTGAAAAAATCCATCATTCTTTCTACATGTAATGTATTAGGTTTTATTTTTGTCGAAGTTGTTCTAAAGTGAAAATGTGTTTTCATTTTCCTCTGCGTTTGTCTCTCAAACAGTGTACTGGCCTTCGCCTTCGTTATGGTATACGGTAGTTGATATATATTTTTGGAAAATTTTGCCTACCGTTGTGCAAACCTACTTTTGAAGGCGAAGTGATTTTTGTAAGCAGTAGCTGGCTTTTAGTAGTAATCAGTTGAAAGTGAGTGTTGTAGTGATTAGAAGTGCGAGTGTGATTTTAAGACATAGTTTGTTTAGTTAGTGTGCTCATACCTTGTGAACTATTAATACAACTGTAGTTTGAGTGATACATTTTTTTGAAAAACATTTAATAATAGTGTACTGTGTGGTGAATTATAACACCAAAAGTTAGTGAGATAATAGTGGAATTGTACTATAACATGTGGCCAGTTGAAAACAAACAATAACACGCACCTTTCTTTATTTCATATTTCTAGACCACTTAATAAGCACAAGAAGGTTGAATGGAAAGGTTGGGTATACATTATCTCTCAACAGTACTGCAAGAATTATTTCAACGTACAGTATGTATTATTATTTATTATAAATGTTGCAGTGATCGTTAGGTCATTTTATAACAACAGGATTTATAAAAACAGAGAATTATAAGGGAAGTCTTAAATCTAGTATTACAAGTGTTACTGACCCAGTTTTCTTGACTGAGCTAAACAATTTTAATTATGCTAAATCACTCCAGATAAGAATAATGTTAATTATTACAATAAAAAAAAACTCACTTTTAGATACAAAATCAGGTACATTCTTTAAAAAATATTTCTAAAACAGTATTTTCTGTAACTCTTTTACTTATAGAGTAGGAAAATATAAAGCTACGAAAAATTAATTACATTATGACTTATCAGTGTAACATTTTAAGTAATCTAGAACTAATTACCTATCATTTATGCAACCAATAACTTTGTATAGTGTAATCAATTTTAGAATCATGCAGTTATTTCATTTCTAGTGATATCAATAGTTTAAAAAAAAAAAATGATAACAAATATCAGTGCCTTTGTCAAGAGTATAAGTAAATAGACTATAAGGAGTAGGAATTTTTAATAATTTATTAGAATTGGATGTGACAAGAACAATTAAAAAATTTGGAAATGGTGAAATTTTAAATGAATATACAACTTAACTTTTAACACTTGTGTCTTGGACCTTCAAGCCTACATTAATTTTTTTTTTATTTCCCTCAAAACTCTGTTTGGTATCTTCACATTCTTAGTAAAAATGTTGTTAATATAAGTGACAACCTGTCCAAGTGTCCTGGCACTAAGACGCTACTCTTTTTCGTACATTTCTTTTATTTCCTTTCGGTGAGGTTGTGTGTTTTTTATTATATGTTTTCCAAAGTAATCGTAAATAACCTCTTTTTCAACATCTAACCATCGCTTCCTAGTTAGTGCTTTTGGTGAACAAAACGAGCTGTCTTCGTGTCCACTGTCTGAATTAGAATTTGATGCTGGTGGCGGCTGGTAATCTTGATCGTGGTCATCTCCATTGTTTCCATTTTTTCGGTTATTTGTAATCTGATTAATGTCATGTTTGAAATTACTGTTGTTTGTAGACTCTTTATTTGATGAGCATAAATGGTCTACATTACTCACACAGTTGGAATATGGTGATGAACATGTTGGTGAAACATGTTGGGGGGTTTGTGTCTGGCTGGTTGTTGTTAACTGTCATCTGTAACAGTTTATGACCATACCTGGCCTTTCTGAATCAGAGCTAATGGAATTTTATAATTCTGTTTGTGCACTGCCAGATCATGACCTAAAAAATTTGCAAGATTCTCAGTGTAGGTGTCATCTCTCTCGGTGAGCTGGGAAATAGTAACAGCATGGTGTCGTAAGCCTGATGCCGTGAAGTGTTGTGGTTTCTTAAGTTTGTATTTGCTTTTTATCTCTTTTATGATTTTGGTACCATCATATGAACTAGAGCAAAATGGACGTGCAAAAAGTAAGTCATCTGAAACACCAGCATCCTTACGACAAGCCAACAAACAATCCACTGCTTTTTCCATTAGTTTTGTCAAAAGGCATGGTACTTTTCTTGTTTTTTTTTTCTTGGCACATGAAATACGTGCAATTCACTACTGTTTTTTTTCTGGCTGTCATTTAAAATACTTTCTTTGAGTGCGGCCATTTCATCATCATTGTTGTCCACCTTACTGTAATGTAGTAGACTAGCTCTCCTGACCTCCTTCTACTGGGAATAATTATATGGGCTATCAAGAATTTTGATACTTTTGTATAATCAACAGCAGTTGGTTCTTGTTCAAGTCTTATGATTAGCTCTTTATACATATTAGATAAGCTGGAACAAACTAAAATAATGTCTTCAGAATCAGGCAGTATGTCTTCCTTGCTCACATTCTCCTTTCTTCTACTTTTCTCTGCATTACTGCTTATTTCTATTTTCCACTCCTTTTTCATTAGATGAAGAAAGACATCCATTTTCTTCGTTGGGTTATCTTTTTGTGGTATCAGCAAGTTAGGATCTTCGACAAGATTTGATACAACAATATCAGCACATGTTTTAAGTGAAGAACACAACCTAGGTGCGAGACTTGGTACTGAACACTCTCCAGTTTCATTATTAAAGCCACTTAAGGCACGAACGACATCCATAAGATTATTGAAATATTTTGGCTGTAAGCCGTCTTCCATGTAAGTAATGTCAGGGTTCATGGCTCTCATTGCTAAAAGAACCCTTGCCAAGTCCCTCATATTTATCGACACATAGTTTCTATGGTAACTGTCTCTATGGTTTTTATGGAAACGCGATCCAAAGTTGAGAATCGAGGGATCTGATTGAGCAGTAAATGATATCTGATCTCGAGCCATATTAGGCAGAACAATTTTCTTTAGTGCCTCGCTTGCTTCAGGCATGTCAGGTGTTAGCATAACTGAAACACTCTTAGCCACTCTATTTCTTAGCTCTGAACCTCCAGGTACACTGTTCTTATCAAAATTATCTTCCCTTTGAACATTTTCTGAACATGTTTTCTGATGCAAATACAGGTTTTCCTTCCTGAATAAACCAAGACAGAATCTACACAACATGTGAGTAATGTTTGTCACAGGGTAAAGCTGATTTTCAGGCCTTTTCATGGGGAGCAACTCTTTACCGGATTTTTCATTAGTTACTTTAACATACTTATTTACTTACTAGCCAACGCCCACCCTTGGCTATTGGGCCATTAGGCGGCGCGCTGACCAGTAGAGACGTGAGAGCCTTGCTGTATCATCTTCGTCTTGGACTTGCGTGTCTGAGAGCAAGGCTGGACATGTAATTAGGTGATCCGCATTCATGGAAGCGTATCCACAGAGAACACACTCAGGAGACGACAACATGCCGATGCGGTGCAGGTGGGAGGCCAGGTAGTCATGACCGGTTGCAGTTCTAAAAAGAGCAACACTAGTTGCTCGGGGTAGAGTTCTGTTTATGGGGCCGTCCATAACCAATGTTGCCCATCTTTTTCCCATACAGGCACTTAATTGTTTTTCTTTTAGCCATAGGCTTATTGAGCAGTTCATTCTTGCTTTCGCAGATGCATATGAGCTGGGGGTCTCCGGCTGAGGTAGTGCTGCGCCCATTTTGGCGAGGATGTCGGCTTTTTCATTTCCCATGATGTTGACATGGCTGGGTACCCATTGCAGTTCAATCTGCCAGCCTAATTGTACAAGGTTCTGCAGTTCTCGCCTACACTCAATTGTCAGGGAGAAGTTTGTGTCACCATTTGAGGTCACGTTTTGAATCGCTGCAGTTGGGTCTATGAGGAAGACGGCTTTGTTAGGTGGTGAGATCTTGGCAAGCTCAATAGATGCTGCTTTTATGGCTGCTACCTCTCCGTCATAGTTGCTTAGGCGGCCTCCTACAGCGAGGTGGCCTTCAAATAGGAAGCTGTAGAAACCAGCCCCTGTTGCCCCTGTAGATGGTTTAGAGGATCCGTCTGTGTAGATTCGTATCCACTGCTCAGCGGGAAAACGTTTTTGTACAATGTGTAAGGCTGCTTGACGAAGCTCGGCTCCATTCGACTCTGTTTTTGTCTTATTATGGTCGACGAGATTTAGGTTAGCATTTGGGAGTTGGCTAAAGAATTCACGGTGACGTATAAATGGTGCTGCCTCATTTGGTTCAATGTCATATTTGCGTTGGAGTTCTTCATAGATCGCAATCAGGCATTTCTGAGTTTTCAGCCTTTCTGCCGCTGTTTTATAGTTATTCCACCGTTGTTGGTAGGCTCTTTTACATCTCTCCCAGGATATGAGCCACAGCTTTTCCCGTGTTACTTGGATAGGTTCGACTTGCAGTTGTGACTCCATGGCAAGTATAGGAATTGATTTCGGCGCACCAGTTATCGTTCTAAGGGCCGCATTTTGGACCAAGTGCAGTTTCTGGCATGCTGCATTGGAGGCAGTAATAGTTGCTTCTGCGCCATATTCCAATAGCGGCCGAATGTAGCTCTTATACGCAGTTGTCAGAACATCTTGATTTGCTCCCCATGTAGTCGCAGTGAGTCGTTTAAGTAGCCGGGAGCGCCTAGACGCACTGTTCGCGGACTGTTCTATATGGTGCTTCTACGTCATTCTGGTGTCTATATTAACACCCAGGTATTTAGATATGTTCACTTCTTCGAGTTCCGATCCACAGTAGCGCAGATTGACCGTAGACCGCCTTGTTGATAGAGAGAAAAGTTGGTATGTCGTCTTGGTGGTATTTACCGTCATGGCATTTAGTTTGGCCCACTCTTCTAGTTTAACAAGTGCACTATTAATAGTTGCTTCAAGACCCATGATATGGCTGCTAGTTGCCCAGATGATAAGGTCATCGGCATACAGGAGCGCTTGTACTCCCGGCACACACCGAACAGCCACCAGAATGTCGTTGACCATAAGGTTAAATAGGCTGCAGCTGATAACGGCACCTTGGGGTAGACCTTGGCGTTGAATTCGGTACTCTGAAAGCGGACACGAATTTGTCTTTGACTCAGGAAGGACGCTATCCAGTTAAAAAGGTTACCTGCGACCTACTCAAAGCAAGTTTGTGAAGTAACATGGGTCTCCAGACAGTGTCGTACGCTTTTTTTAGGTCAACCATTACTGCCAGGGAGGACATTTTCTTGTGGTACCCATCCTTAACACTTTGTGCAAAGTAGACGACTTGGTCCATGGTGCATCGGTGCGCTCGGAAACCTGCTTGGCATTCATCAATAGCTGCATTCATTTCAAAGAACTGGTTCAGACGCCGCACGACCATTCTTTCGGCAACCTTGCAGCAAGCACTTGTTAATGTGATGGGGCAGTAGCCCTCAGGTGTATCACTTTAACATTTACTTTAACATTACTTTGTTACTTTAACATTGTACAAATGATTTCCTCTCTTTTGAAGTTTATTCGTTAAAGTTGTCCTCTTCTGTTTCTGTACTGTACGATTACTATCCTGGATCGATTCAATAAGTATTCCTTTACTTCTTCCTCCAACCCATGGTTTTGCACTACTGAAGTTTGTTACTAGAACCATACAGAATGGGCAGGAATTCCTTCTACTTGTTTTGCGCTTCCTTAGGTTTGGGCCAGCAGTTGCTCTCTCTTTTACATGCTGAAAAAAAGAAAACATTAAAATTTTACAGTTCAAAAAAGGTCAACTGTAATATATGTACATATCAGTGGAACTCGGGAACAGCAAGCTCAGGTTTGAAAAGAACTTGAATTTAACAAGACATTTAGAAAAATTAATCATTTTGAAAAACAAAAAGTCTATTTATAAAAGAACAGGCCAAGCAAATATTCTTGACCCATCATGCTTGTTATGTATGTGTCAAGCTGTAAACAATATACATATATACTTATATTATTTAATATTTATTACTATTTCACAACCAAGATATATTATTTCCTTGGAATTTGTTTCGGGAATTAAATATTTGTCCCATCCTCAATTATCTTAGTTTTTATTATTATTCTTTGTTTATGTATACGGTAGGCTTATGTACCACTAGAACATCCTTTAGCTTAAAATTAATAATGGAAATAAATGGTAGCAGAGAGCTGGCACAAACTTTCTCACAGTTGTTACACCAAGACCCCTTCAGAGTGCATTCTACACAAAAATATGTAAAGATTTACGTTACAGCAGTCTTATTAATTGCAGACTGCTAATTAATTTTAAATAATTAATTTAAAAAAAAAAATTTTTTTACTTTATTTGAGGAAAAGGGCCTAAAACTCTCACCTTGAATGGTATACATCTTGCGCAGCCTGAGCTTTCTGGGGGCGGTACTTCTATTAGATCTGCAGACTGTATAACTGGATCTGAAAAATATAAAAGTACATACGATGAATGGGAATATAAAACTAAATAATAAACACAAACCTAAGTATTCACCCCCAAACCATACCATATTATAAAACAATGCTATTTATTAATAAAAATTTGAAAGAAGAAATAAAAAACAATTTTTCAATGAAAAATAAATAGATGAAATAATCTAAACTGTTATCTACAAATTCTATATACTGTGAAGTTTTAATTGAATACTATATTAAAACTTTTAATGCACCAGTAAACACTTTCAACATGTATACTTTTGAGTTACATAAGTAATATACAAACAAAAGACCTAAACTGGAAATTTTTACTTTAAATAGTACATTAGCATATACTGTAGTGTAGTAATCTTGTCATCCTGGGAGGCATGTGAAGGGCTATGGTTTCTCATTGCTGATTTGTCAGGAGCAGTAATTTTGTCATGATGTAATAAAGATCCACTTATGTCCTGTTAGAAAGAGGAGGTGCCATTATGACCTCTTACAATTAATTGTTTAATATGCAGCTGGTTATGAGTATTGTTTTGACCTTATTCTGTTAGAAGCTGAAGATAGTGTATTACAGTTATCACTAAAATTGATACAGAGGCACTCTAAACTTAAAATAACTCTTGTCACTACCTGTGTAAAACATAAAATAATGTACTTCTTAGCCATCTGAGTTCTACATAACCACTACTTCAAACAAATAAAAAAATTTCGGTTTTTCACACAGAAGTATTTAACATGAATTTAAAGTGTCTATTCAACATGTTTCAGTCAGCAGTGTATGAAACCATTGCCCCCCCTCCCACCTAGCAAAGCATAACAGAACTATCACGATAACAAAACCTAGTGCATTACATCCACATCTCTAAATGGAAGGAATGGATTACATTTGTCAACCTGGGTCCTATACAGTTGATTACAGTTGTTCCTGGTTGACGAATATATTCCTATCAATATTATTATAAAAAACTGTGTTACCATCTCCCCAACAAATTTTAATGTAATAAATTACCTGACAAAACGGAGACGTTTTCAACATCAATCAATGATTCACTATCACAGTACATTTCTACATCTATTGGTAAATCATTTGTGTCTACTTCAGTTGTTACAGGTGGTGGTACTATCCTGTCTCGTGCATTATCAGAACATGTGTCAAGCTCTGTGTTAGAAACCTGAAAAGAGAGCTAACATTAATACCCTAGGTTTCTACCACGATTTTACAGTGATTATAAGAATTTGAAAATAAAACAAAAGTAAAAATATAACAATAATAAACTAAGATAACTGTCCCTTTTGATACTTCTTACTACAAGAGAGCTTAAAATAGCATCCAAGCTTATGTAATTTCTAACCGAATTGTGAACAAATTCTGGAATCCATCTGGATAGATTTGTGGAAGTCAACGTAAGAGAATGTGCAGTATCCAGGGTCACAAAAACTTCCTTTAAGTTGACAACACCAATCTTGGGTATGGTGGTGGTTTCTCCTATTAGAAGGTGCATACAGCCACACCTTATCATCTTATCATACAAACCCACACTAACAAAATGGCTGGTAGACTTAAAAGGGGAAAACAGTGGCTTTCAGACACAGGTAGCGGAAAAGGGTAAAGTTTGTTGACCTTTTGCTGCCATGGCAAAATTAAATAGTCTGATATTTGTAATACTAATTATTGGTTTTATAAAGCTAAAATTAGTTTTTAGTTAACCTAACATAATAAGGAACAATGAAAGTTTTTTAAACGATACAGTTAAGCATGACCAAAATAGCAAAACTGTCACACTGATTTGAAGCAGGCTTTGTCTAAAAGTCTAACACAATATTAACCCAAAAAATTTATAGAGTAATGAAAACCTTCTTCAAGCAATCAAGCTGCAAACTCGAAGCAGAGATTTCGTGGCTACCAGCCTCCTTCTAAGTATAATATTAACAGTTAATATTCATACATTAATGCCATGTAACAATATGACCATAATTAGGAACATACTTGTTACTAACATCCATTATTAAACAGCAGAAAACCAAATTGATGTCTTTATTTATAGTATAAAACTCCAATTTCAATAACTGTCCATCATTCCCAACAGTAAAATCACCTTCTGGTAAATTTGGAACCATTACACCCTGAAAATGAAACTATATGTTAACACATTATATTTAATTATATACTGTAAACTGAATTATTAATGTAAAGAATGGAAGTTATTTTTTAAAACAGGGTTCACCTTACATGCGTAAGATTAAATTTAAATTTTTAATTTTTATAGGTTACTTTATTGAAATTCAAAATACCTTGAAAGAAGAATGACATTTTTTTTAGAAGTCTAACCAAACTTCTTATTGAAATATTACATGAACGGCTCAGTAAAAATAAACAACAGTAGGGTCTATTACTACAAAAGTAATCTGTATATTCTTTCCTTAAAATCACAAACTCATTTTTTTATTCTCCAGGCAATCACAGAACACAAAGTAGATGAATTCATCAATTTTTTTTATAGTTTCTGCATTACTGTTTATAAACAGCCTACACAAATAATACTCCACAAAGCCCACACTGATAATAGTTTTAGTTTTCAATTAAAAAGAGAAGAAGGAATTGTTTTTCGTCATAACTTTTCTTTACTGTTACTTAAAGACTTATCATAATTGATATTTCTGCTGTATGTGTGATACTGAAGCTAGTACATATATAAAAACTTTATGAAAAACCAACAGATTTATTTATCTACAAGCAAATTTAGGTGGCATGTTACAAAAATATTTACCACTATTATTCCCATTACCACTAGAACTAATTAATTGTACTTTTTCTCTGAACCCAAGAAATTGCAACTATAGGCCTAATCAAAATTGTTGGTTGCAGGTAAAATAATAGAAAAAGCGGCTGTGAACTTTTAAACGTTATTTTGTTGCAATAAATAACCGGAATTAAGAAATCTAAAAAGACAAAACAATTCAGGCTACCATACAATGTCTGTTAAGGATTTTGCTTACCATATCTATGCCCTTGATCGTCTCATTTGCAACAGCATTCAAAAAATTATCCATGGGATCTTGCGTAAATAACACTCTTTTCACACTGCCTAGAACAGACAAAAATATGAAAAGACAGCCATGCGAGGTGTAGCAAGGAACAAATTTTTAAGCCAAGTAATAGCCATATTTACATGAATCGATATGAACTTTCTACAGTTACATGTAACAGTACAATCCTAGTGAGTTTAATAAAGGAACTTTAATAAACTTACTTATGGCTTCAGTCTAATATAGCCCTAACTATTAGTCACACGAAAAAATGTTCAACATGAAGGTTTACACAAAGTATTGTAAATAAAAAGCCAAACTACTCAACCTACAGTGTAGGTATGTTACTAAAACATTCAGTATTTAAAACCTATTGTGCACACAAGGTTCATTCATCCTGGAATCAAGCAAACATAATACAGACACATGAAATACTCATTATTGCAGCCTTCAGTGTTTGAGATTATTTGAAAACAAAGTTGCATAAAGGCACTTGCTGTATCATTTCTGTCAAGTATCTAGCCATTATACACCGACTGACAAAAGGACTAGTTATGTTAATGTAAATTAAAATAAATTAACTACACTTAACTAGGTAAGTTAAGTAAAATGACTTTAAAAAATTACTTAATTAATTAACTTTATATGTAACTGACTACATTGTATTTGAAAATAGATCAGTGATCATGCAGTTCAAGGTTAGGTTAGCTTTTCACTACATTATAAATACAACTCCAGTCTAGTGACATAGTTCACAAACTTAACTTACAGTACATGTTCAGTTGCAGCCACAGAGCCTAATTCAAGTTACAGTAAATAGCCTACTGTAATGTAAAGAAGTGAATACCATTGTAGTGACATACACAATGGTATCGGTATAGCATTCGAGTGCTTTAACAGTTACCCATAACAAACAAGAGAAATGTGGAGGGGGGGACAAAACATTATGGATACTTCACAGCATTTTTATTAATACTTAACTGGTTTGTCAATCTTATATTTAACATCATAAGTTACACTACTTCTTACTGTGTCACAACAGACTTGTAATAAAAGAAAACAGTAGCCTTCTTTTATTTTACACTCTTCAGGAATGGTGATATTTAAAGTTAGCTTCAAAACATAATTTCTGGCAAAATCTTATGGAAAGAAAAGTGACTAACAACTTTTGTAGTAACTGTACTTATTAATACAAACATATTTTAATAGGCCTTTAACAGAATAAGCTGCTTATCAACTATAAGATGAGTAGCCTAAGCATGACTACTCTTCTGTTACAAGTTAACAGAAGAAAGTAAGGGAGAGGTGACCGATGTACGCGTATAAGCTACATGTATTTTCTTTTATATGAGTTAGGTTAAGTTAATTAGGGTTACCATATGACCTAGGTGAAAAAAGAGCACAACCTGAATATTTTAAAAGCATGATCGTTAGTTTACGGATCCAAAAAAATTTGACAGTAAAAACTTATGGATAAAAGGGAATTCATGATTAAGTTAAGCATTTTTACAATGTTTACAAACAAAACTTAGAACTATTAGTTAGAAGCGGAACTTACATAGGAAAATAATATTTGCTCCGTTTATTTTTAATCATAGCAATAATTAATTTAATACTAATCAGTCTGAATCGGATTCACAGTTTATATGTTCAACTGTGTCTTCGTGGTGCCATTGGTATTTATCAGATGAACAAATTCCCATCAAAAGATTTTTATTTTATAATAAATAATCATAGAACTGAACACATGAAAGACTTTTAAAGTTGTACTGTGCACAAATTATTCAACCATTACCTATTTCTCTCTTTGGTCCGCTGTGAACTGATCAGAGAAAATACCCGTTCTGTAATACAGTTGGTACTCGGAATGGAATAAAAGTACTTAACAATTTTTAAAAAGTTCTGAGTAACAAGGTGAGCTGTAGGCATGCAACATATGGCGCCAATGAGACATTTCTGACCTGCGCCACAGGGAGCGCTCGTGCGCGTGACATTTTCCAGTTTTACGAAAAAAGCCTACATTCCCTGTTTTTTAAAAATCTTCCCGAACAGATTTTTAGCACTAAAAAAGAGGACGCGTCCGGGATAAAGAGGATATGGTAACCCTAAGTTAATCTACCATTTTAACTTGACCTAACTTCTCAAATGTGTGTTTATCTAAATAATTTCAACCAGAGATTTCATTAATTTAACGATACTTTTAGGAAAAGCGGTTTAATGTAGTGTAATTTACTTGGTGTTTAAAGTAGTATGAGGTTAAAGCAACTACGCAATACATTCTTTTCGTAAGTATACATATTAAACACTGGTTATTATTATAGTATTATTCTAAATGTAATACATTTTCATAATGTGCTTACTTTTATCAGAAGCTTTTTTATTCTCATGTAGTCCAACCATTTCCAGAATTCTCTTTCCTCTTGATGAATACATATTTGCACACGTCTAACACTTACAACAAACAATCAGTAGGCTTACCACTGTCTCATTAATCTCAATATGCACGTACACCGGATTTCGTTACCCATACCACGAACACCACGTAAAGAGACTATTTTTTTTCCCCCCCGTATGTGTTACAGTAATCACTTTTAGTAATGTATTTTAGTAATTTTGACAACATGCAACGTGTTATATATATTTTACATGTATGCAGTATTAGATACGCTATGTATAGAACGTTAAAAATAACTGTGCGTAAAGACAACGCGAAAAAAAAAACAAAAATCGTGGCATTTACTAGATATAAGCCCTCAAGATTCTGAGTGTAATATGTAGATTCATATAAACAAAGTTTATATATATATAGACATAACGAGTAAAAGTGTATAAAACGAGTTTGAATTAATGGGTGAATTGTTACTTGTATAAACGTTTGTATATATAATAATGGCTCCCATGTATACCACCGAAGTAGCTTAGGAGAAGGCAGGGTAGGCTACCCTTATGTGAGCCGTACGGCACACAAGGAAGGCCGTGTGGCCAGCACTACGATTCAGCCGCCCATTATTATCCCCAGAATGTTATCCCAGGTACTCATTTTCAACAGGTTGAGTCGACCTGGGGGCTGAAAAACTCACCTTGATTTTATGGTGCGGGCCCGGGAAATGAACACGGGACCTCTAGACTAGTAGCCAGGTGCCATACCCACTGGTCTACTCAGCCAGCCCAGTATATACGTTTGTATATATTTTCTTCAATTTAGGGCTTCAGTTCAACATCATTGATTGTTGAACACCGATCTGATGATGAATTATTCAGCATCAAAAATGTTCTATAAACACAGCTAATTTCTATGTGGTATTGGTTAAACTGATGGGCTGCTATACCTATATATATGTATATATACATATACATAATTTTATATATATTGCAACGTTACAAGTATTTAAAAAATCACACAAATACATTACCATGTACTCAACGCAACTATGAAGTGTATTACACCGGCCAGGTCGCAGGAATTTTTTTCTTCTCGTTGCGTTAAATATATGTATTTACGCAATAATAAATACTTGTCAAAGAGGAGTTAGATGTTGTTGACATGAAATAACTAAAACCGCTTCAAAATAATCATACTAAGATTTATTAATATTAATCGAAAGATAAAAAATATTAAAATTTAGAATTATAAAAAAATATTCTCTTTTATAAATTTACATAAAGTACCATATAACCTTCTCTGCTGTTCATGGCATATTAAAATAAATAACCATATAATCTTACTAGCTAAGCAGACATGGTAAACAAATTATCTAAACTCTTTTTATTTCAGTGTGTCTGACTTTTGCTCTAAATTTTAAATAATAATAGCAACTCATATACAAACAAAAATAATATTAAACTCAAGAATAAAATTACTAGTAATAACATTTACTTTCAACCTATTATTTAATTCTACTGAGACACCCAAATTTTAACATATATCAGAAGATCAGTATTTTCTTAAATTTTCTTATTCAATTAAATTATTTACTTTAACTACTATTTAAATTTAAAACTTTAAGTCTTTATTGTTCATGTAAAATTTTTCTTTTTGAAAGTTCTCTTCACAAACAAAAATATAATTTTAATGTAGAAAGTTGTGTTAGTGGTTAAAATCACAAGCAGAATTATCACTGTTGCACACCACTATATAAAAATTATTCCGATTAGGGCTTTCAAGCTTCACAGCTCATCGTCAGATCGGGAATGAACAAATAACCTGAAAACAACACTCCACTCCTACCCCACCTCACCATGCTTACACACAACAAGCTATAATTCAAATATCTCTTCCCCACCCTCTGAGCCTTGTCCCTGCATCTGGAGAGTTACAGTAGCCGCGCTCAAAGCGTTTCCAGGCGGAACGCTTTGATTCTCACTCAAAGGAAACCAGATTGTCTTGCCCCTAGTGTCACTCAAAACAAGCTGACAATGTTGCCAAGTTCTTCTCCCACCTATAGTGAAACTTAGCGTGAAATGATTCTCCTCTTCAATGTTATTATTATTATACGTATGATTAATTCGTGTAGTAATAATAACAACAACAACAACAACAACAACAACAATAATAGTAATAATAATAATACAACTCAGGACTTCTCAGAATTTTCAGTTTTAAGTAAGTAAACCTAACGTTTACATTATCTATAAAGAATAAAAATACAACAAAACCTACAAAATATAGGTCTATACCTTTTCGACATAACTTTCAAAATGATTTTCATTATAAAAATATCACAAAGCTTTGGGATAAGCAAATCCCTGCAATATCAGAAGGCTATAATAATAATAATATCAGAATTAATAAACCTGAGTAAAACAAGACAAAATCGCAAATAATTAATACATAGCCTGGGAGTAAACTACTCACCGTTTAGTTGGAGTCGCGGTCTGAGTCATCATCACTGTCGTCTGCAACATGAATGATGAGGCAGTCTTCTTCTTCCCACAGGTCTGCATAATATCCCCGTTCTACCTTCATAGTTTTTCCACACATTTCCTCCAGTATTCGGCATCTATGTTCTCAGTACAGTTCCGTAGGGCTTCACAGACACTTGCACTTAACTGAGGAGTTATGTTGTTCTTTCTGACGTTAGACTTTAACCGTGCCCAGACTAATTCGATTGGATTTAAATGCAGTAATAAGGGGGAAGTCGTAACACTTCATGACCTGCCTTTCGAGCCATCTCATCAACTGCGTACATTTTGTTTATATTCGCCGCTTTTATTCTTTCGAGCAAGATTAATTTAATGGGGACTGGGTCCGGTACTGGTAAATCAAATTTCTTCATAAATTCAATAATTTCGGACTTGTTTGACGATTTAGTTGAGATTTTGATAAGTTGTCTAGAATGGTAACTCGCATTGTCTAAAACTATGACATACTTCCTGTCTTTTGAAAGATTTTGCAGCAACAAATTTTTAAACCAATTCTCAAAAACTGTAGCATTCATCTCATCGTGGCTGTCAGCTTTAGCATCTGAAATATTTTTGGCAGACAAATAAAGACAATTAGTAGGCCACCCCTCAGCTCCACCAGCATGTAGCACCATGATGCGCTTCCCTCTAGATCATTAATAATGGGACGTTAATAGCGCAGCCACATGTTCCATCATTCCATCCCTTCTTCACGGTGTCATGTGTATCGAACCAAGTTTTGACTAGATACACAACATCATAACCCTGTGAACGCAGTTGGTGTAGTCTATGGAGGTATTTGTATCTCCAAGACACAATTCTTGCTGACACGCCTCTTATTAAGTGTCCGAAATCGAAAGCCGAGCTTCTTCACAAGGGATCTTAGCATTGTTTCTTTATAAGGAAAACTTGAAATGTTCTGAAGATGCTGGAGTAGTTCGGAAATTGTGGGTGGCTGTCCTTTCTTGTAAAATTTGTAAATTTCTTGGCGGATAATGTAGCAAACAAAATTATCAATTTTATTAAAACGCGCTCTTTTGTTACCTGGCTTCTTGGGAGTCACGGGACCTCTAGAAACAATTTTACGAACAGTCGGGCGGCTTAATTTCACAATTTTGGCTGTTTCAGTAATTGAACCCTTACCTACTTTGTTATTTACAACATATTCATGCACGTTACACACTATAGTTTGGCTCTGTTTCGAAATTGTTCTAATCGAATTTTTGATTAGCCTACTAGTGCCTGCAGTGGCCGAGATTTCCCCGTCGTTCGAAAACTCCCCATTATTGTCACTTACATCACCACTATCACTGTTGCTAACTACATCAACAACGATTTCTTCACTATCACTATGACGATGACTCCCTTCTTCATTATCAGCGTGCTGAGGATATGGTTGTTCTCTCTCCCAATGTCTCCACATTTTAAACACGTGAACACGGAACAACACGGAACCGAAAATTACAACTATAAATAAAGTAAAGCAGTATTACTGTGATATTTAAATATAAATATACTATGTAAAATACTATGTGCTGTAAGAAGGTAACAAATTAATAATTCCTAAAGCAGTGGTTTCTTTGGCAACGGACTCGAAATTCAGACAAGCGGGCACTTCCGATGTCGTGCAAAGACTGGTCCACATTTCATTCAAGTTCAAAATACGTTTGGCATCATTGGAGATGTTTCAGAAGCGGCTAGCTTTGTTCGCAGCTGTCAGCAGCAGGGGGTGCCTTCGCAAATTGGGCTATTTAACTGTTCTTTGATGCCGCCTGGAAACACATTCAGCGAGACTACTTTACATACTTTTCTAGCAAATTCCTTGTGTTTCAGTGTTGTGTGTGTGTGTGTGTGTGTGTGTGTGTGTGTGTGTGTGTGTGTGTACATTCCTATTAAACTTACCCTCTTTCTCATGCACACATATGGGCCAGTCACACACCCTTATTTTAAAAAATCCAATTAGTCCTATGCAATTTAATTCTTAATCTTATCTATCTGTCTTCTATCATTTACTTCTTAATTATGTTATAAAATATTTCTTCATTATCAATTTTAATTTTAGTATTAATTAAATTGTCTAACCCTTTTTCTCTTTCTTTCAATATTTCTAACTTCTCCCTAAGCTTCCTTTCAACTGTGTTATTTACTACTTTTACAATTTCGTAATCTTCCAAAAGATTATCAAACTTATGGTTGTCTTCTATGAAATGTCTTGCATATAACGAATTCGTTGTTCTATTACCTTCTCCACGTTTGTGGTCAGACAACCTGCATACGAATTTTCGTCCTGTCTCCCCTAGGTACACTTTGTTGCAGTCTTTACATTTTAATTTATAAATTCCGCTTTTCTGTAATACTGGGATTTTTTCTATATTTTATTCCTTATCTTATCAAATACCGTTTCACATTTTTTAATAGCTATATCTACTCCATATTTATTAAAACATTTTATAATTTTTCTAGTATGTGAACCTATGTATGTCAATGACCCTGCATAATTCTTTTGTTCTGGTTCTATTTTAGCTTTTTGTATGTTAACCCTTTTCATAACTTTATCCACTATGTTGGTGTTATAGTTATTATTCCTTACAATTCCCTTTATCGTTTTTCACTCCCTATCTTTTGATTAGGTCTCTTTTGAACACTTCTGAGCTCTATAACAAAATGAATTGATCGCCGCCATTTATATCTATAAGGGTGGTAAGACTCTCTTGGTATAATTATATCAGAATACGATTCTTTCCTAAATATCCCAAACTGTAGTTTCTCATTATCTTTAATTTCTATGTTTAAATCTAAGTAATTTATTTTCTTACCTCCAATCTCTTCTTTAAATTGTGAGTTTTATCCTTATTATTTACCTCATTTATAAACTCATGCACTTCTTCTATGCTTCCTTCGCAAATTACTAATACATCGTCAACGTATCTAGTCCATAATTTTATATTGTCTTTGTACTTAGTGGAACTTATTAATTGCTTTTCAAAATCATTCTTGTATATTTCTGCAAGAATAGGGGATAATGAAGACCCCATAGGTAATCCTTTTTTCTGTATATAAAACTTGTTATTAAACCTAAAATAGTTCTGATTTACACATTCTTTAATTACTTTAATCAATTGCTTTTTATATCTGTATTCTCCCATATTATTATCGCTTATTAACTTAATAACTTTATTTACTGTGATATTAGTAAACATGTCCTCCTTTTGTATTTATATAGCCTGCTCCAAGAGTCGATTCCATTCCTCCCTATTGCATGCCCTGGCTTTCCAATTTCTCATGTTCAGTTTTCCGAGGCCTTCCTGTATCTAACCTTTGAATCTGCTTTAGGATCTTTCCCTTTTTCTACTACCAATTGGTCTGGTAGAAAATATGTTTCGTAGGCTGCCCTTCCTCTATTCTCTGTATGTGTCTAACCCACCTTAGTTTGTATATTTTGATTTTTTTTAAATGCCCGGCTCTTTGTAAAGATGGTATTGTTCATCATTATAACGGCTCCGCCACATTCCATTTTCTTGTACTCCTCTAAATATTGTTCTTAGAATCCGTCTTTCACAGCAACCTAGAAGTCTCTCGCTAATTTTTTGTCATTGTGCAGGTTTCTGAAGCATACGCCTATGTCAGCACTGGCTTGATAACTGTCTTTTAATTATGCATTTATTAATTATAAATAAATTTTTTTTATCTGCCATCTAAGGAGCACATGCCAATTTAAATTCTTTACTCTTTGTTCTTTTATTTTTCTCCAACATTCTTTCATATTTTTACTATGCATCTTCGTTCTGTCTTCAGTCCACTTTCAACCTGCATTTTTCTCTCTCCTAACCTGGACTCCTTAAATTTTTAACACTTTTCCCCGAAAAAATTCTCTTTCATTTGCTTCTTCTGCGTGTATATTATTTTTTTCAAAATCCTTTTAGACTTATTTAATCCAACTTGATGTTGACTTCTTACCCCACAGATATTTAAAGATCTGCTTTGTTAACCTATTGTCGTCCATTCTACATAAATGTCCAAAAACTAATAGTCTTATTTTCTCATTGTTTCTGTTATATTTTCTATACTTTGATATATTTCATCATTACTTCTTAATTTCAAACCTTCTGAAGTTTATCGTGGGCCTAATATTTTCCTAATAATTCGTTATTCCAATATTTCTAGTCTGTCTAAATTATAATTAAGTGCTAGACATTCACTTTCATTTAGGGATTCTGGCTTCCCTACTGTACTGTAATGCCTTATTTTCGCATTTTTAGATAATCACTTTGTATTGTAAATATCTTTAGTGATACCATAAATTAATTACAAATTTGTCTTAATTATAAATTAGTTATAATATAGGCGAATCAAAATCAACATTCAAAGTGAATATACATTCAGTATACTGGTAAACGAGTGCCATACATTTCATTTCTTAGGACAGTAACGCTCACAGTGGTATAGGACTGGAACGGTTCCAATCTAAGTTGTTGGACGAATAGAGTAGCTAATATATCGCGTGGCAGAGACGGCGACATCGCTAGCAACTGGCCGACCCGTATCTAGTTGCAGATGTAGTAAACTGTTGTCGCAGTTACGGCGTCGATTTGTTACGGTAAGTACTCTGTTCACTTAGCGTATCTCGTTGTCATCATTAGTAATCGCCCTGTTTCTATGCACTTCATTACCCTTGTTGCCTGTTAGCTGTGTAGAAACAGATTGTCTAGATATTGTTACGACGGACTAGTCATAGTCGTATAGTACAGTGGAAAACAAAATACAAGACACCAATTAAGTCACTAATAACCAGCTTTAATTATCACAATTAAACAGTTTGTAATTAACAAGACAGTCTCTTACAACAAATCGAATGAAAATTGTTCACACGCAACAAAAATGTTAATTAACATAAAACACAATTGTATTACAATTACATCGCCCAATTATAGAACACAGCACTTTACTAATAACCACTTGAACGCACACAGTAATATCGCCCGATAATAACTGAACCGCACTTAATATATCACAACTATAACTGAAACTGATCGTCGTTGGTATTTATACCCCCCCCCCAAATACTAGATTATTCCATACTGCGGATTAACAATGTAGGAAAACATTAGACCGTAATTAATTGCGGCCTTGACACAGTCCACGCGGCTTCTGTCACAGTCTAACTAATGCGTCGAGAATCACGTTTACTACACGCATTACATTCCGAATCCCTCTGGAACATTCGATTAACACGTAGATTGTTCTGTGATGTCGTAACAATATAATGACAACGTTTAACTCATCTCATAGAATAAAATTTAAGTTATCTGTAATAAAATATACTAAAGATATTTAACTAAATATAATTATACCACTACCGACTCGGAACACAAAGCTTTTATTGGTAAAAACGGTGTCCCGACAGAACGTACCAGCGACAAAACGTACCACTTGACTTTTCGCGACATAACGTACCACTTAGGTCGATATCTATCTGCGAAGTGTCTCCTTGTAATCCCTAAATAATTTACACCGCGACAAAACGTACCTGTTACCTGTGTTTGTCAAATTCAAACGGCTTCCGCGTAACTGGTAAATACCCCTCGAGTCGTTGACCTGTGTTTGTCAAGTTTGGCATGGGGCACGGACGGCCACGAAGTAACCTTATTACTACCATAACATTCACACTGTGCGGGTTTTAACATTTTTTGGAATGGAGCTGACTACGACTAATAAAGGTGGGTTGTGTTTGCACTTCGAGGGGTATAGTTATAGGAAGAAACTGCAGTGGAAGGACGATACGATAACTTGGATTTGTCAAAGGCAACAAAATGAAAAGTGTTGTGTAATTATGAAATCAAGAGGAGGTGAAGTTGTCAGTGGGCCTTTAGCCAATCATGTGTGTGGACCTCCGAACGATGCTAAGTTAGAAGTTATTAAACGCACGCAAAGCGCCAAGAAGAGGGCGCGTGAAGAAAAAACACCACTAACTAAAATTCACACAGACACTTTGGGCGATCTCCACGATAGAAGTAAGTGTTATTAAAGTTTACAAATTGATAATTTATTGTTTCTATTCTAATTCTAAGGGGTAATTTTTTACAGGGTATAACTTTGTTGCTGAAATGCCTCGTGAACAGTCTATCAGGAGAACCTCACAGCGGCAGAGATGTAAGGCGCAAGACAACACCCAAGAGCCGAGCAACTGCAAAGAAGTGGTTCTCGATGAAGAAACGCTGAAAATGTTCGACGGAGCTTCTTTTCTGCTGGCCGATGATGGCGAAGAAGATAGAATTATAGTTTTTAGCGGTGAAAAAGGCAAAGACAGTTTAAAATGCTTCAAAAACTTTTTCTTGGATGGTACATTTAAGTGCTCTAGTAAACAGTTTACACAGATATACAGTATTCATGCAGATTTTGAAAGCACGGATGAAGAAAGTAACGTTAATCCTATTGTTTTTGCCCTATTGCCCAACAAGAAGAAGGAAACCTACATTCGATTGTTTCAATTGATCCGTAAAGCTGTTCGAGAGTGGAATCCAGAAAGAGTGAACGTGGATTTCGAAATGGCGGCTGTGTCTGCTATTCGAGAAGTACTGCCTTCAGCACATATAAGAGGATGCTTTTTTCATATGAAAAAATGCCTTTGGGGCAAAGTACAAGAACAAGGACTCTCAACTGAGTACCGTGAAAATGAGGATATCGACTCCATATCCGCATGTGTGCAGCACTGGCTTTCTTAAAACCAGAGGAAGTGCAGGACGGCTGGATCGAGATTCACTCCCAAGCCCCAGAGTCTCCCAAGCTAAGTCTGTTTTCTGATTACTTTGTTGAAAATTGGTTGGAGAACCCGGAGTTTCCAATAAAATTGTGGAGCTGTTACCAAAGGCGTCAACATCGGACAACAAATTCTGTCGAAGGGTGGAGAACAACCGTTTGAACACGCTCTTAGAAAGGCCAAACCCTAGAATAAAAGACGTGGTGATGTGTTTGAAAGGAGAAGGAGTACTGCGCTTTTATGAAGTACGAACTGAACATTGAAGGTTCAAAAAGAAGGAAAAAGTACATCAAGTATGACGGACGACTTGAAAGAATAATGAAGCGGTATGAAGCAAATGGAAACCTAAGATCCTGCTTGAGAGCTCTTTCATATTCGCAGAACTTGGAATGAAACTTAAAAATACAAAAAAAACATAAAACAGAACAAAAATAATAAAAAAATTTAATTAAAAAATCCAAAAATGACGAGAGCTTAACCACAGCTGATTTTAAACACGCCAAAATGATTTTGCCAGTCCAAAGTCTGGATAAAGTGTGATGGGAATCAGAACCGTGAGGGATTCGAAGTTTACATTTGTATCATTTTTATATAAATCAATTGTTAACACTTGTTTATGTTTATTTATTCGAATTGTAAAAAGAAAAGAGTTTGACACAAACAAATACTGTAGGTAGGTTAGGTTAGAAATAATAATACGCAGGGGGAGTAGCAGGGGGGGACGAAACCCCCCCCGCTACGTGGGGGACTCGAAGTTTACATTTATATCATTTTTATATAAATAAATTGTTTACACTTGTTACTGACTAACAGCACTTAACTGACTATTAGATACACTATAAGTGAACGAAACAAGTTGCGGAGTACGTTTTGTCGCATCCAAAATATTCTGATGAAATTAGCAGACCCGTCGCAGGTAGCCGGCCGGTTAGATGGTACGTTTTGTCGGGTGGTACGTTTTGTCACTGGTACGTTCTGTCGTGTATTCGGTAAAAACGTAAAAGATTTACCTTACAGCCTGAACAATTTTTCGTTTATTATAAGCTTCGTCGACTGCCTTGTACTGCGTGTTATGGTGCGCAACAGGTCGCGACGCGTTGTGAAGTGCTACAATAATGGTGTGTTCTTAGATGTCATACATACTGTGATGTTTGGTAAAAGTTTTTGATTTTTTGATGACTTCTCCAGAAAAGCGAAGTTATTGAAAGTTTTAAAGAAGTCACAAGACGGTGAGTAAAAAGTGCTTACAAATCTTCTTCTTCTTCTTCTTCTTCTTCTTCTTCTTCTTCTTCTTCTTCTTCTTCTTCTTCTTCTTCTTCTTCTTCTTCTTCTTCTTCTTCTTCTTCAGCGGCTCAGCAACCCATTACTGAATCAAGGCCTCCTTTAACAGCCTCCGCCAGTTGTCCCGGTAAAGTGCAGCTGCTCTCCAGTTCCGGGTCCCAAGGATATGGCGAGCATCGTAGTTCACACCGTAAAAACTAGCTGGCGAAAGAAACTGACAGGTTTCTGCACAGATGGGCTATGTGAATTCTCCGATCCAACCCCCAACCTGGAGGACCAAGTACTTTGATTTCGGGCTGCTCTTCCCCTAGAGAGTTGCTTTCGCCTCAGCTGACGAGCTCTATCTGCCCGGTCGCAGTAGGCTAACTGACTCAGCCCATGTGTGCAGCCGTTGAGCTACTATAGCCTCCTCACTATATGCACACCCTGCTGTCGATGTGCACCAGGCCAGGATCCAGGATACCCCAGGCTGTCCTGACAGAACCCCCATCTCTCGTTTGCTTACCGATCCACTCCGCCGAAAGGATTGGTTACCACAACCTTGGAGTGGATTGCTCGGCGTAACAGGGCCCACCGACGCGTAGGTGAGAGTGCAGTTGGGGTGGAGAGGCTGGTGCATTTCTCTTCTATGAAAGCATATGCTCGCATCACACTCCCTTTGGACCCCTTCTTCAATGAATAAAACGACTGACACGACGGTCATCAGTAACCACAGCACTGTGGCAAACACAATACTGTATTGGATATACACAGTGTGTTCTTGCCACAGTACTGTGGTTACTGACGAACACCATGTCAGTTGTATTGGATCGTCTTATTCACTGAAGAGGTGGGGCTTAAATGTGAAAATAATAACTTTAGTTAGCCGCATCCCACTAATCTGGATTTGATTTCTAACAGTATAAACGTTGCAGGTGGGTACACATATGTTAAATGGAATCTGCAAAGATTCTGCATTGCAGATATCCACAATTAAAACCAAAGCCATCGCTTTTTTGGAACTGATCCCGTACGGGCGAAAATTGTTATTGATGGTACTGTCCTGGAACAAGTTAGCAGCCTAAAATTCTACAAGGTGATGGCTGTTTCTATAATTCATTATGGGTCCGAGAATTGGACTTTAACGAAAAGCCAGGCCAGTCGCATCCAAGCGGCTGAAATTTGATTTCTCAGGCACGTGGCAGGGTATACTCTCCATGATCATAGAAGAAACACAGATATACGGCAGGAAGTGAATATTATGAGTGTACTCGACAGGATCGCCCAGTATCGGCTGAATTGGTGGGAACATCTTTGCCGAATGGATGACTGCCGTATCCCCAAACAACTATGGATCTATAAGCCGAGGGGACGGAGAGGTGTGGGACGTCCGAGGAAGCGCTGGAGTGACCAGCTGTAATGTTTGCCTCTTTGAGACCTGAACAAACCATTCTTGGTTTAAATTTTGGGGATGATGATGATGATGAACAGTGTAAACGTCATATACATTTATTAAACAAACTTTTCATATAGTTTAAATAAAGTTGGGACCACACTCAAGAAATAAGGAGCAGAATTGAAAAGGCAAGAGCAGTGTACAATAGAATGATCAGTTTTTTCAAAAGTCACTATTTAACAATAAACAAAAATGAGACTTTTACGCTGCTACGTATTCTCGGTCCTCTTCGACGGTGTAGAATCTTGATCTTTGACTGAAGCCGCAACTAAAAAAAAATGGAATCTTTTGAAATGTGGCTTTACCGTAGAATACTGTGCATTTCATGGACAGCACATATAACTAATGTTGTAGTTCCTAGAAAGATGAAGAAAGCGAGGAAAGTTATTAACGCAGTGAAGATAAGAAATCTTCAGTATCTGGGACATCTCATGAGAAATGAACAGAGATTTTACTTATTGCAGTCCATACTACAGGGAAAAGTACTTGGAAAGAGAGGAGTTGGGCGGCCGAGAATATCATGGCTGAGAAATTTAAGAACCTGGTTTGGTATGAATACAACTGACTTATTCCGTACAGCAGTACAGAAAGTTAAAATAGTCTGTATGATATCCAGCATCCGAAACGGATAGACTCTACCAGAAGAAGGAACAAACTTCTGCTAAGTAGTCTAAACAAACTGTTATTAAACAAGGGGGCGTAGTAGGAGTAAATGTTGTGTTTGGACATATTTATGACGGTATACATAATCTTATTGTTTATGTTTACTATCATTTGAGCGATGCATAATTGGGTAGTTATATTTTGGAAGAAAGGTTATCGACAATTTACTTGTCTGAACGCGGCCAAGGTTATGTTAAATTTACTTGTACTTTGGCATAGACTGCCAATCACTTACGTATAGCGGATTTTCCCAGCCGTCGGTTTTCCTAAAGTTCAAATAGTGTGATTGCACTGTTTGATTTCTTTCGACCTGTAAATACTATTTATGTTGATTGCTACAACAATTATTTACAGTTTTTAAAATGAAACTTGGAATTGCAAATTTTTAAATTACATTTCACGTACTAAACGCAATAAGAGTTTTATATAAATATTAATGAGATCGGTTTTTCCGACGACATGACAACACTGTTGCATTAAAAATTCAGTAACTGGTAATTATAAAGTTTTATTTACGTTTACAAGAATGGTCAGAATGTATAATTAGAAGATTTGATTGTGAGTTTACAGTAGTTCTTATTCGAGAAAATGAGGATGATATGCAAAAAGCTATGCTTCAATTGCAAGCAATAGCAAGAGAGTATTCACTGACAATTACAGTTAAAAAGACCAAAACCTCAGCTGACAAAGCTATCTCTGTCGGGTACCAGTAGGCTGACTGACTCAGCCCATCTGTGCAGCCGTTGGGCTACTGTAGCCTCCTCCGCCCCTTCACACTAGATGCACACCCTGCTGCCGATGTGCACCATCCTGGCCGGCCAGGACCCAGGATACCCTCAGGCTGTCCTGACAGAACCCCCATCTCTCGTTTGCTTACCGATCCACTCCGCCGAAGGTATTTGTTACCACAACCTTGGAGTGGATTGCTCGGCGTAACAGGGCCCACCGACGTGTAGGTGAGAGTGGTGTTGGGGGGTGGAGAATCTGGTGCATTTCTCTTCTATGAAAGCATATGTTCGCGTCACATCCCCTTTGGATCGATCCCAAGTGCTTACAAATATTACAAGTACATAACGTAAGAATACACGCGACTTGGAGACTATAACATAGTGAACTCAAATACTAGTTTAGCACACATCTAGTGTACTCACAGGCTTTGTTTGTGTAACACGGATAGGTAGCAACACTGATACGCGCAAACACGTGGAGCGTGAGAGTGCGCGCGCCGTCGTGGGCAAGAGGAAACAACGTTGTGTCGGATTCAATTACACAGTTGCCTGCATTCGCTGCAGATAACCTACCGTTCCCCAGCCGGTAATCACTCCACTCTCCTCTCCGTTATTAATCTCTGTCTCCCCGTCTGTTTCCTGGACGTTAACAGAGCGAAATTTTATCTTCTCAGTCCGCCGTTCCTTTTTACACGTCATTCCCCTTATCATCACACACTCTCGCTTCCTCCCTCTCTTCTCTCTCTCACTCTCTCTCTCTCTCTCTCTCTCTCTCTCTCTCTCTCTCTCTCTCTCTCTCTCTCTCACACTCTCTCTATCTCTCTCTCTCTCTGTGTTTCATGTCTGTCAACGCGACATCGGGTCTTTTCCAGTATCTGTCAAGCAACTCTCGCAACATTCCCATTAGTACCTACTCCTACAGAAGCGGTGTGAAGGAGGGGTGATTGACACACCACTACACACTAGGTTAAAAAATGTGTCAATCGTGTAGACAAGAATACAAAGAATGTTCATTAACAACGAATTCCATTACGAAAAAAAATTATAAATGCAGCTGCCATCAGCAACACGTAGTTAGCACTGACAAAGAGCTCTTTGTTCCCTTTAGTTATTTACATTACTTGCAGTCTGCTGTTACGTTGTACGTTGTGCAGTTCGTTACATTGTTTCATTCCTTAGTTATTCGTTTCTTCTTACATACTCTTGTTCTTTCATACGTGTTTTTTCATTCTTTACATTTCAAAATGAATTTGGATGATAACTGCCATCTCAAAAGAGGAAGATGCCATTCATTTTTTTCAGAACAGAGGATTAATTCACAATCCAAGGATAAGTAATTCACAGTTGAATAATGTAGATAATGTAATGTAATATAAATAATGTAAATAAAATAAAAAATATTCTCTCCCAATAAAAATAAAAAATAAAATAAAAATAGAAATTAGAAAAAAAATAAAATAAAAATTACAAAAGAAACAAATAAAAATAAAACTAGAAGAAAGAAACAAAATAAAAATTACAAACAAAACATTGAAACAAAAAACGAATTGAAAGAGCTTGTGCTCCGCAGAATAGGAGCCCCGCATGCTTGCGTGTGGGTGCGTGCGTGGGTCAAATGTATGTGTGTAGTGGTGTGTTAGTCACTCCTCCTTCACACCGCTACTGTAGGAGAAGGGACTGGCGGGAACGTTGGTGGGGGAAGCTTTTGGGGGGCTCATGAACGCTGTGAGAGTTGTTTGTAGACAGTTACTGGAAAAGACCTGCGACATCTCTAAATTTACATTGTTTTAAGCTTCAAATGTTCGAAAACATTTAAAGCAATAAGGAAAGCACTTATTGGCGACTTGAAAAAGCAATCATCATAAAAAACGTTAGAGCAGATGAGCCATTCTAAGTATTCATTTTAAGGTGCGATATTTCCTATAATTACAGTAACGATTTCGACCGATAGTTACGAGATTTTAATAACATATCCGTGCATATGCGGTCCGATGTCTGTAAAACAAAACAAATTAGCGGTCGATGTATATTTAAAATCATTTCCGAAATGAAAGATATCGTCCATAGAAACTCTTTCTTTCTTCGGCCTTAACCTCAGTAACGTATACCACCTCACGTAAGCGCACTCGATTTTCACTGATGATTGCAGTCGATGGCACTGACGAAACGTCTGGTTTGCAGAAAACATTGGACCACGGCCAAACAGCCCGGGAAGGAATTTTAACAACAAACTACTTCTTTGTTTGCCGATAACGTAGCACACATATAAACAATTATCTCCTCCCCTTGCAACTATCATTTTCATTTATAGAAAATTACCGTCACCCCCTTCAACTACCCTTTTCATTTATAAATATTTCATGTACCTTTGTACAGTGAATTATTGTGACTTTCTTTTCAGGATACTTTATCTATCTAAATTAAGTACTTTACTCTTCTTAAAACATAAAACGTTGCAGGTAACTACCCCTTACCCTTAACCGATCTTCAAAAAAATCAATCAATAGGCTTTGTGTCCTCTACAACTCGGGCACATATGCAAAAAAATTATTTGATTCTGTTTGAATTTGCGGAAGTTATCGTTTTTCCATAGAAAAAAAATTCTACACACAGACACACACAGACACAGACACAGACACACACACACACACACACACACACACACACACACACACACACACACACACACACACACACACACACACAATTTTAGAATAATGAGTTTTCTTCATGTTTTGAGGGTAGTACAATCAGAATCAGCCCTTATCTCGACACGATTATTTTCGCCATCACCATACTTCCATTTCCTAATGGAACATGGAAGTAAACGAGAGAGCATGTTGAAATTGTATGAAACGCTATCAGTAACCACGCTTATGCCTGCAGCGAAGTCTAGATGCAAACAAAATCAGAAGAGGGAAGAATACAAGAGCTCAAGATCAAGAGTTGAAGTTTCTAAGAGTCAAAGGATGTAACCGTAGGAATATGATAAGGAACCAAATAATTAAAGAGGAACTTTGAAAATTAAATTAAAATGAAACAAATAAAAGAAAACATAACTATGGAACAAACAGTTAAAAAGGGTAGAAGAAAATAGATTATCTTTAAAATGGAGAATTTTACAAAACGCAAGGGAGAACTAACATACCCGTAGGTCGACCGAGAAATGATAGAAACCGTAACGGCCAAAAAAAGCGTAAAACGTTAAATGGATATGACGATGGTCATCTCCGCTAGCGATGATTAAACCAAAAATGGTTTGTTTCGGTCCCAAGCAGACAGACTAGGGTCGGTCAATCCAACGCTTCACACCTCTCCGTTCCTTCGGCTTATAATTTATCATTTGCTTGGGGATGCGGGAGTCATCTATTCCGTTAGGACGTTCCAACCTTTTCACCAGATATTGGGCAATTCTATCAAGGTCATAGGGTAAGGCTAACATGGTAGATAATAAAGGGTAAAAAAACATGACAAAACATAACTGGATACAAATAGGACATAAGACATACTACGGTAGCAGTAGACTATTGAGTAACACACTCTTACGACGCAATAATAATGAGAATATATAACTAAAAGATAAACACAATTTAGTGGTTTAAGTCTAATTTTTACTAAACCTGTATTGCAACCACTAACACGCAATTATACTTTCCATAAGCGCTTTCAAGCCTCCATCTGAAGATGAGCCGGGAGGCTTGATAGCGCTTATGGAAATTATAATTGCGTGTTAATGGTTGCAATACAAGATTAGTGAAAACTACAAAATATATAAGACATTTATCAGATCGGTTGTCGCTTACGGAGGTGAAAGTGGACATTAGTAAAAAAAATTATAAATAACAGTAAGACAGTTTGAAAGAAATATGGTGCGACGTGTTTGTGGCCCGCTTAAGGAAGATTATGTGTCGAGAATAATGAATGGCCAGTGGATAGATGAGGCACTGAAGCATGAGGACATTGTAAGTTTTCTAAAGGCTCATCGAATACAATGGTTAGGTCAAATCGAACGGATGTATAATCAGTGTATGCCGTAGAAAATCCTGAAGGGCACGCTTGTGTAATAGCAGAAACAGGGGGTCGCCTTAAGATAAGGTGGTGGACGGTGTGCTGGAAGATTTCGGAAGAACGGATGTGAGGGTTTACACTGAGATGGCAACGATAGCAGGCACCGGAGAAGATTGGTGTTGCAAGCCGGGTCTCACGTTGGGCCGTAGTGATAAGGAAAAATTCAAAGAAATTTTATTTACGGGATAACCTTCAACGTGACACTGTTGAAATGAAAACTCTGTATAACGGACGGCTCTGTTCAGCACAAGCATTTAAAAAGTTTAAACGTATCTATGAATAACAGATAGAACTCACTGTCTGAACTTTACATGAGAGATGAGACGGTGGCGAGTTTCGGTAGAACTTTAAATATTTAATTTAAATGAAAGAAATAAAAGAAAACGGAACTACTAGACCTAAAATTTAGACAGGGTTTAAGAAAACAGATTATCTTTTAAAGCAGTGGCGTGGCGTGGCTACATAACACCTGTTGTCGGCGGTGACAGACCTAAAACTTAACCAAAAATTAATTTGAATTTTTCTTATACCAAGTGTTCTTTTTAGAGCATTTTCTATCATTCGCTAGGAGTAGAAGATGGTCCCGCTTCAACGTGATCTGACTCTTATTATACTTACACACATTAAATCAGAACACAAATAATCGAATTAAAAATAATAAAGACAAACAGCGAAACACATGACTAACGAAGAAAAGAAAAATAGGTACGTAGTATCTGCTGCACGTCAGTTCCGAAAACGAACATAGCTGCTAACTGAGCATTTTGCCGGTTTATACAGCGGCAACACATTGAAAGGGCGAGTGTGTGTCCCTTCCGTTTGTACAGTGACAACTACTACGAGGTCAACATGCAGTAAAACGTTGCCGATGTATGAGCCGGCAACACAAGACGGTACAAGTGCTACGCTTTTCTTCAAGTTTGCCTACTAATATTGTGCGGATTTCAAATTATTTAATAACTAAAGTATTTGCTCTGTGATATAATTAATATTACTTCCACTTATTTTCAGTACTGTTGCCGCTGGCAAGAGCGGTTACATGGACGCCACGCTACCGATCTGGTGCTTTATTTTTGTTTAGATCTGGTAGCAAAATTTAATTTTCTATAACTTAGTGTAAATATTATTGTAGAAAAACTCGTGGCTATGTAATTTGTATAAATAAATTAGTTTGTACGACTAAATTATTTTACAAAAGAACGCCAAATTATAGGTTTTTGATCTTTGTTTATCTCTTAACATTTTACTCAACCGAACTGCTGTTAAATAAATTGCTTATCAGAGTCAACCATATCTGATTGCCTATCTTGTACCAAGTCTCCCTAGAAGAGGGTCCCGGTTCAACGGGATCTGACTCTCATTATACTTACACAGAATAAATCAGAACACAAATCATCGAATTAAAAATAATAAAGACAAACAGAGAATCACATGACTAAACGAACAAAACAGAAATAGGTACGTAGTATCTGCTGCACGTCAGTTCCGAAAACGAACATAGCTGCTGACTGAGCATTTTGCCGTTTTATACAGCAGCAACTCATTGGACGGACGAATGTGTCACCCACTTCACAGATGTACAGTAACAATTAGTACGCAGTAAAACACTGCCGATATCTGACTCGGCAACACAAGACGGTGCAAGTGCCCAGCAGTTCGAAAGCGATGCTATGCTTTTCTACTAATATTGTTCGGATTTAAAATTATTCAATAACTAAAGTATTATTTTGTGATATAATTAATATTATTTTCTCTTATTTCTAGTACTGTTGCCTCCGGCAACAACGGTTACATGGACGCCACGCTACTGTTTTAAAGGGAGATTATATAAAGGGAAGGAAGATGAAATATAATTCGACCGAGGAAAGATGGCAACTGTAACTTGTAATCATCAGTCATCGCCAACAGATGATTTTTGACAGTGAATTTAATTTGTTATTAAACGATTCAGTATGTTATATAAAACTGTAGCTAAGGTTCTGGTTTTAACTGTTCTATTAATTAAGCTTTCTTGGATTTTGTTGTCCATGACGTTACTGCGGCACTTCCCGCTGCTGGGCCCCGGAAGTGTTCAGCATACACACAAATAACATAATTTAATATCTAAGTACACCAAAGTGCTCAAGACACTTTTTCTGTGTTGTGACTTACCTCTCAAGTATTTCTATAACTAATATAATTATGTAAAGGGAGAAGGTGTAAGTAAAAGAAATTGTTGAATGCGTCAATCTGTGAGCAGAGTCGGTTGCGACCAGTTTATTTAAAAAAACATTACGAGCCTCAAAATTTATCTAATTATGTGCCAGTCAGCAACGTTCAGTGCTGAGCTAATTTTCTTTTGAAAAACTGAATATAAGAAATGTTAAATGCTAAATATGTGGGTGTCGCATAAATCAATGCTAGTTTACAAGATGTGTTCAGCGTACACGCTGTGATCTACTTAAAATTTCTGACACTGTTATCTATCGAAAAGGTTTATAAAATTGTTTCAGACACTTGTAAGTAACTAGTTTGTCTCGTCTTTTGCTTCGTGATTATGCAACACTTGCCACCGTAAGTTGTTAAAGGTAAATATGTTACTTGTCAATCCAGATAAGTCGTTCTGCAACCTGCTGTATCTGGTCGCTACGGCTGCGTGTTCCTCAGTACCTGGTTTGAACCACTGCTATGTCTGTGCTGAAGATCGTGTAAAACTGTACGAATTTCGTGTTCTCGTGTCTTCGGTCTGGAACGTTGAACCAAGTTTTAAACTGAAAGTTTTCACATGTTTTAGTACACTTTTATACCCACATCGTTCGATTAACACGCACGCATGCATTCATAAAGTGCGTGTTACAATTTACAATGTTACAAAATAGCATTACAAGGTTATGACTTTAAATTACATATATAACGAGTACTGACAATCAACCTTACATATCTTAGGTCTTTTCATCAAGTTGACTGACTGAAATTTAAATTTAGGCGAGGCTGACCTTTACAGACAAGATACATCTTGGTTGGTTACGGATAACAATCTTTTTACATCTATTACAAGTTTTCTTTTTTGTTACAAACGTAATACACAAAATTATTAGCCACTAGCATTGATTTACGATAGCTCAAAAAACAATTTACCTTGGTTACTGAGGCTCCCAAACTTGACGAAAGTCCGGCGACGGGCCGCTCAGCTCACAGCGTCTGATGGGAGACTGACTAGATTTTACAAAGCAAGCGATAGGGTTGGTAAAGGGGAGGGCGTGACGTCAGTGCGTCGGGCAAGGTACAATTCGCGGATTGTTGCATTCGGCAGAAGACGAATAATTGCAACAACGTGTCCGTTGATTAACTAATTATGAGTATAATACTACTGTCTCGGAACATTAAATTTGTTATTTATAAAAATGTAAAATATTTTTGCCTTATAGCCTGAACCAGTTTTCGCTTATTACAAGCTTCGTTAGAGCTTACTACCCCTCACATGAGCCTCTGACGAAACTTGTAATAAGCGGAAACTGGTTAAGGCTACAAAGTAAAATTTTTACATTTTTCCCAATAAAAAAACTTAGTGTTCCGAGTCAGTAGTATTATACTTATAATTAGTTAATTTCAGAGTTAAAAAATATGTTTATTTTCTTTAAACAGCAGAGACGAAACATGGGTCTAGCGCATCTATTTGTCTAGTCGAGAGATGAAAGTACATAAGACTTTTAGTTGAAAAGTTTACGGAGCGACATCTGTAGCTTAGCGGTAAAACTAAAATTTTTCGTGTGCTGAAAGATTTGTATTTTATGTGAGCTCCTGTTAATTTCCAAATTTATCTATCAATTTATTCGTTGTTTAGAAGCTGTTTAAAGTTGACGTGTAGGCATATCCGTGTTTTGAAAAACGGACAAAATCAAACATCGTGGTGTGATTCTTTGTTAAAAATTATTGTTTAGCGCCAACAGAAAATCAGAACGAAACTGTAAATGTGTTAGGAGATGCTGCGACTTCAAAACTAACGGTTTGTAAGCAGGCAATTCTGTTTAAACGTGGTCGTCCGTGCAATGAAGGTGACCCCCCCCCCACACTGGACGTCAAAAAATGCAACAACTCCAGATGCGGCAGCCATCTTACACAACGCTTCTTCACACCACGTTCTTGAGTTAAAGTATGACGCACACGCTCATATTAGATGCCTGTAATTTCAGCAATGTCATCCAATCCGCAATCTGCAGTCGTCCAACACCCTGTGAAATGTTTTCAATAATGCTATTTTTTGTTGCACTGGTTGGACGTCTACTGCTGGGATAGTCTTCAGTGCTTGTACGACCAAGTTTAAACTCAAGTGTGCCCCACTTACTGTTGTTTCTGAAGGCGCAGCATCTCCTAACACATTGACAAATTCGTTTTGATTTTCTATTGGTGCTAAAACATTTTTAACATACAATTCACCACAACACGATGTTTGATTTTGTGCATTTTAAAACACCGTGAAAGGAAAATTTCAAACAACTTGTGACAAGTGAATAAATTGATAGATATGGCTGGAATGAAAACAGGTGTTTACGCGAAATATAGGCCTACGTCTTGCAGCACATTGAAAGATTTTAGATCTACCGCTGAGCTATAGTTGTCGCTCCGCGAACTTTTCAACTAATCCTCGTACACATTACATTAAACAAATAAATTACAATCTATTGTACAGGTATAAGCTAATCAATGAAATAATTTTTCATAGGCTTCTTCTGCAAGACCATTACTCTCAATTAAAAAAAAAATTGTATTATTAATTTACTTGTTACAGCAAGTAGAAATCATGAAATTGTTTTTTTTTTTTTAAGATAAAGCCGTGGGATGCACAAAAAACGGTGTCACGGTAGAAAATCATTGTTACATTACATTGTTCTTGTTGTTAATACGTTTGTGTTTTCATTATTGATGTTTTATGACAGATAATAATTTGCGTTTCACGATATTACGTTATAATTCCGTGCTCTGGGATTGTGGTGAGTTACATAATTACACTGGCAATGAAAAATGATTGTGGGTGTTTTTCTGACGTAGCAACAAATGTCAGCCTCTACGTAATTAAATCAGCAACAACATCAAAATAAAAAGTATACACAAAGACTTTACGCAATATTCTTTATAATAAGTGATACCTTGAAACTCAAATTAGCAAAGGCCTTTACTTTTAAGAAAAACCTTTTCAGAAGTGCGAAATTCCGCCGTTACAGCACTGCGATCAGGCCGGTGATCATGTATGGAGTCGAAACAATGTGCTTTCAAAATTTGGAACCTCTTCTTCTATGGCCCCAAGAAAGCCGAAGATGGGTACAGGCATAGACCCAAAGAAGAGCTGTACAGGGATCAAGAAAATCTGGAAACGGCTTTCCGAAAAAAGGAAAAGACAGAGATGCCTTGGGCATATGGTTCGGATAGATCGGTCCAGATTAAATAAACAAATTTTCAAATATATTTGGCAATTTTCCAGCCTGAACGGATACACCAACAACCCAAGAAAGAAGTGATGAAACTGGATATCTGTTTGAGCGACTGTGTGGATAGAAATACATACAGAAACAAAATTCAAAATCTTGAGGTTCTCTGCGGTGAGAAGAAGACGAGAAAGGGGTAGACTGTGGATAGGAAGGCGGCTCATTGTGTGCGATTGAAGGCCTTCTGGCAGAAGAAGAAAAGAAAATGATATTCGCATGGTCCATGGCTGGCCTGTTTGTGTAAAAAAATGATACTTTGCATGGATAAATATGCTAAAATTTCCTTGTAATATCAACTCAGGTTTTGTTACCACAAAAACTAAACGTTGACATTTCAGAAAAAAAGCAAAGAGATTAAAATTTCAAAAATAAACAAGGATAAGATGTGTCAAAACTCTTGCGCTAATTATTCACGCAATCGGACAAAAGAATTAATATCAATATAATTATTATATAAGTTTTTTTTTTAGGTTTTCAGTTTTCACTTGGTTGCATTCGTACTTTTCGTAGTGACATTTAGCAGCATTATTAAATTTGTTATTTCTCATTACATTTACTAATAATTAAAGTGGTAATTATTATATTATTACTATTATTGCCTTGATTATGTTTTCATTTTATTTTCGTCTTTTTTGATGGGAATCCGATGGCAAAAATCTAAACATGTTTCCTGTTTTTCAAAATGCTTATTCAATTAAAATTTTGGTTTCTCTTAATAAAATAATATATAATTTAGGTTACAATTAAACTCTAAAATAGATTGTATGAATAATCAAAAGCAGTGGTTCCCAAATAGGGGTCCGCGGACCCCTAGGAGTTCGCGACAATGTTTCAGGGGGTCCGCGGACACTTTTAAGAAAGAAATTGAATATAGCCTACTGTAATTTTCTATGATATTTTATGCTCCAAAATTTAAATTTTAGAACCGTAAAACAATTAGTAGAAGATTCCAGTCCTTTGTTTTTGTTCAAACTAATTGTAACTGTAAAAGTAATTTGAAACTAATTGCTTTAAATCATGTCGTGTAGCAGATCTGTTTGTCAGCCGAACTGACTAGAGCGCAGCATCAACGCAGAACTGATCGCTCTGATTTAGTCAACGTATAAGCACTGTATAAGATAAAGCCGAGGCTGGCAAAATTAAGAAATAAACTTGATGTTGAGAGTGACTTCATAAGTGGACGCTCAAGTATTTTACAGAGTCGGCTACCGGGATAGCGTTGATATTTAATTTCACAATTGATGTTGTCCCCTGGCATTTTGTGAAGGGATGTGTGCAGACTTCGTTTCATTTAATTTTGTTTTGTAATTGTTTGCCCATTTTTCAATCGCATGTAGCGAATTCTGTATTAAAATCGTTGCTTCCACCGGACTTTTGTTTACAGCAAAGATTGCAGTATCATCAGCGTACGTAGCTTCAGTAACAATTACAACAGACAATCAACAACCAGTACATAGTATCTGACATTAACCCAATCTTGGTTAATAATAAATTTAATCTTTGATAAATTATTAGTTAATAGTACAGTGAAACTTGATATATTCACAGAAACTGTCATTTTAATTGATAAAATTTGTCTGATACTAAGGGAAAAGAATGTACTATTTGAAATTTAGAAAGCTGTCAAACAGTAAAATTGATAGGAATGAACGAACAGAATTCCATGCAGTCATTTGTCGCAGTAATTTATGCGTGTTATAATGCACTGTGTAAAATATGGTACCTATCGTCCTAGGTTTGAGTACAACAAGGGGTGCTACAAAGTATTATAATCAATTTATGCACCAAAAGAGATTTCCTAACGGAAATGCATATACATTTGTGTATAATGGAAGAGAATGCAGGAGGGGTTTATAGGAGAGAGAGTGTGTGAGGGGAAGCAGAGATCATCGATGGATACTATATGGATCGCGTGCTGACAGGAAAAGTGAACGGCAGAAAACGTTCCGAAGCACGTACAGATTCCTCCACCACAGGGGGGGGGGGGGAATAAAACGTTTGGCGCTAAGTTAACATGTGCTCTAAACGAGTCATTCAGTAAGTAATGAACTTGCCTTCACACGTTATAATTATTACATTTAGAACAGTTCTACTGAAAATTTGTGCTTGTGAAGATTTTATTATTATAACAGTTTGTCGTATATCTAATCTAATAAACTCAGGGGTAGCAAATGCTATAGAGTTTTTAATGAATAAAAATCATGTAGAATTTATTGAAGCCCAACTTTCCATTGAGTTTATAAGAATATTAGATGCATTGTTTTATTACTTCAATAGTAGGATCCTTATGTAGAAGACTCTAAAGTGACCGTAAAAAAAATGAGTACCGTGACACAAAAATGTTAGAAAAATGCCTAAAGTATTTAAATAATTAGATGGCATTCCATATTAAGACACCCAAATAAAACCCTTTGCGCTTGGGTTTATCAATAAATATTTATTCTATAACATATTTAAAAACTGTTTTATTGGATGAGTTACACTATAAATATATTTTGACTTACAAGTTTTCTTAAGACCACTTGGAACTCTTGTTCTCTTGTATTAGATCAAGTGGAGGACATAATATCAATCCTAATGTTAAACAGTTTTAGTGGGCCTTGAGGAAACTTATGTTCAGGAACAGTGTCCAGGTACCTAACAAAAGTAATTGTTTTGATTTTGATTTCATTAACCAAACTGTGCCACACTTTGCAATTAACCACGCACTTTGTCGCTGCAACTCAACAACTCCTCACAAAGTTTGGCTGGCAACATTTGATCATCCGCCTTACAATCCAAACTTTGCACCAAGAGAGTATCACCTTTTCAAGCATGAGAAATCCTTCTTTGATGGCCAACGATGTCAATCAAGCTGTTAATACATAGTCCAAATTACATGCGGGAAATTTCTACGACGATGGTATAAAACGTCTGGTGCGTCGCTATGAGAAGTGTTTCAAAAATGACTAAAACTATATAGAAAAGTAGCCAAAGGTGTGTACTTCAAACAGCAATAAAATCGTTTTCTATATATATTTTTAGTTACCTTTAACACCTTATCGGAACTCACCTTCTGAATAGCTCACGTACCTCATGGTTATCAGTGAACTGTACAAATTACGTACTCCTTTGTAAACAACTTTATTGGCTGAAACAATTGTCAACGTTTGTTAACAGTTTCCAGTCTAAGCCGGAATATATGTCGAGCAGTGTTCTTTTGGCTAGCGGACGAGCTCGAGTATAACTCGGGCCGTGTATTTGCTCGCATTACTGTCACATTACGGATACGTCTCGGGTTTAGTTATCACGAGATGCTTCCGTATCAACATACGTTTGTGTAAAATGCACTCTCGTTTTAATTTTTACTTCCATGTTCCATAAGAAAATGGAAGTATGCTGATGGCGAAAAAATCGTGTTTGGGATAACGGCTGAATCTGATTGTACTACACTCAAGACATAAAGAAAAGTCATTTTCCTAAAAGTGTGTGTGTGTGTGTGTGTGTGTTTGTGAAATTTTTTCTATTGCGAACGATAACTGCCGTAAATTCAAACAGAATCAAATAATTTGTGCCATGTGTTCCTGAGTTGTAGACGACTCAAGGACTATTGATTTTGGTGAAGATCGGTTAAGGGGAAGGGGTAGTTTACCTGCAACGTTTTATGTTTTAACAAGAGTAAAATACTTAATTTTGATAAGTAAAGTATACTGAAAACATAATCCACTGTAGAAAGGTAGATGAAATATCTATAAATGAAAAGGGTAGTTGAAGGGGAGAGGGGGTAATTTTCTGTAAATGGAAATGATCGTTGAAGGGAGAAGGGGATAATTTTTTGTATGTGTACTACGTTAGCGACAACAAAGAAGTAGTTGATAAAATTCCTTCCTAAGCTGTTTGGCCGTGGTCCAATGTTTTCTGCAAAGCCAGACGTTTCCCCAGCGCCATCGACTGCCATCGTCAGTGAAAATCGAGTGCGCTAACGTGAGGCGGTATACGTTAGTGGCCACAATACTGCGGGTAAGGCTTAAGAAAGAAGTAGTTTCTATGGAAATATTTCATTTCGAAAATGATTTTAAATATAAATCTTAGAAAATGGAAGTCATGTATGGTTCTCCATACCGATATTTATAAACATAATCGACTTTTAAACAGTTGATACAATTTGTTCGCAGCCCGTTTCTAACCTGTTTCGTTACGCGTTTATCATTAGTGTATGTCAACTTTTGCTATTCTAAATACAGTGAGCAAAGTATTAAACTCAACTCACACGTAAAGCCTTCAAGTTTGTCTGAATGTTTCCAATTGTGTCACACAGTTGACAATTTGCCTCTACAACCTGGCAGTTCCAACTTTTTTCTTTTATAAAAAATTTGTATTTTGAAATAACTAGTGTTATTTTATTTGCAGCTACATGTATATATTAATGTTATATTTAATAAAGTAATTTTTGAGTTTTTATTTCCTATATAAAACGAGTATACATGTCAAGAAATGTTAAGAAATACAGTACCAGGAAATTAAACAAAATTGGTCAGACTTGAAGGACTATACAGGTAACTGTTCACTAAGACTAGAAAGTGTTAATAAACATTGTGAAAAATTACCAAGTGGAATTCTGGAATTACCAACTAGAATTAAAGAACTGGAAGATTGAAGTCCGTCAAGGCATGCAGCTGAAAATAAAAAGGAATTACCACTTATATGTTTTTCTGTATGCAGATGATGTGGTTATGCTACAAAATAATGAAGCAGACTTACAGCGCTCTGTGTACAGACTACATAAACCGGGACGACAATACTGTAACCTCAAGATATCTACCAACAAAGTAAAGTGGTGGCTCACTACGGAAATTTTCCAGGACGCTCAAAGATTATAATTGAGGAGAAAGTATTGGAACAGACCTCAAGTTTTAACTATTTAAGTTGTAACATAAGTTTTACGTTGACAAAGATATACAAAATAAAGTCAATAAATCTCAACAGATATGTGGAACTATAAATAGAACACTGAAAAATAACACAAGACGTGAGACATAATTAAAACTTTACAAAACAATGGCTGTTCCAGTGGTATTATATAGCAGTGAATCCTGGTTTACAAACAAAGCGTTAAAAGCAACACAGAATCGGCAGAGTTCAGATTTTAAGAAACGTTAAAGGATGCACAAGAACGGATCATATAAAAAATGAAGATACACGGGGAGAATTACATGTATATAATCTAAATGAGAAAATTTAAGAATACAGGAGAAATTGGAGACAGGATTTAATTCGCATGGATGAAGATAGAATACCAGCAATTGTAAACCAGCACAAGCCTTCAGGGAGAAGGGATGTTAGAAGACAAACAAAGAAATGGTTCTAATAATGTGAAGTAGGGACAGGGACATTGCCCAATCCCTGAAGTGTATAAGAAGAAGAATTTCTGTCTTTTACCAAACCCAGAGGTAAATTTATATAAATTCAAAATTAAACTAAAAACCCGTTTATCCGAATCACGTATATCTGAAAATCCGGTTTATCCGAAACAATTTTTAGTAAATTTTAAAAATAAAAAAATGGATTTTCCTATCTCTGTAATATATATTTAATTGCGTAGACAAGGGATTCCACGTGAAATAAAATAGAAAATCAATAATCAGAACTAATTGGGATAAGGGGCACTCCGAATTATCGATTTGTTCGGATTTTTGAACATAAAGTATTATGTTCATATATTGTAAACATAAGATACTGTATATTGTTACGTATTATAACAGTACATTTCTGTGCAATTTTATAGTTCATTGTTTCACATTCGCTCTAAGTAACTTTTAAATTACTGTTATTAAACAAAGTTACTGTACTTATATATGTATTATTATTTAAATAGAAGTTTCGGTTTATCCGAAACGGGCGCGGTCCCATCGAATTCGGATAAACGAGTTTTTAGTGTACTACTAAAAACCGGGCTGTTAGGCCGTATTCGGTTGCTATTAAACGTCATTACGTCGGCAACGTTTCGATTCCCCGTCGGGAACCTTCTTCAGGCCGCTAAGAAGCGACAGAGTGTAAAAAGACAATAGTGGGAGATGCACGCCAAACACTACGAGATACCTGTATCAGGTATAAGTGCAACCAGAAACGTCCTAAAAGCCCGGTTTTTAGTAGTAATTTTGAATTTATTGACACCGGTCGTCCGAGCTTCAGCCAAAACTTAAAGTTACATACAGTACTTTATCTGAAGATACCCAGAGAGTTGTATTCTTCAGTAACCAAGAGCGGTAGCCTTTGTTGTTATACAACAGTGACCAGACCTATTTTGCTAAGTCGTTTCCTTGTTTATTAAAATATTAATCTGACTGCTTTCTTTTGAAAATCGCAAAGTTCATTTTTTTCTTATCGCAAAACTTCAGTTAATGTTACAGGGGAATTGTAGTCCAGATTTTCCTTGTACCAGATTGTGGCATTGTAAAAACAATTCAAAAAGTTTTTATACGAGCGTCGGTGGTATAAGTATGTCTGCTTCGCTGACTGCCGACCACTGACTGTGATAACGTCAACATGAAGGCTGCCCTGGTGCTTCTGTGTCTGCTGATTGTGCTGATTGGAGTCGGCGATTCGTGTTCGGAGAGATATAAATATGTAAGCTTGCAAAAGTAATTTATATGTGTAAGATCTCTAACTTACCGACGATATCAACGCGGATAGATAAACAGCTTGTTGATTGGACCACATATTCAATTTTCAAAAGGTTACATTTGTTATACACGGAGTTGCTCAAAAGTAATTTGACACAATTAAATTCAAAACAAATAAGATAAATATTGTTTACATAATAACAACATTTTAAAATGTCTTTTATAGTTATCGATAAAATAATTTTTGTTCTTAGATTTATTTAAGAAACGTGTACAGTTTGTGGTTGTACTTAACTGATACAGGTATCGAGTAGTGTTCGGCGTAAATCTGCCGCTATTGTGTTTTTACTATCTGTCGCTTCTTAGCGGCCTGAAGAACATTCCCGACGGGAATCGAAACGTTAAATACGGCCTAACAGCCAGGTTTTTAGTAGTAACTTTGAATTTATATAACTTTACATCTGGACTTGGTAAAAGACAGAAATTCTTCTTCCTCTACACTTCAAGGATTGGGCAATAACCCTTTCCCGACTTCACGTTGTTAGAGCCATTTTTTTGGTGATCTTCTTATATCCCTTCTCCCTGAAGATTTGTACTAGTTTACAATTGCTGGTATTCTATCTTCATCCATGCGAATTAAATCCTGTCTCCATTTTCTCCTGTATTCTTAAATTTTCTCATTTAGAGTATATACATGTAATTCTCCCCGTGTATCTTCACTTTTTATGATTCCTTCTTGTGTATCCTTTAAAATTTTTTTAAAATCTGAACACTGCCGATTCTGTGTTATTTTTAACTCTTTGTTTGTAAAATAGGATTCACTGCTATATAATACCACTAGAACAGCCATTGTTTTGTAAACTTTTAATTATGTCTCACGTCTTGTTTTATTTTTCATTGTTCTATTTAAAGTTCCACATATGTGTTGAAATCTATTGACTTTATTTTGTATATCTTTGTCAACGTAAAACTTATATTACAACTTAAATAGTTAAAACTTAAGGTCTGTTCCAATACTTTCTCCTCAATTATAATTTTTGAGCGTCCTCGAAAATTTCCGTAGTGAGCCACCACTTTATTTTGTTGGTAGATATCTTGAGGTTACAGTATTGTCGTCCCGGTTTATGTAGTCTGTACACAGAGCGCTCTAAGTCTGCTTCATTATTTTGTCGTAGACCTACCTATAACCACACCATTTGCATACAGAAAAACATTTACGTGGTAATTCCTTTTTCATTTTCAGCTGCATGCCTTGACGGACTTCAATCTTCAGTTCTGCAATTCTAGTTGGTAATTCCAGAATTCCACTTGGTAATTTTTCACAATGTTTATTAACAGTTTCCAGTGTCAGTGTATAGTTACCTGTATAGTCCTTCAAGTTTAGCCGATTTTGCTTACTTATCTTACTGTTCTTACTATACTTTGCTTACTTTTGCTGGTATTGTATTTCTTAACATTTGTTTACATGTGTACTTGTTTTATACGTAGGTAAAACTTAGAATGGCCCCGTGAAATTGTTTGAGTACATTTTAAAATAATATGAGCGTTCTCGGATAGAACTATTGTGTTACTTTTTTTTTGTCCTAACAAAATAAGACTAATGACTTTAAGTACTTAATATATATTTCTTAAAAATCTGTCTCTGCCCGCCTAAGATAATATAGTGAGATACTGATTAATTTTGGTTTCCACAGACACCCTAGGATCTTACTTAGTCGCCCGCGATTGTACTTCCGTCTAACGAATGCACTTTCATCAACTTCGACAGATTGCCCTACGGCACAATTTTACAAACATTTTCAACCAGCCAAACAACAAGAATTTCTCTGAAAGAATGTATTAATATTCCTGCCGTAGGTTGTGACAAACCAGTCTCCCGTACATGCTTTTTCACTCTACAGTTTTTTGCTCCACATCCTCCAATCAAGTTTCCATTTTGCCCGTAATTGAAAGCATGTTTCTTCCACACTTTACGCAGTTAGTTGACTTTTTCTCATAAGCTACCAGCCTTCAGCACAGTTTTTAAGACCTCTCGTCAGTACATAATGGGCCAATGAATCTGTACTGTTGAAATCCATCTCGCTGTTCAGTTTACCGCTTAAAATTTGATGTAACAAAACGCACTGGCACTGGACTACACTCTGTAGTTTTAATGCTCTACGCTCCAAGACGACACGGTGTTAGTTGAACACTGTACACCGACTAAATGAAATGGCCTTTAAGAAACTAGACGTGACCACGTTGGATGGGGGTTTCTTTAAATATGTATGAATAGACGACTTGCTTACGTGCAATAAAAGTAAACAATAGGCGACCCTTTCTAAGGTTGTTAACGTAGTAGGCAGGTAGTCTGATACGATGGCCCCGTCAAGTTTCGAAAACCCCTTTTTGCTTTAGTTAACGTCGTGTGGTGAGAGTAAGTAACTTTGTGAGTCGTTTACATTGACATAGTTTGTTGTTCATAAAACTTGTTTACATTATCACTAAAACAATTAATTGTCACGTTATAGGACAAAAATATATAATTGCTTTCATGGTACCAAATTTGGGAGTAAAAAAATTTAAACCTGGCAGTCGTGGGACTACCGGTAGACATGGAATCATGGGCAGACTTGTGCTTTGGGAAGGAATAAAGGGTTGGTTAAATAAACAGCTCTCATCGTCTTAATGTTCTCATCGTCTGTTTTCTTGCTAGCTAGCCGTACGCTCGATCTGAGTCGCTTTGGGGGCACGCCGGATGACCCAGGTATCAGAGATTCGGGCCGCTTGGGCGCTGACGGGGTTTCGTCAATCTTCAAATGGTTGCCATTTTTTAAGTTCTCGGCCGATTTCTTTGATTTTAGTCTCAGACGATAGGCCTGTTGATGCTCTGCATATGATTTGCCGGTTTTCGGTTTGATATTTTTGGTTCGAGTTTTATCGCGATTTTTAAGTCGAGGCATTTCAAATTTTTGAGTTCAAATGTTGTTATTATTTTCTGTGAGTGCTTCTGGTACTCGCAATTGGTGTTATTGGAGAGATTTAGTTCTGAGGATCACAACGCACTTTGTATTTTTGCGATCGGACTTGTAGTTCCCGAGATATTTAAGTTTAAGTGGAGCAATTTAGAAATGTTCGGCGCAAAAACACCCTCACGCAGACAAAGCCTAGAGGCGACTGAAGTCAGTTGTCAAAATTCTCAGTACTATTGGTGGATGGGGGCCGAGTGACTCGATCACCTGACACCTGGTTTGCTGGGATTGGTTGAGCGGTTCGTGAGATAGTGGTATGCCGAAAGTACATTTGAAACATAACGGTCGATTTTCGCGAAAGGTGCGAGTAAGACATTACATACCTATGGATTCCATGTCAAAATTATTTAAGCATGTCAAATTAAATTATTATTTTTGTATATATTTTGTGTGTTTTCGACGTTGAGTGCTTTCAAAAATTGTGTCATGTTTTGTATTGATTTGTATTTGTTCAGGTATTAGTTTGTTTTGTGTTTTATGTTTGTATATTTGTAAATTTTCCCAAATGTTCATTATGGTGCCTTTGTGTGGTATGTGTTTTATTAGTGTCATGTTGGTTATGTTTGGGAATTCATGTCCAGTGTTTATTGCATGTGTGGCCAAAGTAGATTTGTATATTTCTGTTTTTTGTATGCATTTAGGTGTTCAAAATAAGGTTTTTTCAGTTGTTTTTTTGTTTGTCCTATGTAACATTTATTGCAATCTTGGCATTCAATTTTATAGGTACCATTGGTTGTTGTATTATTTTTGTGTGTGGCTTATTTAGTTTTTGTAGCTTATTTTTGTTAGTTTTGTATGCTATTTTTATATCTGTGTTCCTAAACAGTTTTGTGAGCTTTGTCATTTTATTATTTATGTATTTCAATGTTGCCCATTTTTTATTGTTGTTATTATTTTTGTTTTGTTCATTTTGATTAATTCTTAATTGTTCAGTTTTTATTTTATTTTCTATTTTGTTTACAGTGTTTTTATTATATAAATTTTTACAAGCAATTTGGTATACTATATTTCTTTTTTTGTCTATTTCTTGTTTGTTTAAGGGTATTTTGTACATTCTGTTAAATAGTGAATAGAATGCTGCAATTTTATGTTGTGGTGGGTGGTCAGAATGTTAGGCATAATGATGTTGGTGGATGTTGGTTTTCTGTATATTGCATATTGTAGGTGGTTATTGTATCTTGTGATGGTTATGTCTAAATAGTTGATTTTGTTGTAATTTTCTTTTTCTTCTGTGAATTGTATTTTTGGATGTATGTTATTGAATTGTTTTAATATGTTATCTCCATTTGTATTTTTATTACTTGATACATATAGCCCATCATCTACATATCTTATCCAAATTCCATTTGGATCAAAGTATTTTATAATATTTTGGTGTCTATATGTTGTAAGAATATTTCTGCTATTATGTTAGGTAATGGAGATCTCATTGACAATCCTTCTTGTTGTTGATAAATTTTGCTATTGAATTCAAAATAATTTTGTAGTAGTATTAGTTGGAGGATATTTTTTATTTCACTTACATATTGTGTGTCTTTATTTTGTTCTTTAAGTTTGCTTATTTTTATGTCTATTGTTTCATCAATTAGAATGTTGGTGCACATATTTGTGATGTCATATGATGTGAAAAATGTGTTTTCAACTATATTTATTACTTTTAGTTTGTCTGTTAATTTGTACGTATTTTTTATGTTGTGATACTTATTTGTTAGATGGTTATAATAGCACAAAAACTAAAAAATCAATATTTCGGATAATAGATCGTAAACTAGATACATCATTTGTCTTTACATAAACACATTTTTTTATTACAAAATCATTTCTAACATACTGTTATATAATTACAACAACCTGTATACTGAGGTGTAGTTGATTACTAAGGCTAAAAATCACTGAATTGAAACTGAGTGTAATGTTAATGAAAACCAAAAGTTAATTTAAATAATAAATGTTATAGTTTAATGAGAAACACTGTACTATAAAATTAATTAAAAAACAGACATTCGGTGACAGAGACTTCCGTTGACACAGTTTGTTTATCAATTGCAAAAGTGTTTATCGAAGTTATCAATTGTAAATATGTTTATTGTTTCTTTGTTTATCAATTGTAAGGCTGTATGTGTACATCGTTTATTTATTACTGTACAATAATGTAATAATTTACAGTATAATATTTTTTATGTTTAAGAAGTATCCAATACGCCTACACGTGTCCAATACATTACTGAACAGTATAGTACAGTACATAATTGTACTTTTTATTGAGTTCGGATAATAGATCGTTCGGTTAATGGATGTTCGGATAATCGATGCTCTACTGTACACATTTCTACTATTTAATTTTGGTGTACTATGAGTCTTACAATGCAGTTTTCCAGTAACGGCCATACTGTAACTTAAACGTAACAAACAAAATGGAACCTGAGACAAATTACAACAATCGTGAACAAATTGACTTTTTTGTTGTGAAACAAAATTGATTATTTGCTAATTCATTCGATAAGTAAACTGACGCACGTTTCATAGATTATACGTTTAATTAAGAAAGTTGTGTTAGTGGTTATAATCACAAACAGGATTATTACTGTTGCACACCACTATAGAAAAATTATTCCGATTAGCGCTTTCAAGCTTCTCAGCTCATCGTCAGATCGGAAATAACGACGTTTGTAACGGAACGATTATACGTTTGTATTTATAAACATGACGCACTATTGTATCAGTAGAGGTTTATAATATAAATCGAAACAAAATCGATTATTTTTTAAATGATTTACAAACCTCAAACTATAAAGATATTTTCTGTGAAACGCGCGTCTTGTTAAATTAAAACGACAAAGAAAAAAAAATTGTACTTCTTGCAGAATCAATTATAATTTGATATTATATAAGTTGTGCAAAAAATTCAACAAATCGGGTGCAAACAAATGTAGAATTGTTATAAATACATTAAAATTGACCAAGCAAAGCGAGTTCTCAGCTTTTACTCGACTGATTAGCATTCATCTGTCTGTCTATCTATCAGTCTGTCTGTATATACGGTCTGTCTATCTGTCTGTCTACTCTGTGTATTGGACAGTTGTAGCAGAACTTGAAACTTTGGAATTTTCAAACTATTTAAATGAATTAAAATCTAGGGGTTAAGGAACGGATTATTTTGTGTTGGAAGAATTCAATAAGTATATGTATACTGGGTTGGAAATGAAATGAGCTTACAAAATTTGTATTGTTGTTTGTGTGTATAGTATATGAATTTATAAAATGTCAATGTTGTGTCGTATTGTTTTGTTTAAGTGTGAGAATTACTGCAAGACATGTTATTATGCTCGTCTCTTGTATTGAATATTGTTGATGTAAGCCGGAAGTAACCACCATACTTAATACAAACTTTCGGCATGTACACGTTCCGTCGGACCTTGTTGAGGTTGCCCTTATTTGTTTAAACTTGTTGTATATACTTGCACTATTTGAAGCATATCGTGTATATACTTGTTGTATAAACTTGTTGTATATACTTGCACTATTAGAAGCATATCGTGTTGTCCAATGATTTTCTAGCTGGTATGTGTTCCCATGGGGGGTTGTGAGCAACTAAGTGTCATGCGCTCATGATAGCTGAGTTACCCTTCATGTCTGTATATAACGGATTAATTTTTTTTAATGAATGCGGTAATGGTCGGACACGCGACTCGATCATGGATTAGGAGTTGTGAATTTTGGTGATAATTCTTATTTGCAAAATTCGGTCTGGTAATTATGTTTTGGACCAGTCTGAGAAATATATACTTGTTTGTTGTACATCGTGTGGTATTTATTTGAGTTTTATATACGTCTGTTTGGGGTATGTCATTTGCACGATAACTTTTGATCATGACAACCGATTTTGATCCTACACAACCCTGTTCTTTTTAAAATAGCTTTTCAAAAATAGGGTGGTGAGAGGCAAAAATGGCAAAAATTTTAAGAAAATTGCAAAATTCATGTGGTACATCGGATTATACCAAAGTGTGAATATAATGTCCATTTTTAAAAATTAAAATCTTTTCGGAAGTGAGGGTCAGAAAAGTGGGCGAAAAATTTGATAAAATTAAAACCATTCACTAGGGGTATCAAATTAACGGGGAATTTTTATTGTCATCTAAGTGTAATGTTAGGTTGTAAAAACTTGAAAATTTTTAAATCCCAGGCCTTAAAAAAGTGATTATTATTATTATTTTTAAGGCTGTAGAATGTCTACACATTTTCCGGATCCATAGATTCGAGAAGTGATTAAATTCTCATCTTCCACTGCTGCCTGTCCATGAAAAGATCTTCTTCAATGTTTCGGTCTCTCAGTCTAGTCTGAATTTCTTCTATCCAGGTGATAGGTAGTCTTCCTCTTTTCCTTCTTCCTGGTGGGATCCATTACATAACTCTCCTTGAGAACCTCTCCTATGTCATTCTTTATTTTTAAAGTGATTATACGTTTTAAAAAATTTGTCCATCAGTGTGTTATACTGCAAGGAATTTTAACACGAATACTGATGTATAGAAGGTTTAGTATATTTTGTAAGTCCACAAAATAAATAGCTGGTTGTGGAAAAAGGCTTTTTGTAATTTTGCGTGATTGCAAAATTATTTTCTAATACCAAAATTTAAGTAATAATAAATACACGTCTTCAAAAATAGTGAGTGAATCCCGCTGCTCACAGAGCGTACTACTAGTCATGGTAAATACAATTATTTCACTTGCATTGTTTTTTTTTAGACCGACCAATATGGTCGGACTCGGGCTGTTTTGGAGACTAGCTCCCTTCAGCCATGTGGGTATGGGATTTTAGGGGAGACGTACGCCAGCTGACCGGGCCGTTGAGAGGGTGGAGGCACGAAGTTGGGAGAGTATTGAGAGAGTATTTGTGAGTTATATTGTGTGCGAGTGTTGTGGGTAGCCATATGCGAGCGGGATAAGTAGATGGATGTGGCCATTATAGTTGTTTGGTGGCATCCTTATTAATTCATTTTGTTTTGTTTATTTCTTCTTCGATGTTCTTTTTGGGGGGGGGCCAAGACAGGGACGTATGTGACGCAGGCTGCCTAAGCTCTTAGGTGGCGACAGGGTGACGTCAAGGGAGGCGGAAGGAACAGATTTGAGGATTATAAGCGGGGACGTAAATGTGAGGAACTAGAGTGTGTTTTCATGTGGTGAAGCGAAGATAGGGCTTAGAGTTTTAGAGTGTGGGGGAATTTAGCAATGTGTTGAGTAGTTAGGCTGCTTGAGTGTGTCTAATCGCTACCGCCGGGGAGAAATGAGTCATTGGCGAGGGATTGGTATGCATTGTTTAAGTGTCTTTGACGCCGGCGGAGGGGGAGGCGATGGGGAGGGTCATTGGCTATTGTATGGAGGCGATTTATTAAGTAGGAAGGTCTGCTTGTGTTGCGGGTATTTCTATTAATTGAAGGGACTATTGATTGTATGGAAGTGCGGCGGGAGGCTGTGCGGGAATACTTCCAGTTTAACTTAACGAGGAAGGAGTCTAGGTCAGGGAAGCGGGTGTTTAGCGCATACAGACCTGCATTGGGGGTCTTTGTGAGGCGTGGTAGGCGGTATATGAGTCTTAGGGCTCGTCGTTCTGTGACTCGGTGGAGATCTGGGTAGGCAGGGGAGGCGGTAAGGAGAACTGGGTGGGAATACGTGATGATAGGACGGATGCAGGTAGTGTAGATGCGGCCTAGTAAGTCGCTGGAGCAGTGGTTTAGACGGCTGAATGTTCTGAGAGAACGGAGGCGGGTACGGGCGATGGTCGTTGTTCTTTTGATATGTGGTCGCCAGGTAATTTGGGAGTCAAGCGTGACTCCCAGATATTGGCAATCACGCTTCGGGCGTATTGATGGTGGGCCTACGCGGACTGGTGTTTTATAGAAATGAGCCATGTTGCGTCTGGTAGAGTTGAAAACACAGAGTTGGGTTTTGTCCGCGTTTACATTTATTCGCCAAGTGTTACAGTAGGCGAAGAAAGGCTCTAGGATTTGTTGTAATTTGGTGGTGACTTGCCAGTGTGCGCCTGCTGTATCATGTGCGTACTGGGCTAGGCCTGCTGATGGGTAGGGTAGAGTTGGCGGGGGGGAGGGGTGTCTTTAGTAAAAATAATATACAGTAACGGGCTAATGGCGGAGCCTTGGGGGACACCGGCATTGAGGTGGAAGGGTGCCGAGAGATGCTGACGGACTCGGACTTGTGCCGTGCCGCCATCCAGGAACTGGGAGAGCCATTTGATGATGGTTGGGGGAAAGTGACATCCGAGGATCTTAAAACGGAGGCCATTGTGCCAGACAGAGTCGAAGGCTTTGCGGATGTCGAGTAGGGCTAAGATGGTCGGGCGTTTGCGGGCCGAGTTGTGCTGGATGGCGCTGATAACCCGAACTAGTTGGTCATATATGTTGTAGCCTGGGCGGAATCCGCCCTGGGTACTGGGGAGGACGCTATGAGTTTGCAGGTGGGGATGTATCCTGGCGACGAGGATTTTCTTGAAAAGCCTAGAGATTGCAGGGGTAAGGGAAATCGGGCGATAGTTCGACGGGAGGCTGGCGTTTTTGAGAGGTTTGGGGAACATGAGGACATGGGCGTGTTTCCAGGCCCGCGGGACGTAGCCGACGAGGAGACTTGCAGTATATAGATGCGCTAGGGCTATGTCACAGTACTGCGACAAAAGACAGGTTCACCAGTTAACCGCAGTACTGTATCAAAAGACAGGCCACTTCCACTTGACCCCATGAGGGTTGATCCCCCCGGAGGGACACAAGAAACTAAAGATTCTACGAGGATTCTTTTGATACAGTGCTGTGGTCATACAATGAAGACTAAACATTCGAAGCATTCGGATTTGGGTAAAAATTCCTTTCAGCCTCACATGTTGATCCCTTTTATGGGCCTGGGGCAACAAAGTACAAAAACTTAGCCTCCAGCTAAAACAATTAGACATGAAACAGCTGTTTGGTTGCCCAAAATATCTCATTACGCATGCGTAGCTTTAACGCGTTGTTTTGGACAAATTAATTTGTGTTCAGGACACCGCCATTGATGGGATATGATATGGTTGTCTGTCATGGTTGAACACCACACACCACACATCCTGCACTGCCTTCCCTGACTACACTACCATCAGCGCGAACGGTTTCATGTGTAACTATTTCATCTGTACATTCAGATTTCAGTTAAAATTCACTTTAATCTGATACCTGACATGGATTTTTGCCCATTTATCAAATCTTCTTGCATTTTTTGGGCACGAACGTTCAAAAATTTTGAATGTTTAATAAGTGAAAACTATATATGGATTGCGGTTAAAATTCCTTTCAATCTGATACACTACATGGAATTTTGCAACTTTTTTAGACTTTTCACACCCTCTCATATTTTAGACAACTCCCACCCCCTTTATTTTGGGAAGGGACCAATCTGAAAAAAATAGAGTTGACTAGGTTAAACGTATGGATAATGGATACGCATGCTAATTATTACGAAAATCGGTTGATATATTGTAACGTTACATATAATTAACCCAATACCAACATAAAATAAACTAATTATAAAAATATACAACACAATGGGAACATTAAAGAAGAACCTAGGACGCATAGTGACTAATTTACGGGAATGAAAGAAATTATTATTAACAAATAATGTATTACAGAAGAAATGAAGACACACGACTAAAGACAAGACAACGTTGACCCAAATACCCAATAGATCAGACAGTGAGAAGAAGACAGCAACATCCATTACAAGAGATTTATTAAGGATGATAATAGAATCAGTGCGATTAGGGAAAATAAAATGGATTCAACTTCAAGAAGAAATAAACAATGACAAGAATAAAATAAATAATGAGAATATAAATTATTGATAATGATGGAGAAAAAGGAAGTGATTTAAAAGCTGAATTAAAACCCTATGCTATAACATGACACTGACATCAAAGTATTAATAAATTAAATTCAATGACTTGACAATATAACCAGAACTCAAAGGTAAAACAATGATGGTAGGGAAAATAATGGGGAAAGTGAATATAAGAATTGTAAATGTATAAATTAAGAATGTATAAAGATAACAACTAAATGATGTCCAAAAGAATAGTTCAATATATAAGGTAAATATAAAATTATTAGAGAAAACTATTAGCCAACAATAATATTGAGATAGTCACAAAAAAGAAACATCTAACTCTAAATAATAAAAACTAGCACTAATACACGTGAAGAAGTCAGTACTGTGCCGTACTTCTTTCGGCGCTTGGTTAAAACGCGACGCTCGGTTGCATGGGCGGGTATCATTTCTTTTAAAAACTGGCGCGTTCTCGACGTCATTCAATGCTTAGGTATCGCGCGTCGTGTTAACAGTTACAGCAGATCTCGACCGAACGATACCCCACAACGTTTTCTGGTGAGAACAACCCACCTGAAGTTGAAGAAGTCGTCGGCGAAGCTGTGCCCTAACCGTTTCACAACACTCTGTCGCTTTTTGTGGCCTGAAGAAGATCCCCGAGGGTGAGATACGAAACGCTGTCGAGAATATCGCTGTTATATAGCAACCGTCCACAGCCTAACAGCCTGGTTTGTATAATCATTCTGAGTATAAATTTAACTCCTTAAATTCGTAGTGAACGTCGATCAATGAATTTTTCGGTGAAGGATTTGTGAGGATCCGTGAAAAATATAACACAAATTTTAACACAACAGAACAAGTATTTCAATGAACGTGTTTGTGTATGTGAGTGTGTGAGCGTGTGTGCGCACACGCGTGTGCGTGCGTATGTATGTATCATTGTATATGTGAAGGAGTTTAGATAGTTCGTTTAAATCTATAAATGTTTTCTTTAAGACACTGAGAAAATTATAATATCACAGAACTTAATTTATACACTATTACAATTTAAATTACTCAAAATGGAATGGTATTTTTAATTAATTATAAAAGAATAATCAACAATTAGGTTTCAGAATTGGTACAGAAAACGTTTATACACATTTAATATTCATGTTTAATATGGTAACCAAATCACTTGTACGAATTAATAAAAAGTATTTACCTTAAATTATCCGCCGTGTGATTTCTTGTGCTTCATCTATGACGCGTTTCAGAGCATATGCTCCATCATCAGATATTAAAAATGTAAAACTATCACTCTTGCGAGATCGTTAAGAAGTTAAAATGTCATTGTACATTGGGGCAGACTGGGAGAGGTTTCCTTAAACGATTTCGAGAACATTTACCTAAGAATATAAGAAACATTGACAACATCAAATGAAATTACGCCCGACACCTGACTTCACACAATCATAATTACACAGATTTTAGTTCCAATTTAATACCGTTACATGTATGTAAGAAGGGCCGTTTCATGAATGCCTTGGAGGAATTTCAAATTTACAGTGCATATGCAAACCCAAGGAGTCGCGATATCGTGTTAAATGACCACCTCAACTTTGTTTCCAACCGATTGAACGATACCGCCTTGAGTCTGCTTGCTGGGGCTACGATAAGGTAGCAACTGCTCAGTGGCAGAATGGACTTGATCGGGTGCGCACCCAAATCCGCGTACGGTTCATATGCGAGTTTTGACATTTTAACTTCTTAACGATCTCGCAAGAGTGATAGTTTTACATTTTTAATATCTGATGATGGAGCATATGCTCTGAAACGCGTCATAGACGAAGCACAAGAAATCACACGGCGGATAATTTAAGGTAAATAATTTATTAGTTTATACACATACCAGTTAACATATAGCATAGTAAAATATACTGTAGCCAAATACAGAATAAGGAATGTTAAATTATGTAATTATTAAGAGTTATTTTTAACATTTTTTTGTAACCTAGTAGTGAGTGAAACCTTTATTTTTGTGTTGTTCTGTTGTTCACTGAAACATTTAAAACATTTGTTCGGTTCTTTTTGACATTTCTTTTGTATTCATACACAGGTCCTGATGAAGACAATAAACATTATCGAAACGTCGACACAAATAAGTTAAAATTTGTGTTATATTTTTGACCGGTCCTCACGAACCCTTCATCGAAAAATTTATAAATTTACCGTACAATATTAAACGGTACTTATGAGTTGTGATGTGTTTCAGTGCCGTTTCATTCCGTGCTGTGCTGGTCTGCAATGCAGTTCTTGGTTTCAATGCATATAGACTAATCCTAGGATATGCATACACTCAACGAGGACCACCAAACTTTGAGGGGAAAACTGGCCGACACAACACATGGATACTGCTTGCTATGGAATTGTTTTGTATCGATTAAACGAGTTCATTTTGTATTAATTGGAAAATTGGCAATGTCTTCAATACTGTAGTACTGTAGTTTTTATTAATAAAAGTAATACTCCACATATGTGTGTGTGCTATGTTAATTTTATAAATAGTAAATGAAAATAAAAGATATAATGTAAAAAAATTATTGTAATAAATTCATACGCATGTCATTCTTCGAGTAACGTATACTTTCTACCCGCAAGTTAATACTTTCAATAAACTTCTACTAATAACTTTCCTATGCATTACCTTACATTAGTCTGTTCTGATTGATTTATTTCATATACTGATAAAAACTACCAAACTCTTATTAGTAGATTTCGAAATCACACATATAAACAAAGTCCACTTGTTCACTATACTAATTAGCTTACACTCAGAAAGCGTTTTTGAACCGTTCAGCTCAAATTCAGTTCGTCTGAATGAATGTAAATTTCCTCGGATCTAAAGTTGAACGCTGAAGGGCTCCAAAACGCATTTCCGAAGCATGTAATTTAGCGCAACAACTGGTTTCTATGTTTATGATTTATTTCATAATAAATTTGTTTTTGTCACTGGAGTTGACATACAGCACAAGATTCCAGATTAAATATGTAATCAAATTAACTTAAAATCAGTTTTCTCAAACACCTTTTTTCTTGTAACTGGAAAGCCTATATTATCTATCTATATACAGGGGAGCTCATCTACATGTAAAAATAAGAAAAAAAGTTCGTATAAACAGAGGTCCGAAAAAGGTTCGTTAGCGAATTACGGCTCGCGAACCAATTCGCACTGATTTCTGGTCCCACGGTAAAATGGCGCCATACTGAAATCCGTGGATTATAAAGTAAAGGGCAAATTTGGTGGCTTCTTATAATCTTTGATCTGAAAAATTGAATAAAAGAGGTCCCAGATCTCTATCTTAATTAGTTTTTAAGAAAAACTGGGTAAAACACAAAAAAGTGGAATGAAAAAACACAGATGTTTAGACTTGGAATAAAATAACTTCGTTAATTTGCTAATAAACAAATAAAAACGTCTGAGTAATTTTGTAGAGAATTTAGTTATGAGAAAACAGATATGTATAATGTCTATTAAAAGTAAGGACAAATTTGAGAAATTTGACATTAATTAAAACCAAAACAGACCAAAATGCGCCAGAAAAGTGTCACAATTTAGAGGAATGGCATTGTAAACTTTCGAAACACCTACACTTGGGCAGACAAAAACCCACGAGACTGCCCCCAAGACATGACCAACTTACTTTTTCATTTAATGTGTGGTGCGGTCTTCTTGGTGATAATCTCTTAGGCCCGTTTTCTTACTACCAAGGCTTAATGGAAGACAATACTTACATTTTCTTCAAAAGACTCTGATGGAAATCTTGGAAGATATTCCACTTGCAGATAGAGTGCAGACGTGGTTTTTGAATGCTGGTGAATCTGATCACTACTGTCGTGATTTGATGAACCATTTAAATAATACATTCGGTAAGCGATGGATTTATAGGTACTGAATACAAATCCACACCGTTACACCGTTCGCCACCAAATTTTGCAAAGGTAACCTTTGACACAAGGCGAAAAATACTGTTTAACATGGAATTTGGTATTTCGCCCCTTTCGCACGATTTACGACCTTATAATTATGCCTTTTTGTTGACGCATATAAAGATGTCAACATCACCATGGAGACCAGAATTAATTACCATAGTAACAAGTAAATAAACAAATGATATTTAGCGGCATCGGAAGTGTACCTTTATCCATTCCTGCAGTTTTTAATGTTTTTGATATGCGATTGTATCGATTGTAATTTTGTAAACACATACGTCTATATATTTTGTAATTGTCTTAAGCGATTATATAATTTATATTTATACGTATTTCTGATATGCAATGAATAAGTAGTGAATTATGTTAAGTATGCCTACTACTACTAAAGATTTCAACAACACCATGGAGACCAAAATTAATTACCATAGTAACAAGTACATAAACAAACAAAAGCTATTTAGCGGTATCAGAACTGTACATTTATCCATTCTTGTAGTACATTTTCGTTGTTTTATATAATATGCGATTGTATCGATATATTACGATGTGGAAAAGAAGAAGTATACTAATTTTAAATTGTCCTATTACTTAATGCAAAGCGAAAATACGTGTTGTTTTCATTTGTGAGTTAGGTGATAACGTTTTTGGTTTTTAGTTTACTACTGAAATAAATAAAAGCAATGGTTGAGGAAAACATAACGTTTAATTGAATCCTTAAATTCGTAGTGACCGTCAATCAATGAATTTTTCAGTGAAGGGTTAGCGAGGATCAGTCAAAAATAACATATATTTTATCTTATTTGTGTCGACGTTTCGACAATGTTTATTGTCATCATCAGGACAATTGTTGCTGACGCCAAACACACACAACTGTGAGTCACTAGGAGAAAGGTACTAGCAAAAGTGAATACCTTGGAAAAAGGAACTAGAAAAAGCGAATAACTTGGTAAAACAAGCTAACAAAAGTGAATAACTCAGAAAAAGAATGTTTGTACAGTGACGTTTTCAGAAAACTATAAAGGAATCCAAGGGTTTAAAGAAAGCGATATAATGGAAACAAAGGCTCTCTGGGCAAAAGGAAAAGAAGAAAGAACATAATGGATTTGTGAAGACATTATTTTACTGGAAGGCGAAAACGTTGAGAAAAAATGTAACATGTTAAAACATTTTATGAGTTTCATAATTTGCCAAAATAGAAAAAAGTAATAACAACAAAATTATAATTTTTCTGTAATCTCTCTCTCTCTCTCTCTCTCTCTCTCTCTCTCTCTCTCTCTCTCTCTCTCTCTCTCTCTCTCTCTCTCTCTCTCTCACACAAATACATTTATTTGTAACATACAACGTACACACGCTATTTTTGTTTTGTTGAAAAAAGTCAGCTGTGTGTTGTAACAGAAATGTGGTATGTTGCGTCTGAAAGGGGGGGGGGGAGATCGTTTAACATTATCCCACGGACTGAAGTCAGAAGAAAACCTAACTTCGCCACACGCTGGACAATGTGAGAATGTGAAGTCACCCTTTGTTTCGCTACCCCCCCCCGCAAAAAAGTTATTACAATTCCGCCATATTTTATTTGTGAAAAATGTTGTAGAACTGAATATTATGAGTATACTCGACAGAATAGTCCAGTATCGGCTGAATTGGTGGGAACATCTTTGTCGAATGAATGATTGCCGCATCCCCAAACAACTATGGAACTATAAGCCGAGAGGGCAGGGAGGTGGGGACGTCCGACGAAGCGCTGGAGTGAGCGTATCGATACCGGAACAAACCATTCTTCGTTTAGTCCTTGAAGATGATGTTGACAAATGATGTATTTTGTATATCTAATCCACGTTTTTATATTAGAAACTCTATGATTTATATTATTTTAATAATAGTCTTTTATCTAATTCTTCCTCTTCTGCTTCATCATCATCATCATCATCATCATCATCATCATCATCATCATCATCATCATCATCATCATCATTTGCTTCTCCTCCTCCTCCTCCTCCTCCTCCTCCTCCTCCTCCTCCTCCTCCTCCTCCTCCTCCTTCTTCTTCTCCTTCTTCTTCTTCTTCTTCTTCTTCTTCTTCTTCTTCTTCTTCTTCTTCTTCTTCTTCTTCTTCTTCTCCTCCTCCTCCTCCTCCTCCTCCTCCTCCTCCTCCTCCTCCTCCTCCTCCTCCTCCTCCTCCTCCTTCTTCTTCTTCTTCTTCTTCTTCTTCTTCTTCTTCTTCTTCTTCTTCTTCTTCCTTCCATTATTATAGCTATTATTATTAATATTATTGTTATTATTATTATTATTATTATTATTATTATTATTATTATTATTATTATTATCAATTTCAATAATATTAAATATTTTTTATTTGTTATTATTTTTGTCTCGTACACTTGGGTGGGACGGCGGTCAATTGCGACCCAATCGTATGAAATCAGGTCAGTGGCGCGCGAGGTAAAAATTTGAACCCTGTCAATTGCGACTCGGTCAATTGAGATAGAAAATGTCTTCCTATAAGCTATAGACATAGACTGCATCTATCAAAAGCGTGTGAAGACGTGAAGGTTTATGGCTGGAATGCTAATGCGCTACGAGAGTTTCTGATGTCTATGCTCAGTTACGACCAATCAGCTTTCTCTGCGCTATCGGTAGAGTGAACGTTTTGCTGTCGTAAGGTGGTGCCGATCGTTACTAAAATTTTCATGTTATTATTATAATAATACAGAAATTACCCTTATAATTCTTGAGATAAGAGGTAGATACCTGAATATATGGTCCTTCTTGCAAAGCTCAGTCGTTAGGTAGCTTACAGTCCCATCATCAGGTAAAAATCACTCGAGGTGAGCTCGTTAGTATGAAACAATTAACACGCGCATAAACATACTGAACTCATTATACACACATATCGTGCGAGAACATAAAAGTGTACTGGCTGTATTAGTTTCTTTCCAAGTAATGCAATAATATTTGTAAACTTTTATGTTCTTGACGATGCGCATCGTGTTTTCAAGCGATATGTGTGTACAATGAATTCAGTGTTTATGCGAGTGTTAATTGTTTTGTACTGACGAGCTCACCTCGATTGATTTTTACCTGAAGATGGGACTGTTAACCCGAAACGTGTCGTACCTAACGACTGAAGATCCAAAAAGGACAATATATTCTGGTATCTACCTCTTATCTCAATTAATTAATGCAAATTGGAAACCACACACAATGGATTATAATTCTATTCATTCCTTGCTTAACCTAACATAATTTAAATTAAACCCAACGTAACCTATCCTAACCTAACCCAACCTGAACCAACCTAACCTAATTTAACCTAACCCAACCTAAGGTAACATAAAAAAAATATGGAAGAAAGAAATTACTCGTGCAATTGAAAAAGTTGCAGAATTGAAACTTCATTGTAATTCGGAACAGGAACGATTCAACTAGTTGCAACAGATTCGGTCAGTTGTGACAAAGTGAAAATACGGGGCACAATTGACCGCGAAAGAACAGGTAAAAACGTCGGCTCGTCGCAACTGATCGAGATCGCTTGGGTGGGATTAGTGAGAGGTGTCACGATGTAGGAAACATATTATTCAAGTTCCCAGCTCTCACGTGGACGATTACACGAATTGAACTAGGAACATGTTTAGTGTTACAATAAAGGGAAGAGATGAATAATAAGTGGGAACAGCACGTGTTGACAATAAGGTGAGGAATATTACTGAGCTGACTTTTCGCTTATCGACAACAAGGCAGGAGAGTGAATTGGAAACTATGGAACTGGTGGAAACTCTACTGAACCGGAACAGGCTTATAGCCTAATGTTGGAAGGCAGAAAAAGACGATGTAGAGGTAGAAGGGAAAAATAAAAATGAAGAAGAAAAGGAACGGAGAAGAAGAAGAATGAGGAAGAGAAGAAGAGAAGTAAAAGAAGAATAAGAGAATTGTTATGATGACGACTATTTGTATGATAATTCTTCTTCTTCTTCTTATTCTGCTCCTCCTCTTCAAGGATTTGGTTATATAAAACTCTTCCGACACCCATCTCATCCTCGGATGACCCACTTTTATTCCCAACGGCTTTATAGTTCAGTGCCGCTTTCGGCAATCGACCATCTGTCATCCTTTGCAGATGATCCCTCCATTGACTTCTCTAAATTAAAATAATTTCACTTATGTCCTTTACTTCGAGTTCTGCTCCGATATCTTCATTCCTTATTCTATCTTGCAATTTATAATTTAAAGTATTTTGAAGAAACTGCATTCATCACTCTGAATCTTGCCGCTTTCCTTTTTTGTCATGACTTACGCCTCACTTGCAAAAAACAACGTGGGTATTGCAATTGTCTTAAAAAAATTGTTATCCTTGCACTGTGTCTTGTTTATTGCTAAGATTTTTATAAATCATACCACAAATATTCCTAAATTTAGAATGATTATTATTGTTATTATTTTATAATACTTTTACGACGGTCTACTGATCGTCGTATGGTACAGTGGAAAACAAAACACAAGACACCAATATTACGTAAATAATCACAGCTTTAATTCTCACAATTAAACAGTTTGTAGTTAACAAGACAGCCTCTTGTTACAAATCAGATAAAAATTGTTCAAATGCATTAAAAAAATGTCAACTGATATAAAACACAATTGTATTACAATCGTACCGCACAATTGTAAAACACGTAACATCCGTCACAATACGTCGAACCGCACTGTAAAGAATTCGCAACTCAAACTGACGCTGTAATCGCCCGATAATAACTGACTATAATACTACGAACCGCATTCCAATAAATCGCAACTCAGACCGAACTGAACGTCTCAGAGTACTTGTATTTATACCCCGCTGAGGTTCCAGAATATTCGCTAACTGCGCGCCAAAAATGCTACTAGAAAACACTAAAACATAATTGGTTGCGGCCTTACACACAGCAGGCGCGGACCGGTGATTCCGGAACAATCTCGCAACGCATGTCGAGAATCACGTACGCACACAACAATTATAGCCGTATTCCACTGGATCGTTCGACAAACGCGTAGATTTTCCTGTATTGTCGTAACAATAATAAAAATAATAATTTTCAGCCTGTCCATAATTTGTGACTGGAATCTAATTTGACATGTTTCACTATCTATAGCAGGTTTGCTCTCCAAACGTTTCGCCCATTCTACGATGGGGCATCTTCAGGAGCTCATAAACAAAACCTCTCCGATACGCTGTAAACAGTGCCATGAACACTTTACGAAGTGTGACGCCCGTAAAATCATTACATAATGTAAAGACCGCGTCAAAAATGTCTTGTATGACAACGTCATTTCACTTAGATATTCATTGTAATATGAGTGAAACGTTGTCATACAAGACATTTTTGATACGGTCCATACCGGAAGAAGACTTCAAAACATTTTGTTTATTTTTTTACATATTTTTGCCATGTAGTCTTGTAATTTGTGTATCTGTTTAATCTGTTAAACAAAAAATAAGAAGATCTGTCAATGGTCAGCTCTTCATAATCATGTATGTGTTTTGTCAGTCAATTTGTTCAACGTTTGCATAGTCGAACAGATTAAAAATCTGCAATAAAAAACAAAAATCTTAATTACCACAGTACTGCGGTTAACTGGTGAATATCCGTAGCATTTCTCGAGTCGTTTTTTACTGAAGATGAAGTCCAATGGTAGGACCGAAACGTCTGTTCTATGCGGCAGTAGTGGACTATGGCATAATAGCCTGGAGAGTCGTCAATCAAATTTCAACAGAGTTGGTGCAGGTCCTGAGAGCCTATAGTACCAATCAAAGGTATGTGTAATGACTTCTAAATTCACTCAAAAACCTTAATTTTTACTTCCATGTACCTTAAGGAAATGACAGTATGGTGATAGCGAAAAAATCGTGTTCGAGATAAGGGTTGATTCTGATTGTGCTACCCTCAAAACATGAAGAAAAGTCATTTTTTGAAAAGGTTCTGTGTGTCTGTCTGTGTGTAGAATTTGATCTATGGCGACCGATAACTGCTGCAAATTGACACAGAATCAAATAATTTTTTGCATACATCTCTGAATTGTAGAGGACTCGAGGCGCATTGATTTCTGTGAAGATCGGTTGAGGGGAAGGGGTAGTTTACCTGCAATATTTTATGTTTTAACAAGAGTAAATTACTTAATTGTGATAAATAAAGTATCATAAAAAGAAAATCATGATAATCCACTGTAAAAAGGTAGAAGAAATATCTATAAACGAAAATGGTAGTTGAAGGGGTTGTGGTAATTTTATATAAGTGAAAATGATAGTCGAAGGGGTTGTGGTAATTTTATATAAGTGAAAATGATAGTCGAAGGGGTTGTGGTAATTTTATATAAGTGAAAATGATAGTCGAAGGGGTTGTGGTAATTTTATATAAGTGAAAATGATAGTCGAAGGGGTTGTGGTAATTTTATATAAGTGAAAATGATAGTCGAAGGGGTTGTGGTAATTTTATATAAGTGAAAATGATAGTCGAAGGGGTTGTGGTAATTTTATATAAGTGAAAATGATAGTCGAAGGGGTTGTGGTAATTTTATATAAGTGAAAATGATAGTCGAAGGGGTTGTGGTAATTTTATATAAGTGAAAATGATAGTCGAAGGGGTTGTGGTAATTTTATATAAGTGAAAATGATAGTCGAAGGGGTTGTGGTAATTTTATATAAGTGAAAATGATAGTCGAAGGGGTTGTGGTAATTTTATATAAGTGAAAATGATAGTCGAAGGGGTTGTGGTAATTTTATATAAGTGAAAATGATAGTTGAAGGGGTTGTGGTAATTTTATATAAGTGAAAATGATAGTCGAAGGGGTTGTGGTAATTTTATATAAGTGAAAATGATAGTCGAAGGGGTTGTGGTAATTTTATATAAGTGAAAATGATAGTCGAAGGGGTTGTGGTAATTTTATATAAGTGAAAATGATAGTCGAAGGGGTTGTGGTAATTTTATATAAGTGAAAATGATAGTCGAAGGGGTTGTGGTAATTTTATATAAGTGAAAATGATAGTCGAAGGGGTTGTGGTAATTTTATATAAGTGAAAATGATAGTCGAAGGGGTTGTGGTAATTTTATATAAGTGAAAATGATAGTCGAAGGGGTTGTGGTAATTTTATATAAGTGAAAATGATAGTTGAAGGGGTGGAGATAATTTTCTTATATGGGTACAACGTTATTGGCAGCAAAGAAGTACTTTGTTGTTAAAATTCCTTCTCGGGCTCTTACGCAGTAGTGCAATGTTTTCTGCAAAACCAGACGTTTCGGCGGTGCTATCGACTGCCATCATCAGCGAAAATCGAGTGCGCTAACGTGAGGTGGTATACGTTAGTGACACAGTACTGTGGTTAACGCTGAAGAAAGAAGTAGAAAGAAGTAGTTTCTATGGAAATATTTCATTTCAAAAATGATTTTAAAAATAAATCTTAGAACATGGAAGTCATGTATGGTTCTCCATATCGATATATTTCGTTATTCTTACATTCTATTGTAACTGCTAATAAACTATTTTAATAACGCTTCATTATTTTATTTCTGACATTTACCCCAGAATTTTATTAGAACCCTGGCCTCCTACATTGCATAATAACCCTTTCTAAAGTCATAAAAAATTATCAAATTTTTTCTTTGCTTTTTCTTTCACAGTTTATTACTAAATAAATCCTTAAATTTGTAGTGACCCTCAATCAATGAATTTTTTCGGTGAAGGGTTTGTGAGGATCGGTCAAGAAGTATAACACAAATTTTAAATTATTTGTGTCGACGTTTCGACAATATATATTGTCATCATCAGGACCTTTGTAATTCTGTTTCAACTCCTTCACATATACAAGGGTACACACATACGAACTCGCGCGCGCGCGCGCAACAAACACACACTCACATACACAAACTGGTTTACTCGAATAATTTATCTGTTGTGTTTGAAATTTTCCTTTATCATCCGTACACAGACCGCGACTAATAATGGTAAACCAGGTGTAAGAATTCTTAGTTGTAAGAATATTTAGGAAAACAAAATGGTGGAAAATTGTGTGCCGGTGGCTAAGACTTACCGCTTTGTTCAAAATGCTGCTCTGGGGTGTGTATTGCTTTATACAGTGTGTGTGTGTGTGTGTGTGTGTGTGTGTGTGTGAGAGAGAGAGAGAGAGAGAGAGTGTGCTCTAACAGGGAAATTACCTCAATGTAGGGAAAGCAGGAGTGTCGGCCTGCTTGGTAATTAGACTGCTGCGGGGTCAGGTATGGGGGACACTACCGTTGTGCGGTGCAATTATATTAGACAAGCACAACAGCCCCTCAGCTCTACAGCATCTATCACTTTCATCTCCAAGAATTTCTGCCCCTTATGTGTTCACCGACTAAAAACTTTAATCAGAATTTTAAATGTTTTTGTTTAAAATTGTTAAAAAATCAGTTCATGTCAGAATTCTTAATCGTATTATCTATTAAAGTATTTCACACATTGCTGAGTTTATGCAAACTATATATTATATTTACTGGAGCTAAAATACTAGATATATTTTAGATATATACATCCCTGAAACCAAAGTATCCATGACTTTTAAGGGTTAATACCTCTTCAAAGTAAAAACTAATAATTAACAAAAAGAATATTAGTAAAATTACCGTATTTTCGCGTGTATAATGCGCACCATCATTTTATCGTAACATTTTGCAGAAAAAATGTAATTCGTGTATAAGGCGCATCCATATTTGTCATTAGAATCTGTAAGGACATATGTTGAACAAATTTGTTACGTCGCAGGAAAATATACATTGTTTGAATATTATACTGTGCAGAAAAGTGTTTCATACAAAATAAATGAATGAACAAATGTACTTACCATGTCTATTTATTTGTAAACACAAAACAGAAATATTACACAAAATCATATAAAATGTAAAACAACTTAAAACTTACACAGGTCACAGTGGATTGTTTTTATTAATTGACACGCAAGTGGACTGTATCACAAGTTGATTTTACAAAAGAAAAAAAACACACATGAAGAATTGCTGCTTGCAATTAATAGATTTTATTGTATAAACAACAACAAAAAACACACACACATGAAATTGACACTTGAGATTAACACATTTGTTGTATAAGCACATGAAAAATTTACACTTGAAATTATGAATCAGTCTAACATATGTACCACACGCACATATCTGAATGACGACACACAGCTGACTGACTGGCTGGCGCAAACACGAAGCGTAGACTCAGAGTCCACCACTATCACTCTCTCTCACTCTCTCACGCACACAAATTCATCCATGCCCCCCGCCATGAAGGATTTCCTTCATCACATACAAAAATTACAGTATTTGAAATGACAAATGACACACAAACAAACAAAAATTCAACTCATGAAAAAAGAAACAAATACAAAACTAACATGTTGGAAGGGCGAAGAGTTAGCAGCAGATGCGGAATTCACGAAAAGATTCGACGACAACGAGTTCGGTTACGCCTGCTCCGTCTGCGATCGCTTATGGTTCGACAGAGATTTGCGACATTTGCGCAAAAGAAACAATCAGTCAGTTAGTAACCATAATAATGTTGCGTTTAGCTGGCGGCTGAAAGACATTATCATGCTCTTAAGCGTTTACCATTTGGTAAACGGTAATGTATCTTTTTTGTCTCATTATACTGAGAAGCATTTACGGTCCAGCATGTAGTGATTTTACGTGACTGTGTTTCGCAATGATTTCTGTTAATTGGTTATTTATTGGCAACATAATTGGATTTCTTTGATCTGCGGTTAAATTGGAATGTTTAAGACGAACACCTACTCTAACTAATCCATTCTCATCTAAGAATGGATGCAATGAAGCGCGGCAACTATCTTTGTGCACATATTTATTTGCCTTGACATCACGAATTTCCTTGCTGAATGCTTCACCTTGTACTGTTTTCAAAAGTACAATCTTTGCCTTCTCAATTTCTTCAACCGATAACTGTGGAATCAGGTTTTTTTTTGCTGTTGTTGTTGTCACTCTTCTTACGACAACTGGTGATGAATTTTAACCAATATGTAACAACACGCAGAACTCTTGTAAATGTTGGAAAGTTCTTTAAGTCGATAGGATTCAACACTGCTGCACAAGTAGTGATTTTCACTCGTTGTTCTGGTATTTCTTGATTATCATCAAGTTCCCACTCCAACACTTCAGTACATGTGGATGAATGTGAATGAAGGAATGGAGGTCCTCTCCAATATAGATCAGCCTGCAAAAGTTCAGGAGGTAGTAGTCTTCTTGAAAGGTAATCTGCTGGATTATCCTCACCTTTAATGTGTTTCCACGAAGCGACGTCCGAATTGTCTTGAATTTTTGCTACTCTGTTTACGACAAATGTAGTCCAGTGTGATGAAGGAGCACGTATCCATGACAAGACTATGGTTGAGTCGGTGTAATAATTGATGGAGTTGATGATAAGATGTAAGGAGTTTACAGTTGTCTTGCACAGTTCTGATAACAATACAGCACCACATAATTCTAGTCTTGGTAATGATGTTTCCTTCAATGGAGCCACATGTGATTTTGTTGTGATTAGATTCACCGTTATGTCACCATCCGTGTAGATACATTTCAAATATATACAAGCACCATATGCAGATTCTGAGGCATCTGAGAACACATAGATTTCAATGGATAAGACTTTTTTGTCTTTGCTTATAATGGCTCTTGGGATACGAAGCTGTGAAAGCATTGGTAGTGTCTCTTGAAAGCAGTTCCACCTGTTGCAGACCTCTTATGGGGCTTCTTCGTCCCACGTGACGTCACAAATCTACAACTGCTGCATTATGAGTTTAGCTAGCACTGTTGTAGCACCAATAAGCCCAAGAGGGTCGAAGATTCTTCCGATGGCGGATAAAATAGTCCGTTTGGTTGGTGCAGAGAACATCATGTTCTTCTTGTTCATGACAAATTGGAATGTGTCTTCTTTAGAGTCCCATATGAGACCAAGCGTCTTCACTGTTGTATCTTGATTAATTTCAAAGCATTCTTGACCCTTGTTTTTACGTGAAATATCTCTTAAAAAGTCTGGGTGATTCGACGTCCACTTTCTAAGGTGAAATCCTCCACGGTTTGCAAGTTCACATAGATCTTTGTGCATTTGTTTAGCTAACTCAATCGATTTTGTCCCGCAAAGTAAGTCATCCACATACACGTCTTCAATCAATGTTTTTGAAATCACTGATGGAAAGTTAGCTTGTACGTCATGTGCCAGTTGTTTGAGCACTCGAGTTGCCAGATAAGGTGCACTATCTTGACCATAAGTTATTGTTAATAATTTGTATGTTTTCACTGGATCTTCTGGCCTTCCTCTCCACAATATCAACTGTAGATTTGGTTGCGAGGGATGTACATTTATCTGCCTGTACATCTTCTCTATATCCGCCGTCATCACATAGGCATGAGTTCTGAACTTTGTGATAATGCTAATCAAGGGTGACTGCACCGTTGGACCTACTAATGAAATGACGTTTAGAGAAAAATTCGAGGTGGTTTTTGCTGAACAGTCGAACACAACTTTCAGTTTTGTTGTTGTGGAATCTTCCTTCAGTACCGCATGATGTGGGATATAGCACGCCTTCGCTTTCTCTGCTTCGTCACACGTAATCTCTTTCATATGTCCTGGTTCTTCATACGCTCGTATAAATTGTACATATTGTGAGCGCAGTTCTGAATTTGCTGTAAAACGTCGTTCAAGTGATAACAATCTGCGAAATGCTGTATTCTTTGCTTCACCGAGGTCACTGACGTCACCTTTCAATGGTATGTGTACACAGTATCTTCAAACTTCATCTCTTGATGTTGTTTTCATGAACTAATCTTCACATAATCTGTCGTTTCCTGTAAACCGTTTCTCACTGCTGCAATCTTCTAGGTCCCAAAACGTTGTATATTTTTGTTCACATCATCTAATGTGGATAGATGACATACACTGATGGTCGATGCGGTGTTAACCCTTAACTTGCCTGAGACGACCCATCCCAAGACTGTGTTTTGTAATGCGGGAGTTGTATCTGATGATTTGAACCTACCATCAAGTAACAAATCGAAAAATAGTTCTGCACCTACTAGAAGATCAATTTCACTGGACTGATTGTAATGTGGATCAGCTAATTGAAGATTGGATGGTATTTGTAGATCTGATTTTGGAATGAAAACTGTTGGTAACTCTTGTGTTATAGATTTTAAAACTACACATTGGATGGTTGCTGTGTATGGACTAAACCTTAATTTGATGACACATTGTACTCTACTGGAATTTTTTGTTGATGACTGTCCTATACCACAGATCTCCACTGAAACACTGGATAATCGTAAGCCTAGTTTCTTCACTACCCTCTCATATATGAAGTGTGACTGTGATGCTGAATCGAGAAGAACTCTGCACAAATGAGATCCCCCGCGATTGTCCACTACCTGCATCACAGCTGTCGACAACAATACAGAAGAATTTGCACACGGGTATGATGTATGAGAGGATGTAGAAACTACAGATGACTGCTTCTGATGTTTACTTTCAACGCTGGAAATTGGCTGCTTTGATTCTATGTTCACAGGATGTTGTTGCTGAGTTTCACCTGGCTTCTGGGGATAATGCAAAAGGGAATTATGACGTTTGCCACAGAGTTTGCAAGAACCTGCACCACAATTTCTGCTTCTGTGGTCGTAAGAAGACAAGCATTTGAAGCATAAACCTACCTTCCTAACATGCGATTCTCTTTCTGGGATCTTCATTGCCTTAAATTTGCTACAGAGAAATGTGGGGTGACTACTACCAGGACACAAAATGCAAACGTTTACTATTGCTACATAGTTCATTGAAATGTTATTTCAGCTTCCTTTAACCTGCTGGGGCTTATTCTTCGATACGCTCCTGTCTTCGACTGCCTCTAACAGTTTTCACTTCTGTTCCAGAAAAGTGATTAAAACCTTTAAAGATGGCTTCTCGCTGTTCTTTACGGTGCCCTCCTACTCCACAAATGTTTTGTTATCAAGTTGTGTTGTTACGAAATGAATGTATCCCAATGTTGGGTTGGTTCACCTAAATTTTCAAGTGCCCGTAAATGCTTTTGTGTATTATCAATTCAATATTTGATAGATTTTGCTGGCTCCTCTTCTACTTTACTTTGATTAAACAAAGCCTTCACGTGTTTGTTTATAATGCAGCGTTTATTTTCAAACCTTGTTTGCAAAAGTTCCCAAGCTGTCATATAACAACCTGGAGTTCCATCTAAAGATTGAAGGATTGTGGCCGCATCCCCCTTTAAAACCGATTTGAAGTAATAGAATCTTGAAACTTCTGAAAAAAGCGGGTTTTCATGTATCAGCGACTTGAAAGTTCTAGAAAACGACGCGTATTCATCAAAATTACCATAAAAAACTGGTAAATTTATTGGCGGAAGTTTCACTGGAATATTATGTAAAGTGTTTTCACCCTCTACCCTGTTTCGATTGCATGTATGAATATCAATAAAATTCTGTACCCGATCATGCAGTTAAAAGTACGATGTTTCAAAATTTTCACGCTCTTCATCATTTTGCAGATCATCAAAACATTCTATTTGTGTTTGCACATTGTTAAATTCTGTTAAACTACCTTTGAATACTTCAAAACGTAATTTTAATTGGCTTAAGTTATCTTCATTAGTTTTATTTTCAAAAAAGTTTCTAAATCTTGCCACTTTGCCTTTTACTACTGCCCGTATTTTTATTAACTCAGCCTTTTGACTTATATCTAATTTACTCATCTTGATTTTTTGTATTAATTATGAAACACGTAGAAATGGTTTATGTGATTGAATAAATACAGGAAATAATTATGCTGATTTGATTAGAAATTAATTAGAAAATATTTGATATTGTAAAGAATTTAGTTGAGTTACGATAGGATGTTGCAGGCAAAGTACAATAGTACAGGTTTGTTTATGAATAAATGAACGTCGTCACCAGCTGATAAGATAACGTTGGGTGAATGACTAGCTGCCTCCACTGCGTCACGCCAATTGCCCTCTGACCTTGAAGCTGTACTGGGTGAGGTATGGAAACTAGTTCCAATGATGTCCACGCAAAGCACACGTTTTAATAACGAAAAATTTATTAACGAAAACTGCTGACTATATCAATTTGAAAACTGTTCACTGTTCACTTTTCACTACATCCGGCCCGGAGGACCAAATTTTATGGATTGTTCAAAAGAAAAAAATTGGACGTCACAAGTTGATTGTACAAAAGAAAAAAAGCGCACATCAAGAATTGCAAACTACATGGGAGCACTCTCCCATTCGGAACTACAAAAGGGGTAAGACAAGGATGCTGCTTGTCCCCTACCCTCTTCAAAATATCCTTACACAGATCTCTAGTAAGATGGACAAAGAAGTGTAAAAGCATGGGGCTGAGAGTAGGAGATGACAACCTGTTCACTCTATATTTTGCCGATGACCAAATTGTGGTAGCAGAGGATGACGAAGACCTCGAGTATATCGTCAGACAGTTAAAAGAGGAATATGACGCAGCTGATTTGACGATGAACATGGCAAAATGTGAGTACCTGATAGTGGGCAATGAAGAAGTTAAGGACTTAAAATTAGATGTGGACAGGATAAGAGGTGTTGAAAAAAGTAAATACTTAGGCGTTATTTTCAACAAACAGGGAAGCAGCAAAGATGAAATTGAAGAACGTGTTAACAAGAGGCGAACCGTTATAAGAACGCTGAATTCGCTTCTATGGGAAAGAAGTATAACCAGAAATACAAAGAAACATATATATATATATATATAATAGCATGGTGCGAAGTGTAATCCTTTATGGAGCAGAAGTTTGGAACGTTTCAATAAGGAAAACTGATGGCAGCGGAAATGGACTTCTTCAGGAGGAGTTGTAGAAGATCAAAATTAGACAGGGTTAGAAATGAGACTATTAGAGCCGAGATGAATATTGACAGGACAATAATAGACGAAATAGGAAGGAGACAATTGACTTGGTCTGGGCATGTGAAGAGATTGGAAGATGACAGATGGTCCCGCAAAATACTGAAATGGATACCACCGGTGAGGAGGAAAAGAGGACGTCCACGGAGGAGTTGGCGAGATGACGTAGCGGAAGCAATGGTTGCAGGAAATTTAGAAGAACTTACATGCTACGATAGGTTACAATGGAAGCTGTGGACGGAGAAACGGCGACAGCTGTAAAGATCCGTTATATATATGAAGAATTGCTGCTTGCAATTAAGAGATTTATTGTATAAACAACAACAAAAAACACACACATGAAACTGACACTTGAGATTAACACATTTGTTGTATAAGCACATGAAAAATTTACACTTGAAATTATGAATCAGTCTAACATGTACCACACGCACATATCTGAATGACGACACACAGCTGACTGGCTGGCGCAAACACGAAGCGTATACTCACAGTCCACCATTATCCATCTCTCTCACTCTATCTTTCTCACTCACTCACTCTCTGTCTGTCTTCTCTCTCTCTCTCTCTCTCTCTCTCTCTCTCTCTCTCTCTCTCTCTCACGCACACAAATTCATCCACACAGTTTTTGCTTAGTTAGTTATATTTTTAGTTTTTCACTGGCACATAGGATTTGCATTTATTAACATCTTCATTTGTTTCTGATGAAAGCAATATTGAATTACAGTCCTCTTCTGATTCTTCTGATGCACCTTTGTTTGTCGTGTCCTGTTGATCTGATGGGCACAGGTTTCGGACTTTTTTATCAGTTTTCATGGCCATTGGCACATCGCAAATGTTTACACTGCTACGCATTCCCAAATTGAGACGAACCAGAATTGTTCGTATGTTTCGTTTATACAATAATTCGATCAAACTTAATAATTTTATTTTCGTACTCCAACGTAAACGTTGAGCCTATACCATTTTAGTAGTAACGGCGAAAGATCGACTTTTATAAAAAAAAAACTTGACTAGGTGAGTTCCTACTTTTTGAAACTTTGCTTTATTTACTAAAAAATAAACGCCGATCACAAAAGTAGTAACACGTAATTTTCCTTTTTGTTTTTCCATTCCCGAACATTAGATTCCGCTACATGGAATATATACACAATGCGGCGCGATTACCATTTTCTTTTCTGAATTTTACGGTTTTTTAAATTGAGGACGATAGAGGTGTTGTTTCACTCATTATGACTATACAGTATGTTTCTTGCCAACATACGCTGTACAGATATATATCGACTATACAAACAACAGACTAACGACAACAAACAAGTAGGCCTAAAGTAATGGAATTCTACAACAGGTTATAAGTGTACAACATGAAGAAATAACTGATAGAGTGGGTGGAAAACTGCAAACCAAATTACCACCCAAATAACCGGTAAATTTTATTTTACTATTACTAGACTCAAATCTACTAGTTTTCAGCGATGTTGCCAAGTCTTCCAGCACAATCTCACCATACGTGTGCAGGTCTACAATCTTGCAGATTCATTATCTCATGTATAATGCGTACCACCATTTTTGGGAAGAAAATCTGGGAAAAAAAGCGCATTATACACAAGAAAATACGAGTATCTGTGCCGGGTTTTGAATTTTCCCGGCATGATTTTAATGTAGAAGGCCGCCAATGTGTGGCAGTGGGGCAGCCCAGCTGTCTTGATCAGTGAGGTTGCCCGCGCTACGGCGGTGGTAATTCAGCCACCCGCATCAGCTGTTTCCGTAAAGGTTCGCAATCCTCAACAAGCTTTTTTTCCTGCGGCATGGTCGGTTAGAAGCCTACAAGCTGCCTCATTTCATCTTCAGTTTTCCGACTGGGCGTTTCGTTGTCTGACGGAGTGACAAACTACTTGTTCAACTTACTATGAGTTCGTAGATTTATAAAGTACCGCAGGGTCCCCGCACAGCCGAAATAAGGAGAAATCCGGAGATGGTGCCACCAACAGCCGTCACCATCGGCAGAGATGTGCACTAGAACGCTCTCCATCGCCGTCAGACTCAGAAATACTCCAGAACACCAGAAAGACAGCTGCCCAGAAGGAGACCGCACAGCCGAAATAAGGAGAAATCCGGAGATGGTGCCACCAACATCCGTCACCATCGGCAGAGCTGTGCACTAGAACGCTCTCCATCGCCGTCAGACTCAGAAATACTCCAGAACACCAAAAAGACAGCTGCCCAGAAGGAGACTAGGAGGAGGTTCGGAACTCACCAGCACCATTACCACGCTCATCATCACTGTAACTGGTATCATCAATTCTTCGAAAGTACAGGTGAGAGCATTCCATTTAATAAACATCGATAACAACATTCCACCGGTTTTCAAATCATAAAAGAAAGCATACATATAAACATTATTTTCATATTTATAATGATTAAAATTTCCTTAGAACAAGTCCTGTGGATATAGAATTGTTATTTATATTATTAACTGTGCTAAAAAGGATCCACTTGTTATACTGTTTCATTAATTTTTATTGTTACTAGTATTGGTAATGGTGATTAATACAGATTGAACACATATATATTTGTTGATAAAATGAAAACTAAGAACTGCTATGAATTAGACAAGAATTCAATCGTTCGAACACTGTATGATATTTCAATCTAGCAAAATATGTTATGATAATGAAATGAGGAAACACTAATAAAAAGTTGTTCCGGTTTAAATGAGTGTTTTATTGCAAGTCCTGTCACTCAGGGCTCCAGCACATTTTCGCTCCATCTAGGCCAAGCGTCTAGTTTTAAATTTTACGTAACGGCCGTAACTAAGCCGTTAAATATCTTATTAACAAGTTTAGAGTTTTTTTGACGTGTTTTGGAGGTTAGTCAATTATCTTTAGGCGTTACAGTTTGCAGGCAAACAAATTGTTTTAGCTCAAGTTAAATAGGGTCTTAAATATAAATGATGAATGTACTACACAATAAGTTTGAAACAAAGCAGCTAATCTGGTTTGAACATTTGCACAGAGTGAGAGATATAAGGTTGGCGAAAATGACATTTCAACAGGTACCCGCATGGCGGGAGAAAAAGAGCAAGACCTGCTTGGACATCCAACAAGCGTTAAGGAAGCTCAATTTAACTGAAGGAATGTGTAACAGTAGCGCACTGGAGGAAAAGTTTGGAAATCGGGCAGTACGATGGCAGACGCTATGAATCGATCAATGATGACGATCTTATTTCCGGTTTCTTGGATGTGATATTTGATATGAATTCCACGAAGACAGAGAATTTTTGATATTTCTTTGAAGAGGAAGGACAAACGGTGACGGTCACTTCTACTCGATACACAGTGATGTTACTGAAATTCCTGGCCCCTGAACTGCGTCGTCTAGGGATCGACTTGAACACTGTGTGGATACAGCAGGATGGACCAACACCCACACAACCATAGCATCTTCAAGAGATGTTTTCAGCATACCTGATTTCCGGAGGAGGAAGTGTTGCATGGCCGGTACGCTCTCCAGATCAGTCATTGTGTGACTATTTTCTCTGTGGATAACTCAGGTCTAGAGCGTTTCTTAATAAACATAACAACATTAACACGCTCAAGGCTTCCATACAGGAAGAAATAACAGCCATACCACACAGCATGGTGCACGCAGCGATGGGAAGTCTACGGGACAGATTGCAGCAGTACATACAAAATGATGGGCGACATTTGAGAGAGTTCTTATTTAAAAAATGAACTTACAACTGTAAATGCATCATATCTGCTGCAATTACATTATTAAAAAAGGTACTGTAAATAAAATGTATTTTGTTATTACTTATTTCATTTTTAAATCGTCAGGTTCCCATGTAACTTTACAGCGTCATCCTGTATAAAAATCGGTATGGAGAACCATACATAACTTTCGTGTTATGAGATTTATATTTAGAATCATTTTCGAAATGAAATGTTTCCATAGAAACGACTTCATTATTCAGCTTTAACCACAGCACTGTGGTCACTAACGTATACCACCTCACCTTAGCGCACTCGATTTTCGCTAATGGTGGCAGTCGATTGCATTGCCGAAAAGTCTGGTTTCTCAGAAAACATTGGACCACGGCCAAATAGCCCGAGAAGGAATTTTAACAACAAACGACTTCTTTGTTGCCAATAACGTAGAACACATATAAAAAATTATCCCCTTCCCCATCAACTATCATTTACATTTATAGAAAATTACCCCCCTTCAACTATACTTTTCATTTATAGATATTTCATCTACCTTTCTATAGTGGATTATTATGATCTTCTTTTCAGGATATTTTGTTTATCAAAATTAAGTAGTTAACTCTTGCAAATCATAAAACGTTGCCGGTAAACTACCCCTTCTCCTTAACCGATCTTCACCAAAATGAATAAACCTTGAGTCCTCTACAACTCAGGCATATATGAAAAATATTATTTTATTTTGTTTGAATTTGCGGCAGTTATCGTTCTCCATAGAAAAAATTCTACACACAGACACAGACACTTATCGTAAAATGACTTTTCTTCATGTTTTGCGGGTGGTAAAATCAGAAACAGCGCTTATTTCGAACACGATTTTTTTGCCATCACCATACTTCTGTTTCCTTATGGAACATGGAAGTAAAAAGTAACTGTACTAGAGGGTTTAAGTTTTTATTTGCTGTATAAACATTGATAATGTTAGAATTTATTTTAAAATGTTTTAGAACTACAAGATATTTGGATTAAAAGAACCTGAAACGTTGACAAAATGCGGTGTAAGGAATTTAAGAACAGTGGGTATCGTATGACTGAGACAGTGGGCTACGTTTACTGACACAACTACGGTTTGTTACGCGTTAAGCGGATAAATACAACCTCGTAAAGCCAGCGTTTGTCACTTCAACTAAAGATTAGCCGCGGGTTTCGTCAGTATCACGTGACTGTAAGCAGATTACAAACCTCCTCCTTACACTGTCTGTACAAAACTTTACCAAACACTTTTACTTTTAATCTGATATTTCGCCGATGATAGGCTTGTGGGTGTGTCAGGTTGCTGCATTAGGACTCCATTTTTTGCAAGCTTGTCCGCTTCCTCATTTCCGTTAACTCCAACATGGCTGGGGATCCATTGTAGGTGGACAACCCAGTTGCCATGTATGAGGGTAGCGAGAACTTCACGTGTACGGAGCGTCAAGATGCAGTCCGTGGGACTGTTTCCGGCTAGTGTGCGACAATGGCGGCTTGAGAATCGATAAAGAAGACGACTCGCTTTAGTTGGATACTTTGGTATTTAGCTAGTTGTTCTGCGGCCATTTGGATAGCATTGACTTCGCCGTCGTAGTTGCTGGAGTGCAGTCCCACAGCACAGGTTATTTGGAAAATTTGAGAATATGCTCCGGCACCAGTTCCACGGTTGGGTAATATTGATCCGTCAGTAAAAATATGTAATCATTCCTTTTCAGGATAGAGGGTGTGGATTGTTTCTATAGCGGATTTTTTTGAGTTCATGTGTATCTGTAAGGTATTTTGGTGCTGACTGGTCAATCAGAGTTAGTCTTTTCACTGGCGTTGCATCAAAAACAGTGTTGTAGGTATATTTGCAGGGGTGCAGGGTTTCCCGTATTGACCTTGTATTTGTCTCTGAGTGTCTCAGCCCATTGGATAGGGGTAGTTTATGTTTTTAATCTATGGTTTGCTGGCGTAAAACCGTTCCAGTGTTTGTGGTCAACTCGTCTAGATCTTTCCCAGAACTTGAGTGTTAATTTCTCTCTTCTTGAAGTGAGTGGCTCTATGTCGGTTTGAATTTCCATCGCTTGAATTGGTGTTGAGGAAGCGCCACCTGTGATGATTCTGAGCGCGTCGTTCTGGACTTTGTCGAGCTTCTTCAGGTTATTGGAGCTTGCAAGGGAGGTTACTTCGCTGGCGTATTCCATGGTGGGTCTCACGTTTGATTTGTATGCGGTTGCTAGCACATCTTTGGTACATCCCCATTTTGTCGCTATTAGCCGTTTCAATAAGCTTATGCGCTTCCCTGCCCGCTCAGCGGTTTCTTGGATGTGGCTGTTGAATGTCAGTTTTGTGTCAAGCTTAACGCCCAGGTATTTCGGAATGGAGGTTTCAGGCAGGTTAGTTCCTTTATACTGAAGTTCGATTTTTGGAGGTTTAGTGGAGAGGGTAAAAAGTTGAAAAACCGTTTTATCAGGACTTATTACCATTTTGTTGCTGTCTGCCCAGGTTGCGACGTTTTTTAAAACAGAGTTGACTACTGATTCAAGGTGGGAGGTGCTGCTTGTAGTTGCCCACAGGATGACATTATCTGCGTATAGAAGACAGGATATTCCAGGTATCTTATTGATCGTTGTTGTTAAGTCATTGATCATAATGTTGAAGAGCAGACAGCTGATTACTGCGCCTTGGGGTAGCCCTTGTCGCTGTAATTTGTATTTAGAAGTGCTATTAAGGAATTTAGTTCTGATGTAGCGTTCGGTTAGAAATTTTTTTTATCCATGTGAGCATGTTGTTCTTCACTCAGAGCTCTCTGAGTTTGTATAGAAGCAGTGCGCGCCAAACTTTGTCGTACGAAGCTTTGAAATCGATCAACACAGCCAGTGTCGATTGTTTTCGATGGAAGCCGTCTTTAACCGCCTGAGTGAATTTAACTATTTGGTCTATTGTAGATCGATGTTGACGGAATCCCGCTTGAGCATCGCTGATTGCACCATTTGACTCTAGGAAAGTTCTTAGTCTGCGTTCCACCATCTTTTCCGCTATTTTGCAGCACACGCTGGTTAGTGAAATGGGCCTGTAGATGCTCAGGCTGCTTCGAGGTTTTCCTTTTTTATAGATGGGGATTATCTCAGCTTTTTCCAATTGGTGAGGAATCTGCTTGTCCCATGTTAGGTTGATAAGTTTCAGGAAACATAGTTTAGCAGTGGTCCCAACGTTCTTTAGGAAATCTGGGAAAATATTGTCAGGTCCAGCAGACTTGGCATTTTTTAAATCCCTTAAAGCTATTTCTAACTCTTGTATAGAGAAACGGGCAATCATAGAGCGGTGCTCTTCTTTAGTTGCTACGCTTGTTGTTTGGCTCATTGGCAAAAAGTGGGACTCACTTCTTACAACACAAATTTCACGAACCCTAAAGAGATCGACCGCGGTCGCGGAGTTCAGACTATGCACTGGCCACGACTACCTCCAAGCCCATTTACACCGATTCGGCCTGGTGAATTCCAGCACCTGCCCGCTGTGCAATGGAGGAATGATGGATGGACAACACCTACCTGTCTGTCCTGAACTGGCGAACATGCAACAGCGAACTTTATCCTGTCTGTACTGAGAGGTTCGCCGCCGAATGGCTGAACTGCCGAGAGCGGGGATCGGATAAATGAAATGAAATGATTGAAATGACTTTTACTTTTAATCAGAACGTCTTGTCTCATGCCAGTAGATTAATTTTAGTAACATTTTTTTCCGGCAAAGGGTTTTTCGAATGCTTTGGGGCATTCCTTCCAGTTTTCTCTCTTCTTTCGAATAAATGTTTCCGCTCCAGAGCCAACATGTCTAAAATAATAACAATAATAATAATAATACTTTTAATTGGTTTCGAAGTCTACATGTTGTAAAAATCAATGCTTCATTATTTTTTAATTTGAAAAAAATAATCGAAAATTTCCATCCCTTATTTTTTATATAAAATATTTCCTCTCATCTCTAAGTTTGCGTGGGTAGAATTACTAATTACTGTGTACCGCTCAGCTGTGTTTTTTAATATTTGTCGGCGTGAATATTAAACATCAATGATGAAGTGTGGTATTTGTCCTTGAATTGGCCCACGCTTTGGGATCGGCAGATTTGAAAATATTTTGGTCATTAGGCTGAAACATTTTCAATACATCTTTTCGTTTTATTTTACTGTTTTGTTTTTCAGTGAGATAAAATAATATTTTCAAAATAAACGTTGAAACGGACGATTCCAAACGTTGTAATGACAGTAATCCTCTTAAATTTGTATTTGTTGTGAGTTCGTCAGAGGATGAGCGTTCGTTTAAAAGCTTTTCAGAGATTACTTCAGCGTTTCTTTAATACGGTTATAGGGTTAAGTATCCTTATCTACTGAAATTTACATACAACCTTCAATATTTTTTTCAGTATGTAAAAAGGACACATTGATTGGAATTAAGAAGTTGCTCCTACTGGGTTTCATTTTCTCTCAATATAAACCTGTTTGTCTTGAATTGCGTAGCGTCTGTTTAGAAGTATTAATTTTTATAATATTCGTTTGTAACTGTTTCTCTTTTGTTTATGTCAGATTTATTTTCTACATCGTGCAAAATATGCTTCTTTTTTTAACATTTACAAAGAATTACCACGGAGAGGATGCTACGGATTTCGTACAGATATCAACCGGAGGGCGGAGATCCATCGGAAGACCATAAAAAAGTTTGAATGGTTTGGTTGAAAGGACTATTCTCTAGAAAACAGAATATTGATCTATGAAACTGAACCATTTACTCAGTTTCTCAGTTGTTAACATTTAGTTTGTTAATAATAGGTTCGTTGCTTTAAATTATATTTTTTTTTGTTTCTTGCGATGATATTTGTAAATTGTAATATTATGATATTTTATCTATTTCACTATTTTATACACTTCCTGAAGAAAATATTCTATGTCTACAATTGTCACTTGATCACCTGCAAAAATACAGTCCTTACAAATTTCCTACGACGTAAATTATGCGTGTAATTTTATGTTTTATTAATCAACTGCCATTTTTATAAGCCTAGACGGAAAGATAAGTAATTCAATAATGACTAACATAGGAGTAATACAAGGATTCAGTTTATCACCCACGTTATTTAATATTTATATAGATGATATAAATCATCAGGAGCGGTCGTGGCGTAGTGGCTAGCGTGTGGCGCTGCTACGCTGTCGGCGCGGGTTCAATTCCCGGCGGGGGCCATCTGATTTAGATACGACCGTTCCCCCTCGCAAGGCAATGGCAAACCAGCGAGAGGTATCCTGCTTAGTATAAACCTTCCCCAACTATGCCGTTCGGATCCGGCGTTAAACTGTAGGTCCCATATACCTGTGAGACACTCAGTACCACACGCACCACGGGTATATGCGGGGAAGGTACAAACCAGTCGAATGACTGAAGGACTACGATAGATGATATAATACGAAACTAGAAAGAATTATATAAAGAGGGAATATATTTAGACAAAGACACAATATTAAATGTAATTTAAATGCTGATGACCTCACATTAATTGGGAAAAAGAGGAATAATTGCAAAAGGAATTATACAAACTGCAGAAAATTAGCGAAGGATACAATTTAAAAATTTCAATTCCTAAAACAAAAATAATCGCTTTCGTAGGAAAAGAGCCAATACGAGCCAAAATCATCTTAAACCAAAAAACACTGGATCAAATAAACATTTTAAGTATGTAAGTTGTGATATTTCCTTCGATTACAGTAAAGCTATTGACCAAACAATTAGTACTTTTAACCGTATTTGGGGAAGTATCAGTCGATGCCTGAAAAATAAAGCCAGGAAAGAGACAATGTTGAAATTTTATACAACAATGGCTGTCCCCGCACTTATATAAATATGGGAGCGAAACATGGGTAACGGCAAAGGCAGGCATAAGAAAATCGAATTCAGGGACAGGAAATGAGATTCTTAAGACGAGTTAAGGGCTGTAATCGAATAGACAAAATAAGAAATGAAACGATTAGACAAGAACTTTAGGTATTCGGGACAGGAAATGAGATTCTTAAGACGAGTTAAGGGCTGTAGTCGAATAGACAAAATAAGAAATGAAACGATTAGACAAGAACATCAGGTATTCAACTTAAATAAAAAGATAAAATTTAATAGAAACAACTGGCAAGAACATTTAGAAAGAATGCAACAATACAGGATTCCAGTATAAGCTAGAAAATACAAACCCAGAGGAAGAAGAAATTTAAGTAGACCAAGGAAAATGTGGGAACCGTAACAGGCAGAATGGCTAAAACATGAAGTGAAGAAGAAGAAGATTAATCCACTGCCATAATACGTCATTTATATAAGTATTAAGAAATGACGAGTCTGAGAATGAGTGTTTAAAAGTTTTACAGAGTTTACTTGAGCGTTTTTTAATTACGGTTAAACTGGGTTTTGTTTTGTCTCAACATAAACCTGTTTGTGTTAAATTGCGTAGTGTTAGTTTAGGTGTAAATTTGTATGGTAATAATCTTTTGTACCTGTTTCTGTTTTTGTTTACGTTCATTTTCTTTTCTGACTCGTATAAAATATTCTTCTTATTTTTAAGAGTGTCCAAACATTGCAAATTTACTTTTCTTGTTTCTTCCCCTTTTACCTTTGAATATGTGTAGAAACATGTTACTTACATAGGCTGTCACTGGATAAATGGCGTCAATCGTACACCTCTTCGTTTTGTGGCCCTTAGAAGGGCCGTGTGGCGAGGACGCTAACTGCGATGTATGTTCCGCCCGAGCCGCGCTGTGATGTTGGGCGGCTGCGCCCGCTCTTCGTGTCGTACTGCAGTCCTCTTCTTCTTTCGCCAGCGGTATGTAGACCCCGCTGCCGTCCCAGTCGACGTCCATCGCTGGTACCGGGAGCAGATGTTTGCCTCGATGCCGTCACAAGGCATCCGTTGTGAATTTAAATTCTTATCATTTACAAATATTTTAAGCTGAATTAAAAATAAAAACATTGATTTCTTGGCTTTCCCACGTTACGACTACGCTAGAGCATTAAGATATGCGGCCATTTGTATAGGGGACTCTTCTATGCGAAGAACGTGTTCTCTTCATCTGCTCCGATGTTCATTAACTTTAAATCAACGGGAACAATATCGTCATTGCAAAGCATTATTTATCTTCATCATCATCGTCAAGGAATAAACCAAGGATAGTTCGTTCCGGTTTCAAACAGGCAAAGATTAGAGCTAGTCACTCCAGCGCTTCCTCGGAAGTCTCACACCTCTCCGTCCTCTCGGCTTATAGTTCCATAGTTGTTTGAGGATGCGGCAGTCATCCATTCGGTAAAGATATTCCTACCAATTCAGCAGATCAGTCCGTATAGTCCTTATTTGAGGCAATTTAGGACAGTAAATATGTCCCCTGGAAATGTTACTAGCATATCGCAGGGTACGACTATGGTGGGCCTGCTACCTTCAGTCTTAAGGTGCAGCCCGATTTTCTGTCTGGGTGTTCTCCCAGAAACTCGCAATAAGAGTAAAGAGACAACAAGTTTTCCCTGTTGAGACGTCCATAAGGATCTTTAATGTGGTGGTTTCCCCTTGCCTCCCACATCCTACGTCATTAAACAATGGAAGGTTATCCGTCTTTAGAGGCAGTTTCTCACCCCAAGGACAAGAGGGTGCCCTAACCTCTACTTGACAATGACAAGTATTGGGGGGACAGCTTATACCGGCTGTTACGAGGTCTCCAGAGCCGCCTTAGCCATCTGCAGGTGTTGCCCATCCCCCACAACTTGGAGGTGCGGCTGGATATTTCCCTTCAAGGAATACGACCATAAGGCATTACTGATCCTCTCCAGTACTTTACATTATTATTTAATCGTAATGGTTTGCTATTAATGTTTAACTTTTAACCATTCTTAAAAACCTCATTTTCCTGCGTAGAGTTTATTTACATCCGCCTTTCGTAGAATCCATAATTCCGATGATATTTTCCGGAGATAAAACCCATTAACTCATTAATTCTATTAAAGGTGATCTGCTAAGGACCAAATCTTTGTCCAGTTTTTACCATAACGTTTTCACATTCCCTGACAAGCACTCCTAAATGTTTGTAGTGCCTGCAGGCTTTAGTGTGTTTATTAAGTTGTAATTGTAAGTTGCTTTGCGGGTTTGTAAGTTCCCTATATACAAAAATGTGGCGTTTTACTAATGTTTATAGGTAAGCTGTACGTACATATTCCATTTATTAGTTTATTGCCATGTGTTCCAAGGTGAAGTTAGACTTTGCCCAACATAACTAGGCCGTCTGGAAACTGTTTTATTTTCTAAATATATTTGTTTCACTCCCGACTCGGAACACAAAGTTTTTTATGGGTAAAGACGTAAATGTTTTACCTTATAGCCTGAACCGGTTTTGGCTTTTAAAACGTTTCTTCAGAGGCTGCCACTGGGAGCACTATCCGTCTTGTTGTTGGTGACAACATCGACTTTCGAAAGATCGATATTGTGTGTGTGGGGTGTGATATGTTCGAATAATGTGTGTAATTTTAATTGTGTTTGATCGTTTAGGATGTCGTTTTAATGTGTTTTCGTGTGTGTTTGTATATTTCCAATTGTTCTAGAGTGTCTAGTTTTCGGCCTTTTGTGTGTACGTGTAGAATGTCCATGTTATTGTCGACGTTTTTGTATGTGTGGTTCACTTCAATGAGGTGGTTTGCAAAGGTGGATTCTGTAGTGGAGTTTAGTGCCTTTGTGTGTTCTATGTATCTTTCTTTGAAGCTACGTTCTGTTTGGCCTACGTAGAATTTGTTGCAATCTGAGCAATTTAGTTTGTAAACACCAGGTACATCGGATTCGTTTTGTGCTTTGTGTGTGTGTTTTGATAGTGTGTGTTCTGTTTTGTTAGTAGTTTTGTAAGCGATTCTCTATCACTGCTTTTTTGAATTTGTGGGCTATTACCCATAAATTCAAATGGCTATTACGCCTTTACCCATAAAAAACTTTGTGTTCCGAGTCGGTAGTGAAATAGTTATATTTAGTTAAGTAACGGACACGTCATGGACAACGAAATCCAAGATTTTATTTTCTGTTTTTTACGTGTTTTTACTAACAATTTAAATTGTTTAAAACGTCCTCCCCTACTAACATGGCACCAACGATGTTATCTGGAGCCGTCGTTTCCTTAATCCGCAACTAGAATCATCCTATACCCGCTAATGTCGTGACCCAACTATGACAGTAAAAGAAAAAAAAAAGAATGGTGACAACAACAAGACTAATAATAATTCTTATAGTAACGAAATGATTATCTCAAAAATCAAAAAGAACATATTCAAGAAATAAAAAAGAAAGGAAAATACTAATAAAAATTTAAAGCACAAAAAGGAAATTAGAGGCGGATGAAAGAAAACAAACGACACAGCATTATAGGGTGAGGTAAGGGTACTAACTTGATAATTATAGAAAATTTTGTTTTCATCCATTTTAGTGTAGTATATATTTAATAAGACTCAATCCCTTTATACCTATTTGCAAGCATACGTTTGACAAAATTATACAATGCATTCAGTATTTATATACGTTTATCTAGCGTAGTTAATGACATTTAATGTTTTGATAGTGAAAAGGCAATGTTTTGATAACATTGATAATGATAAACGTAAATTTAGTTCGTTGTTTATCGGTAGTCAAAATGTTAGCCGAGCGTATTTTATGAATTTTGATAGTGTACGTTAAGTGACAAAATATACGTAACTTCATATATTCCAAGATGAAGTTAGCCTTCGCCCAACATAACTAGGCTCTCTGGAAACTGTAGCGTAAGAGCATACGTTTTCACCGTACAAAATACTCCAAACAAAAGTCTCGAAACTTGAAAATATGTTGTTCGAATATTTTTGTGACCATTATAATTTATAATATTACGGGTATGATTTTCCCCTAAAGATACTCACTTTACTTTCTTAGACGTAAATGTTTAAACGGTATTGAGCAGCAAAACTAATACAGAATTTAAAAAAATACACATTATTATGTGTAAAATACATAAAAAATAATACGATTAAATCTGAGATGAACTGATTTTTAAAACTAATTTAAACAACACAAAAGCGTTTAAAATTCAGATTAAAGTTTCAATCGGTGAGGGGAAGAAATTCTTGCGGTTGAAAGTGACAGATGCTGGATGACTGAGGGTTGTCTTGTGCTTGTCTTCCCTTCTACCCTTCTGTAATAGAATTACGCCGTCTACCTATTAACCCTCTCGCCTCCTGCAGTATAATTGCCAAGCAGACAGTATTATTCCTGCTTTCCCTACATTGAGGTAATTTTCATGTTAGAGGTAACACACACACACACACACACACACACACACACACACACACACACACACACACACACACACACACACACACACACACACACACACACACACACACACACACACACACACACACACACACACACACACACACACACACACACACTGTATAAAGCTATTCACATGCCAGGGCAGCAGTTTAATCAAAGCAGTAGATCTAAGCCACCAGCAAAGAGTGTTTTCACTATTTTATATTCCTAAATATTCTTACAAATGTTGACCGGTAAAGTTGTGATGGGTGATGGTTCCTGCAACCTTCGGACTATAATAACTTTACCTTCTCTGAGTAGAGAATTTAAATTTTAAAATTTTGTTCCGTACTTAAATAAAATTATTTACATAATGTACTGAAGTGTGTATGTGCTGTGACGATTTTAAAATAGGAAATGTAAGAAAGGACAGAAATTAAATTTTTTTAATCGCACATTTAAACTAATATTAAATCCCTTAAATAACTTAAAATAATATTTAATAAAGAGATTAAAAAGACAGAAAGGAATGCGAGTGTAAAGTAAAGAAACCCTTTAATAATTTACCATGCATCGACATGCGAGTACCGGAATCAACTTGCATACCGGCCCATAAACTAAACTAAAAATACTTGTAAATTTGAAATTAAATAAATAATTAAACAACAACATAGTAGTATACTATAATTAATTCTGAAGTATAGCGTAGCTTTGGATAATTATAATGTCAAACATTAATACCGTAAATATCAAGTAAATGTGGAACTACTTTTATGATGAAGAGTAAACTACGCGAGGTTACAAATCTGCCCCTAAACGAAGCCCACTTGAAATGGAGCGGTCAAGCCGTAAGCTGTGCACAGCAGTAATGTGGAACGTTAAAAATAGTTTGTTTCCTAAAGTGATTAATCGCGTCAGTTAAGACATAGAGGCATTCTTTACACTATTAAACAATGTGTAGCGTTAATATAGTTGAACCGCGATTCAAATAAATATGTAGTTAACGAGTAAGAAAGAATAATGAAAATTGAGCGCCTATGACATCTATACAAAAATCTTAAAATATAAAACTTATGTAATCAAAACTGTGGTAAGAACATAATGTAAAGTGCAACAAATAAACAATCATGTGAAGTGGACACAGGTGAATAAAACTTTTGTGTTAATCATTCAAATCACCTAGCTATTACTACCAGTTATCAAAGAGCAGTGAACCAGGACCCACAATGATCTAAAAGACTTCAGGACTACACCATCACCGGATACGAAGATAACGAGAGATACCTGACCTACATGAAACATGCTGCAACCGAGGACCGAGGACTTGAATAACGAGGAGCTGGAGGACATCACAGGTGACACGGAGGCATGCCTTCCGTGGTTATGAAATGCTAAATACTATATCCAATAAAAGACAATTAAATTAACACCTTTAAGACATTTTAATTACTGACAGTAATTGTATTTTTATTCTTAGTAAAAGAGTTAAAGCTCTAAACTGTAAAGCCGTATTGTTTAAAAAGGGAAATAAGTCCATTAATCTAATGGCACCACTTCAAGATAATAGACCATTATTAATATACCTTTTCAAGTCCCGGATCCGTGGAAAAGTTAAACAGATGTACATCTATATTTTGAGGGCCCTTGTAATTGAACAAAACATAAAATCATTTTGTAAACTATTGAAACACAAATGTTGATAACCATAAGTAAAGATGCTAATATCATTATGTAATAAAGAGATGTCATGGTCCAACAAAGATGAGTGAATAAGTCTACAAACCCCTGCCAATTCTCCTTAATTCTCGGGATCCTATTTAACATTTGTTTACTTTCTTTTCAGTTATTTATGATTTTGTTAAGATTATGGCAGCCTGTTTAATTGACCTGAGCCAATTAACCAGTTTCCCGATATTATAACGAAGAGACGTTATAGTGCATGGACTATCTTAAAATTAGAATAGACTACAAAGGAAGATAGCGTTTTCCATCTAGTATTATTATCTTTACTACTACTACTACTACTACTACTACTACTACTACTACTACTACTACTACTACTACTACTACTACTACTTTTCTATAGTTGGGGAAAATGGTTTATGCACCGCCACAGGAGGCCGTGCTTCTCTGGTTTGCTAGACTCTCACCTACTACAAAACCTACCCCTAATTCAGACATTCGTTTCCATCGTGGAACCACTTGGCGTATTACTTCAGAGTGGAGCCTACTGCGCCCTTATCGAACACCTTCTAGTTGTTCCTCATGTTCTACTCCCCGTTGGGTGAGAGTTGGACCTGCGTTTTGTTTTCTAGTAGGATCCAGTGAATAAATGCATTGATGCGGTCCCATTCCGCCTTACCACGAAGCATAAGCGCAACTTCACTCTCGGGCGTGAACTCCCCGAGCCCCATTTCCAGTACCATCCTCTGTCTTGCGAATCTGTAGCACTAAAAAAATGTGTGCGAGGCACCTTCATGGGGAGAGTCTTCGTATTGGCGTGCTGGCCTTTGCACCTTTACCATTCTACGGAGGTAGGCATTAAAATTTCCTACGCTTAAGGCTAGCTATTAAAAATAATTATAGGTTATATGAACATGTCAGCGTGTTAGACAAGGGAGCAGTATATCGCCTACTCTTTTTAACATTTATATTGACGATCTAGTAAGAAAATGAAAACAACGAGTAAACCCTGGTATTAAGTTATCACGAGACAGATATTTGAATGTGCTGTTGTTTGCTGACGACTAGCTTGTACTTGAAATACTGAACTTGATTTGCAAAAAACAGTTTTTGAGTTTTATCGGATTTGCAAACAATATAATAATGAAATGTCTACTACGGACACAAAGGTAATGTTACTTCAAAGCGAGGAACCAATAAGAACAAGAATAATGATTAGTGATCGGATTCTAGAAAAAGTGCGCTATTTTAATTATTTAGGAAATGATAGGAATAGTGATATTGATGTTAAGTTAGGTAAGTTCCAGACGGTGGTAGACGGTGTGTGTGTGTCCGTATTTTTAGAAACTATGTACGACAAGTACAAAATTAAACATTTTACAAAGTCATGGCAGCCCCTGTACTGTCATATGGGTGTGAAAATGGACAGTAACCATGAAATTTTATTATCAAAATACCCTTATACCATATTGGTGTCGGGTTACATCAATATATGATAAGTACATCAACTAACTCTATATACAAATTTTTTCCATCTTACTCTATCCATTGACAATGTTTTCGCTTCCCTCCAGCCCAAGCCTCTTTCTCTCAAAATGTTTCCCATCATTCCATTCCAAGTCAGTCGCGGTTTTCCTCTCTTCTTTCTCCCCCCTGATTTTGCCTCCCAAACCTGTTTTACCATTCTATCACTATCCATTCTCTGCATGTGTTCCCACTAGCATAGTTGTCTCTGCTCAATAAAATCCAGAATCGATATCACTTCCAGATCCTCTCTTATTTGTGTATTCCTAACTCTATTCTTCCTTGTTACTCCTACTACTCTCCTAAGATATTTCATTTCTGCTGCTTGGATTTTACTTTTTTGTCTTTTAGATAGCACCCACGTCTCCCAGCCGTATGTTAAAACCGGTCTATATACTGTTTTATACACACTCATTTTCGTTTTTCTTGATATCTCCTTCTTATTTATAAATCTATTGTTTAATGCATAGTATACTTTTATTGCCTTTTCAATTCTTTCATTTAATGTGGCTTCTTGTTTCCCATTACTGTCTATTATAACCCCTAGATATATGAATTGTTTGACTTGTTCTATCTTCACTCCTCCAATCACTATGTTTATTATTTTCTCCCCCATTACCATTACCTTTGTTTTTGTCTTATTTATTTTCATCCCTTTTTCCTGGAGAACTTCATTCCATATTCAAATTACCCTGTATCGCCCTTTGACTTGTAGCCATTAGCACTACATCATCCGCAAAAGCCCCTTCTGCTGCTTCTATACTTCGCAAGTTCCTGTATCCAACATGCATTTTCTTAACCTTCAGTGAACACTTCTTAATAATGTCGTCCATATACAAGTTGAGTAATGTCGGACTCAGTCCACCTCCTTGTCTTAATCCATAGTTTGTTGTAAATCCTAACGACCTCATATTTTTACCAATTACATAATTAACATTATTTTTGTATAACCTCTGTACTACCTTAATTATTTTACTCCTTATTCCTCTATTTTTTAAACTTTTCCATAATTTTGCTCTAGGCACACTACCGAAAGCCTTCTCAAGAACAATAAAAGCCAAACATACCAATTTATCTTGTTGTATCGACTTCACAGCTATCTGTTGCAGAGTAAAAATGTGATCCTGCACACTTCTTTCTGATCTAAAGCCACTCTGCGATTCCTCCAAACTATTTTCTAAAATTGGGACCAATTTATTATTAATTATCTGCTCATAACCCTTCAAAATTGTATTTAACAGATTGATACCCCTATAGTTATTACAATCTCTTGCGTTACCTTTCTTAAAAATAGGAACTATCAATGTTTCCTCCCATTTTCTCTTGGTATGTTTACATTTGTCCACGCTTTATTGATAACTTATAAAAGTATTTATTTCCTCTTTTTCCCCATATCCTTTATCATTTTTAGAAACTAAGTACGACAAGATATAAAATTAAACATTTTACAAAGTCATGGAAGTCCCTGTACTGTCCTATGGGTGTGAATATGGACAGTAACCATGAAATAAGACATTAAAATACAGGTCTTAGAAATAACGTTCTTAGAGTAGTTAAAAGGTGTTCTTAACTTGAGCGTATACGGAATGAGGTCATAAGAAGAGGGTTACAAGTCATTGCCAAATAGGGGTTGGGCACCCTCTTGTCCGTGGGGTGGGAAAGACGGATAAGTTGACCTAAAGACGGATAACCTTCTATTGGTCAACGACGTAGGATGTAGGAGGCAAGGAGAAACCACCACATTAAAGATCTTTATGGATATCTAAACAGGCAAAAACTGGCTGGTCTCTTTAGTCTGGTAAGACAGCCAGTTTAAGGGAGAACACCCAGACAGAAAATTGGGCTGCACGTTAAGCCTGAAGGTGGCAGCCCGACCATTGCGTCTACCCTTGCGATATGCTAATAACATATCCAGGGGACATATTCACTAGTAAATAGCCTCAAATGAGGACTAGCCGGGCGGTTTATTGTCAGGTTATAATAATAATATTTTTAGTTAGTTTCTAAGTGTACATGTTGCAAAAGCCGATGTCTGAATTTGGCATAATTAACCGAGAATGTTCAAGGCAAAAAAAAAAAAATATATTTTCTTTCATCGTTATGCTTGCGTGAGTAAGACTACCAATTACTGTATTTCGCTCAGCTGCGTGTTTATTTATTTTTTTTTAATTTTTCTGCATCAATATTAAACATCAGCGCTGAAGTATGGGTTTTTTCCACGTGTTGCCATTGGTTGATTTGAAAATATTTTAGTTATCACTTGGAAATGTTGTCGATATGTCATCACATTTTGATTTACTGTTTTATTTTCTAGTGAAATGGTAAAATATTCACAAAATAAACGTTGAAACGGACGATTCCAGGCAGTGTAATGACAGTAATCCTCTTAAATTTGTATTTGCTGTGAGTGCGTCGCAGGACGAACGATCGTCTAAAAGCTTTGCAGAGATTATTTCAGCTTTTATTTAATACGGTTATATTGTTTTTCATTTTGTCTCAGTATAAACCTGTTTGTCTTGAATTGCGTAGCGTCTGTTTAGAAGTAGGAATCTGTATAATAATCGTTTGTTACTGTTTCTCTTTTAATTTACGTCAGATTTCTTTTCTACATCGTGCAAAATATGCTTCGTTTTTCAACATTTACAAAGAATGACCACTGAGAGGATGCTACGGATTTTGTACAGATATCAACCGCAGGGCGAAGACCGTAAAAGAGGTTGAATGGTCTAGTTGCAACGGACATTCCTCTAGAAAACAGAATATTGACCTATGAAACTGAAACCATTTTCTCAGTTTCTCACTTGATAACCTTTAGGTTGTTAATAATAGGTCCGTTGCTTTAAATTAAATTTTTGTTTTTTCGATTACCTTTGTAAATTGTAATATATTGTTATTTCATATAATTCACTATTTTATACTATTTTTGAAGAGAATATTCTGTGTCTACAAATGTAATTTGGTCACCTGCAAAAGTACAGTCCTTACAAACTTCCTACGGTATCAGTTATGTTTGTAATTTTGTATATTTTATTAAGGCACCGTGGCGACCCCATCGCCCAGTTTCATTGAAACTGCAAGCAGCCTGCCGAGTGACTAACTGGATAAGGAGTTCCCGTCTCTTCGGAGGGCGGATGAGCGGGTAGGGGTAAGGCATTTCTTTGCCCTTGGGATGGGAAACTGTCCCTAAAGGCGGATGAACCACTTGGTCAACGGCATGAGGATGTGTAAAGGAACGGGTTACCACCACGTTAGGGATCCATGTTGGATGTTCCTAGTAGAGCAAATGGTATGACCCTCTATGTAAAATGTTCCGGAGGTAAAATATCCCCTCAGTCGGATCTCCGGGAGTGGAATGCATCGAGGAAAAATACCAAATCTAGTAGAGATATGTAAGGAATGATGAAGTTATAAGAAGAATATTGGAACAGACAAGAATCCTGAAGGTAATAGAAAATAGGAAAAGGTATTGGTTAGGTCATTGTTTAAGAAGAGACTGCTTGCTTAAACTGCCATGGAGGAGAAAATAGAAGAGGGTGTAGAAGAATGAAGTTAACATATAGCATTAAAATCAGAGGGTGTTAAGAACAAACGAAAAGACTAGCATGCGATAGGACAGCTTGGAGAGCTTTTGCCAGTTGAAAACCTGCCTTAGGGCATAACACCAAATAATAATACTATTAAGTCACTGCCATAATAAGTCATCTATATAAGTATTAAGAAGTGCAGGGGATAGCCTATAGCCTATCGTTTTCTTGAACCTCAATTTAGTGATCCTTTCATATTTTTATTCCCGGGAATACATATATTTTTGTGCAGTGACATGACGTTTATAACTTCTATTAATTATTATGGAATGATAATATACTTCTGGGTAGCATACTTGATAATTTTTTTCTACTTTTCTATAATTAACAAAGAGTAGAAGAGTACATCTATATACTGTAGGAGATATAGTTACGACATTAGAGAATGTTCTACGTGTTTCTCGGCTATTCCAGCTGTAATACTGTATGTGTGTGCGTACGTATTGCTGCTACTTTGAGATGAAAGACAATTACGTGATACTTGTCACGCGTCGGCAACGAGACTTTTCCAGACCATACCGATCGGCGCGCGCTGTGTTCAAGGCCGCAATTAATTACGTTCTAGTGTTTTGTAGTAGACGCCTGTTGCGTAATATTCTGGAACCTCAGCGGGGTATAAATGCAAGTATTCAGCGGCGCTCAGTTAAGTTTGAGTTGCGATTTATTCGAGTGCGGTTCGCTGTATTGTGGCAAAGTGACATTATTATTGCGTGTGAACAATTTTTATTTGATTTATTGTAAGAAAGTATCTTGTTGATTATAACTGTTTAATTGCGATAATTAAAGCTGGTGATTAGTGGCTTAATTGGTGCTTGTATTTTGTTTTCCACTGTACCATACGACGATCAGTTAGACCGTCGTGACAATACTTATGTTTGTTTGTTTGATACGTTTGTTAATTTGTTTTTGCTTTCATTGATGTAATATTAGGCTGGACAGGAATCTATGGATTGAGAATTGTCCTCAAATGATAAAAATAATACTTTTAATTAGTTTCTAAGTGCGCACGTTGTAAAATCGGTGCCCCAATTTGATAATATAATCAAAAATATCCGTCGCGAAATAATTGGAAAATATATTTTCTTTCATCGTTAAGCTTGCGTGGGTATTATTTATTGTATTTTGCTAAGCTGTGTGTGTGTGGTTTTTTTAATATTTGTCTGCATGAATATAAAACATCAACGCTGAAGTATGGGCTTTGTACTCGTGTTGCGATTGGTTGATTTAAAAAAGTGTACCTAGGGGAGACAGGACGAAAATTCGCATGCAGGTTGTCTGACCACAAACGTGGAGAAGGTAATAGAACAACCAATTCGTTATATGCAAGACATTTCATAGAAGACAACCACAAGTTTGTTAATCCTTTGGAAGAATACGAAATTGTAAAAGTAGTAAATAACACAGTTGAAAGGAAGCTTAGAGAGGAGTTAGAAATATTGAAAGAAAGAGAAAAAGGGTTAGACAATTTAATTAATATTAAAATTAAATTTGATAATGAAGAAATATTTTATAACATGATTAAGAAGTAAATGAGAGAGGGCAGATAGATAAGATTAAGAATTATATTTCATAGTACTAATTGGTTGTTTTAAAATAAGGGTGTGTGACTGACCCACGTGTGTGGAGAGGAAGAGGGTAGTTTAAAAGGATGCACACACACACACACACACACACACACACACACACACACACACACACACACACACACACACACACACACACACACACACACACACACACACACACACACACACTGAAACACAAGGAATTTACTAGAAAAATATGTAACTGTACAGATGGTGAGACAGAGTTTAGGGGGTGGGGAAGGGTCATTAATTTTTAGTTTGTTGTGGGTGAGCAGGGTAGTGGAGAGGGGTGAAGGGTTGGGTATTACATATTTTCTGCCTATTCCTGATCTGACGATGATCTGTGAAGCTTGAAAGCGCTAATCGGAATAATTTTTATATAGTGGTGTGCAATATTGATCATTCTGATTGTGATTTCAACCACTAACACAAGTTTCTTCATTAAATATTTATTCAAATTATTATTCAGGCTGTATGGCCGTGTCTACTATAATTCTCATGCTATAAACCACTTTGCCACAGTAATGTGGTCTTACTGACGTACACCTTGTCAGTCTTTTCAAACCCTTCACTGAGTATGGCTTTCAGAGGTGAGGTCGAAACGGCTGATGATAACATCGATCAGCATGAGAATGTGATTAGACCAATGTTTTTGCTTTTAGTCATTAACAAATTTTAGAAAACGTTGACCCATAAATGAAAATACAGCAACAATATGCAATGCCCAAAAGTACCGAACAGAATGAGTGAACAAATATGTACGAAGAAAATAAATATGTTGTTTAAGAATAGTTGTTGCATAAACGACAGTGGCGGCTGGTAGTTCAAAATTTTGGTGGTTGCAGTAGTTGTTGAGTTGCGGGGGAAGAGGATGGGGGAGGCGATAAAAGGGCACATTAAACAGGGAGCATACCAACATATCTGGATCATACATAGTGTTGTTGTGTTGAAAAAAAATAGAAAGTTACTGTTTTCCCCCAAAAGACAGCTGCTAATGATAATAATGGAATGATTCTATCAGTATGTCTACCTATGCCAGATTCCATGTTCCCACGTACTCATGAATGATTGCTGCAAGCATCACTAATTTTGCAGTAATCAAATACTAAATATGCAGAGAAAAGAAAAAGATAAACAGAATCATGCATTTTATACCTAAAAAATAATACACTGATTTGAAAGCGATCCTTGTTGTTGCGGTTTGGAAGCTCTTGAATAATCGTGAGTTATTCCGAAGACGCTAATGAGGAAGGCTGGATTGTTTGTTAGAAAGAAGTGGACTGTATTAAAGATGTTGAACATTCGTTTATTGAAAAAATCTGATTGTCAATTACGATCGGCACGTGCGGATGCATTTGAGGCAATAACGCCCGAAATTAATTTTGAATGAAATCGTGGCCCATTGTAGATGGACGCAGGTAGTTGAATGAAATGAAATATTATAAATGCATGCTAAAAAATATCCAGAAGCCGCGGCTGAAAGAGAAGTGTTTTACGATAGTTGCGCTCGGAGTCTTGTTATAAACTGAACTAAACTGGCTTGCAGTCGGCGGTCCTGGCCGGCTGCAACGTTTGATAAACGCGTGACGTCATCCGCGCGTGCCGTATACGGTGGTGGACCGTTTACAGCTGATAAACCAGTACAAAGTTTAAACACTTGTGTTTACGAGAAATAAAAAATAAGAACAGCAAATTTATAATACAGGCTAGTTATTTTTAAATGACTCATTTGCACTATAAGAACAGATTTTCCCTGTATATAAACTGCAAGGCACATAAATTCAACTACACAAAATATTACTTGAAAACTCTACTCTAAAAGAGAAGTGAGTGGAATACTGCCTACTTTCATTTACGAATAACAAGAAAAAATAAATTAGTATAAAATATTAAAAATTTCACAAATCTTTCAATTTTTATTTTTGATTGACACGTAATTATCACAATCACAGTTATACAAAATTATAACTATAATTTTATAACCTCAAAAACAACGAGTACACGTTTACTTTGAACCAACGTAAACACTTACACTGTTACGATTAACAAATCAAGAAGGCTGTGCACACTTCATGACAAACTTAAAGATGCACTACAGCGCTGTTAGTGGAACGTTGAGGAAACTCTGCAACCGCCTAGCTAACACAGGAAACGCACGGCAATTGTGAAGAGTAACGCACGTTCTCCCATATGCTTGTGTAGTAATCTCTGTTCAGGTCTGTTCTGACCTATGCGGCACCCGCCTGGTGGTCTCTTTTATCCACCACCAACAGATGTAGGCTGGAAGCTTTCCAGTCCCGAACCCTCCGATCCTTGACGGGGTCCCCTTGGTTTGTAAGGAACGACGTGATTCGAAGGGGTCTCCGTGTTCCTACCTTGACTTCCTTTGTCCGGTCGCTAGCGCTAACTCTCTTTGCTAAAGCCTCGACCTCCACCTTCCCATACCTACGAACCATCAGTGCATCAGAACCACCACTGCCCATTCGGGTCAAGCGCCCTCGGGCGCTTCTTGATGACCCGCCATAACGTCATCCTCTTTATATTCAACCAAAACAAACTGTAATCATCAGTCCTAGACCAGAGTTTTTTCACCTAAACTGTCCTTCTCTCCTTCTTGCCCACCTCCTAGCACGCTGAGCCGGCTGCTTGTCGCTGTCATCAATCATGGCACGGAGGCTCTCCGCCTCGCGGGGAGCGACCGACGCCCTCAGGGCGTCTGCTGACTGGACTTGAAACGGGCAACATCTGTTGCTCGAATCGGTACCAGCGGCAGTGCACCAATCAAATCAAAATAAAAGTTATACTCCCCCGCCTTCGCAGTTAACTGGTTGGCGGTTTCCTTTTCCAGTCTTAGGTCACCAGTCGACAATATACCAGCACTAAGTTTACTTCTGGCAGCCATTGGACACGTTCCAGATGCTGCAAATAAGCCGCGGGTGCAAAGACACCCCGCATCCATAATGTAATGCTCTGTTATTTACTCTTCAAGTTGCAAGCGGGCTACAACCACCAGCCTGCACGCCACATTTGAATTGTACGTGAACTTTGCCGCATAGAATCTAATACGATTTCCGTTGAAATTTATGACACTTTTAACTGCTTAATCATTTCGTATATTATTTTATAGTTTAGTTATTCTATATCGGTGGTTGTGCAACGCTGCAACCATAACCATAACACCAGCCGCCACTGATAAACGATAGTCAATCTTCGTCGCAAAAGTTTCTTGACCATTAAGGTAACATTATTACAGACCTGAGGATGCTGTACCATTCTAAAGCCCTTATCAATAGGGATATAAGATTTTAGATATTATTATTCCGGTTTCAGATGAATTTAAAGAACGTCCATCAGTCCATCGAATGCACTCGGTTTTACCGAATAAAGTGTTCAAAATACGACAACCTTAGGCATTGTATGAAACTACAGTGTGTAACATTGATACAGGCACTGCCGTAAGTTTGCAGAGCTTTAATTTCGTATCTCGACGTACCTTGTTTCTGAGAATACGTTTGATTTTCCCACAGATCGTCTGGAACTGACATAACACCAATATCACAATTACTATCATGTCCAATATCATACAAATAAAAGAATAAGCTTTATTATTATTATTACTTTAGTTGCACTTGGACGATGTCCGAAACATCAAAAATATATATTAAAAAATAGGCAGTCATTGAGGACTGCCGACAGAAGTGAAAACTTAAAACTATGAAATAACAGTGGTTTTTTTGGATATTCAAATTAATTGTAGTATCAAAAATTAAAAATTTTTTTGGAAATTAAAATCTTTAACATCAGTCTGGTTTTCACATCTGTCGGCACTCCGAGCAGCAATTATATACATTTTACGCTAGTAAGATAACTCCTAAGCCACTATGAAATACTCATTGCATGATGTATGGCAGAGGTCAAATATCAAAATTAAAATATCGGTATGGAGAACCATACATGACTTCCATATTCTAAGATTTATATTTAAAATCATTTTCAGCCAAACAGCCAGGCTGTGTCTTACCTGCCTTTTTATTGCTGTATTAAATGAAAAATATTATATTACATTAAAATGAAAAAATTATAATTTTATTGCCTGGCAACAAAATTATTTTATTTTCAAAAATTACCATTGTTTCAAAAAGTTTAAATAAATTTTCAAGTACTTTACTCTTGTTAAAACGTAAAAGGTTGCAGGTAAACTACCCCTTCCCCTTAACCGATCTTCACCAAAAACAACAGGTCTTGAGAACTCTACAAATCAGGGCTGTATGCAAAACATTATTTGATTCTGTTTGAATTTGCGGCTGTTATCGTTTGCCACAGAAAATACCCTTGTTAAAAAAACCTTGCATGTAAACTACCCCTTTCCCTCAACCGATCTTCACCAAAAAAAATAGGTCTTGAGAACTATACAAATCAGGGCCGTATGCAAAACATTATTTGATTCTGTTTGAATTTGCGGCTGTTATCGTTTGCCATAGGAAATACCCTTGTTAAAACATAAAACGTTACAGGTAAACTACCCCTTTCCCTCAACCGATCTTCACCAAAAACACTAGGCCTTGAGAACTCTACAAATCAGGGCTGTATGCAAAACATTATTTGATTCTGTTTGAATTTGCGGCTGTTATCGTTTGCCACAGAAAATAAACTTGTTAAAAAAACGTTGCAGGTAAACTACCCCTTTCCCTCAACCGATCTTCACCAAAAACAATAGGTCTTGAGAACTCTACAATTTAGGGCTGCATGCAAATAATCTTTTGATTCTGTTTGAATTTGCGGCTGTTATCGTTTGCCATAGAAAATACGCTTGATAAACAAACGTTGCAGGTAAACTACCCCTTCCCCTTAACCGATCTTCACCAAAAACAATAGATCTTGAGAACTCTACAAATCAGGGCTGTATGCAAAACATTATTTGATTCTGTTTGAATTTGCGGCTGTTATCGTTTGCCACAGAAAATACCCTTGTTAAAAAAACGTTGCAGGTAAACTACCCCTTTCCCTCAACCGATCTTCACCAAAAACAATAGGTCTTGAGAACTCTACAATTTAGGGCTGTATGCAAATAATCTTTTGATTCTGTTTGAATTTGCGGCTGTTATCGTTTGCCATAGGAAATACCCTTGTTAAAACATAAAACGTTACAGGTAAACTACCCCTTTCCCTTAACCGATCTTCACCAAAAACAACAAGTCTTGAGTGCTCTACAAATCAGGGCTGTATGCAAATAATCTTTTGATTCTGTTTGAATTTGCGGCTGTTATCGTTTACCATAGGAAATACCCTTGTTAAAACATAAAACGTTACAGGTAAACTACCCCTTTCCCTTAACCGATCTTCACCAAAAACAATAGGTCTTGCGTACTCTACAAATCAGGGCTGTATGCAAAACATTATTTGATTCTGTTTGAATTTGCGGCTGTTATCGTTTGCCAAACAAACAAAATTACCCTTGCTAAAAAAAAACCGTTGCTGGTAAACTACCCCTTTCCCTCAACCGATCTTCACCAAAAACAATAGGTCGCGAGTACTCTGCAAATCAGGGCTGCATGCAAAAACTTATTTGATTCTGTTTGAATTTGCGGCAGTTATCGTTTGCCATAGAAAAAAAATCTACAGACACACAAACAGACACACAGACAGACACACACACAGACACTTTTCGGAAAACGACTTTTTTTCATGTTTTGAGTGTAGTAGAATCAGAATCTGCAATAATCTCGAACACGATTTTTTTTGCCATCACCATACTTCCATTCCTTAAGGAATATGGAAGTAAAATATCGGTATGGAGAACCATACATGACTTCCATATTCTAAGATTTATATTTAAAATCATTTTCGAAATGAAATATTACCATAGAAACTACTTCTTTCTACTTACTGCTTCAGCCTTAACCACAGTACTGTGGTCACTAACGTATACCACCTCACGTTATCGCACTCCATTTTCATTGATGATGGAAGTCGATGGCATTGCCGAAATGTCTGGTTTTGTAGAAAACATTGGACTACGGCCAAATATCCCGGGAAGGAATTTTAACAAAAACTACTTCTTTGTTGCCGATAACGTTGTACACTTATATATCAGTGGCGAAGTTACATGGAGGCAATTTTTTACCCTAAAAAATTCTGTAGAATAAAAATTATAAATACGTATGAACTACATAACGTAAAGATTATACATTGTTACTGCGACTGTCAAATTTATTAAACCGAAACGTGCTTTATTGAGCGACCGCTAGATGGTGACAGGTGAGATTCGGCATAGTTCGTTTAAAGCGAATGAGGCAACCTGAACTGCCTCAGCGTTTTTTGTATACATCGTATGTAAGCAATGTAGTGGTGTGATAGGGAAGTGTAGGGAGGGGGGATTGTCCCGCGCTGTACACATAGAGCGTTGAGGCATGCCTCACTTCTGTGGTCCAAACAGTTAAGTTAAAGCGCCTGTGTTGTTTCTAAGTGTTTATTTTATGCGGTTATTAAAAGTGTCACTGTTATTCCGCTGAACTAACAGATGATCAAGATTGTTATTTGAATTATTTGTAACATTAAACATATATATAGAAACTAATCAAGTTTAAAAATTTGAAGTTCAATCAGTTGTATTATTGTGTATGACTAATACAAGGATTGTTCAGTAGAAACACGAATAGAGCTGTAAAGCATTTTTTATTCAACGATTTTAAAAGAAGTCTCCAATAACATTAAGACATGAGTTCTACTGTTGCGCTAACCTGTAGATTCCCTGCTAGTAAAATTCTTACGGCTGTTTGTGGAACCATTCGGTTACAGCAAACTCTACCTCAGCGTCCGATTTGAACCACCGTCCTTTTAGTGATTCCTTAAAAAAACAAGTACTTTACTCTTGTTAAAACGTAAAAGGTTGCAGGTAAACTACCCCTTCCCCTTAACCGATCTTCACCAAAATCGAAAGTCATTGAGACCTCTACAATTCAGGGACGAATGCAAAAAATTATTTGATTCTGTTTGAATTTGCGGCTGTTATCGTTTGCCATAGAAAATACGCTTGATAAAAAAACGTTGCAGGTAAACTACCCCTTCCCCTTAACCGATCTTCACCAAAAACAATCGGTCTTGAGTACTCTACAAATCAGGGCTGTATGCAAAACATTATTTGATTCTGTTTGAATTTGCGGCTATTATCGTTTGCCATATAAAATACCCTTGTTAAAAAAACGTTGCAGGTAAACTACCCCTTTCCCTCAACCGATCTTCACCAAAAACAATAGGTCTTGAGAACTCTACAATTTAGGGACGTATGCAAATAATCTTTTGATTCTGTTTGAATTTGCGGCTGTTATCGTTTGCCATAAGAAATACCCTTGTTAAAACATAAAACGTTACAGGTAAACTACCCCTTTCCCTTAACCGATCTTCACCAAAAACAATAGGTCTTGAGTAATCTACAAATCAGGGCTGTATGCAAAACATTATTTGATTCTGTTTGAATTTGCAGCTGTTATCGTTTGCCATAGAAAATACCCTTGTTAAAAAAACGTTGCAGGTAAACTACCCCTTTCCCTCAACCGAACTTCACCAAAAACAATAGGTCTTGAGAACTCTACAATTTAGGGCTGTATGCAAATAATCTTTTGATTCTGTTTGAATTTGCGGCTGTTATCGTTTGCCATAGGAAATACCCTTGTTAAAACATAAAACGTTACAGGTAAACTACCCCTTTCCCTTAACCGATCTTCACCAAAATCAACAGATCTTGAGAACTCTACAATTCAGGGCAGTATGCGAAACATTATTTGATTCTGTTTGAATTTGCGGCTGTTATCGTTTGCCAAACAAACAAAATTACCCTTGCTAAAAAAAAACCGTTGCTGGTAAACTACCCCTTTCCCTCAACCGATCTTCACCAAAAACAATAGGTCGCGAGTACTCTGCAAATCAGGGCTGCATGCAAAACATTATTTGATTCTGTTTGAATTTGCGGCAGTTATCGTTTGCCATAGAAAAAAAATCTACAGACAGACAGACACACAGACAGACAGACAGACAGACAGACACACAGACACTTTTCGGAAAACGACTTTTTTTCATGTTTTGAGTGTAGTAGAATCAGAATCTGCAATAATCTCGAACACGATTTTTTTTGCCGTCACCATACTTCCATTCCTTAAGGAATATGGAAGTAAAATAAATAATATCAAATTTTTAAACGGAAATGTTGATACGAATATTGGAAATATTTGAAAATACATGCTTTGTTTATGTTATTCATTTTTCTATATAAAAATATTAACATATTTAGTACTCACTTTTGTACTGCACGGTGATCCTACATTTGAACATTTAAAATAATGATCAAACTAAAACAAAATTTAAACAATGCACAGTATACACACATTAAACTTTCCACGTAGTCAATTTAACTTTACTTATATACATATTGTAATAATACAATAAAAAGTGATGTGTGTTGATGATATAAGAGATTATGGAGTATGTGACTCCGATGTAATCAAGTCCAATGTAATATGTTTAATTGGTGTGGCTCTCGACGTCTTACTGGCCTGAAACACTTCCTTAAGTTTCCCAGCTGGTCGAGTCCCAATGGTAGCAAGACCGGTCGAGTAGCGTAAAGTTGATGAAGAAATATATATGCTCAGCTTCACCGAAAGTTTCAAAACAAAAATTATTGTTTTGAAGAAAATTAAAAAAAAATTATGTTTATAAAAAAAAAAATAATAAAAAAAAAATTTTAATTTTATTAATTAATTAATTAGGATCAATTAATTAATATAGGGCTGTGAAGTTTTAAACAGTGTAATGCTCTTCTGAAAATTTTTATTAAAGTTTTAGTATATTTTAAATAAGCTATCACCACTCATAAGACTGTCTGTAAACCAATCGATACTTGTTTACCTTTTTATTTTTTAGGTTATCTTCACTTACGGGTGGTAAAGTTCTTGTAGATTATCAATTAGAACTATATTATTGGTAATTAGTATTATTGAAGAAATAAAGAACTATTAAGTATTGAAAAGTATTAATATTTTATTAAGTAATAGCAATATTGACTCTTATCGATTAGTATCGATTCTCAGGATATCGAAAAAAGTTACAAGTATATGATATAAAAATTAAATTGGGTTCTTTAAACAGCCAGTTATTACCAAAGTCAGAGAAATCGGGCTAATATTTAAAAAGTATAACGTTACAATCAAATTAATAGTTATTAATAAACACAGACATTGAATAATAAATTGTAAATATAATAATTGTTTTCACCAAACAGCTGTGCTGAACCAAGAAGATGCACTGGGATTGTCAAAGAAAGATGGCTGCCGTCAAGTCGATGAAAATGTTGCTCGTTCCTGCTGCATTCCAAATAATGTATTTTGACGCAATATTCCTGTTCTTGTGTCTGCAAATCTCTTGTTATATGTTGTGTAGTGACTGGTGTAGTGATTCTGGGTTGTATTTAGTATGTCTGTGTAATTATAAGTCAAACACTTTCTCCGATTCCGTCACTAATTTGGTTTAATGTATTATACAGTTTTCTAGTGTTTTATGGTGTTTTTCGGAGTAGATTTATATTGTTCTGTGTTATGGAGTGTTACTTGATCGTTTCTGTTATAATATGATAGTTTCAGAGGTATTTTACAAGTCACTCGCGATTTCACAATAACTCACTATACACTCGCTTTGTATGACGATTATAGGTTAGGTTATCCACGTTATCAAACGTATGTCATGTTAACCGTTCAACTACCAATAATTAACTAACTGTTTCCTTCAGTTTCAATTAAACTCTTAGCCCATATAATATTATCCTTAACATTGTTCAAAAATATTTTCACATCCTGTGTACATTTTACTATTTCACTATATGAATGCCTAAACTTTGGTTATTTGTCAATTTTATTCACTAGATTTGATTTAAATTAATCTTTCAGTTCATTCTGGTTATTTTCAGATTAAATAATGCCATTTTATAGTGTTTTCTGTCCGAAAAATAGTAATTTTACTTTCAGTTTGGTATACAAACTGTTTGGAAGTCAAAACATTAAAATTTACTTCCTGTCATTATATAAATTCAGCCATTTTATCAGTTATATTTAATATTAATAATTCTATATTGTATTAAAAGGTTCCTATTCCCTTATTTTCTGGTAATTAATTGAATTAGTTGTATTCTGAAACATTATTCTGAAATATATGACTCCCATGTCTAAATTTCTGAGTTTAGTCATTTTTATTTCTTATTCATAATTCTGAATATAATTTATTAAAATCTCTCTAAATGGTATGTGCAATTATATGGCATGATCTCAAGTTTATATTGTCTAAACCCCTTTTGTTTATTTGCATTTAATTGAGCAATTTCTCTGTTTTGATGAAGTTTGGTTTCCATTCTTTTGGCCTATGATTTTTTAACAATTTTTCTTACAAAATAATTTACAAACAATATATGATGTGTGATACCCTCTCTGACTTTTACAAATAGTATTATAAATTAAACATGTTTTTAAATTACACAAAAACAATTAGTATTGGTTACAATACAAACAATAGTTAAAACAAATAAAGAATATTTTTTTTTTTTAAATAAATGGTTGTCTTCAAGTCAGACATTTTGCAACACAATCCTTATTTCTAAACATGGAAATATGGCTTACAAAAAAGGTTTTTTACTAACTAACGTCTTAATTACTCTCTACTATTTACAAGTGGTAACTATTTTTATAGTTCTGATGTTAGTTGTTTCAGACCCAAACAAATGTCCTTATATCTAATACATTTTTAAACATTCTTGTACTATATACATAAAAAACCTTATATTTATATTCTTATTTCTAACTATTATTATAAGTAGGATTCTACAGTTTTTACACCGTCTTTTACATTGTCTTTGGGGAATTGTACCCTGTCATTAACAAATAAATAGTATTAATTGTTCAAAAGGTATTATGAACTCTGTTTTTCTTTTTTCATGTAAAACAAAATGTTATTTTAAACAGATTCATGTCTTATGAACAACATATTGTCACAGTACATATTTTAAGTCATTGAAAAATGCATATTTCATTGCATCCAATGTTTGTGATTGCCAAGAATGAAACACAAGGTTCATTTTTTATAATACCCAAAACTATCACTGGTTCACTTTGCACTTATATATTATGTTAATGCTAAATGGTCGTATAGTCTTATTAACATAATAAATTGGTTAGCGTTTTTCCAATGGAGATTTGTTCCATGGGTACTATATTATTGTTTCATCTTAGTTCACAGGAAACTTTTACTTTATACACTCCTCTCTCTTAAATTTATATACATGTGGTTTTTATTTCGTTATACTTTTATTTTAAGATATTTATTTTGGGGATATAGGGATTTGGGTGTCTTTTATAAGAGCATGACATCTTCTTCAGGATGCTGCCCTCTTCTTCTTTCTTCAGTCTTCTTTTCTCCTGCCTTCTGGGACTGGTATCTTCTCCATCTTCTTCTTGTTGCCATCAGGTTTCTTGGGATCTTCTCCATCTCCTTCTTTATTACAGAAATACACAACCTGTATTGGTTGATCTTGGCTTATTTTAGGGTTTTTATTCTATTTATTCTCCCTCGTTGTGGGTTTGGTCATATTGTGTACTGCTTTGTTATTTACTATTTTACCTTCCTGGGTTATACCTTGAAAACCTTTGGTTATGAGACTGGTCTTGGATGACTCATCACTAGTAACTCCTTTTATTTTAACTTGTATTTTCTTTATAATAATGATTTCTTTCCACAGTTGCTATGAATTAATCTATTTATATTAGACTTAATGCTTTCTTCCAAATTTAAATATTATAACTTCATTATTCTAATGATCAATTGCCATTCAATATTATGCAAACATCTGTCACGCTACAGATTGCTCTCCTCCAGAAGTAATTATTTCAGACATGTTTATGGATGAAATAATTTCTTATGATAATTTCATCATTTCTTATAATTCATTTTCTTCTCCATTTGTATATCGACATTTTATAATTAGAGTTTAATTAATTTTCTATATATAATTATTTGTTTTACTACTGATCCTTTTCGGATAGTTAGTGTCTTCTGAGATATATTATTATTGTAATACATTTTCTTTCTATATCAACTTCGTGTTGTATCCTTGGGATATTAATTCCCTAACATTCCCTATCACGTGGGCTGGGGCAGATCAGAGGGGCACTGTACGCTACTTCTCTGCTGGCCATACACCACTTCTATAAATTGAGTACAGGGGCATATCCATCCCTGCTCAAAAAACATAATGCTGCTGGAATTATCTTCAGTCAGTCATCGAATAAATAAATAAAAAGTAGTCTCATTTTCGACTAATAAAAATATTTTTGGATTCTCCACTTCGTAGTCTCTCAGATTATCTCACATTTTCTATCTTAATAAATCTTCATAATCATTATTATACTCATTACATATATATTTTTCCAAAACTCTTAACTTGTCTGATATATTTAATTTAATTATGGTTGAAAACCTTTCTTTTAATAATTCTGGTTACTGTTTACAGTGTAACTCTCTTTCTTCTTCATCTGAATTCTCTTTATACTTTCTTCTGGTTATTCATAGTATTAGCATGGTCTTTATAAATAGTCTTTCGTATTCATTATTTGAATGGTCTTAATATATTATATTTAATTTTTTAACATCGTATCTTTACATTAGATATACAGGTTGTTATATTGATCATTTTATTTAAACATTTTGGTTCTTTCCTTTCTCTTAGAAAGTTATTAATCCGTCTTCGCATTCATTAGCATTAATTCATTTATATTATATTTCATGTGGTATTTCTTCTCTTTGCATTTCATATAGGTCTTATTATTATCATTGGTTCAAAATCATCTTCTCCATATGTTTGGTATGAGTTGTTCTTCTTCGCTCTTAATTAACTGTTTTCATTATCGTTTCATAGGTAATTAGTCTCTTTGCTTCCAAATTTTTTTTTTCTGGCATATTACACTCTTTTTTGTTATTCTTCTCTACTCCTTCAAATGCTATTGTGAATGTCTAGCATTTATTCTGGATTAACGTTAATTCTCTTTTCTGAATTAATCACTTTATTTTCTTCTCAATTCAATCATAATTGACACATAATTATTTTTTGGAACTTGGTTAGTTTTAATGTAAAATTCAAACTATTCCTTTTATTTAATTGAAAAATATTTCTCATAAATCCTAGTAATATGTTGATCTTATCTTGTTTCAAAGTACTGACGTTCTATCAACATTCAAATTCTGTTTAATTCATTTATTCCCAGAATTGTTTCATTCAGAATTGTTTATAGTACTGTGATCTTACTATTATTTCTGAATGTTTTGGTATTTCTCCAAATTCAAATTCTTCTTGATTATTTACCATAAAGTTTTCTCATAAACTTAGTTATAGTAAGTTGGTCTTACTTCATTTTTAAATTTTTTGTAAAATTAAGTTCAAAATTCTCTCTCTTTCTCTTTCTTCCATAAATTTTTGTTCTAAATTATCAGGTTGTAGTAAGAAGTACTTACATATTATAGAATAAGTTATATTCAAAATTCTTTCTTTTTCTTTCTTCCATAAAGTTTGTTCCAAAAGTATTAGGTTGTAGTAAGATGTACTTACATTATTTTTTAATTTTTTTAAATTAAATTAAAAAAATTCTTCTTATAATTCTCCAGAATGTTCTTCTCAAAATATTAGGTTGTAAGATGTACTTACATTATTTTAAATTTTTAAAATTAAAAATTCTTTTTCTTTTAATTCTCCAGAATGTTCTTTTCACAATATTAGGTTGTAAGATGTACTTACATTATTTTTGAATTTTTAAAATTAAATTAAAAATTCTTTTTCTTTTAATTCTCCAGAATGTTCTTCTCAAAATATTAGGTTGTAAGATGTACTTACATTATTTTAAAATTTTCTAAAATATATAAAAAATTCTTTTTCTTTCTCTTTCTTCCAAAACGTTCTTCTCAAAATATTAGGTTGTAAGATGTACTTACATTATTTCTGAATTTTTAAAATTAAAAATTCTAAATTCCTTATTCTTATAATTCTCCAGAATGTTCTTTTCAAAATATTAGGTTGTAAGATGTACTTACATTATTTTAAAATTTTTATAAAAAAATTAAATTCAAAATTCTATAACTCACAACTCATTCTTCATAATATTTCTTCATAGAAGAATGATTGTACACTCCTTTGATCTTTCCTGAAACGATTTCCTTCAACTCATATGTATTGTTATGTTTATCATTTACCACAACATATGGGGTTATATTGTACTCTACACTGGCCCATATTATTTATACTTTTGTAAGTTGATCTTCTCTTTTTCTTTCCTTATAAATGCCTTTTCTTTTATATACCCAGGAAGATGGACGATTTTCTTTATGTCGTTCCATTGCTCATATTTTTATTTATAATGTGCATTTTCTTAAATAGTCTTCATTCATAAAACCCAGTTTTGGTTTCTATGTTTATTCTCCATATCATTTCCTTTCAATGATATTTATTCCGTCTCCTTCACCGTTGTTTTTCGCCGTAGTCGGTTATCATGATCTCCGTCCCTTTTCTTGATGGTATGTGGTATCTGTGTCAACCAGGGTCCATCATCTCAGTTGCTCTTATAAAATTTACCCTAGGGCGCGACACTCGGTTATTATTACTGTTATTATTGTTATTACTAAAGTTATTATTATAGTAATTTCGGTTAGGTGGGTAAGATCTGTCACCATTATTGTTGGGATATGGATTTCTCTGACTGTATGGGACATTATTATGTTGGTATAAATTGTTTCTATTGTATGGATAGGGGTTGTTATTCCTAACGCCGTTAAAATTACCGATAAGTTGGTTATTACGCGGCGGGTTGTTAGGGCCGTCGTAATTACTGGGCTGGTTCCCTCTATCATCATATTGTATACACCAATACTTCTCTGGTCCATGTTTTGTGTTACCTGACAAATATATGTGAGGATCTTCATCTGGGTTATCACTTATTATTTGTTTATCTGAAACACCATAAGCTGGTTTACCATCACATATCCACTCTGAAGGAATATATTTTAGTCTAACCGCACCCTGGAACTGTCCTAGATGGCACGTTAATGGAATACATTCTGGTGATTCACCTGTGCCGTCATTACAGTCTGGTACGATATCACATTTCCATCTTTCTGAAATCCACTGTCCAGTTCTGCGCTGATATTGATCTTGTCCACATGTCGTATTCTGTTTACCTCTGGTCCTTTCCCAGTGGTAGACTACTGTCTTGTGGTAAATTATTTCTGAAATTACTTCGATTCTCCTTCTGTAATTCCTAGAATTCATGATGTCTTTGTCATAGATAATTGGGATATTATTGCCATCAATTAATCCATGTTTCATCATCTCCAACTCTTCCTTCGTTTTTATTACATTCCTTGGATATATTCTTCTCATCCTTGATTCTCCTTCCCTTTGTTTAATATTTTCCTGGTTTCCGCTAGTTTTAATTCCAGGTAATACCATTACTTGTTCTTGCATTTTATCATTTGGTACTTCCTCTGGTTCTGGTTGGCTATCATTTTTTATTTCTTTGGTCCTCTCCTTTCTTAATTCTTCCCTTTTTAATCTATCCTCTCTTATTTCTTCACCCCAGGATTTGAGGTTTTTATTTATTTCTTCACTCATTTCCTTCATCATTCCTGGTTCATTCATCCATGGTTTCCTGAAACTCTTCTTTTGTTAGTTCTGCCATTTTTGTTTGTTGTTCTTCCCTTTTTATAATCTTTCTCTGACTTTGTAGCTGTTGCCTAGCTCCAACTAGTGATTGGGCAGAATGTATTGGCCTTCCAATCGCTAATTAAAGCCCCTAAAGTTGTGCGCCAATTTGTAATAATACAATAAAAAGTGATGTGTGTTGATGATATAAGAGATTATGGAGTATGTGACTCCGATGTAATCAAGTCCAATGTAATATGTTTAATTGGTGTGGCTCTCGACGTCTTACTGGCCTGAAACACTTCCTTAAGTTTCCCAGCTGGTCGAGTCCCAATGGTAGCAAGACCGGTCGAGTAGCGTAAAGTTGATGAAGAAATATATATGCTCAGCTTCACCGAAAGTTTCAAAACAAAAATTATTGTTTTGAAGAAAATTAAAAAAAAATTATGTTTATAAAAAAAAAATAATAAAAAAAAAATTTTAATTTTATTAATTAATTAATTAGGATCAATTAATTAATATAGGGCTGTGAAGTTTTAAACAGTGTAATGCTCTTCTGAAAATTTTTATTAAAGTTTTAGTATATTTTAAATAAGCTATCACCACTCATAAGACTGTCTGTAAACCAATCGATACTTGTTTACCTTTTTATTTTTTAGGTTATCTTCACTTACGGGTGGTAAAGTTCTTGTAGATTATCAATTAGAATTATATTATTGGTAATTAGTATTATTGAAGAAATAAAGAACTATTAAGTATTGAAAAGTATTAATATTTTATTAAGTAATAGCAATATTGACTCTTATCGATTAGTATCGATTCTCAGGATATCGAAAAAAGTTACAAGTATATGATATAAAAATTAAATTGGGTTCTTTAAACAGCCAGTTATTACCAAAGTCAGAGAAATCGGGCTAATATTTAAAAAGTATAACGTTACAATCAAATTAATAGTTATTAATAAACACAGACATTGAATAATAAATTGTAAATATAATAATTGTTTTCACCAAACAGCTGTGCTGAACCAAGAAGATGCACTGGGATTGTCAAAGAAAGATGGCTGCCGTCAAGTCGATGAAAATGTTGCTCGTTCCTGCTGCATTCCAAATGATGTATTTTGACGCAATATTCCTGTTCTTGTGTCTGCAAATCTCTTGTTATATGTTGTGTAGTGACTGGTGTAGTGATTCTGGGTTGTATTTAGTATGTCTGTGTAATTATAAGTCAAACACTTTCTCCGATTCCGTCACTAATTTGGTTTAATGTATTATACAGTTTTCTAGTGTTTTATGGTGTTTTTCGGAGTAGATTTATATTGTTCTGTGTTATGGAGTGTTACTTGATCGTTTCTGTTATAATATGATAGTTTCAGAGGTATTTTACAAGTCACTCGCGATTTCACAATAACTCACTATACACTCGCTTTGTATGACGATTATAGGTTAGGTTATCCACGTTATCAAACGTATGTCATGTTAACCGTTCAACTACCAATAATTAACTAACTGTTTCCTTCAGTTTCAATTAAACTCTTAGCCCATATAATATTATCCTTAACATTGTTCAAAAATATTTTCACATCCTGTGTACATTTTACTATTTCACTATATGAATGCCTAAACTTTGGTTATTTGTCAATTTTATTCACTAGATTTGATTTAAATTAATCTTTCAGTTCATTCTGGTTATTTTCAGATTAAATAATGCCATTTTATAGTGTTTTCTGTCCGAAAAATAGTAATTTTACTTTCAGTTTGGTATACAAACTGTTTGGAAGTCAAAACATTAAAATTTACTTCCTGTCATTATATAAATTCAGCCATTTTATCAGTTATATTTAATATTAATAATTCTATATTGTATTAAAAGGTTCCTATTCCCTTATTTTCTGGTAATTAATTGAATTAGTTGTATTCTGAAACATTATTCTGAAATATATGACTCCCATGTCTAAATTTCTGAGTTTAGTCATTTTTATTTCTTATTCATAATTCTGAATATAATTTATTAAAATCTCTCTAAATGGTATGTGCAATTATATGGCATGATCTCAAGTTTATATTGTCTAAACCCCTTTTGTTTATTTGCATTTAATTGAGCAATTTCTCTGTTTTGATGAAGTTTGGTTTCCATTCTTTTGGCCTATGATTTTTTAACAATTTTTCTTACAAAATAATTTACAAACAATATATGATGTGTGATACCCTCTCTGACTTTTACAAATAGTATTATAAATTAAACATGTTTTTAAATTACACAAAAACAATTAGTATTGGTTACAATACAAACAATAGTTAAAACAAATAAAGAATTTTTTTTTTTTTTAAATAAATGGTTGTCTTCAAGTCAGACATTTCGCAACACAATCCTTATTTCTAAACATGGAAATATGGCTTACAAAAAAGGTTTTTTACTAACTAACATCTTAATTACTCTCTACTATTTACAAGTGGTAACTATTTTTATAGTTCTGATGTTAGTTGTTTCAGACCCAAACAAATGTCCTTATATCTAATACATTTTTAAACATTCTTGTACTATATACATAAAAAACCTTATATTTATATTCTTATTTCTAACTATTATTATAAGTAGGATTCTACAGTTTTTACACCGTCTTTTACATTGTCTTTGGGGAATTGTACCCTGTCATTAACAAATAAATAGTATTAATTGTTCAAAAGGTATTATGAACTCTGTTTTTCTTTTTTCATGTAAAACAAAATGTTATTTTAAACAGATTCATGTCTTATGAACAACATATTGTCACAGTACATATTTTAAGTCATTGAAAAATGCATATTTCATTGCATCCAATGTTTGTGATTGCCAAGAATGAAACACAAGGTTCATTTTTTATAATACCCAAAACTATCACTGGTTCACTTTGCACTTATATATTATGTTAATGCTAAATGGTCGTATAGTCTTATTAACATAATAAATTGGTTAGCGTTTTTCCAATGGAGATTTGTTCCATGGGTACTATATTATTGTTTCATCTTAGTTCACAGGAAACTTTTACTTTATACACTCCTCTCTCTTAAATTTATATACATGTGGTTTTTATTTCGTTATACTTTTATTTTAAGATATTTATTTTGGGGATATAGGGATTTGGGTGTCTTTTATAAGAGCATGACATCTTCTTCAGGATGCTGCCCTCTTCTTCTTTCTTCAGTCTTCTTTTCTCCTGCCTTCTGGGACTGGTATCTTCTCCATCTTCTTCTTGTTGCCATCAGGTTTCTTGGGATCTTCTCCATCTCCTTCTTTATTACAGAAATACACAACCTGTATTGGTTGATCTTGGCTTATTTTAGGGTTTTTATTCTATTTATTCTCCCTCGTTGTGGGTTTGGTCATATTGTGTACTGCTTTGTTATTTACTATTTTACCTTCCTGGGTTATACCTTGAAAACCTTTGGTTATGAGACTGGTCTTGGATGACTCATCACTAGTAACTCCTTTTATTTTAACTTGTATTTTCTTTATAATAATGATTTCTTTCCACAGTTGCTATGAATTAATCTACTTATATTAGACTTAATGCTTTCTTCCAAATTTAAATATTATAACTTCATTATTCTAATGATCAATTGCCATTCAATATTATGCAAACATCTGTCACGCTACAATATACACAACACTAATGTTACAATAGATCATAAGTATTGCGTTACTTGTTAATACGGAAAAACAAAATCGTGCTAGGGATCGAACACGCGATAGCAAATTCGGCAGTGTAAGAAACTCCAAAATAAAGTACGTAAACGATAAAAGAGTGTTAAATAGTATAAATAATAGTATTACACACAAGCATAATCTATACTTTCACTGCTGGCCACGCGCAACACGTCATACTTATAGCTACAGAGTCATACTGTTAACATTAGCATGTCGGTGATGCGAACTCGTAAGATTTTACCCATCCAAAAAATCGCCCAACGTGCCTATAGAAGTTTTCACTTCAATAAGTGGCGTTCATGAAGGAAAGAGAAGCTCTCAAAATAGCATCTTCTTATCGGACCGTACCACAGAGCCGACAGTCCTGGTGAGAGCTGGAGTGAACCATACGTCTTTTTAATCAGTCGAAAATACATGAGATGCAGCAAGGAATAAAGCCAGGAATCTCAGTCCCTGGCACTTGCAATTCCGCGGGAATAGGGAGGAAAGAGAACGACTGACCCGCAAGGTTTATACTGAGCTTTAGAGAACAGATTGGCCACAAATAGGGTAGGACGGTGTCAATTACCATTTGACACAGTTCTTCTGTGTTCACGGCAATTTTAAAGCGCCATATTTAAGAATACGCTCTTGGCAAGTAGAAATTTAGGATATTTATTAAAATGGATCTACAAGAAAAGAAACTAGAGGTCTAAATTGCGCCCAACTGGAACTTGCGGTCTGACAGAAATAACAACACCGATACCAATGAAGTCACTAATTACCACATTTAGTTAGTCACAAATAACCATTTGAAATCAGCAAGGTACTCTTATACTCTTATATCTGTTGTCTCATGATTCAAAATATGTATGGTCCACTCAGGGGCGAATCCAAAAGTTAATGTCGCGAAGGGCAAACCGGTGGTCGGGGGTTCCCCCTTAAATATTTTGTAAACCTAAGTCATAAAAACACAATTTTTTGTCTACTTATACATACTAAAATTATGTATAAGCGTAAACTGTATTAACTTTTATGACATATATTACTTTTCTTTATTACCTAATACAAGTGTTACACAAAGAGTGTAGTATATGTTTGCCCTTCATAATGTTACTCTTCAGTAAATTCGCACTCATTTTGTAGATCACGGTAATAGCTTAATTGGTTATTACCTTCAAACCTATTTCAAAAAAAACAAAATACAAAATGTCATACTTAATGGCTGTAGAATGGGATGGAAGGAATCATAGTAAGTTCTGTTTAATAAAAGAAAAAATATCATTTTATGCATAACAATATTATATTAAAATTTTACAGATACAAAATTTCTATTAAATGGAGGGTGAACATATTAAAAAAAAGAATAAAAATCAAATACAGTGACCGCCGCTTAATGTGATCACAGTTACTGGTACCGATTCATTCCTGTGCCGATTAATGCATGTAATATTTTACCACTTGTTAGAATCAGCCACTTAATAGAATCAAAGTTATTAGCGGCTACTGTATATGTGTAGAAAATACATTATTAAATATTTTAACGTTATAAAATAAAGTTACAGTGCTATGCTTGTGTAAACAGGCACTTGGTAAGTTGGTTACCTACCTACTAAAAATTCACTGCGTGTAAATAGGGCCATTGTTTACCAAGTAAGATTCTCGGGGGATGGGGGGCAATTGCTCCCGTTGCCCCCTCTCTGGATCCGCCCATGGGTCCACTCCAGCTATCACCAGGACTGTTGGCTCTGTCACGGTCCGATAAGAGGACGCTACTCTGTAAGCTTTTCTTTTCTTCATCAACGCCACTAATATCCTGTATTTTGTTAATATTTCTGGTAAAGTCCAAGTGGAATTTAAATTAATAATAACACATATTCCTTTGTTTGTAATGAAATATCTCTGGACCTGTGAGATGCATTTCTTAAAGATATTACCACTAAAATATTTTTAAAAGAGAAACTAAATAAATCACTGATATAAATCAATTACCTAAGCGACCAATTAGACCAAAGTAAATTGTATAAAGGAAACATTATTGTACCGATTCCAAGCAGCGCTAAAGAAAAGCTGTCAGTGAAATTGTAGAGTGCGTTTGTATATAAAACATTAATCCTTAATAAAGTACGTTCTTCGTGTATTCAGATTTAAGAAGCTTAACGTCAACATGACTATCCCAGCTAGGAATTTCGTTTTGCATGAAGCTACGACGCTTTTACTTAAAAATAGGAATTAAATACTTTTTAATAGTGAAAGGATTAAATTTTGTCTTGAATATGCGTTGGTTTAAAGAGAACGAGGGATTAAAAGAGGTAACAGTTTCTTCTTTAAATTACTTCGAAGGCTTTCACGGCCCGGTTGTTAAATTGTGATACCAGGCTGTTTGGCCGTAGTCCAGTGCTAAAATCTCTAGCAAACGTTTCGGCCTTGCCATCGACAGCCATCATCAGTGCAAATTATGAGCTTGCGTTAACATAAGATGACACACGTTAGAGACCACATTACTGTGGTAATGGCCGAAGACCACGTGAAAGTCACTTATAAATTCTTTGAAGTACCAAGATGATGTAGCTTGTACGCCACCAGTCAATCAGGAAGCAGTTTAAACGCCAACAACCAATCAGTTTAAAGAAGGCAGTATATGAGAGGTTCGCAACAGCCTATGCCAAAGAGTACTTAATCAGAGGCTTTCACCTCGGAGTACACCTTGCCGTCCGCTCACATGGCGTACCCGCTCAGACAGTTCTTAAGCGAGCATCCGCTCGTCTCAGCTTACTGTTTCCACTCCTGATTAGCTCAGCCATGACCAGGAAATTGGGCAAGATGATCGTCGGCGCGGATGGGTATTTGCTGCCTGTCATTGCGTACGCTTTGACGGTCTGGGGTTACCTCGCCAACATGCATAAAAAGAAGTTGCAAAGTGTCCTCGACAGGGGCCTTCGGGTAGCGGCCAAAGTCCCACGCCGATTCTCATCTCGCCTTGTATGGTGTGGACTTGGCGTCCGATCCCTAGACGATACCTTCAGGCGATTTGCACGCAAATTTTATGCACGTGCAGCGAGATTCCCAGGCAATCCTCTTGTGGCTGGGCTGGGCAGGTATCGTATACGACCAGGTGATTCATGGAAACGCCCTCGGTGCATAGTGCGCTACAGAGCGAGTCGCCCTACTTGGGCAGGGCATGAGGCAGGAGCTCCTGAAGGCAGCTCGGAACTCAGATTCCTTAGTGGTTCGTCTCTGCCACGCATCAACCACGCAGCCCAGATTCAGTCGCACTAACCAAGGACAGAAGTATTGTCTCTTCAAAGAATATCCGGTGGGCGGTGTTGGGTAGTGCGTGCTCCGCTACGGCAGACTTCTCCGGCTGCCTCAAGCGACAGTGGCGGCTGTGTTTACCCACGCGGGTGCGGACACTACGCTTCGTAGTACCAACGTACACCTGGCCACACGAGCAGGGATCTCCGTAAACGCCACTCGACGAAAGCGGGTCCCTGATGTCTTTCGCCAGCTTCAAGAACTGATTGATTTCTTTCTCGTCGGCTTAATGGTCGGTCTGACGCCGCACCGGCTATGCAGCCTGCCAATGACGTCTGTTACCCCATAGACATAGGGCAACTCCGCGAAGCCAACACTCTTCTGCGACGCCGACTCCCACGGCCTGGATATTCTTCTCGGCCGGACCTCCCCAATGGAATAGCCGGCATGCAGCTCACGTTCAAGACGCCGCGGCTTGTGGTCGAGGTACGGGGGCTCGCAAATCCTCTTCGCCCCTTCCACGAAGGTCTTCGAAACTGCCCGCTTTTTGACTAGGATGGTGATTGGACAGCTTGTGGAGACAGCGGGTCGGTGTGTGTTGCCTTCTTGTATACTTTGTGACCCAGGCTGCAATCGGCCCTTCTATGGCGCCTTCCTTGACGTCTTGGTCACTGATGATGGTCGTCGATGGCACGATTGGAACATTTGATAGGGATTTTAACACTGGACCACGGCCAAATAGCCCGGTATCGCAATTTAACAACAGTTTATTCTATATTAATAAAAATATTAATTTCCCTCCAGAAGACAAAATCTACGGCGCCTATAGGCAAATACAACCCTTACGGACTAAGATTACATTTGAAAATAAGAATGTAGAACATGTGTCTTTTTGCTTCTTCTACTTTAGCTGTGACATCACTTATGATATTGTTTACTAATTCGGCTAAAGTTTTAGTCAATATGTGGTACACTTTAGTTATATAATCAGTAGCGTGGCGTCCATGAAACCGCTGTTCCCGGTGGCAACAGTCCTGGAAATGAAAGAAAATAAAATTAATTATATCACATAATAAATAATTTAGTTATTTAATAATTTGAAATCAGAACAATATTAGTAGGAAAACTTGAAAGAAAGCATAGCATTGCTTTCGAACTACTGTGCACTTGCACCGTCTTGTGTTGCCGCTACAGACGTCGACAATGTTTTACTGCGTGTGGTCATTGACCTCGTAGTAGTTGTCAATGTACAAACGAATGGGAGACACAACACTCGTCCATCCAATATGTTGCCGCTGTATAAACCGGCAAAACGCTGAGTTAGCAGCTATGTTTGTTTCGGAACCAACGAGCAGCAGTTATTTCTTACCTATTTGTGTTTTGTTTTTTTTAGTTGTGTTTCTCTGGTTTATCTTTATTATTATTAATTCGATTATCTGTGTCCTCATTTATTCTGTTTAAGTATAATGGAGTCAGATCCCGTTGAACCGGGGCCCTCTCCTTCTGCCAGCGAAAAATTTAAAATATTCTAAAAAGATATTTTAGCTTTAAAATAATATTTTGACTCTAACTAATAACACTTGTTAGTAGAAAAAATTTGAATTAATTTTTGGGGTAAGTTTTATGTCTATCACTACCGGAGAAGCTGTTATGTACCCACGCACGCCACTGTCTACGATTCTGCTTCATCAGGTAGACAATAGTGACTTACATCAGTACTCAAAATTTCAATATACTACTTAGCATAGATCCTGAGATACTTCTGTAACTATATGTTGAACAAAATACGATTTTCAATAAAAAACCTGTTTAAAATTTATCAGTGGGAACTAACAATGACTCAAATCCATAACCAAATATTTTCTTCACGCACAAAAACAAAAATATAATAAGTAAAATTTATAAATAATATAAAGTACGTTTGCGTGCTGTAAAATCGTTACAATTTTGTACACGATTCCTTTCGATTGTACATATTTGCTAAACGACTTAACAATAAATGATGTGGCTTCCACTGTGTAAAAAGGGATATTTTGTATTTCATGTTGGCACATCTCCCGTATAACACTACAGGAAGAGTCAGGTATCGTAAAAGTGGTCTCATGTATTTTTATTCCACCTAAGCTAGAGGGGAGAAAAGGCCATGGACCCAATGATTCACGTAAGATAATAATAATAATAGTTATATTTACTCATTTTTATAGTACTCACGATTTTTTAATAAATACAATTATATATCACGCATATTTATATTATTAAAATTACTCAATACGTAAATGAACATGATAGTGTTGTCTTAATACAGTTTTCTTCACACACTTGAAATATTTCTACTTTTGAAACTAATCTACATCGAAATTCATTACTTCTTCAACCCGCGCTTCTTCTTCTCCTTTTTCTTCATCATCTTCTTTCCCTCCTCCGCCGCTTCTTTCAATCATTCATGCTTCTATGTCTACAAATAGTGTGTATAGAGTTTTCTAAATGAACGACAGTGTTTTCAATATCAGTAGTCAGTGAAACATGATAAGAATAACTTTTACTAAATACCACTATTACATTAACGACTCGGAACACAAAGTTTTTTATAAGTAAAAACATAAAGATTTACCTTACAGCCTGAACCGGTTTTCACCTTTAAAAGGCTTCTTCAGAGGCTGCCGCTGGAAAAAGCTTTTTAAAGGCGAAAACCGGTTCAGGCTGTAAGGTAAAACTGTATGTTTTTACTTATAAAAACTTTGTGTTCTGAGTCGTTAATGTAATAGTGGTATTTAGTTAAGTAACGGACACGTCATGGACAACGAAATCCAAGAACAACTTTTAATAATATACGCTACATAATTGAACATCCCTACAATCTGTATTCAGCTTATAATAAGTTATACTATGTTATATGTACTCATGTATATGTACAAATGTTTTCTGTACCAAGTCTGATATATAATTTTTGTTGCTTCTTTTAATCACAAATACTATTAAGGAAAATTTACAGAAAATTTAAATTGTAATAGTGTATACATTACGGTCCGGGGTATTATAAATTTCTCAATGTATTTAATGAAAACAATATGAAGGAGTAATGCAATTATTTTTATGTTGTAAAACAATCTGTTTCAACTTCTTCACACATACGCGCACACACACATACACAAACACATTCACTCAACTAATTTATGTGTTGTGTTTGATATATTTTCTCTTGTATCCGTACACAGTTCCAGACGATGACAATAAATATTGTCGAAACGGCGATACAAATAATTTAAAATTTGTGATATTCTTTATTGACCGATCCTCGCAAACCCTTCATTGTTAAAATTCATTGACTGACGGGCACTACAAAATTAGGAATTATTTGTAAAATGTGTTTCTCAGTTTATTTTCCTCATAAATTACATACAATTTTAATAAGAAAAGTCGAAATTTTAATAAAAAATCGCGTTTTTAAAAAACTAAAAAATTTTAATATTTTGTCTTAGAACTCCCTTTACACAATAATGTATCGGTTAAGAAAATGCTACTTATCTGATTCTGTGCTATTAAGCGCGTCTTCTGTCCAAGTCATGGCCCCGTTTAACCCGTCATAGGTACCTATATTAGAGTTTCTCTCACAACGATCTTTCGACACGAAACGTGAAGAGAGGTGGCAAGTGATGAGGATGGCTCGTTCTCTAGCTGACTTTGGGAACATCGTCAGTGCTGTGTTTGGCTGTGTAACGGTTCTGTAATGTCTGTGATTTTTTGTAGTATATTTGTTAATCCAGTACACGTTTGTGAGAATTTCTCTCATCGTGTTATTTGACCACTCGTGTTATCAAATTATTGACTTTTACTGTATGTTTCATAAAAACTATGTTAGGTTTTGTTTTTGTTTTTGTGTGAATTTCTAAGCATATAATGGTTTTCTAATGTTAAATGTTACAAACTATTTTTAGTGTAACCTTCGGTATAGTAGTAACGAGCTTTATTACTCTGTTAATTTATTTCAATAAGTTCTTTATATTGTGACGTACTATATTCATTTGAATTATAGTAAGTTTTCTTGACACGAGTAAAGGGAAGAAAATTTTCGACTTAGTGCTTCGAATCGAATGAAAAGAAAGAAATATAGGACCGCTGCTATTTTCCAACCAGAATTGATTAGAAAAGAGGTTATATTGATATATTAGAGCAAAACGATGTTCAAGATATTAAGATAGACAGTCATCTGAATGTATAATGAGATAGATATATCAGAAAAGTGTAACCGCTGTACTGATACTGAACAATCCTGTACTCATGAGTCAGACAAGGTGTATAATCAGAACCCTTATATTTGGGAAAATACCATAAAACAAATTCGTTTGAGTCCTTCTGTGAGCATTGAAAGAAGAAATTATTATAATACATCTACCAAGCATAAAACCTGTGACAAAAATGGAAGCAAACGAACTAAAGAAACAAAAATCCCATATACTACAGGTGTTTGCACAGTGAAATATTTATACTTCATAATATTTACAAAAAATTGTTTGAGAACAAAGCACTTTATATGTCAAACATTTTCAACAAATAAAAGTAAAATATTAAAAAAAACTGATTTATCATTTCAGAGTGTGACGAATGTGCTGTGTGAGAGAAACTCTCACGCGCGACCAAAGACGTGACTCTTTAGGTAGCGACCAATGACGGGTTAATATACGCCGTTTCACTCAGTCACCTGAATATTGTCTACCACAAGTCTACAGTATTTGTTGACATAAGAAAATAAAAGTTTCTCTGGAACGTAGTTTAAAAATACATTAACATTTAACCCTGTGTTTAGTATTGAGTTCCACAACGCTGCGGAGGGAGCGGGAAGTGTAATAAGCTCAAGCTCAAGGTTGAGGGTTGGCAATTTACCAACATCGCTCGCGTCCCATCGCCAGCACCACAAGTGGGGCACTTACTCTTGTATACCCAACCGTCCAATGTTATTTACTCCGCTTTACATTAAACACACACACACACACACACACACACACACACACACACACACACACACACACACACACACACACACACACACACACACACACACACACACACACACACACACACACACACACACACACACACACACACACACACACACACACACACACACACACACACACACATGAGCGCGCCCCGCGCTTACTTGTAAAGAAAACAACACAAAATAAAATGTTTCTGACATTAAATACTACTAATTAATTGTATATAGTTGTTGTGGTCCCCATGTTGCATGTACAATTAAATTGTTAAAATTATCTTGTGTATCCAGGTTTCCTTCTTTGCCACTTCTTTTTTTTATATTTTATACATAACGCGTTTTGAGACTTATTGTCCTATCATCAGGTGATAAAGTGCGTTCACTCACATGGAGTACGTCAATTAACAAAAGTCACACACATCCCGTTATTTAAACGATTCCCAACCCACTTTTTATCACGGTGCGCATCGCTGCAGATCTTGCGAGTACTAACGATTCCACATCATACTGTGGCTGCATTTATCTATCATATTGTTTTAGCTGTATCATATAGCTCGTTGGATTTGAAAGAAAGTTTTTCATTCAGAAGCTGATCACTCTGAGTTTTGGAGTCTCTCTGTAAATTTAAAACTCTTCCAGTGCGTTTATGAGTTTGCTCGTTTTGCAGAAATGCAGTGGTTTAAAACTGTTTTGAAAACTGGAATAATTATGGTTGTGATCGATGACATGTAAGGAAAAGTTCGATTTAATGTTTCTAATGTCACTCTTAGGCAGATGTTCCTTGTAGTTTTGTATTGGACAGACAGGCAGAAAATAAATTCTTGGATAGGTACGAGGAACATGAGGTACTCTATGTGAGTGAACATATTTTATTACCTGATGATGGGACTATAAGTCTCGAAACGCGTTGTGTATAAAATATAGAAAAAGATGCTGCAAAGAAGGGAACCTGGATACACAAGGTAATTTTAACAATTTAAGTAATTGTATTAGGAGAATGTGCATGAAATGGACGGCATTGGGAATTAAACAAGTTTGGTTAACCTGTCTTAGATTACAACCAAATTGAAAAACGTTAAAACGTTGTGTCTGCACAGATAAAGAAAGATCACAGAATATTTTAATTAAATTCAATATATGTGTCTGTGTGTGTATGTGTTTTATTGAAATGATATAGTATAATTCTTTTATTAAGTGCATTACTCGTCAGAGATAGCAAAAGGAATGTCGATAGACGGCAGGAACTGAATATTACGAGTTCACCTGACACGATTGCCCAATAGCGGCCAAAATGGTTGGAACATTTTACCCGCCTGGATGCCTCTGTGTCTTCTCGTCATTGGTTTGTTGTCCATTATTTCCATAATTAGTACTCTACAATTTCGCATCCGTGTACCCCTTTGCTGTCGCTTTCCTGTCGCACAACATGATTTTGGCAACGCCACGCTTTCACAAATCGACTGTATCTAAATCACAAGATCTTTCAACATTTTCCATATATTTACAGTGTTACAATGTAACGGTGAGTAACAGAAGCTTAGGTAAATGAATACAACAGCACAGTGTTAACATAATACTCCGCCTAGGAGACAACGTCTTGGATAACAATATTGCACACTACACTATATAATTAGAGTTAATTAATTGGGTCGTAGCAAGCGATTTGTCAATACCGTCCATTTGCTAAATTGCTTCCATAATATATGTCTACCAAACGCATTGCTCACATTTGACAATATATCATCTGTTGTTTGAAAATCTATTACTGTTTTCTCAGCAATGGTTCAAATAATATTGATTGTCTGTTTTATAAATGTTACCGGCAAAGTATGTAATCCAGGCATTTTATAGAATACCTAGGTATTTCATACAATGCCTGGAGTTTTTGGCAAAGTATAGAATAGAATACTTTTCAAATGTTTTCTTATACTTTCCCCAGGTATTCTGTACATTGCCCAGGCATCCTATAAAATGCCAGTGATTCTTTAGGCAAAGTATAAAATAAGTTTTCTACGTTCAAAATGAAAACATTTTATTTCATAATCATACAAAATTTTTTGACTTTACACAAAGGAGTAAATTTTATGGCATTTGAAGATTATCTATTGTCTACTTAATTATGTTCAAATACTATTTTATTAAAAGTATACTGTATAAGAACGTTTTTAACAATCTTTTTTATAATACCAAATGTTAAACAAATACATCAGATATTATTTGTGTTTATTAATTCTAATTATATGGAATATACTCTACTTATTACAACAAGACAGAGAACTGTGACATTTTGAAGTAAATTTTCTTTCATTTTTTACACAATTACATTTTTTTTTTGACATTTAGTCTTGCACACATATTTTACGAACCCTTGTCCGGATCCTGATGATTGGGCTTAGTAGCAGCGGAATGAAGTGCGGTATCTTGTTCAGGAACATCTTCAACCCCCATTAGTGGTCTTGGGCATACAGTGAACTGTCATCTTGTATACAGCTGCTTTAACAATCAGTTAGTGGTTCCCAGTTTGTAAAATCCGTCATCTGTCTCACTCACGACGATTGCTAAGATGTTTTGCTAAGATGTTTCGAAGATCTCCCCGCCCCTTTTCTACTTCAGGAATTCGAAGACGAACAGTCGCGCCCACGGAAGCTGGAGAAACTTTTTTGCAAGAATCAGGTTTCATCTTCATTGCCTGAAGTTCTAGAAATGATTTTGACCTTTTTCATTCTTCAGTTGCAATTTTTACTTTGAAATCTCCCCGCCCCTTGTCTACTTCAGGAATTGGAACACGAACAGACACGCCCACTAGAGTTGGAGGAAATGTTTTGTCAAAATCAGGTTTCACCTTCTTTGCGTGAAGTTCTAAAAATGATTTTGACTTTTTTCATTCTTCAGTTGCCAATTTTACTTTGAAGCAGAGTGTACACAGCTTCTTGCCATCGTCACACTTGTCTCCACTATTGCCACTGGTGTTCAAAAAATGTCCACACGTGCTATGCATATCTCTGCAGCAGTCAACACACTTTTCAGAACATGAAACCATAGCGCACACATTGTCTTCTATACATTACCTAGAAGACGTTACGGAATTGTATACAATGCCTAGCCAATGTATGAAATGTGTTTTATTTCATACTTTGCCGGTTGGATTCAGGCATTGTTTCAAATTCCTATGCATTCTATAAAATGTCTGATTTTGTACTTTGCCAGTAACATATAATATAATGCGACGAGAATTTGATTTAAGTACATTTCCAGTTACATGAAATTCAGTAACACTTTGAAAAGATTGGAATAGAAAGGATGACGTCTACACTCAACATTTAATAAATAACAATAACTCCAACACATTTACCACTAATGAGCTTAACAGAGTATAACGTCTCTCCTGCAGACATTATAACATCGGGAACCAGTTCAATTGTTCCCTGTTAATTAAACTAGCTGCCGTAGTTAGTAAAATTTACTTACCAACAAATTATGACAATGTACATATCAGGAATTAGTCAAGGGTTACACTCTCTGGGTATTAGCGAAAACATCTCTTTACTCTTGTATTTTAACTAAGTATAAAAGTAATAGCTTTAATGGTTATCCTTTAAATTTTACTTACTTTACTTTACTTTTAAAAGAAAAATTCTTATAAATTCTGCATTAAATATTCTATAAATTTTTATTTTTACTCTTTTTTATCTCAAACTCATTCAGCTATTTAGTATTTCAAGTACCACGGATCCGGGTCTTAACTTTGCAATATTCTAATATATCACAACATCATCCAAACTATTTGAAGAATAGTCCGATGTAATTTTCAGAATTACTTTACCTTTAAACATCATCAGGTTATTACTATATCATTACAGAAATTACAAACATTTATATACGAATCTTTAAGTTATCTAAAAGTCTTTACAAGAAACTTTACTCTTCTTTTTGTTTCGGTTTTTAAAAAAAACAAGTTATACACAAATGTTATGATTTAATATCACCTGAATAGAACGTGAGTTTGCTGTGGGTGTTCGTGATGGTCTTCTTCAGTAGGTCTTCTTGGGTGTAGTTCGTTGTTCCTCTGGATCCTCCATTTAGTTGATTGTTTCCGAATTGTAGTCTAGATCATGACGATTGGATTCTGCTACTTGAAGTTCATACGGTTGTTGTTGTAACTTTCTTCTTCTGGAGTTGGTTGTTCACATTTTACATTTTAATTGTTCTTATTTTAGCAGCACTGATGTTTACTTTAATATGGTAAGGAACATATCTTACCACTTACTGTTTGTAAAGAGATGTGTCGGCTAAGTTTTTTTTTTATATATTACCAATATTTGCTCCACGCACTACATTACTAGTTTTTTTAGTTTTATCCCAACGCTACATTGGATTAAATCAATTATAACAACTAACGTCTGGTTGTATCGTTGTTTAGCGGTATACACCTAAGTGTAACTTTACAACACATTTTTGTCCTGCTTACATGTCGAAGTTTCTCCGGCGACTGGTGTTTGTTTAGCGGCAGGGAGTCTGTAAGCTGGCGCGGTTTACGCGCTGAGAAAAGTAGTTCGTTCCTTTAGTATTATTTATTGTTCATTAATTAACTAGTAATAAATTATGCTACCTTTTTGTTATGAGTTAGAAATTTCCTTTATTATTAATACGTCTTTTATTTAATTAAAAGAATTATTATTTTTCGCTTAATAACATTGTACTTTGCGTGTTCGTCGATAATTTGCACGTTGATACAGGAATCTAGGTACAGATAAGGGATGGATAATACTCTCACTTGTTATAAGAACAAAACATTTTAATTTGTGCTTTTTAAATAATTTTTAAATCGTCACAAGAGGTTGCGAAGCACTGCGGATGACGGTACAACCACTCCTCGAAAGAGGCTAGAGAAAGTAAAATAAAGTGTTCTTTGATATAGCCATTACCTAACTTAACGTAGCGTAGTAATATATTGCTACGACAGGTAAGTAACGCTCTCGGAAAGACAAGAGCGTCGTTCTACACCTTTCTCGGCTGGCCGAGAAGGTGGAGTATCTCGGTCAAGGCCGTGTACTAAACTATCTTCTAGACAGTTCAAACCATCGATGTATACTATATGGATCGCGTGCTGCATTCACTGAATTCGGTCCGACCGCTGCATCAGTGGTTGGCAAGGACACTGCGTATGCTATATACTGTACCCGTACAAAGTCTGATATTTCTGCTTTGTTATATCTTTTGTTGCTTTAGCGGATTATATTTTGCGTTAAACGGTATAGCTGTGTCATTTCAACAGTTAATGACTCCAAAGTGGGAGGTTTTTAATAAGTTATTTTCCAAAATAAACTCATTTGTTTCACTGTAAGATTTCAGTAGTCTGACACATTATTTACGTTTATCGCTAAGTTCTATTGCGTTCATAAACAGTTCTGTTGCGTCCTTATTTATGAACGTTTATTATTGAAGCCAGACGAATAAAGATAAAAGACGTGAGCCGTAAACTTTAAAATGTTTATTGCGTAAAAGAAGCTGGCGTATACGCTCGCCATGGTCGTTAAAGTGTTCAATGAGCAATGCTAATTTACATTAATTTATTTATTTTATTTTATTAGCTACGTATTAACTGTATAAAAATTGTTTACATTAAACATTACTAAATAATACAAATTTATTTAACTTTTGGCAGACACCAAGCTTAGATAAGGTAGCTGCAGCGGTTCTTTCCTTAGCAGTATTATAGCACAAGGTTTTTATAAAATAATGTCACTATTAATTTGATAAGTTTCACTTCATGACTGTCTTCAGAAAAATCATTGTTTGAAATATGTTTTCTAAACACTGTGCCGGCAAAGTTTTTGCAAGCTGATATAATCATTTTTTGGTATTAAGTTTACTGTCAGATATAATCAATAAATTATACATATATTTTACAATCTTTAAAACGTCTAATGACGCTCTAATTAATTTTCCGCTTGATACAAAATCAGTAAAATGAGTGTAAACGCTTAAGTTATTGTCATCTGTTATCAGTTAGGCTAAAGTAAAAACAAACTGTTATAATAATAAAATCTCCATAAGCACAAATTTTCAGTAGAACTGTTCCAAATGTAATAATTGTAAACTGTTAAAACAAGTGCATTACTGACTGAATGACTCGTTTAATACACGTGATAACTTAGCGCCAAAACGGTTTATTGCCAACCATTGTGTGGGAAGCTATACGTGCTTCGGACCGTTTTCTGCCGTTCACTTTGCCTGGCAGCACGCGATCCATATAGTATACATCGTTGGTTCAAACTCTTGAAACTCCACAGATTATGCTGACACACCACCAGGCGTATGTAAAATTATTCTGCAACATCTGCAGGATCTATATAAGCGTCTACGGTCGGCTTAGTCAGTTAGTTACACCTGGCGATATTGGAGAGTGCACACGTTTACAAGCTCGTCCTTGTTCATTGTCAATACAGTTGTGTTGTTACAATAAACACACACATATACAAATGTGTGTACGTGCGCTCGCGCTCGTGTGCATGCGTGCAGTATTTTACTATGCACGCATTTATAATACAGTAGATGAAATAAATCAAACAAAACAAAATATAAAGTAATTACATACTTTATATGGTCTGTGAAGACCAACAGACGATATGGTGGAAGAGATCTCAATGATCCAAAGCAGGATGTGCGGGAGAGTCTTAGAGGAGTAAACCTCTTCAAAAACCTGGGATCATCTGGCTCCGGGTGATAACACCCAGTAAAGGACCCTGCCTAGGGTTACAGGTGAAACCCTACCCCAGGTCAACGGTCTCAAGGCGGAGGCATCTCGGTTCCCAACGGCAGAGAGAGCGGAAGCACCTAGTCGAGTAAACCACGAAAAACAATCATTTCGGACTTACAATCCGATCTTATCTCGGAATTGAATTCCTACTTTTGCACTTTATACAATTTCAATTGCAGTATAGAAAGTCCGCTAAATGGCAGGTTCAAACTGGACTGAAGACAGGAAGAAGAGACACAGTGAATTGAATTGAATTTGCCAAGTGCTCCTTAGATGGCCGATACAAAAAAAAGTAATTACATAAATGCAAGAGAATAAAATAACTATGTATGCAGCACAAACTCGTTTTTTTTAGGTTGGTCAATGACATGAAGATGGCTTGACTGCCGAAAGCGCTCGTCAATACCAAAGACAACATAGTGTTTTGTATAAAATTACTAGTAGAAATATTTGAGACCACTAACAGTCCAGTACAACAATAAAACAAACTCGTTGTTTGCGACAACAGTTTTTCGGATGTTAGTAAATTGTTCCACTGAAAAAAGATGAAACGATCGTTTTAGTTATCCAGATTTGATCTGTCTCCTAACAACCAGCTATAATAATATAATGCAGACTTCTTTTAAAGCATTAGTATTTTAAAATTAATCAAAAATTAGTATCGATTTCATTTTGTTTGTATAATAAAATGAAAACAAACTACTGCAATTGAAAAAAAACAAATTAATTCCATGCTTGGCTAAAAAGTTTTTAATTTACAATGCAGGGTAATATTAAACAGGCGTTTCCAGAATAACATAAAATGAGATTTCAAGTTTTGTGTTGACGTTAAGCCTCTTAAGTTTGAATTTACCGAGACCGTTCTAGTAGAAGATTAATATTTATCGTACAAATGCTTTTTATAAAATTACCGCCTGCTCTCATTTAGTACAGTTTCGTTTACTTCTTTCTTAATACAAATTTACTTTTTTGTAGAAATTTCTTTTGGTGTGTGAGCGTCCCACGCAGCAGGTCACCGACGATTTTCTCTAATGGTGAATAAATTGACTTTTTTCTAAGGCTTTCACGGACGGGAACATAATTATTAAAATTAAGATCAGAGCTATAACATCGTAGGCAACTATAATTGCCATTCTAAAGAGTTTTACTATCAGAAAAGTTTTGTTGAAAAATTTTTTTATTCCTTGTCCCTTTTATTTAAAATACAGTGAACTAACAGTTAATTTAAAGAGCTAAGCGTATTCGAGGTTTAACTCGACAATTTCATATTTTTCTACTTGTCCGTTTCTACTTGAAGGAAATTTTTCAATATTGTTTAAACGTTCTTAAAATTTATACGCATCTTCGGAATGAGTCATAAATATCTGAAAAAATAAACCACGGAAGGGTCTTCTTCAGATAGTTCCTATCCGTTTTGAATGTTGGATATCATACAGACTATTTTAACTTTCTGTACCGCTACACGGAATAAGTCGGTTGTATCCAAGCCAAACCAGGTCCTTAAATTTCTTAACCACTAGTTTCTCGGTCGCCAAACTCCTCTTTTTCCAATTACCTTTTCCTGTAGTATGGATTCCAATAAGTAAAATTTCTGTTAATTTCTCATGAGGTGTCCCAGATACTGAAGCTTTCTTATCTTCACTGTGTTAATAACTTCCCATTCGTTTTTCACATTTCAATGAACTTCAACATTATTTACGCTATCCATACGCTATCCATAAAATGCTGAATATTCTATCTCAAAAATCTAGCTCAAAAATCTACACGTCTGTTTCTACTTGAGAGATATTTTGCAATTTTGTTTACATGTTTTTAAAATTTAGACGCATCTGTGTAACGATTCGTAGGTACCTGAAAAATAAAACACGGAATGATACCCGAATGCAATTTTATAAAACTGTGGCTGTCGCCACATTCCTCTATGCTAGTGAGACGTGGACTCTTTGTACAAGGGACGTGCAGAGGATTCATGGCAGCCAAAATGAAATTTTCAAAGAGGGACGAAATGTTCTCCTCTGTTGGATCGGAGAAGGAACGAGGATATTGGACGCGATTGAAACATTGTATCATTGCACCACAAGATTGAAGACTACAGAAGGAGATGATCTGAACACTTGAATCGCATGGCTGATATCCATCTACGTGTGGCTGCCTTGTATTTATAAAATTTATGTAAAATATATACTAAAAAATTTATGTAAAATTAATGTTTTCGATAAACTTGTCGTGAATTCATTGTAAATTTATATTTCTCGTTTCAAAATTAAGTGTAAACTGGCACAAATAATCGATAAAAAACTTGTATTTGTTGGCTATGTATACTTTCGCTCAAGACAAAGTAGTGGAAAAATATTTCGGGATACAATATTTAGGGATAATAAATACTATACCAATATATACAAAAGTTAAATAGTTATGATATTTTCAGGTCCTTTCGAGTATATTTATTCATGTAGTTACAGTATTAGGCGTACAGGAATGGTGAGAGATAAGGATATTTTGATTCATCTTTACTTTAATTTTTTTTTAAACCAAATGCAATGTTTATATTAACCAAACTAAGTTTTTGTTCGGGTAAAAGGACGTTACGGTGAATGGATTCGGTAAAAAAGAATTCGGTCAAAATGATTTCGGGTATCTCGTCATTCGGGAAAATGTCTATTCGGGTAAGTGTCCGGGTATGTCGTTAGCAATACGACATATGTGTACAATATTAATGAGTGTGGGTCAGTTTGGAGGTCACGTGGTGTTTTATTTGTAATAAGTACAGCATGTTTGCGTTTGCCATTTCAGTGTACAAACAAACAGATACCCAGAATCAAATAAACAGTTGGCTATACCGAGAGTATTAGTGGGGTCCTGACGATGCGGCACACGTGTTGGTAAACTGCCAGCCGCCTCCCCTTGCACCTACTAATACTCTGTTCATATTCACCCTACCCTACCCTAGTACTTGAACTCTATATAGGCTGAGTGACTAGAGAGGGGAAGGTTAATGTATTTTTAAACTGTCGATGTGGGATATTTATTTTGTAACCTTTGAAAAACTTTGTCTCCCACACGTACAGTATAAGTTTGTTTTTGTGGTTCCTCTTTCTGTATCGCTAATGAGTTCTGCCTCTATTTTGGTATTTGTCCGTCCCTTGATATTTATAAAAACGTGTTTTCCTTTCCTCTTCTTCTTCTTCTTCTTCTTGACATACATATTGTTATTGGTATCACGTCTGAGTATCCGGTCGGCCTTCAAAGAGTGGGCACCCATACGGACGTGTGTAAGTATAAAGTAATGTGATTTTAACATTTAACGACCTCAACTGAGTGAATTAATCTGAAGATAAAACATACGTTCCAAAACGCGTTATTTTAAATACAAAACGAAGTCACACGACGGATCTAAGGTAATTTATTAATTCTTATTCTTGTTCGACTTCTTCTTTTTCTTCTTCTTGTCCTTCTTTTTCTGCTACAACAACAATAAAAACTACTACTACTACTACTACTACTACTACTACTACTATTCTACTTTTTCTCCTCCTCCTCCTCCTTTTCCTCCTCCTCCTCGTTCTTCTTCTTCTTCTTCTTCTTCTTCTTCTTCTTCTTCTTCTTCTTCTTCTTCTTCTTCTTCTTCTTCTTCTTCTTCTTCTTCTTCTTCTTCTTCTTCTTCTTCTTCTTCTTCTCCTTCAATAGCGCAATATCCCTTTGTGTACGTTGGCTTCCTCTAATATTTACCTGGATTATCTCTTTCTTCCTGACGGACGACGCCGTTTTCAGAATGACATCTCCCAGATCGGTTTCCACCCCTTGATTACTTTTATGTTCTACTCATAAAATCAAATGAACAAATTGTAAAATTTTGTACTTGCCAGTAAAGTTCTTTGTCAGCGTGGTTTTTAGCGTTACCTGACAATGATCGCAATCAGCTGACCACAAGACGTTCCACAAGTTTTATGTAGAAGCTCAACGAATAGCACAGTTGGGTTACCTAGAGCGGTGGATGTTCGCATATTGACGCCATAGGTGTGTAAAGTCAGAAAAAGCGGTGGGCTTAGGATAATGTGCTGGAAGATCTCAGAAGAATGGAGTAAGGTGAATGGACGCGAGGGGTTACCCTAAAATGGCAATTGATATCCATATGACACACTGGAAAAGTTGGTGTTAGGGGGCAAGTTTCACTTTGGGCTCAAAAAGAAACTAGCAAAAATCAATAAGTAACATTGAGACAGTTTGAAAGAAAGTTCGTAAGACGTGTTTATGGTCCGGTTAAAGAAGACGACGAAAGGAGAACAAGAAATATTCGGGAGATAAATGAGCTATTGAATCATAAGGTCGGTGTCAGATTTACAAAGGCTCAACGAATACAATACAGGGCACGAGTCTATAAAAGGAGGCCGATCTAGGATAAGATGGTTCGATAATGTGCTAGAAGACTTCAGAAGAATGGATGTGAGAGGTTGCATCGAGACGGCAATGGGCCGGAGACTTTGGAGAAGACTGGTGTTGAAAGCCAAGGCTCACGTTGGGTTGTAGTGCTGAAGAAGAAGAAGAAGAAGAAGAAGAAGAAGAAGAAGAAGAAGAAGAAGAAGAAGAAGAAGAGGAAGAAGAAGAAGAAGAAGAAGAAGAAGAAGAAGTAGAAGAAGAAGAAGAAGAAGAAGAAGAAGAAGAAGAAGAAGAAGAAGAAGAAGAAGAAGAAGAAGAAGAAGAAGAAGAAGAAGAAGAAGAAGAAGAAGAAGGGACTGTGTAGTATATACATCGAGAATATTTCACTTCGTTTTATTTTAAGCCGCAGAGTCAAGGCTACAACTACTACATCAACAACAACCTGGAATTTCATAAACGGATGTACATTAGAGGAAGCACAACTGCATTAGCTTAATATCCCATACACGTGTTACATAGCCTGATAACATTGTAGAGTATAATTATCGCTAATTGAGTGTAAGCCGGCAACAATACAACGTCTGACAAATTAGGCTACCTATTGTTGACAGTGTATATTGTTTGGCTGTACATTCCCTCAGTACTGTCGCCACCACGGAGCAAAGCAGTAACGGTCTCCTTATTTCTGTCACCACTCACTTGAGGAAGAATTAGTGGCTATCTTTTGCAACGGATTCCTTACTCTTATTACCCCGATTCCTTAGTGAACGCAGTGTGACTCTTCTTCACGTAGACGCTGTAGTAATAAATACATTTGAAAAACGGAACTTTAAGAGAGCTACATTTCAACTATTTATGGTTCCGCGCGCGGGCATGTGTGTGTGAAGGCGTATATACAAACGTGCAGCGTTTCAATCAATTTACCTGCTAGCTTCCGCTGGGAATAACTTTGTTTTGGTTTGTACAAGTAATCGCAGACGGCAATTTGCATTTTAATAGCCTGCTTTGGATAACTTCGTAATTGAATTCAGTAAAACTAATTTTACAGGCTGTAATTGTTGATTTTGTTTTCAAGATTTTCCCGTATTTGAGATTAAAGTTAATCAACAATTTTTAATTTTACTATTTCGTAAAACAGAAAACATATGTCCAAGAAGTAACTTCACTAATCATATTGTTACAACGGTCTACTCGATCGTCGTAGGTACAGTGGAAACAAAATAAGTACAAGACCACAATTAAGTCACTAATCACACCTTTAATTTTCACAGTAAAACAGTTGGTATTTTACCAACACAGTCTACTACAACATCTCAAATCAAAATTTTTCACACGCAAATAAAATGTCACTAATATTAACACAGTTGTATTGCAATAAATTGTAATTATACCGGCCGATTATAAAACGCAACACTTCACTAATAACTACTTGAACGTACACAGTAATCTCGCTACTATAACTCTCGAACCGCTCTGTAAATATCTCGCACTAAAACTGAAAACTAAGGCCGCTACTGCCATGTGTGTATAGTCCCGCTCACACAACAGAAGCTTCCAAACTGCGTCTTATCTCATGTGTGAACTACGTAATTTACTGCGGCCTTAACACAGGCCGAGCGCCCGAGCCAAGCGCGGCACAATCGAGAAGATTCTCGCAACATGCGTTTAGCAGCACGTTCGCCACACGCTTACATTCTGGATCTCTCTGGAACGTTCGATAAACACGTAGATTCCACTGAGAAGACGTAACAATATGCTACGAAATTACGTAACGCTCTCGAAGCGTCTGAAAGTGCAGGTACCCGAATGTTCTACACGTGTTTCTCCTAGCCTAGCAGGTGCAGTGTCTGTGTCAAGCAAGTGCAGGTACCCGAACGTTCTACAAGTGTCTCTCCTAGCCTAGCAGGTCAGTGTCTGTGTCACGCAAGTGCAGGTACCCGAACGATCTACGCGTGTCTCTCCTAGCCTAGCAGGTGCAGTGTCTGTGTCAAGCAAGTGCAGGTACACGAAAGTTCTACACGTATCTCTCCTACCCTAGCAGGTGCAGTGTCTGTGTCAAGCAATTACAGGTACCCGAACGTTCTACACTTGTCTCTCCTAGCCTAGCAGGTGCAGTGTCTGTGTCAAGCAAGTGGAGGTACCCGAACGTTCTAAATTTATCTCTCCTTGCCTAGCAAGTGCAGTGTCTGTGTCAAGCAAGTGTAGGTACCCGAAAGGTCTACGCGTTTCTATCCTAGCCTAGCAGGTCATTGCCTGTGTCAATCAAGTGCACGCACCCGAACGTTCTACGCTTTTCTCTCCTAGCTTAGCAGGTGCAGTGTCTGTGTCAAGCAATTGCAGGTACACGAACGTTCTACACGTTTCTTTCCTAGCCTAGCAGGTGCAGTGTCTGTGTCATGCAAGTGCAGGTACCCAAAATTTCTACGCGTTCCCCCCTAGCCTAGCAGGTGCAGTGTCTGTGTCAAGCAAGTGCAAGTACCCGAAACTTCTACACGTTTCCCTCCTAGCTTAGCAGGTGCAATGTCTGTGTCAAGCAAGTGCAGGTTCCCGAAAGTTCTACGCGTTTCTCTCCTAGCCTAGCAGGTGCAGTGTCTGTGTCAAGCAAGTGTAGGTACCCGAAAGTTGTACACGTTTTTCTCCTAGCCTAGCAGGTATATTGTCTGTGTGAAGCAAGTGCAGGAACCCGAATAGTCTAGGCGTTTCTCTCCTAGCCTAGCAGGTGCAGTGTCTGTGTCAAGCAAGTGCAGGTACCTGAAAAGTCTACGCGTTTCTCTCCTAGCCTAGCAGGTGCAGTGTCTGTGTCAAGCAAGTGCAGGTACCCGAAAGTTCTACACGTTTTTCTCCTAGCCTAGCAGGTGCAGTGTCTGTGTCAAGCAAGTGCAGGTACCCGATAGTTCTACACGTTTATCTCCTAGCCTAGTAGGTGCAGTGTCTGTGTCAAGTACCCTCTAGACTGTTCAAGTACTGTCATCATTATCACCACTCCAAGGACTAGGCCTCAGTCCTGTTCCGGAACTAATCTCCTCCTCGGTCTACCGACATATCTCTTCCCGGTAGGATGATAACCCAAGGCAGCCACAGGTAGACGGATTCCAGGCATGCGGTTCAAGTGTTTACACCATCTCCTTCACTGTTCGTCTTCAATCTTTCGGTGCAATGATAGAGTGTTTAAATTGCGTCTTATATCCTCGTTCCTTATCCAATCCAAGAGAGAACAACATTGCGTCCCTCTTAGAAATTTCATTTCGGCTGCCTGTATTCTCTGCAATCTCTTTTACCAATAGTCCGTGTTTCACTAGCATACAGTAATGTTAAGTACTTGTCACCACGCAAATTATACTAGGTCGCTGGCAAGAGTATGTAAACTTATTCTGAAACATCTACGGGACCTACATAAGCAATATCGGCCGGCTTAGTCACTTACTCCTGGAGTTATTGTAGAATTTCAATCAAGTGACTATTGTGTTTATTAGTGTGGTATGTTAATAACGTGATATTTGTATTACGTGTGGACAAATTGAACTTGAATTCTTGTATGGGAGTACTTTGTTCATTTCAATTTGTTATTTGTGACTAATTAAAGCTGGTAGTTAGTGATTTCATTGGTGTCTGTATTTCTTTTCCTCTATACAATGCGACGAATCGTGAGACAGTCGTAACAGCATTATCCACGACAAACGAGTAAATGCATAAAAACACAAATAATACAAAATTTACTAACATTAAGGAGATGGTTTCAGTGAAGGCGGACAGGCTATAAGCCTACACCTTGACATGGAGAAGAAAAAGAAGAAGAAGGAGAAGTAGAGGAAGAAGAAGGAGAAGGAGAAGGAGAAGGAGAAGGAGAAGGAGAAGGAGAAGGAGAAGGAGAAGGAGAAGGAGAAGGAGAAGGAGAAGGAGAAGAAGAAGAAGAAGAAGAAGAAGAAGAAGAAGAAGAAGAAGAAGAAGAAGAAGAAGAAGAAGAAGAAGATTGTTGTTACGACGGTTTTAGAGATCGTCGTAATTACTAACTGGAAATTGCTAATTGCCAGCTTTAATTAATCACAAATAATAATTTATAATCAACACGGTAGTTTCTTACAACTAATTAAGCTAAATTTTTTCACACGCAATAACAATGTCAACTATAAAGAATTCCGCACTAATTATAACACAACAACCGCTTGATATCACTTGACAAATCGCCCAACATAAACTGCCTTCTAAGCGGCAGCTGTTGCCTATTTATAGCCTACAGACTTCCATAACATTCGTCCTTAACTAGCACTCGAAAACTCTAGAGGATACCTGAGTGCTGCTTTCGCAGTAACATGCACCTGCCGGGTTAACCGAAGAACGTGTATACCAACGCTTTCCTTTGTTCGAGAACGTTTTGTAATTGCGTAATATTATTATGCATACAATGAATGTTATAAATCCCAAGAATTCCATTAAATATTCGGTTAAAAATAAAAACGTGCGTACCAAGTTTTACCGAATACTCTTCATGGAGCGGATTCCGTACGGGGAAACATTGGATTAGGTGGTACTGTGCTGGATCAGGTCAGTAGTTTTGAATATCGTGGCTGTAATGTGTCTTACATTACAATGATGTGTTATTAAAATGTTAAAATGAATGGAACGACCTAGAATAGCCGAGAGCGTCCTCGACCCATCCCCCGCTCAATGTAGCAGGTGATGCCTCAGTCAAGTACGTTCCGGAGTACTCAACAAAACATTTAAATACGCATTAAGTGGAGTGCACATTTAGGACGGAAGATTTATAGAAGGCGTGCGCTACCTACAAAAAGCCATAGCAGGCGGCTTGTCAGTCCAGTGGTGTTGACCGATTTCTTTAGTGCGGATCGAGTGTTTGTAGCGAAGTGTTGTTGTGTTATAATTAGTGCTAAATTCTTTATGGTTGACATTATTATTGCGTGTGGACAATTTTTACTTGAATTGTTGTAAGTGACAATCTTATTGATTTAAAATTATTAATTTTAATAATTAAAACTGGTTATTAGTGATTTCATTGGTATCTTGCATTTTGTTTTCCACTGTACCATACGACGATCAGTTAGAGCGCCGAAACAATATGAAATGTTTCTTTCTTTTTGAAATATCACAGCCTGTCTTAATGTTAAAGCATACCACTTTACAGTTTCTGGAGACGAACGCAGATTATTGTCATCGAAACGTCAAGAGTTACAATTCCGCAACGGGAGTAGTCTAAAGTTATGGAGAGGATTCGTCTGACGTTTCAGATGGATGGCAGGTGTCCGTGATGACGTCATTAGACACAAACACTTTCAAATATCACACACACGCGCGCACACACACACAAACACACACATACACAGTTCGCATGTTTGAATGTCTATAGTTTTCGCATTAAGGTCGCTGTATTTATGAGACTGTGCGAGTCGTGTAACGTAAGAACTGGATTCGCAGAGAGAGAGAGAGAGAGAGAGAGAGAGAGAGAGAGAGAGAGAGAGAGAGAGAGAGTGAGTGAGTGAGAGAGAATCACCTAAACTGTTGCGCAAAACGCATAAAAGACAGAAGGTATGCTGCGGCGTATGGGAAAGACATTTATCTGCGTCAGACCTGTGACACGTGTAAATCACCTGACATGTATCTGTTACACGAGTAGGAACTGTACCTTTATTCGTTCCTGCAGTACATTTTCGATGTTTTAATATGCGATTGTATCGATATTTTACGAAGTAGAAAAGAAGAAGTGTACTAGGCCTAATAGTAAATTTTCCTATTTCATAATGCAAAGTGAAAATAGGCGTTGTTTTCATTTGTGAGGTTCGGTAACAATGGTTTTTAGTTTTTAGTTTTACTACTGAAATAAATAAAAGCCGTGGTTGAGGGAAACATAACGTTTACATACAACACATGTACGTTTACGACACATATTTTATATACAATGCTTATAACGCAGTAATACATAAAATAAAGAACTTAACGTTTTGAAGTTGGCAAATCGGCCAGAACAACAACAGCAAATATCAACTGAAAAATACAAATATTTGTGGTTATAGCTGCAGGCTTTCAGAATATGCGCTCTACGCATTGTACGAGAGTCATTCAATAAGTAAACAAACAAACAGCTGTGGAGCAAAAACTTTTTATTCAATCAATACAATTTTTTTTTACTTTTCAACGTAATCTCCAGCAACGTCTATGCACTTGTCCCATCTATTTACATGCTTTTTTATTCCCTCAGCAAAGAATTCTTTACCTTGATGTCGAAGCCAGTTTTGGACTTTTTCCTTCACTTCTTCATTGCTGTTGAACTTGACACCACGCAAAGTCTCCTTGAGTGGGTCAAACAAGAAAACGTCAGACGGGGTAAGGTCAGGGCTATAAGGGGAATGAGGCAGGATCTCCCAACCTAGTTTTTTTATTGTTTCGAGCGTCAGTTTTGCCGTGTGTGGGCGGGCATTATCGTGAAGAAGAATCACACCTTTCCTCTGCCAACCCGGACATTTCTTCTTCAATGCAGGCTTAACTTTGTTCACAATCATGTCAGAATAGTACTGACTATTGATGGTACGCTGGTCTTGTAGGTAAGGGCCTTGGGAGCTCCAAACGATGGTTAACATCACCTTACCTGGGTTTGGAATTTCTTTTTGGCGGGTGAACTGGGATGCTTCCACTCCATGCTTTGTCACTTTGACTCAAGTTCAAAATAGTGAATCCAAGTTAGTGGTTATAGTGGTTCCAAATCAAAAATCTTATAACAGAACGCTGTTCTTCGAAAGTACTGTCCTCAAGAGGACACGCCATCGTAAATAAAACTGTATTGGTTATGTTTGTGCAATATATTATTGAACAGCTGATCAAAACTCACAACGACGTTGCCAGGTAACACTCCTGAAAGTTTCAATCAGTTGCTACAAATAATTTCTTTTCTACAACTGTTTGTCTGTTTACATATTGAATGACCCTCGTACATAATGGACGTTTTACTTCCATATTCCTTAAGGAATGGAAGTATGGAGATGGCAAAAAAAATCGTGTTCGAGATTATTGCAGATTCTGATTCTACTACACTCAAAACATGAAAAAAAGTCGTTTTCCGAAAAGTGTCTGTGTGTGTGTCTGTGTGTCTGTGTGTCTGTGTGTCTGTGTGTCTGTGTGTCTGTGTGTCTGTGTGTCTGTGTGTCTGTAGATTTTTTTTTTTGGCAAACGATAACTGCCGCAAATTCAAACAGAATCAAATAATTTTTTGCATACAGCCCTGATTTGTAGAGGACTCGCGACCTATTGTTTTTGGTGAAGATCGGTTGATGGAAAGGGGTAGTTTACCAGCTACGGTTTTTTTTTATCAAGGGAAATTTTTTTTTTTTGGCAAACGATAACAGCCGCAAATTCAAACAGAATCAAATAATGTTTCGTATACAGCCCTGAATTGTAGAGTTCTCAAGACCTTTTTTTTGTTGGTGAAGATCGGTTAAGGGAAAGGGGTAGTTTACTTGTAACGTTTTATGTTTTAACAAGGGTATTTCTTATGGCAAACGATAACAGCCGCAAATTCAAACAGAATCAAAAGATTATTTGCATACAGCCCTAAATTGTAGAGTTCTCAAGACCTGTTGTTTTTGGTGAAGATCGGTTAAGGGAAAGGGGTAGTTTACCTACAACGTTTTTTTAACAAGGGTATTTTCTATGGCAAACGATAACAGCCGCAAATTCAAACAGAATCAAATAATTTTCTGCATACAGCTCTGATTTGTAGAGTACTCAAGACGTATTGTTTTCGGTGAAGATCGGTTGAGGGGAAGGGGTAGTTTACCAGCAACATTTTTTATCAAGCGTATTTTCTATGGCAAACGATAACTGCCGCAAATTCAAACAGAATCAAATAATTTCTTGCATACAGCCTGATTTGTAGAGTACTCGCGACCTATTGTTTTTGGTGAAGATCGGTTGAGGGGAAGGGGTAGTTTACCTGCAACGGTTTTTTTTATCAAGGGAAATTTTTTTTTTGGCAAACGATAACAGCCGCAAATTCAAACAGACTTAAATAATGTTTCGTATACAGCCCTGAATTGTAGAGTTTTCACGACCTATTGTTTTTGGTGAAGATCGTTTAAGGGAAAGGGGTAGTTTACCTGTAACGTTTTATGTTTTAACAAGGGTATTTCCTATGGCAAACGATAACAGCCGCAAATTCAAACAGAATCAAACGATTATTTGCATACTGCCCTAAATTGTAGAGTTCTCAAGACCTGTTGTTTTTGGTGAAGATCGGTTAAGGGAAAGGGGTAGTTTACCTACAACGTTTTTTTAACAAGGGTATTTTTTATGGCAAACGATAACAGCCGCAAATTCAAACAGAATCAAATAATTTTCTGCATACAGCCCTGATTTTTAGAGTACTCAAGACCTATTGTTTTTGGTGAAGATCGGTTGAGGGGAAGGGGTAGTTTACCTGCAACATTTTTTATCAAGCGTATTTTCTATGGCAAACGATAACTGCCGCAAATTCAAACAGAATCAAATAATGTTTTGCATACAGCTCTGATTTGTAGAGTACCCACGACCTATTGTTTTTGGTGAAGATCGGTTGAGGAGAAGGGGTAGTTTACCTGCAACGTTTTTTATCAAGCGTATTTTCTATGGCAAACGATAACTGCCGCAAATTCAAACAGAATCAAATACTTTTTTGCATACAGCTCTGATTTTTAGAGTACCCACGATCTATTGTTTTTGGTGAAGATCGGTTGAGGGGAAGGGGTAGTTTACCTGCAACGGTTTTTTTTATCAAGGGAAATTTTTTTTTTGGCAAACGATAACAGCCGCAAATTCAAACAGAATCAAATAATGTTTCGCATACAGCCCTGAATTTGAGAGTTCTCAAGATCTTTTGTTTTTGGTGAAGATCGGTTAAGGGAAAGGGGTAGTTTACCTACAACGTTTTTTAACAAGGGTATTTTATATGGCAAACGATAACAGCCGCAAATTCAAACAGAATAAAATAATTTTCTGCATACAGCCCTGATTTGTAGAGTACTCAAGACTTGTTGTTTTTGGTGAAGATCGGTTGAGGGGAAGGGGTAGTTTACCTGCAACGTTTTTTATCAAGCGTATTTTCTATGGCAAACGATAACTGCCGCAAATTCAAACAGAATCAAATAATTTTTTGCATACATCAGTGAATTGTAGAGGACTCAAGGCCTTTAGATTTTGGTGAAGATCAGTTAAGGGGAAGGGGTAGTTTACCTGCAACCTTTTACGTTTTAACAAGAGTAAAGTACTTGAAAATTCATTTAAACTTTTTCAAACAATGGTAATTGTTGAAAATAAAATAATTTTGTTGCCAGGCAGTCTGAAAATTTCAGATTTTGTACCATAAAATCTGAAAAGATTATACGATAGTTTATGAAATGGTTAATAATACGTCAGTGGAAGGTGTAATGAGAAATTAGCAGAAATGGAAACCTGGGGAATGTTAACTGTTCTGTAGATACAATTTTGTCAGAATGTTTGGAAATGATCATCAACATTGAAGAAAAAGTAAGCATTTTAAGAAACATATGTAAGTACTTATTATAAAAAAATAATGTTTGTTTTTTGATAAAGTCATTTTGATTATAAAATATAAATATTTACAACAAGAAAAGAATTTTCAGTTTTCAAAACTTAAATATATTTTTATAAAACAATGGGTTCTTCATTGAGGTGGGGACCATGTCACTCACTCCATCTCAAGCCTCCTCTCCCATTTTGAAGAAAAAGAGGACCCTGTCAAGGCTGATACTTTGACGACAGTGACAGGGCTTTCCACCAAATTCAGCAGAGTGACAGGTAGGCCCAACTCTGATTGGCTCCTCAGATTTCCCCAGCGTTAGTAGGTTCTATGAAAATATTTTATTTCAAAAATGATTTTAAATATAAATCTTAGATATGTTTTATAAATCTCATGTTTTATGTTTTAACATGGGTAATTTGTTATATGACGAACCATAACTGCCGTAAATTCAAACAGAATCAAATAATTTTTTACATATGTGCCTGAGCTATAGAGGACTCAACGTCTGTTGATTTTGGTGAAGATCGGTTACGGGGAAAGGGCAGTTAACCTGAAACATTTTTTGTTGTAACATGAGTAAAGTACTTAATTTTGATAAAGTATCCTGATAAGATCTTAATAATCCACTGTAGAAACGTAGATGAAATATCTATAAATGAAGAGGCTAGTTGAACGGGCTGGGGGTAATTTTCTATAAATCAAAATTATAGTTGAAGGGGGAGGGGATAATATTTTTTATATGTGTACTACGTTATTGGCAAGAAAGAAGTATTTTTTTGTTAAAATTCCTTCCCTGGCTGTTTGGCTGTAAATGATTTTAAATATAAATCTTAGAATATGGAAGTCATGTATGGTTCTCCATACCGATATTTTTCTATGGCAAACGATAACTGCCGCAAATTCAAACAGAATCAAATAATTTCTTGCATACAGCCCTGATTTGTAGAGTTCTCACGACCTATTGTGTTTGGTGAAGATCGGTTGAGGGAAAGGGATAGTTTACCAGCAACGGTTTTTTTTATCAAGGGAAATTTTTTTTTTGGCAAACGATAACAGCCGCAAATTCAAACAGAATTAAATAATGTTTCGCATACAGCCCTGCATTGTAGAGTTCTCAAGACCTATTGTTTTTGGTGAAGATCGGTTAAGGGAAAGTGGTAATTTACCTGTTACGTTTTATGTTTTAACAAGGGTATTTCCTATGGCAAACGATAACAGCCGCAAATTCAAACAGAATCAAAAGATTATTTGCATACAGCCCTAAATTGTAGAGTTCTCAAGACCTATTGTTTTTGGTGAAGATCGGTTGAGGGAAAGGGGTAGTTTACCTGCAACATTTTTTTAACAAGGGTATTTTCTATGGCAAACGATAACAGCCGCAAATTCAAACAGAATCAAATAATGTTTTGCATACAGCCCTGATTTTTAGAATACTCAAGACCTATTGCTTCTGGTGAAGATCAGTTAAGGGCAAGGGGTAGTTTACCAGCAACGTTTTTTTTCAAGCGTATTTTATATGGCAAACGATAACAGCCGCAAATTCAAACAGAATCAAATAATTTTTTGCATACGTCCCTGAATTGTAGAGGTTTCAAGGACTTTCGATTTTGGTGAAGATCGGTTAAGGGGAAGGGGTAGTTTACCAGCAACCTTTTACGTTTTAACAAGAGTAAAGTACTTGAAAATTTATTTAAACTTTTTGAAACAATGGTAATTGTTAAAAATAAAATAATTTTGTTGCCAGGCAATAAAATTAAAATTTTTTCATTTTAATGTAATAAAATATTTTTCATTTAATACGGCAATAAAAAGGCAGGTAAGACACACACACACACACACACACACACACACACACACACACACACACACACACACACACACACACACACACACAATTCACGTTATTTCTGGCCTCACTCATGTTTATTTTCTTACGTTTGCACGCTTTTTAAATGGAAAGTGCCGAAACCCACACCAACATAACGTGTGCAAGCCGAAAAAATGGACATCAATTTGCTTACTGGCGAAGCTAGTAGTTAATGAATGGGTAGGCAAAAATCTTATCTTAAATTTTTTTTAAGGAATCACTAAAAGGACGGTGGGTCAAATCGGATGCTGAGGTAGAGTTTGCTGTAACCGAATGGTTCCACAAACAGCCGTAAGAATTTTACTAGCAGGGAATCTACAGGTTAGCGCAAGAGTGGAACTCATGTCCTAATGTTATAGGAGACTGCTTTTAAAATCGTTGAATAAAAAATGCTTTACAGCTCTATACGTGTGTCTATTGAACAATCCTTGTATTAGTCATACACAATAATACAACTGATTGAACTTCAAATTTTTAAAATTGATTAGTTTCTATATATATGTTTAATGTTACAAATAATTCAAATAACAATCTTGATCATCTGTTAGTTCAGCGGAATAACAGTGACACTTTTAATAACCGCATAAAATAAACACTTAGAAACAACACAGGCGCTTTAACTTAACTGTTTGGACCACAGAAGTGAGGCATGCCTCAACGCTCTATGTGTACAGCGCGGGACAATCCCCCCTCCCTACACTTCCCTATCACACCACTACATTGCTTACATACGATGTATACAAAAAACGCTGAGGCAAGTTCAGGTTGCCTCATTCGCTTTAAACGAACTATGCCGAGTCTCACCTGTCACCATCTAGCGGTCGCTCAGTAAAGCACGTTTCGGCCTAATAAATTCAACAGTCGCCGTAACAATGTATAATCTTTACGTTATGTAGTTCATACGTATTTATATTTTTATTGTACAGAATTTTTTAGGGTAGGCATTGCCTCAATTGCCTCCATGTAACTTCGCCACTGATATATATGTGTACAACGTTATCGGCAACAAAGAAGTAGTTTTTGTTAAAATTCCTTCCCGGGATATTTGGCCGTAGTCCAATGTTTTCTACAAAACCAGACATTTCGGCAATGCCATCGACTTCCATCGTCAGTGAAAATCGAGTGCGATAACGTGAGGTGGTATACATTAGTGACCATAGTACTGTGGTTAAGGCTGAAGCAGTAAGTAGAAAGAAGTAGTTTCTATGGTAATATTTCATTTCGAAAATGATTTTAAATATAAATCTTAGAATATGGAAGTCATGTATGGTTCTCCATACCGATATTTTACTTCCATATTCCATAAGGAAACGGAAGTATGGTCATGGCGAAAATAATCGTGTTCAAGATAACGGCAGATTCTGATCGTAATACCATCAAACATGAAAAAAAGTCATTTTTCGAAAAGTGTCTGTGTGTAGAATTTTTTCTATGGCAAACAATAACAGCCGCAAATTCAAATAGAATCAAATAATGTTTTCCATACTGCCCTGAATTGTAGAGGACTCAAGGTCTATTGTTTTGGTGAAGATCGGTTAAGGAAAAGGGGTCGTTTACCTGCAACATTTTACGTTTTAATAAGAGTAAAGTGCTTAATTTTGATCAATAAAGTATCCTGAAAGAAAGTCATAATAATCCACTGTAGAAAGGTAGATGAAATATCTATAAATGAAAACGGTAGTTGAAGGGGGAGGGGTAATTTTTTTATAAATTAAAATGGTAGGAGGTAAATTTTTATAAATTTTATATGTGTACTACGTTATTTGTGCCGTGATTGCACCAATCATATAATCACGGCCCCGTGATTATATTTGTAGATTGCCGTTTTTAGTCTAGTCTATATTTATATTTAGTTGTTTTATTTAATTGCTTGAATTTAAGATGTCGGTTGATAGTGGGCTGGTTATGCTAGCTGACTTGCGGGTCACATGTGTCACTGCAGTATGTAATGGAAGTATTTCAAATTCTATTAATGCAGAACCAAGGGTCATTAATAATTATGAATTTATTTTATATAATAGATGTTAGGTTGTTATGAAAGGGCACACAAAAAGAATTTATCTGTTTCTTTGCTGTTAAAAAAAACATATCATTATTGATTATAGTGGATCACACTTTGTAACTTTTATTGTTTAAAACTCTGCGTATGTGATTATTACAATCATAGAATCCTATATTTCTGATGAGCTATGCATATTTTTAGGCAGTTTTCTTGTGCATGTAATGAATTTAGCAACACTGTACGATATAATCAAGATAATATAAAATTTCGAAAAGGGTTTGAAAACTAGGTACTTGCGGTACCAGATGTTGTGTGTGATTTTCGCAGTATTGTGATGTTTTTAAATCAAACGTTAATAAAATTTGTCTTGTTAATCAGGCTGTTTCATTTCCAAGTCCTGTCACAATGGGCCTGGTACAGTTTAAGCTTCGTCTGGGTCTTTGGCCTAGTTTTAAATTTTACGGGACGCCTTCCTCTTTTCAAAAAAAAAAAATAAATAAATAAAAAAAATTTATTCAGGAAATGAGGCGGCTCGGCTCATATTGACAACAAAGAAGTAGTTTCTATGGAAACATTTCATTTCACTTTAACAAAATTCTATATCTTTCATTTTAATTTAAATCCCGTAAGAGTGAAAATATATCGTTCCTGGCAGGCAAGCATATTTCAATTATGTAATGTTTAGTTTTCCAAAATTTTATTATTATGATTACCGTAATAAAAAGGCCGCCAGCACACACACACACACAGACACACACACACACACACACACACACACACACACACACACACACACACACACACACACACACACACACACACAAAATTCGCGTTATTTCTGGCCTCACTCATGTTTATTTTCTTATGTTTGCACGCTTTTTAAATGGAAAGTGCCGAAACCCACACCAACACAACGCGTGCAAGCCGAAAATTTGGACATCGATTTGTTTCCTGTAGATCGCTGAGCAGTGCTGTTGTATTAAAGCAATTAATACAATATGTGTACTTATTTCTATTATGGTACGAGACGAATTAGAATTATAACTAATATGTGCATGTATGTATGTATGAAAAATATATAAATATTTTTCTCCTTTGGAAAATTATTTGCCCCTCCTTGAAAATATTTTGACCTCCCTGACGGCTAGTTATTATTTACTAGCCTGTGTGAAATATAGCGTTATGACATGGATCAGAATGGTGGGTGTTAAACAGGACACACAAACATATTAAGGAAGAAATGTTTGGCTGAGAAATTTATAATTATACGGGTGAACAGAATAGTCGTTCAGGAAATCAGAAGACAAATGGAAAGAAAGAAATCAAGACTCGATTTTAAAAAAGAAATATGACTAGTATAGTATTGACAGGAAAAACTTTGATAACACTATAGACATCCCTCGGCCCCTCGCAGCGAGAGTCTAATTTCATTACAGGAATCAGATCGCAGCTACCTTTAGCTACAGACTTAGCTCTTCGTTCGACTTACAGACATTTTATCCAAAAGTACAGTCCTTCCTTACGAAGGTTGAGGATAGTGTTAATCCACCTGACATGGTGATACCATTTTAGCTGATACGTAATTTCATCAGAACTCAAGCATCCACTTATTTAATTAATATTTAAATGATTTTAAATATAAATTTTAGGACATGGAAGTCATGTATGGTTCTCCATACCGATTTTTTCAATTTGTAATAAACACTAGTACTTGTTGCAAAACGCATATTACTCTACCCAAAGAGCGAGTTCTGGCGCAAAAAGTGCCATGTATAGTAATAGGCGAGGGTGGCCCAAATGCCATCCCGCCTTACTTTCGAGTTCGGTGGTTTTTCAGTGATCTATTTACAAAACGAGTAGTTACGAAAAAATGAATAGGCTACTACTGGGAAAACGAGTTCTACTGAACACCGAGTTCTCCCACTTAAAAAAGGAGACATGTATATTAATAGTGTGACGATTTAAGATGCCTAAATCCCACAAAAAAATTTAATAATTATAATACTAAAATAATTTAATAAGGTACAGATGAACCCTTTCTCCATGCCCCAAACCGGTAGTAACATGCCGATTTGCCAATGTATCAGTTAATAAAATTTAGAATTAAGAAACCCAATAAATCCATAACGACCTCGCGTTACATAAAAGAATAATAAAAGTATAGAGTGATGTAATTAAATCGTAAGCTAATTAAAGGAAAATAAGTAATAATAATTGAGAACTACTTTTCGCGCTGAGAAACTACCCGCGCGCGGAGAGCCCCATTACCCCTATAGTTAGTTAGTTCAGTTGAATCAGAGACTCCGCTGCTGATACAGCGTACAGAAAGTTATGTTGACGATATAAAACATGTAGACTAGGTAAAGCTTGTGTAATTGCCGAATTATGTGAATTGTTGTAAATGACTTGAGTGTGCGACGATGACATCTCTATAATTAAATAACATCACCTAAATGTGATGTTAAACTTTTAGAATGTAACGGTTAACCATAAGCAGTATGTGCGGTACAACAATGTGAACACCAGTAAAATTTACCACCAAGAAACTGACCACAAGAATCTACAGAAGAGACAGACTACTCATCTTTAAGAATGACACCAAACTTCACCAACACACGATACACAGAAGATCTCCCAGCACCCTGCACAACACACAGAAGCGCTGATTCGCCGAGGATATGTTACACACAGGTGACACGGAAGTTCTACTTCCGTGGTTCAGAAATTAACTTAAACTAATATAGAAAGACACTTAAATAACAAAATAAGAGTAAAATAAAACACTAAAGACTGACCTAATTACCATAAAATTGTAATTTCATGATATGTAATAAGATGTGTTAAGTTTAATGAGTTTAATGAGTATAACACGCTAAAGTTAAATAAGCCCATTCTTCAGATGGCACAAAATAAAGATTATTATTTGTAATATCATATACGGGAACAAACAACTCGGATCCGAGGGCAGTACAAGCTATGTTCACCCATGACTTACACTAATTTCAATTGTACGAAATGTGCAAATATTTTTGTCTTTAGTATACACATTACTAATTTTCTTCTATGATGTTAAAACAGTATGTAATAAAAGAAATGTCATGGTCCAAAAAGGTAAGTGAATAAATCTACAAACCCCTGTCAAAATTCCTGAATTCACGAGATCCTATTTAGCGTTTGTTTATATTTCAGTTAATTATGAGTTTGTTAATATTATGGCAGCCTGTTTAATTGACCTGAGCCAATTAACCAGGTTCCCGACATTATAACGTAAAGACGTTATAATAGGAAACCTTACTTTTGAGTTGGGTTTTTTGTAGTTTCCGCAGAAAACCGAGTTTTACATTACACACGCGTCGCTTTTCATGTGTAATTTCAGTTTTCATGTTAACCTAACAACATCAACTTTTGGGGTCACAGATACGCAACTGTGATATACTACAGTACTACTAATCATGTTCATTAAAAAAAAAAGGACTAAGAACACTAAATTCAAACGCCATCCAACTATTTTGCAACTTACGAAATTGAAATTTATTTAATTCTTTCACCTACATAAATTAATATGCGATATTTACTAAAACTCAAAGCATAATAGAAATATCGCAAATAACTGTAGGAACGGATGAATGTACAGTATCCACGAATACAAGGAGACTAAACTTCATCTTCTTCACTTATTTATCTTTTTATTTTTTTTTTATTTAACTAATATCCATCAGATCAAGTGGTTTAGTTCGCCTCAGCCTTCTAGCTGCATTAGTTGTATCCAGCAGTCGCCGTATCCCAGGGTGTACATGCTGCAAGACGCGTGGCCCATGCTTCACTGCCTGCTTTTTTATTTCCTCAATGACAAGTTCAATTTTTAAATCCCTGTGTGAGTTGTCGCTTCTTACATATCATGGTGTATCAACAATGCACCGAAGCACCTTGTTTTGAAATGTTTGAATTATATTTATGTTTGATTTCTTTGCACAGCCCCAGAGCTGTATCCCATAGGTCCAGATAGGCTTTAGCACTTGCTTATACAACAGCAATTTATTATGGATGGACAGCTGGGATTGTCTTTCCAAGAGCCAATACATTTTCCTGAACTTTAGATTTAACACCTGCTTTTTTTTTTGACGTGCTCCTTCCATTTAATTTTGTCTTCTAATGTCATTCCTAAATATTTAGCTGCATTGACATAAGGAATTGGTAATAAATTAAATATAACTGGTATCCGATGACCAATCTTTCGATTTGTAAAATTTACATTGACTGACTTCATCTCATTTATTCTAATGCGCCATTTTTTGGTCCATTTGCTCACAGCATCAGAGGTACTTTAAAGTTTTACTACAGCTTCTTCAATTCTTTTGATTGACATAAAATACAGGTTACCAGACACACTACTTAAGTTTACACCGGTTAGTTTAAAGAAGATCAGGTAACCGTTATTCTACCAAATACTAATTTAGCCCAATACTGGGAGGCAACACTTGTTACAAAGTGGTAAACCTTAGCGTTTATATATAAACATTGTCAAGTAAATTGTTAAAATTACCTTGTGTATCCAGTTCCCTTCCTTGAAAACTCTTTTTTTATATTTAATGTATAACAAAACGAAAATTGAAAAACGAATATTATCTGATAATAGGTGTTACTACGGACTAGCGAAACATTTTAAATCAAAATTAATAAGTAAAGAGACAAAAGCCACGCTCTACAAGACCTTGATGATGCCAGTTCTGATGTATGGCTTGGACTGCTGGGTGCTAAAAAAACTAGATGAGCAGAAACCAGCCGTGTTTGAGAGGAAGGTACTGATGAGAATCTATGACCCTGTGAAGGGAAATGAGATTTGGAGGCGACTGCATAATCGAGAGTTGTACGAAAGGTTTAAAGATCTTCCGATTGTGCAATTCATACAAATTAACAGATTGCGTTGGGCCGGACATGTGCAGAGAACGGCGGAGGATAGAATCCCAAAAAAAATCATGAATTATTTGCCGATGGGAAGGAGAAAGAGGGGAAGACCTCGTATAAGATGCCTGGACCAGGTTGGTAAGGAGGCAGTGAGGCTGGGTGCAGCAAACTGGTGGACATTGCCCGGGAATAGAGACCAGTGGGGACGATTTCTGAAGGCCAATGCCCGGACTGGGCTGTAGCATCGAGGATGTATGTATGTATTATCACCGGACAAAAGGCTTGCCGCATGACAAATGGCGCCAGTCGTACACTCTAGTGTTTTTGGTGGCCCTAAAATGGACCTGGTGGCGAGAACGCTGATGTTGGTAGTGCCGCGCTGAGATGTTCGGCGGCTGCGCCCGCTGTTCGTGGCGTACTGCAGTCCTTCCTTCTTTCGGCATCGGTTGTAGAGTCGGCTGCCGGCCCAGCGACGTCCATCGCTGGCGCGGAACGGGAATGCGAAGACGCAAGAACGGCGGCGGTTCTATTCTTCGTCTGTTCCTTCCGGCTGACTCCGCGTCGATGTCGTCCGAGAGAGGAAAGGAGCTGAAGTGCGTCCGATGGCGTGGCGATGAAGAGTGCCGGCCCGGGTTTTATGCACTAACCGGAATCGCTGATTGGCTCGCTCCGAACACGTAGTTGGTCACGTCTCGGCGGCTGCTGATCCCGGATTGGCTCGCCTCGTATTCTTCAGGTGTCACGCGCCGTGTCGCTGGTACCGGAGAGCAGACGTAATGATTCGCTTTTGCCACAGTATGCTTAACAACATTCTTGGATGGATACAAAGGACATATGTCTAAGAGTGACATTAGCAACATTAAATCGATCAGTGACATGTCATAAATCATAACCATAATTATTCCGGTTTTTAAAACCGTTTCAAACCACTGCATGTACGCAAAAAAGAGCAAACTCGTAGACGCTATGGAAGAATTTGAAAGTTTACAGAGCCTCCAAACCTCAGGGTGATTATCTTCTGAATGAAAAACTTTCTTTCAAATCCAGCGTGCTATATGATACAGCTATACGCGTGCTAGAACAATGTGATAGATAAGTGCGGCGGGCACAGTACGACGTGGAATCGTTAGTCACTCGCGAGATCCGTAGCGATGCGCATTGTAAGATAACGCGGGTTGGGAGTCGCTTAGGGGATGTGTGTGACTTTTGTTAACTGACGTACTCAATGTGAGTGAACATATTTTATCACCTGATGATGGAACTATAAGTCTCAAAACGCGTTGTGTATAAAATATAAAAAAAGAAGTTGCAAGGAAGGGAACACACAAGGTAATTTTAACAATTTAATTATACATGCAACATGGGGACCACAACAATTATGTATAACCATTGTCATTATCAATTTCATCACAATTGTTAAGTTTTCTGACAATCGATTTTAGTTTCTTGTAGCGAAGTCATAATGCTATAACTCAATTTCACGCGTGTGGCTTTTTACAATTTTGAGGAGAAAGTTACATAAACTTGATTAATTTAACACGTGGAAAATATAAAGGAACATGTTATTCGTAATATTAGAAACTGGAAGTCTGAAGCGGAGAAGACAGATAAACGGAATCAATTCTCGAAACAGATCAGAAAGGTTGTAGAGAAACAGATGAGAATGATGGCCGAAGAGGGACAGAGTACACGAACACACCAGGAACGCTTTGTTAACGTGATAATCTTTCGTTTGCAGTTTATGTAATACGGAAGTACTCGTTCACCGCTCTACCCATAACATAGTGCATTAGCAAACACGTCTCTTTGTCACGTATACTGAGTTAGAAGCGCATAAATCATACGAGTGATACAGAATTGTAAGAGGTAATGTGATAATGAAGAACTACACACACACTGTTGATAAGGATGTCACGTTGGATTCAGTAGGAATGACGAATGACGACAGCACGATGTACAGCGTGTTGACTGGTAATGAAGATTAATGTTCTTCTTGGCTAAATGTAATCAATCAGACGATGAGGGCAAGTTTGTACGTTCCGCTGTCCAGACAGGAAATGTATTATTCACCGGTGGGAAGGGAGGGGACGGATACGTTGGAATCGTTACGCGTTGACAATTAAGCATTTCTTCAGGTAAACATGAAGTGCATTTACACTATTCTGTTGTTAAATAACCCTCTTACCTTCATTTTCGTATTATATTGATGTTAAGTTGGGTAAGTTCCAGACGATCTGTGGGACAATCGATTTTATCTTTTGAACAGGGTACGTCTAAATACAAAATTGAAGTTTTACAAAGCCATGGCAGTCCCCGTACTGTCCTATGGGTGTGAATATAAACAACAGCCAAGAAACAAGACAGTAAAATACAGGTCTTGGAAATGGCATCTTTAGAGGATTTAAAAGGTGATATAAAGTTGACCGCATAAAGAATGAGGCTACAAGAGAAGAGTTGCAAGTCTTTAGCTTTGAATGATAAATTAAAAGATTACAAACATCTTTGGAAGAAAACTTAGAAATAATGTCATATTCCAGTCTGGCCAAACAAGTCTGGAAATACAAACCTATAAGACACAGGTGTGTAAGAAGACCTACGAATAGAGATTAGCGTTAAGTTAAGTAAGTTCTAGACAATCTACGAAACAATCAACGGTATTTTTAGTGACAAGTACGTCGAGATTCATAATTAAAGTTCGACAAAGTTATGGCAGTCTCTGTACAGTCCTACTGCTTGAGAAGTTTGGACAACAACCAAGAAACAATACAGTAAGTACAGGCCTCGGAAATGGGCATGTTCAGCTGTCAAGGCAGGAAATGTATTGTTCACAGTGGCATCTTTAAGAATTTACAATTAAGAGTTTCTTCAGCTAAACAGGAAGTACAGTTAAACTATTATGTGGTAAAATTAGCACCTCTATCTTCATTTTCATCGACACGTCGAGGCTTAGGCCAGCAATCTATACTGTACTTGAAAGGGACTGGGTTTCTTTTTGTCAACAGAATTCTTTTCTTTCCAAAACAAAGAATGATAACAGACGTCTACTTTAAGCAGTCTGCTAGCATCCATGTTATTTATCTGAGCCAGTCACTTAATTTTTAATTGTTAAAGTCTGTTATTGTTAGAAGATAATCTCTTCCTATGCCCACGGTTGTGATATGATCTCTCAGGATGACCCTCGACTCTTGTAGGCAGTCCTCATCTTTATGGACCTCAGACGCTGTTTATGTGTCTCAGTAAGTTCTACGACTCACAGCTGTGCAGTAAAACTGCCACCGGTATAACTTTCTTCTTCTTCTTCTTCTGCAGTTTACATTTCATAGAGTGGTTTGCAGTGTTTCTTCAGTCCAGGGCCGCCGCTACCATATGTGTGAGGAATGTGCACCGCACACGGGCGGCCATACCAAAGGGGCGGCCGTAGACTGCCAAATTCATCAGCAGATATTGCAAAATAAATTAAAACTATTAATACCGACTAGGTCTAGGTATATGACATTAATGTTTATTGAGTTGTTCTTGATATTTGTATTGCTGGCATTGCCGCAGTGTACTGCCATCAATTTTTAATTGAAACAACATTAAATAGTGTGGCACAGTAGGGATATGAAAAGTATAACCAGTAGGGCGGCAAGCACCCTAGCGGCGGCCCTGCTTCAGTCTTCTGGAAACCTCTTTACGAAGGTGTAGATAGGGCAACGAAAGGTCTCCAACTACTTGGTTTATGTACTCTGAAATCGGCCTCCTCCTGGCATTCTTATCCTTCACCGTGTCCCCGATGATGGTCTTGAGGAAACTGTTAAGTGAAATCAACTGCAGTTCCACTCCAAAATTCTGTTAAATTATCATTTATTTTGTCCCCAAATTTTTTAATGTGTAGGCTTGTGTAGAACTTATAGGTACATAGCCTACTCAAACATACGTATCGTTACTACGTTGTCTCTGATCGTCGTATGGCACAGTGGAAAACAGATACACCACTCCAAAGAGACCACTAATTACGAAGGTCATTCAATAAGTAAACAGACAAACAGTTGTAGAAAAGAAATTAATTGTAGCAGCTGATTGAAACTTTCAGGAGTGTTACCTGGCAACGTCGTTGTGAGTTTTGATCAGCTGTTCAATAATATACTGCATAAACATAACCAATACAGTTTTATTTACGATGGTGTGTCCTCTTGAGGACAGTACTTTCGAAGAACAGCGTTCTGTTATAAGATTTTTGGATTTGGAACCACTATAACCACTAACTTGGATTCACTATTTTGAACCTGAGTCAAAGCGACAAAGCATGGAGTGGAAGCATCCCAGTTCACCCGCCAAAAAAAGAGATTCCAAACCCAGGTAAGGTGATGTTAACCATCTTTTGGAGCTCCCAAGGCCCAATTTTCTGTGATTACCTACAACACCAGCGTACCATCAATAGTCAGTACTATTCTGACATGATTGTGAACAAAGTTAAGCCTGCATTGAAGAAGAAATGTGCGGGATGGCAGAGGAAAGGTGTGATTCTTCTTCACGATATTGCCCGCCCACACACGGCAAACCTGACGCTCGAAACAATAAAAAAACTAGGTAGGGAGATCCTGCCTTATCCCCCTCATAGCCCTGACCTTGCCCCATCTGACTTTTTCTTGTTTGGCCTACTCAAGGAAACTTTGCGTGGTCAAGTTCAACAGCAATGAAAAAAGTCCAAAACTGGCTTCGACATCAAGGTAAAGAATTCTTTGCTGAGGTAATAAAAAAGCTTGTAAAGAGATGGGACAAGTAGTTAGACGTTGCTGGAGATGACGTTGAAAAGTAAAAAAAATTGTATTGATTGAATAAAACGTTTTTGCTCCACAGCTCTTTGTCTGTTTACTTATTGAATGAACCTCGTACCAGCTTTAATTATCACAAATAGTGGTTTGTAATCAACAAGTTATTCAACAAGATTGTATTGGTACAATAATACAAATAAAATTTAGCGATCGAAGCGTTGTTTCACAAACTTTAAAGATGGTGACTGTCCAACCTAACCCTTCTAGTAGCTGTAATTCCTATTCAGCTGAAGACACTCTTGATTGTAGAGTCATAATGGACAGCATATCATCCAACTGCATAGGATGCGGAAGACAAGAGGAAAGCACAATATAAACTATCTTCAGAATATCCCAAGTATCAGCAGATAACTTTAATTCTACACAATATGTTTGAGTACATATGTGTAAGTTCTATACAGATTAAAAATATTTGGGATAAAATGATATTCTAACAGAATCTTGGAGTGGGAATGTAGTTGATTTCACTTTACAGTTTACTCAAGACCATCGCCGGGGACACAATGAAGGGTGAGAATACCAAGGGGAGGCCAAGGTCAGAATACATTAACCAAGTATTGGAGACCTTTGGTTGCCCCAACTACACCTTCGTAAAGAGGTTTCCAGAAGACTGGATAGATACTTGAAACCACTATACGAAATATAAACTGCAGAAGAAGAAGAAGAAGAAGATTATGCCGGTGGCAGTTCTACTGTACAGTTGTTAGTCGTAGAACTTACTGAGAACGTAAACAGCGTCTGAAGTCCGTCAAGATAAAGGTTGTCTACAAGAGTCAAGGGTCACGCAATGAGAGATCATATCAGAACCGTGGGTATAGGAAGAGGTTATCTTCTAACAATTAAAAGATATCTAGCTGGCTCACATAAATTACATGGATGCTAGCAGACTGATTAAGGCAGACGTCTGTTATCATTCTTTTGGAAAGAAAAGATTTGTATTGTCAAAAGGAAAGCCGGTCCCTTTCAAATACAGTATAGATTGTTACCATAAGACTTAAAGTGTCAACGAAAATGAAGATGGAGTTGGTAATTTTAAAACAAAATAGTGTAACTGTACTTCTTGTTTAGATGAAGAAACTCTTAATTGTAGAGTCTTAACGATTCCACTGTGAATAATAGTGTTATGAAATTACAGAACAATATACGCGTTTATCGAATGTTCGAGATGAATCTAGTGGAATACGGCTAAATGTTGTAGCATACGTGATTTCAACAAGCGCTCGCGAGACTTTTCTGGAAGCCGCCAGCCACGCGGACTGTGTCAAGGCCGCAATTAATTACGTCGTAGTTTAGAGATAAGGCGTAGTTTGGAATGAATGTTCTGGTCTGTGAGCGTTGTATAAATACAAGGCATCAGCGGCCTTAGTTTCCAGTTATTATCGAGCGATATTACTGTGTGCTTTCAAGTGGTTATTAGTGAAGTGTTTTGTTTTATAATCGGGCGGTATATTGTAATACAATTGTGTTTTAATATTAGTTGACATTTTATTGCGTGTGAACAAATTTTTATTTGATTCGTTATAAGAGACTGTGTTGTTAATTACGAACTGTTTAACTGTGAAAATTAAAGCTGGTGATTAGTGACTTAATTGGTGTCTTGTATTTTGTTTTCCACTGTACCATACGACGATCAAGTACACCGTCGTAACAATACATTTCCTGTTTCGACAGCGGGCGGAACATACGAACTTTCCCTCATCGTCTGACTGATTACATTTAGCCAAGAAGAAGATAAATCTTCATTACCAGTGAACATCGTGCTGTTGTCATTCGTCATTCCTACTGAATCCGAAGTGACATCCTCATCAACTATGTGTGTGTGTGTGTGTGTGTGTGTGTGTGTGTGTGTGTGCGCGCGTGGTTCTTCATTATCACATTAGCACTTACAATTCTGTATCACTCGTATGATTTATGCGCTTCTAACAAAGGCTACGTTACGGAGACACGTGTTTGCAAACGCAGTATTACACGTGTGTCATGTGTAGAAGGCTACCGTGTTACATGAACTACAAACGAAGATTATCATGTTAGCAAAGCATCCCTAGTGTAACCGTGTACTCTGTTCCACTTCAATAATCACTCTCATCTGTTTTTCTAGTGTACTCGTGTAGTCTGTTCTTCTTTATTCACAATTCACATCTGTGGTTTCACAACGCTTTTACGAATCCTGCCTTGTTTAAAAAATTTATTCCATTTTTTTCTTTCGACCTTCCCCACGTTAAATTAATCAAATTCAGTTTTTACCTAAGGCTTTTGCGGGCGGAGTCAACTGATTTACAACGTAATTGACTTTTCTCCAGTCTATTAGATTGCTTTGAACACACGTTTTCGCCACTCCTCTGGAGGACATCTTCAGTGTAAGTTGGTAACGACTCGGTAACTGACACACTGTCTTCGCCAGTTAACCACAGTACTGTGAATATCTTTGCCAGGAGTTAAAATTCCGCAACGGGAGTGTAGTCTGCGGTTACGGTGGGGGACTCGTTTTCAGACGCCCGGATAACAGGTGTCCTTGATGACGTCATTAGACACCGCAAACATTTCCAAACACCGTTCGCGGTTCACATGTTTGAATTTCCATAGTTTTCGCATTAAGGTCGCTGTATTTACGGGACTGAGCGAGTCATGTAACGTATGAACGGGATTCACAGAGAGAGAGGGAGAGAGAGAGAGAGAGAGAGAGAGAGAGAGAGAGAGAGAGAGAGAGAGAGAGAGAGAGAGAGAGAGAGAGAGAGAGAGAATCTGCCCGTTGCGCAAAACGCATAAAGATACAGAATGTATACTGCGGGAGAGACATTAATCTGTGTCAGTCCTATGAAGTGTATAAATCACTCGGGTTGACATCTGGTACACGACATACAAGGAGAACGAATTTCTTCTGAGAGCTTTACACTTATTTATCTCTCGATTGACATAAAATACGAGTTACAAGAGACAGTAGCTACTTACTGTAGATTTGCAACGAATAATTTACAGAAAATCAGGTCACCGTAATTCTACCGAGTAAGACTTTAATCATGGCCGGCTCTAGTAGAATACCGGATTATTAAACATGGAAACTTTGCGTCTGAGGCTTATAGGCATAGTGTAATAAAATAGCTAAAGTGAACATGTTATATTTTGATCTAATTTCATAAAATTACTAAAATCACTAGTAGGCATATTTATAACTAAATCTAAATTATAGGTATGTGCGCACTTAGTACCACACGCTTAAGTTGAAGAAATTAGTAAATTATTGTTAGGTCTAATGAATTAATTTTGTTCGCCTTATTGAACGAATGAATGAATTAATTAATTAATTGCATTGAATTGGTATGAATTAGTTAATTATTGTATTTCTTAAATAATATTACTGTATTTTACATAATAAACTTTTCAACTTTTTATTGTATTGTATTTATTGTTCATAGCCTAAATGTAGCATACATACAATTTGCAATAAAATTCAAATCCTTTAGGCTATGAACAATAAATACAACACAATAATAAGAATGATAAAAATAATACTTTTAATTAGTTTCTAAGTGCGCACTTTGTAAAATCGATGCCCCAATTTGATAATACAGTATAATCAAAAATATCCGTCGCGAAATAAGAGGAAATTATATTTTCTTTCATCGTTAAGCTTGCGTGGGTAGAACTATTATTTATTGTATCTGCTAAGCTGTGTGTGTGTGTGTGTGTGTGTGTGTGTGTGTGTGTGTGTGTGTGTGTGTGTGTGTGTGTGTGTGTGTGTGTGGTTTTTTAATATTTGTCTGCATGAATATAAAACATCAACGCTGAAGTATGGGCTTTGTACACGTGTTGCGATTAGTTGATTTAAAATTATTGTAGTTGTTACTTGGAAATGTTGTCAATATGTCTTAACACTTTGCTCTACTGTTTTATTTTACAGCGAGACGATAAATTATTCTGAAAATAAACGTTGAAACGGACGATTCCAAACGCTGTAATGACAGTAATCCTCTTAAATTTATATTTGCTGTGAGTGCGTTAGAGGATGAAGGACGTTCGTTTAGAAGCTTCACAGAGATTATTTCAGCGTTTCTTCAATACGGTTACACTGGGTTTCATTTTCTCTCAGTGATAAACCTGTTTGTCTTGAATTGCGTAGAATTTGTTTAGAAGTAGGAAATTTCTATAATAATCGTTTGTAACTGTTTCTGTTTTCTTTACGTCAGGTTTCTTTTTACATCGTGCAAAATCTGCTTTGTTTTTCTAAAGCTGTACCAGGCACTGCCTATTGATTATTTTCTTCATTACTACAATATAATTTGTGATGCTATTCAATTTGTTTCTTCTGCAAGTAGTATAATTTCGTTTATACTTTTTAACACGTGACGCACGTTTCATTGAAAAATATCAGTATCATCAGAGGTTTGTAAGTAAATTAATAACAATCGAATTGTTGTTAAAATTAAATTAATTTTCGATTGTTATTAATTCACTTACAAACCTCTGATGATACTGATATTTTTCAGTGAAACGTGCTTCAGGTGTTGAAAAGAGTATACGAAATTATACTACTTGCAGAAGAAACAAATTGAATAACATTGCAAATTATATAATTACTGCAAGAAACGTCGAGCTCCTCATGTAGAAAATTAATACAATAGCAAATAATTATTTGTATAAATAAATATAAATGTAAATATAAATAAATATTTATTCCAATCAGAATGATCAATATTGCACACCACTATATAAAAATTATTCCGATTAGCGCTTTCAAGCTTCACAGCTCATCGTCAGATCAGGAATAGGCAGAAAATATAATTATACCAAGAGAGTCGTACCACCCATACAGATATAAAATGGCGGCAATCAATTCCTTTTGTTACAGAGCTCAGAAGTGTTTAAAAGAGACCGAATCAAAAGATAGGGAGTTAAAAACGATAAAGGGAATTGTAAGGAATAATAATTATAGCACCAACATAGTGGATAAAGTTATGAAAAGGTTCAACATACAAAAAGCTAAAATAGAACCAGAACAAAAGAATTATGCAGGGTCATTGACATACATAGGTTCACATACTAGAAAAATTATAAAATGTTTTAATAAATATGGAGTAGATATAGCTATTAAAAAATGTGAAACGGTATTTGATAAGATAAGGAATAAGAATATAGAAAAAATTCCAGTATTACAGAAAAGCGGAATTTATAAATTAAAATGTAAAGACTGCAACAAAGTGTACCTAGGGGAGACAGGACGAAAATTCGCATGCAGGTTGTCTGACCACAAACGTGGAGAAGGTAATAGAACAACCAATTCGTTATATGCAAGACATTTCATAGAAGACAACCACAAGTTTGTTAATCCTTTGGAAGAATACGAAATTGTAAAAGTAGTAAATAACACAGTTGAAAGGAAGCTTAGAGAGGAGTTAGAAATATTGAAAGAAAGAGAAAAAGGGTTAGACAATTTAATTAATATTAAAATTAAATTTGATAATGAAGAAATATTTTACAACATGATTAACAAGTAAATGAGAGAGGGCAGATAGATAAGATTAAGAATTATATTTCATAGTACTAATTGGTTGTTTTAAAATAAGGGTGTGTGACTGACCCACGTGTGTGGAGAGGAAGAGGGTAGTTTAAAAGGATGCACACACACACACACACACACTGAAACACAAGGAATTTACTAGAAAAATATGTAACTGTACAGATGGTGAGACAGAGTTTAGGGGGTGGGGAAGGGTCATTAATTTTTAGTTTGTTGTGGGTGAGCAGGGTGGGGGAGAGGGGTGAAGGGTTGGGTATTACATATTTTCTGCCTATTCCTGATCTGACGATGATCTGTGAAGCTTGAAAGCGCTAATCGGAATAATTTTTATATAGTGGTGTGCAATATTGATCATTCTGATTGTGATTTCAACCACTAACACAAGTTTCTTCATTAAATATTTATTCAAATTATTATTCAGGCTGTATGGCCGTGTCTACTATAATTCTCATGCTATAAACCACTTTGCCACAGTAATGTGGTCTTACTGACGTACACCTTGTCAGTCTTTTCAAAACCCTTCACTGAGTATGGCTTTCAGAGGTGAGGTCGAAACGGCTGATGATAACATCGATCAGCATGAGAATGTGATTAGACCAATGTTTTTGCTTTTAGTCAATAACAAATTTTAGAAAACGTTGACCCATAAATGAAAATACAGGAACAATATGCAACGTCCAATAGTACCGAACAGAATGAATGAACAAATATGTACGAAGAAAATAAATATGTTGTTTAAGAATAGTTGTTGCATAAACGACAGTGGCGGCTGGTAGTTCCAAATTTTGGTGGTTGCAGTAGTTGTTGAGTTGCGGCGGAAGAGGATGGGGGAGGCGATAAAAGGGCACATTCAACAGGGAGCATACCAACATATCTGGATCATACATAGTGTTGTTGTGTTGAAAAAAAGTAGAAAGTTAGTGTTTTCCCCGAAAAAGACAGCTGCTAATGATAATGGAATGATTCTATCAGTATGTCTACCTATGCCAGATTCCATGTTCCCACGTACTCATGAATGATTGCTGCAAGCATCACTAATTTTGCAGTAATCAAATACTAAATATGCAGAGAAAAGAAAAAGATAAACAGAATCATGCTTCTTATACCTAAAAATAATACACTGATTTGAAAGCGATCCCTGTGTTTACGAGAAATAAAAAATAAGAACAGCAAATTTATAATACAGGCTAGTTATTTTTAAATGACTCATTTGAACCATAAGAACAGATTTTCCCTGTATAAAAAACTGCAAGGCACTTAAATTCAACTACATAAAATATTACTTGAAAACTCTACTCTAAAAGAGAAGTGAGTGGAATACTGCCTACTTTCATTTACGAATAACAAGAAAAAATAAATTAGTATAAAATATTAAAAATTTCACAAATCTTTCAATTTTTATTTTTGATTGACACGTAATTATCACAATCACAGTTATACAAAATTATAACTATAATTTTATAACCTCAAAAACAGCGAGTACACGTTTACTTTGAACCAACGTAAACATTAAACCTGATACAACGTACAAATCAAGAAGGCTGTGCTCACTTCATGACAAAATTAAAGATGCACTACAGCGCTGTTAATGGGACGTTGCAGAAACTCTGCAACCGCCTAGCTAACATAGGCAACTGTGAAGAGTAACGCACGTTCTCCCATATGCTTGTGTAGTAAGCTCTGCCATTTACTCTTCAAGTTGCAAGCGGGCAACAACCACCAGCCTGCACGCCACATTTGAATTCTACGTGAACATTGTCGCATAGAATCTAATATGTTTTCCGTTGAAATTTATGACACTTTTAACTGATTAATGATTTCGTGTATTATTTTATAGTTTAGTTATTCTATATTGGTGGTTGTGCAACGCTGCAACCATAACCATAACACCAGCCGCCACTGATAAACGATAGTCACTCTTCGTCGCAAAAGTTTCGTAATCATTTAGGTAACATTATTACACACCTGAGGATGCTGTACCATTCTAAAGCCCTTATCGATAGGGATATAAGATTTTAGATATTATTATTCCGGTTTCAGGTGAATTTAAAGAACGTCCATCAGTCCATCGAATGCACTCGGTTTTACCGAATAAAGTGTTCAAAATACGACAACCTTAGGCACTGTATGAAACTACAGTGTGTAACATTGATACAGGGACTGCCGTAAGTTTGCAGAGCTTTAATTTCGTATCTCGACGTACCTTGTTTCTGAGAATACGTTTGATTTTCCACGGATCGTCTGGAACTTACATAACACCAATATCACAATTACTATCATGTCCAATATCATACAAATAAAAGAATAAGCTTTATTATTATTATTACTTTAGTTGCTTGGACTTGGACGATGTCCGAAACATAAAAAAATGTAATAAAAAATAGGCAGTCATTGAGGACTGCCGACAGAAGTGAAAACTTAAAACTATGAAATAACAGTGGTTTTTTTGGATATTCAAATTAATTGTAGTATCAAAAATTAAAAATTTTTTTGGAAATTAAAATCTTTAACATCAGTCTGGTTTTCACATCTATCGGCACTCCGAGCAACAATTATATACATTTTACGCTAGTAAGATAACTCCTAAGCCACTATGAAATACTCATTGCATGATGTATGGCAGAGGTCAAATATCAAAAATAAAAAATAAATAATATCAAATTTTTAAACGGAAATATTGATACGAATATTGGAAATATTTGAAAATACATGCTTTGTTTATGTTATTCATTTTTCTATATAAAAATATTAACATATTTAGTACTCACTTTTGTACTGCACAGTGATCCTACATTTGAACAAACTAAAACAATGATCAAACTAAAACACATTTTAAACAATGCACAGTATACACACATTAAACTTTCCACGTAGTCAATTTAACTTTACTTATATACATATACACAACACTAGTGTTACAATAGATCATAAGTATTGCGTTACTTGTTAATACGGAAAGCCAAAATCGCGCTAGGGATCGAACACGCGATAGCAAATTTGGCAGTGTAAGAAACTCCAAAATAAATTACGTAAACGATAAAAGTGTGTTAAATAGTATAAATAATAGTATTACACACAAGTATAATCTAGACGTTCACTGCTGGCCACGCGCAACACGTCATACTTATAGCTACAGAGTCATACTGTTAACATTAGCATGTTGGTGACGCGAACTCATAAGATTTTACCCATCCAAAAAATCGCCCAACGTGCCTATAGAAGTTTTCACTTCAATAAGTGGCGTTCATGAAGGAAAGAGAAGCTCTCAAAATAGCATCTTCTTATCGGACCGTAACACAGAGCCGACAGTCCTGGTGATAGCTGGAGTGAACCATACGTCTTTTTAATCAGTCGAAAATACATGAGATGCAGCAAGGAATAAAGCCAGTAATCTCAGTCCCTGGCACTTGCAATTCCGCGGGAATAGGGAGGGCAGAGAACGACTCACCCGCAAGGTTTATACTGAGCATTAGAGAATAGATTGACCACCAATAGGGCAGGCCGGTGTCAATTACCATTTGACACAGTTCTTCTGTGTTCACGGCAATTTTAAAGCGCCATATTTAAGAATACGCTCTTGGCAAGTAGAAATTTAGGATATTTATTAAAATGGATCTACAAGAAAAGAAACTAGAGGTCCAAATTGCGCCCAACTGGAACTTCCGGTCTGACAGAAAGAAAAACACCCGATCCCAATGAAGTCACTAATTACCACATTTAATAACCATTTGAAATCAGCAAGGTACTCTTATACTCTTATATCTGTTGTCTCATGATTCAAAATATGTATGGTCCACTCAGGGGCGAATCCAAAAGTTAATGTCGGGAAGGGCAAACCGGTGGTCGGAGATTCCCCCTTAAATTTTTTGTAAACCTAAGTCATAAAAACACAATTTTTTGTCTACTTATACATACTAAAATTATGTATAAGCGTAAACTGTATTAACTTTTATGACATATATTACTTTTCTTTATTATCTAATACAAGTGTTACACAAAGAGTGTAGTATATGTTTGCCCTTCATAATGTTACTCTTCAGTAAATTCGCACTCATTTTGTAGACCACGGTAATAGCTTAATTGGTTATTACCTTCAAACCTATTTAAAAAAAAAAAAAATACAAAATGTCATACTTAATGGCTGTAGAATGGGATGGAAGGAATCATAGTAAGTTCTGTTTAATAAAAGAAAAAATATCATTTTATGCATAACAATATTATATTAAAATTTTACAGATACAAAATTTCTATTAAATGGAGGGTGAACATATTAAAAAAAAGAATAAAAATCAAATACAGTGACCGCCGCTTAATGTGATCACAGTTACTGGTACCGATTCATTCCTGTGCCGATTAATGCATGTAATATTTTACCACTTGTTAGAATCAGCCACTTAATAGAATCAAAGTTATTAGCGGCTACTGTATATGTGTAGAAAATACATTATTAAATATTTTAACGTTATAAAATAAAGTTACAGTGCTATGCTTGTGTAAACAGGCACTTGGTAAGTTGGTTACCTACCTACTAAAAATTCACTGCGTGTAAATAGGGCCATTGTTTACCAAGTAAGATTCTCGGGGGATGGGGGGCAATTGCTCCCGTTGCCCCCTCTCTGGATCCGCCCATGGGTCAACTCCAGCTATCACCAGGACTGTTGGCTCTGTCACGGTCCGATAAGAGGACGCTACTCTGTAAGCTTCTCTTTTCTTCATCAACGCCACTAATATCCTGTATTTTGTTAATATTTCGGGCAAAGTCCAAGTGGAATTTAAATTAATAATAACACATATTCCTTTGTTTGTAATAAAATATCTTTGGAACTGTGAGATGCATTTCTTAAAGATATTACCACTAAAATATTTTTAAAAGAGAAACTAAATAAATCACTGATATAAATCAATTACCTAAGCGATCAATTAGACCAAAGTAAATTGTATAAAGGAAACATTATTGTACCGATTTCAAGCAGCGCTAAAGAAAAGCTGCCAGTGAAATTGTAGAGTGCGTTTGTATATAAAACATTAATCCTTAATAAAGTACGTTCTTCGTGTATTCAGATTTAAGAAGCTTAAAGTCAACATGACTATCCCAGCTAGGAATTCGTTTTGCATGAAGCTACGACGCTTTTACTTAAAAATAGGAACTAAATACTTTTTAATAGTGAAAGGATTAAATTTTTTCTTGAATATGCGTTGGTTTAAAGAGAACGAGGAATTAAAAGAGGTAACAGTTTCTTCTTTAAATTACTTCGAAGGCTTTCACGGCCCGGTTGTTAAATTGTGATACCGGGCTGTTTGGCCGTAGTCCACTGGTAAAATCTCTAGTAAACGTTTCGGCCGTGCCATCGACAACCATCATCAGTGCAAATTATGAGCTTGCGTTAACATAAGGTGACACACGTTAGAGACCACATTACTGTGGTAATGGCCGAAGACCACGTGAAAGTCACTTATAAATTCTTTGAAGTACCAAGATGATGTAGATTGTACGCCACCAGCCAATCAGGAAGCAGTTTAAACGCCAACAGCCAATCAGTTTAAAGAAGGCAGTATATGAGAGGTTCGCAACAGCCTATGACAAAGAGTACTTAATCAGAGGCTTTCACCTCGGAGTGTACCTTGACCGTTGGCTCACCTGGCGTACCCACGCTCAGACAGTTCTTATGCGAGCATCCGCTCGTCTCAGCTTACTGTTTCCACTCCTGATTAGCTCAGCCATGACCAGGAAATTGGGCAAGATGATCGTCGGCGCGGATGGGTATTTGCTGCCTGTCATTGCGTACGCTTTGACGGTCTGGGGTTACCTCGCCAACATGCATAAAAAGAAGTTGCAAAGTGTCCTCGACAGGGGCCTTCGGGTAGCGGCCAAAGTCCCACGCCGATTCTCATCTCGCCTTGTATGGTGTGGACTTGGCGTCCGATCCCTAGACGATACCTTCAGGCGATTTGCACGCAAATTTTATGCACGTGCAGCGAGATTCCCAGGCAATCCTCTTGTGGCTGGGCTGGGCAGGTATCGTATACGACCAGGTGATTCATGGAAACGCCCTCGGTGCATAGTGCGCTACAGAGCGAGTCGCCCTACTTGGGCAGGGCATGAGGCAGGAGCTCCTGAAGGCAGCTCGGAACTCAGATTCCTTAGTGGTTCGTCTCTGCCACGCATCAACCACGCAGCCCAGATTCAGTCGCACTAACCAAGGACAGAAGTATTGTCTCTTCAAAGAATATCCGGTGGGCGGTGTTGGGTAGTGCGTGCTCCGCTACGGCAGACTTCTCCGGCTGCCTCAAGCGACAGTGGCGGCTGTGTTTACCCACGCGGGTGCGGACACTACGCTTCGTAGTACCAACGTACACCTGGCCACACGAGCAGGGATCTCCGTAAACGCCACTCGACGATAGCGGGTCCCTGATGTCTTTCGCCAGCTTCAAGAACTGATTGATTTCTTTCTCGTCGGCTTAATGGTCGGTCTGACGCCGCACCGGCTATGCAGCCTGCCAATGACGTCTGTTACCCCATAGACATAGGGCAACTCCGCGAAGCCAACACTCTTCTGCGACGCCGACTCCCACGGCCTGGATATTCTTCTCGGCCGGACCTCCCCAATGGAATAGCCGGCATGCAGCTCACGTTCAAGACGCCGCGGCTTGTGGTCGAGGTACGGGGGCTCGCAAATCCTCTTCGCCCCTTCCACGAAGGTCTTCGAAACTGCCCGCTTTTTGACTAGGATGGTGATTGGACAGCTTGTGGAGACAGCGGGTCGGTGTGTGTTGACTTCTTGTATACTTTGTGACCCAGGCTGCAATCGGCCCTTCTATGGCGCCTTCCTTGACGTCTTGGTCACTGATGATGGTCGTCGATGGCACGATTGGAACATTTGATAGGGATTTTAACACTGGACCACGGCCAAATAGCCCGGTATCGCAATTTAACAACAGTTTATTCTATATTAATAAAAATATTAATTTCCCTCCAGAAGACAAAATCTACGGCGCCTATAGGCAAATACAACCCTTACGGACTAAGATTACATTTGAAAATAAGAATGTAGAACATGTGTCTTTTTGCTTCTTCTACTTTAGCTGTGACATCACTTATGATATTGTTTACTAATTCGGCTAAAGTTTTAGTCAATATGTGGTACACTTTAGTTATATAATCAGTAGCGTGGCGTCCATGAAACCGCTGTTCCCGGTGGCAACAGTCCTGGAAATGAAAGAAAATAAAATTAATTATATCACATAATAAATAATTTAGTTATTTAATAATTTGAAATCAGAACAATATTAGTAGGAAAACTTGAAAGAAAGCATAGCATTGCTTTCGAACTACTGTGCACTTGCACCGTCTTGTGTTGCCGCTACAGACGTCGACAATGTTTTACTGCGTGTGGTCATTGACCTCGTAGTAGTTGTCAATGTACAAACGAATGGGAGACACAACACTCGTCCATCCAATATGTTGCCGCTGTATAAACCGGCAAAACGCTGAGTTAGCAGCTATGTTTGTTTCGGAACCAACGAGCAGCAGTTATTTCTTACCTATTTGTGTTTTGTTTTTTTTAGTTGTGTTTCTCTGGTTTATCTTTATTATTATTAATTCGATTATCTGTGTCCTCATTTATTCTGTTTAAGTATAATGGAGTCAGATCCCGTTGAACCGGGGCCCTCTCCTTCTGCCAGCGAAAAATTTAAAATATTCTAAAAAGATATTTTAGCTTTAAAATAATATTTTGACTCTAACTAATAACACTTGTTAGTAGAAAAAATTTGAATTAATTTTTGGGGTAAGTTTTATGTCTATCACTACCGGAAGAAGCTGTTATGTACCCACGCACGCCACTGTCTACGATTCTGCTTCATCAGGTAGACAATAGTGACTTACATCAGCCCTCAAAATTTCAATATACTACTTAGCATAGATCCTGAGATACTTCTGTAACTATATGTTGAACAAAATACGATTTTCAAAAAAAAACCTGTTTAAAATTTATCAGTGGGAACTAACAATGACTCAAATCCATAACCAAATATTTTCTTCACGCACAAAAACAAAAATATAATAAGTAAAATTTATAAATAATATAAAGTACGTTTGCGTGCTGTAAAATCGTTACAATTTTGTACACGATTCCTTTCGATTGTACATATTTGCTAAACGACTTAACAATAAATGATGTGGCTTCCACTGTGTAAAAAGGGATATTTTGTATTTCATGTTGGCACATCTCCCGTATAACACTACAGGAAGAGTCAGGTATCGTAAAAGTGGTCTCATGTATTTTTATTCCACCTAAGCTAGAGGGGAGAAAAGGCCATGGACCCAATGATTCACGTAAGATAATAATAATAATAGTTATATTTACTCATTTTTATAGTACTCACGATTTTTTAATAAATACAATTATATATCACGCATATTTATATTATTAAAATTACTCAATAGGTAAATGAACATGATAGTGTTTTCTTAATACAGTTTTCTTCACACACTTGAAATATTTCTACTTTTGAAACTAATCTACATCGAAATTCATTACTTCTTCAACCCGCGCTTCTTCTTCTCCTTTTTCTTCATCATCTTCTTTCCCTCCTCCGCCGCTTCTTTCAATCATTCATGCTTCTATGTCTACAAATAGTGTGTATAGAGTTTTCTAAATGAACGACAGTGTTTTCAATATCAGTAGTCAGTGAAACATGATAAGAATAACTTTTACTAAATACCACTATTACATTAACGACTCGGAACACAAAGTTTTTTATAAGTAAAAACATAAAGATTTACCTTACAGCCTGAACCGGTTTTCACCTTTAAAAGGCTTCTTCAGAGGCTGCCGCTGGAAAAAGCTTTTTAAAGGCGAAAACCGGTTCAGGCTGTAAGGTAAAACTGTATGTTTTTACTTATAAAAACTTTGTGTTCTGAGTCGTTAATGTAATAGTGGTATTTAGTTAAGTAACGGACACGTCATGGACAACGAAATCCAAGAACAACTTTTAATAATATACGCTACATAATTGAACATCCCTACAATCTGTATTCAGCTTATAATAAGTTATACTATGTTATATGTACTCATGTATATGTACAAATGTTTTCTGTACCAAGTCTGATATATAATTTTTGTTGCTTCTTTTAATCACAAATACTATTAAGGAAAATTTACAGAAAATTTAAATTGTAATAGTGTATACATTACGGTCCGGGGTATTATAAATTTCTCAATGTATTTAATGAAAACAATATGAAGGAGTAATGCAATTATTTTTATGTTGTAAAACAATCTGTTTCAACTTCTTCACACATACGCGCACACACACATACACAAACACATTCACTCAACTAATTTATGTGTTGTGTTTGATATATTTTCTCTTGTATCCGTACACAGTTCCAGACGATGACAATAAATATTGTCGAAACGGCGATACAAATAATTTAAAATTTGTGGTATTCTTTATTGACCGATCCTCGCAAACCCTTCATTGTTAAAATTCATTGACTGACGGGCACTACAAAATTAGGAATTATTTGTAAAATGTGTTTCTCAGTTTATTTTCCTCATAAATTACATACAATTTTAATAAGAAAAGTCGAAATTTTAATAAAAAATCGCGTTTTTAAAAAACTAAAAAATTTTAATATTTTGTCTTAGAACTCCCTTTACACAATAATGTATCGGTTAAGAAAATGCTACTTATCTGATTCTGTGCTATTAAGCGCGTCTTCTGTCCAAGTCATGGCCCCGTTTAACCCGTCATAGGTACCTATATTAGAGTTTCTCTCACAACGATCTTTCGACACGAAACGTGAAGAGAGGTGGCAAGTGATGAGGATGGCTCGTTCTCTAGCTGACTTTGGGAACATCGTCAGTGCTGTGTTTGGCTGTGTAACGGTTCTGTAATGTCTGTGATTTTTTGTAGTATATTTGTTAATCCAGTACACGTTTGTGAGAATTTCTCTCATCGTGTTATTTGACCACTCGTGTTATCAAATTATTGACTTTTACTGTATGTTTCATAAAAACTATGTTAGGTTTTGTTTTTGTTTTTGTGTGAATTTCTAAGCATATAATGGTTTTCTAATGTTAAATGTTACAAACTATTTTTAGTGTAACCTTCGGTATAGTAGTAACGAGCTTTATCACTCTGTTAATTTATTTCAATAAGTTCTTTATATTGTGACGTACTATATTCATTTGAATTATAGTAAGTTTTCTTGACACGAGTAAAGGGAAGAAAATTTTCGACTTAGTGCTTCGAATCGAATGAAAAGAAAGAAATATAGGACCGCTGCTATTTTCCAACCAGAATTGATTAGAAAAGAGGTTATATTGATATATTAGAGCAAAACGATGTTCAAGATATTAAGATAGACAGTCATCTGAATGTATAATGAGATAGATATATCAGAAAAGTGTAACCGCTGTACTGATACTGAACAATCCTGTACTCATGAGTCAGACAAGGTGTATAATCAGAACCCTTATATTTGGGAAAATACCATAAAACAAATTCGTTTGAGTCCTTCTGTGAGCATTGAAAGAAGAAATTATTATAATACATCTACCAAGCATAAAACCTGTGACAAAAATGGAAGCAAACGAACTAAAGAAACAAAAATCCCATATACTACAGGTGTTTGCACAGTGAAATATTTATACTTCATAATATTTACAAAAAATTGTTTGAGAACAAAGCACTTTATATGTCAAACATTTTCAACAAATAAAAGTAAAATATTAAAAAAAACTGATTTATCATTTCAGAGTGTGACGAATGTGCTGTGTGAGAGAAACTCTCACGCGCGACCAAAGACGTGACTCTTTAGGTAGCGACCAATGACGGGTTAATATACGCCGTTTCACTCAGTCACCTGAATATTGTCTACCACAAGTCTACAGTATTTGTTGACATAAGAAAATAAAAGTTTCTCTGGAACGTAGTTTAAAAATACATTAACATTTAACCCTGTGTTTAGTATTGAGTTCCACAACGCTGCGGAGGGAGCGGGAAGTGTAATAAGCTCAAGCTCAAGGTTGAGGGTTGGCAATTTACCAACATCGCTCGCGTCCCATCGCCAGCACCACAAGTGGGGCACTTACTCTTGTATACCCAACCGTCCAATGTTATTTACTCCGCTTTACACACACACACACACACACACACACACACACACACACACACACACACACACACACACACACACACACACACACACACACACACACACACACACACACACACACACACACACACACACACACACACACACACACACACACACACACACACACACACACACACACACACACACACACACACACATGAGCGCGCCCCGCGCTTACTTGTAAAGAAAACAACACAAAATAAAATGTTTCTGACATTAAATACTACTAATTAATTGTATATAGTTGTTGTGGTCCCCATGTTGCATGTACAATTAAATTGTTAAAATTATCTTGTGTATCCAGGTTTCCTTCTTTGCCACTTCTTTTTTTTATATTTTATACATAACGCGTTTTGAGACTTATTGTCCTATCATCAGGTGATAAAGTGCGTTCACTCACATGGAGTACGTCAATTAACAAAAGTCACACACATCCCGTTATTTAAACGATTCCCAACCCACTTTTTATCACGGTGCGCATCGCTGCAGATCTTGCGAGTACTAACGATTCCACATCATACTGTGGCTGCATTTATCTATCATATTGTTTTAGCTGTATCATATAGCTCGTTGGATTTGAAAGAAAGTTTTTCATTCAGAAGCTGATCACTCTGAGTTTTGGAGTCTCTCTGTAAATTTAAAACTCTTCCAGTGCGTTTATGAGTTTGCTCGTTTTGCAGAAATGCAGTGGTTTAAAACTGTTTTGAAAACTGGAATAATTATGGTTGTGATCGATGACATGTAAGGAAAAGTTCGATTTAATGTTTCTAATGTCACTCTTAGGCAGATGTTCCTTGTAGTTTTGTATTGGACAGACAGGCAGAAAATAAATTCTTGGATAGGTACGAGGAACATGAGGTACTCTATGTGAGTGAACATATTTTATTACCTGATGATGGGACTATAAGTCTCGAAACGCGTTGTGTATAAAATATAGAAAAAGATGCTGCAAAGAAGGGAACCTGGATACACAAGGTAATTTTAACAATTTAAGTAATTGTATTAGGAGAATGTGCATGAAATGGACGGCATTGGGAATTAAACAAGTTTGGTTAACCTGTCTTAGATTACAACCAAATTGAAAAACGTTAAAACGTTGTGTCTGCACAGATAAAGAAAGATCACAGAATATTTTAATTAAATTCAATATATGTGTCTGTGTGTGTATGTGTTTTATTGAAATGATATAGTATAATTCTTTTATTAAGTGCATTACTCGTCAGAGATAGCAAAAGGAATGTCGATAGACGGCAGGAACTGAATATTACGAGTTCACCTGACACGATTGCCCAATAGCGGCCAAAATGGTTGGAACATTTTACCCGCCTGGATGCCTCTGTATCTTCTCGTCATTGGTTTGTTGTCCATTATTTCCATAATTAGTACTCTACAATTTCGCATCCGTGTACCCCTTTGCTGTCGCTTTCCTGTCGCACAACATGATTTTGGCAACGCCACGCTTTCACAAATCGACTGTATCTAAATCACAAGATCTTTCAACATTTTCCATATATTTACAGTGTTACAATGTAACGGTGAGTAACAGAAGCTTAGGTAAATGAATACAACAGCACAGTGTTAACATAATACTCCGCCTAGGAGACAACGTCTTGGATAACAATATTGCACACTACACTATATAATTAGAGTTAATTAATTGGGTCGTAGCAAGCGATTTGTCAATACCGTCCATTTGCTAAATTGCTTCCATAATATATGTCTACCAAACGCATTGCTCACATTTGACAATATATCATCTGTTGTTTGAAAATCTATTACTGTTTTCTCAGCAATGGTTCAAATAATATTGATTGTCTGTTTTATAAATGTTACCGGCAAAGTATGTAATCCAGGCATTTTATAGAATACCTAGGTATTTCATACAATGCCTGGAGTTTTTGGCAAAGTATAGAATAGAATACTTTTCAAATGTTTTCTTATACTTTCCCCAGGTATTCTGTACATTGCCCAGGCATCCTATATAATGCCAGTGATTCTTTAGGCAAAGTATAAAATAAGTTTTCTACGTTCAAAATGAAAACATTTTATTTCATAATCATACAAAATTTTTTGACTTTACACAAAGGAGTAAATTTTATGGCATTTGAAGATTATCTATTGTCTACTTAATTATGTTCAAATACTATTTTATTAAAAGTATACTGTATAAGAACGTTTTTAACAATCTTTTTTATAATACCAAATGTTAAACAAATACATCAGATATTATTTGTGTTTATTAATTCTAATTATATGGAATATACTCTACTTATTACAACAAGACAGAGAACTGTGACATTTTGAAGTAAATTTTCTTTCATTTTTTACACAATTACATTTTTTTTTTTGACATTTAGTCTTGCACACATATTTTACGAACCCTTGTCCGGATCCTGATGATTGGGCTTAGTAGCAGCGGAATGAAGTGCGGTATCATGTTCAGGAACATCTTCAACCCCCATTAGTGGTCTTGGGCATACAGTGAACTGTCATCTTGTATACAGCTGCTTTAACAATCAGTTAGTGGTTCCCAGTTTGTAAAATCCGTCATCTGTCTCACTCACGACGATTGCTAAGATGTTTTGCTAAGATGTTTCGAAGATCTCCCCGCCCCTTTTCTACTTCAGGAATTCGAAGACGAACAGTCGCGCCCACGGAAGCTGGAGAAACTTTTTTGCAAGAATCAGGTTTCATCTTCATTGCCTGAAGTTCTAGAAATGATTTTGACCTTTTTCATTCTTCAGTTGCAATTTTTACTTTGAAATCTCCCCGCCCCTTGTCTACTTCAGGAATTGGAACACGAACAGACACGCCCACTAGAGTTGGAGGAAATGTTTTGTCAAAATCAGGTTTCACCTTCTTTGCGTGAAGTTCTAAAAATGATTTTGACTTTTTTCATTCTTCAGTTGCCAATTTTACTTTGAAGCAGAGTGTACACAGCTTCTTGCCATCGTCACACTTGTCTCCACTATTGCCACTGGTGTTCAAAAAATGTCCACACGTGCTATGCATATCTCTGCAGCAGTCAACACACTTTTCAGAACATGAAACCATAGCGCACACATTGTCTTCTATACATTACCTAGAAGACGTTACGGAATTGTATACAATGCCTAGCCAATGTATGAAATGTGTTTTATTTCATACTTTGCCGGTTGGATTCAGGCATTGTTTCAAATTCCTATGCATTCTATAAAATGTCTGATTTTGTACTTTGCCAGTAACATATAATATAATGCGACGAGAATTTGATTTAAGTACATTTCCAGTTACATGAAATTCAGTAACACTTTGAAAAGATTGGAATAGAAAGGATGACGTCTACACTCAACATTTAATAAATAACAATAACTCCAACACATTTACCACTAATGAGCTTAACAGAGTATAACGTCTCTCCTGCAGACATTATAACATCGGGAACCAGTTCAATTGTTCCCTGTTAATTAAACTAGCTGCCGTAGTTAGTAAAATTTACTTACCAACAAATTATGACAATGTACATATCAGGAATTAGTCAAGGGTTACACTCTCTGGGTATTAGCGAAAACATCTCTTTACTCTTGTATTTTAACTAAGTATAAAAGTAATAGCTTTAATGGTTATCCTTTAAATTTTACTTACTTTACTTTACTTTTAAAAGAAAAATTCTTATAAATTCTGCATTAAATATTCTATAAATTTTTATTTTTACTCTTTTTTATCTCAAACTCATTCAGCTATTTAGTATTTCAAGTACCACGGATCCGGGTCTTAACTTTGCAATATTCTAATATATCACAACATCATCCAAACTATTTGAAGAATAGTCCGATGTAATTTTCAGAATTACTTTACCTTTAAACATCATCAGGTTATTACTATATCATTACAGAAATTACAAACATTTATATACGAATCTTTAAGTTATCTAAAAGTCTTTACAAGAAACTTTACTCTTCTTTTTGTTTCGGTTTTTAAAAAAAACAAGTTATACACAAATGTTATGATTTAATATCACCTGAATAGAACGTGAGTTTGCTGTGGGTGTTCGTGATGGTCTTCTTCAGTAGGTCTTCTTGGGTGTAGTTCGTTGTTCCTCTGGATCCTCCATTTAGTTGATTGTTTCCGAATTGTAGTCTAGATCATGACGATTGGATTCTGCTACTTGAAGTTCATACGGTTGTTGTTGTAACTTTCTTCTTCTGGAGTTGGTTGTTCACATTTTACATTTTAATTGTTCTTATTTTAGCAGCACTGATGTTTACTTTAATATGGTAAGGAACATATCTTACCACTTACTGTTTGTAAAGAGATGTGTCGGCTAAGTTTTTTTTTTATATATTACCAATATTTGCTCCACGCACTACATTACTAGTTTTTTTAGTTTTATCCCAACGCTACATTGGATTAAATCAATTATAACAACTAACGTCTGGTTGTATCGTTGTTTAGCGGTATACACCTAAGTGTAACTTTACAACACATTTTTGTCCTGCTTACATGTCGAAGTTTCTCCGGCGACTGGTGTTTGTTTAGCGGCAGGGAGTCTGTAAGCTGGCGCGGTTTACGCGCTGAGAAAAGTAGTTCGTTCCTTTAGTATTATTTATTGTTCATTAATTAACTAGTAATAAATTATGCTACCTTTTTGTTATGAGTTAGAAATTTCCTTTATTATTAATACGTCTTTTATTTAATTAAAAGAATTATTATTTTTCGCTTAATAACATTGTACTTTGCGTGTTCGTCCTGGATAATTTGCACGTTGATACAGGAGTCTAGGTACAGATAAGGGATGGATAATACTCTCACTTGTTATAAGAACAAAAAATTTTAATTTGTGCTTTTTAAATAATTTTTAAATCGTCACAAGAGGTTGCGAAGCACTGCGGATGACGGTACAACCACTCCTCGAAAGAGGCTAGAGAAAGTAAAATAAAGTGTTCTTTGATATAGCCATTACCTAACTTAACGTAGCGTAGTAATATATTGCTACGACAGGTAAGTAACGCTCTCGGAAAGACAAGAGCGTCGTTCTACACCTTTCTCGGCTGGCCGAGAAGGTGGAGTATCTCGGTCAAGGCCGTGTACTAAACTATCTTCTAGACAGTTCAAACCATCGATGTATACTATATGGATCGCGTGCTGCATTCACTGAATTCGGTCCGACCGCTGCGTCAGTGGTTGGCAAGGACACTGCGTATGCTATATACTGTACCCGTACAAAGTCTGATATTTCTGCTTTGTTATATCTTTTGTTGCTTTAGCGGATTATATTTTGCGTTAAACGGTATAGCTGTGTCATTTCAACAGTTAATGACTCCAAAGTGGGAGGTTTTTAATAAGTTATTTTCCAAAATAAACTCATTTGTTTCACTGTAAGATTTCAGTAGTCTGACACATTATTTACGTTTATCGCTAAGTTCTATTGCGTTCATAAACAGTTCTGTTGCGTCCTTATTTATGAACGTTTATTATTGAAGCCAGACGAATAAAGATAAAAGACGTGAGCCGTAAACTTTAAAATGTTTATTGCGTAAAAGAAGCTGGCGTATACGCTCGCCATGGTCGTTAAAGTGTTCAATGAGCAATGCTAATTTACATTAATTTATTTATTTTATTTTATTAGCTACGTATTAACTGTATAAAAATTGTTTACATTAAACATTACTAAATAATACAAATTTATTTAACTTTTGGCAGACACCAAGCTTAGATAAGGTAGCTGCAGCGGTTCTTTCCTTAGCAGTATTATAGCACAAGGTTTTTATAAAATAATGTCACTATTAATTTGATAAGTTTCACTTCATGACTGTCTTCAGAAAAATCATTGTTTGAAATATGTTTTCTAAACACTGTGCCGGCAAAGTTTTTGCAAGCTGATATAATCATTTTTTGGTATTAAGTTTACTGTCAGATATAATCAATAAATTATACATATATTTTACAATCTTTAAAACGTCTAATGACGCTCTAATTAATTTTCCGCTTGATACAAAATCAGTAAAATGAGTGTAAACGCTTAAGTTATTGTCATCTGTTATCAGTTAGGCTAAAGTAAAAACAAACTGTTATAATAATAAAATCTCCATAAGCACAAATTTTCAGTAGAACTGTTCCAAATGTAATAATTGTAAACTGTTAAAACAAGTGCATTACTGACTGAATGACTCGTTTAATACACGTGTTAACTTAGCGCCAAAACGGTTATTGCCAACCATTGTGTGGGAAGCTACACGTGCTTCGGACCGTTTTCTGCCGTTCACTTTGCCTGGCAGCACGCGATCCATATAGTATACATCGTTGGTTCAAACTCTTGAAACTCCACAGATTATGCTGACACACCACCAGGCGTATGTAAAATTATTCTGCAACATCTGCAGGATCTATATAAGCGTCTACGGTCGGCTTAGTCAGTTAGTTACACCTGGCGATATTGGAGAGTGCACACGTTTACAAGCTCGTCCTTGTTCATTGTCAATACAGTTGTGTTGTTACAATAAACACACACATATAGAAATGTGTGTACGTGCGCTCGCGCTCGTGTGCATGCGTGCAGTATTTTACTATGCACGCATTTATAATACAGTAGATGAAATAAATCAAACAAAACAAAATATAAAGTAATTACATACTTTATATGGTCTGTGAAGACCAACAGACGATATGGTGGAAGAGATCTGAATGATCCAACAGCAGGACCTGCGGGAGAGTCTTAGAGGAGTAAACCTCTTCAAAAACCTGGGATCATCTGGCTCCGGGTGATAACACCCAGTAAAGGACCCTGCCTAGGGTTACAGCTGAAACCCTACCCCAGGTCAACGGTCTCAAGGCGGAGGCATCTCGGTTCCCAACGGCAGAGAGAGCGGAAGCACCTAGTGGAGTAAACCACGAAAAACAATCATTTCGGACTAACAATCCGATCTTATCTCGGAATTGAATTCCTACTTTTGCACTTTATACAATTTCAATTGCAGTATAGAAAGTCCGCTAAATGGCAGGTTCAAACTGGACTGAAGACAGGAAGAAGAGACACAGTGAATTGAATTGAATTTGCCAAGTGCTCCTTAGATGGCCGATACAAAAAAAAGTAATTACATAAATGCAAGAGAATAAAATAACTATGTATGCAGCACAAACTCGTTTTTTTTAGGTTGGTCAATGACATGAAGATGGCTTGACTGCCGAAAGCGCTCGTCAATACCAAAGACAACATAGTGTTTTGTATAAAATTACTAGTAGAAATATTTGAGACCACTAACAGTCCAGTACAACAATAAAACAAACTCGTTGTTTGCGACAACAGTTTTTCGGATGTTAGTAAATTGTTCCACTGAAAAAAGATGAAACGATCGTTTTAGTTATCCAGATTTGATCTGTCTCCTAACAACCAGCTATAATAATATAATGCAGACTTCTTTTAAAGCATTAGTATTTTAAAATTAATCAAAAATTAGTATCGATTTCATTTTGTTTGTATAATAAAATGAAAACAAACTACTGCAATTGAAAAAAAAACAAATTAATTCCATGCTTGGCTAAAAAGTTTTTAATTTACAATGCAGGGTAATATTAAACAGGCGTTTCCAGAATAACATAAAATGAGATTTCAAGTTTTGTGTTGACGTTAAGCCTCTTAAGTTTGAATTTACCGAGACCGTTCTAGTAGAAGATTAATATTTATCGTACAAATGCTTTTTATAAAATTACCGCCTGCTCTCATTTAGTACAGTTTCGTTTACTTCTTTCTTAATACAAATTTACTTTTTGTAGAAATTTGTTTAAGTGTGTGAGCGTCCCACGCTACAGGTCACAGACGATTTTCTCTAATGGTGGATAAATTGACTTTTCCTAAGGCTTTCACGGACGATAACATAATTATTAAAATAAAGATCAGAGCTATAACACCGTAGGCAATAAAATTGCCGTTCTAACGAGTTTTACTATCAGAAAAATTTGTTGACAAATTTGTTGTATTCCTTGTCCATTTTATTTAAAATACAGTGAACTAACAGTTAATTTAAAGAGCTAAGCGTATTCGAGGTTTAACTCGACAATTTCATATTTTTCTACTTGTCTGTTTCTACTTGAAGGAAATTTTTCAATATTGTTTAAACGTTCTTAAAAATTAGACGCATCTATGGAATGAGTCATAAATATCTGAAAAAATAAACCACGGAAGGGTCTTCTTCTGATAGTTCCTATCCGTTTTGAATGTTGGATATCATACAGACTATTTTAACTTTCTGTACCGCTACACGGAATAAGTCGGTTGTATCCAAGCCAAACCAGGTCCTTAAATTTCTTAACCACGAGTTTCTCGGTCGCCAAACTCCTGTTTTTCCAATTACCTTTCCCTGTAGTATGGATTCCAATAAGTAAAATTTCTGTTAATTTCTCATGAGGTGTCCCAGATACTGAAGCTTTCTTATCTTCACTGTGTTAATAACTTCCCATTCGTTTTTCACATTTCAATGAACTTTAACATTATTTACATACGCTATCCATGAAATGCTGAATATTCTATCTCAAAAATCTAGCTCAAAAATCTACACGTCTGTTTCTACTTGAGAGATATTTTGCAATTTTGTTTACATGTTTTTAAAATTTAGACGCATCTGTGTAACGATTCGTAGGTACCTGAAAAACAAAACACGGAATGATACCCGAATGCAATTTTATAAAACTGTGGCTGTCGCCACATTCCTCTATGCTAGTGAGACGTGGACTCTTTGTACAAGGGACGTGCAGAGGATTCATGGCAGCCAAAATGAAATTTTCAAAGAGGGACGAAATGTTCTTCTCTGTTGGATCGGAGAAGGAACGAGGATATTAGACGCGATTGAAACATTGTATCATTGCACCACAAGATTGAAGATATAGAAGGAGATGATCTGAACACTGGAATCGCATGGCTGATGTCCATCTACCTGTGGCTGCCTTGTATTTATAATATTTATATAAAATATATACTAAAAAATTTATGTAAAATGAATGTTTTGGATAATCTTGTCGTGAATTCATTGTAAATTTATATTTCTCGTTTCAAAATTAAGTGTAAAATGGCACAAATAATCGGTAAAAAACTTGTACTTGTTGGCTATGTATACTTTCGCTCAAGGCAAAGTAGTGGAAAAATATTTCGCGATACAATATTTAGGGATAATAAATACTATACCAGATATATACAAAAGTTAAATAGTTATGATTTTTTCAGGTCCCTTCGAGTATCTTTATTCATGTAGTTACAGTATTAGGAGTATAGAAATGGTGAAAGAAAAGGATATTTTGATTCATCTTTACTTTAATTTGTTATAAGCCAAATGCAATGTTTATATTAACCAAAATAAATTTTTGTTCGGGAAAAAGGACGTTAGAGTGAACGGATTCGGTAAAAAGGAATTCGGTCAAAATGATTTCGGGTATCTCGTCATTCGGGAAAATGTCCATTCGGGTAAGTGTCCGGGTATGTCGTTAGCAATACGACATATGTGTACAATATTAATGAGTGGGTCAGTTTGGAGGTCACGTGGTGTTTTATTTGTAATAAGTACAGCATGTTTGCATTTGCCATTTCAGTGTACAAACAAACAGATACCCAGAATCAAATAAACAGTTGCCTGCACCGAGAGTATTAGTGGGGCCCTGACGATGCGGCACACGTGTTGGTAAACTGCCAGCCGCCTCCCCTTGCACCTACTAATACTCTGTTCATATTCACCCTACCCTACCTCAGTACTTGAACTCTATATAGGCTGAGTAACTAACTAGAGAGGGGAAGGTTAATGTATTTTTAAACTGTCGATGTGGGATATTTATTTTGTAACCTTTGAAAAACTTTGTCTCCCACACGTAGCGTATAAGTGTGTTTTGTGGTTCCTCTTCCTGTATCGCTAATGAGTTCTGCCTCTATTTTGGTATTTGTCCGTCTCTTGATATTTATAAAAACGTGTTTTCCTATCTTCTTCTTCTTCTTCTTCTTCTTTTTGACATACATATTGTTATTGGTATCACGTCTGAGTATCCGGTCGGCCTTCAAAGGGTGGGCACCCATACGGACGTGTGTAAGTACAAAGTAATGTGATTTTAACATTTAACGACCTCAACTGAGTGAATTAATCTGAAGATAAAACATATGTTCCAAAACGCGTTATTTTAAATAAAAAACTAAGTCACACGACGGATCTAAGGTAATTTATTAATTCTTATTCTTGTTCGACTTCTTCTTCTTCTTCTTCTTCTTGCCCTTTTTCTGCAACAACAACAACAACAACAACAACTACAACAACAACTACTACTACTACTACTACTACTACTACTACTACTATTCTACTTTTTCTCCTCCTCCTCCTCCTCCTCGTTCTTCTTCTTCTTCTTCTTCTTCTTCTTCTTCTTCTTCTTCTTCTTCTTCTTCTTCTTCTTCTTCTTCTTTCTGACATACATATTGTTATTTGTATCACGTCTGAGTATCCGGTCGGCCTTCAAAGGGTGGGCACACATACGGACGTGTGTAAGTACAAAGTAATGTGATTTTAACATTTAACGACCTCAACTGAGTGAATTAATCTGAAGATAAAACATATGTTCCAAAACGCGTTATTTTAAATAAAAAACTAAGTCACACGACGGATCTAAGGTAATTTATTAATTCTTATTCTTGTTCGACTTCTTCTTCTTCTTCTTCTTCTTCTTGTCCTTTTTCTGCAACAACAACAACAACAACAACAACAACTACAACAACTACTACTACTACTACTACTACTACTACTACTACTACTACTACTACTACTACTACTACTACTACTACTACTATTCTACTTTTTCTCCTCCTCCTCCTCCTCCTCGTTCTTCTTCTTCTTCTTCTTCTTCTTCTTCTTCTTCTTCTTCTTCTTCTTCTTCTTCTTCTTTCTGACATACATATTGTTATTTGTATCACGTCTGAGTATCCGGTCGGCCTTCAAAGGGTGGGCACACATACGGACGTGTGTAAGTACAAAGTAATGTGATTTTAACATTTAACGACCTCAACTGAGTGAATTAATCTGAAGATAAACATATGTTCCAAAACGCGTTATTTTAAATAAAAAAACTAAGTCACACGACGGATCAAAGGTAATTTATTAATTCTTATTCTTGTTGGACTTCTTCTTTTTTTTCTTCTTGCCCTTCTTTTTCTGCTACAACAACAATAAAAACTACTACTATTACTACTACTACCGTACGCCAAAGAAAATACTGACGGCATGGGTGTATAAAATCAGAAAAAGCGGTGGGCTTAGGATAATGTGCTGGAAGATCTCAGAAGAATGGAGTAAGGTGAATGGACGCGAGGGGTTACCCTAAAATGGCAATTGATATCCATATGACAGACTGGAAAAGTTGGTGTTAGGGGGGAAGTTTTACTTTGGGCTCAAAAAGAAACTAGCAAAAATCAATAAGTAACATTGAGACAGTTTGAAAGAAAGTTCGTAAGACGTGTTTATGGTCCGGTTAAAGAAGACGACGAAAGGAGAATAAGAAATATTCGGGAGATAAATGAGCTATTGAATCATAAGCTCGGTGTCAGATTCACAAAGGCTCAACGAATACAATAAAGGGCACAAGTCTATAAAAGGAGGGCCGATCTAGGTAAAGATGGTTCGATAATGTGCTAGAAGACTTCAGAAGAATGGATGTGAGGGGTTGCATCGAGACGGCAATGGGCCGGAGACTTTGGAGAAGACTGGTGTTTGAAAGCCAGGGCTCACGTTGGGTTGTAGTGCTGAAGAAGAAGAAGAAGAAGAAGAAGAAGAAGAAGAAGAAGAAGAAGAAGAAGAAGAAGAAGAAGAAGAACGACGAGGAGGAGGAGGGGGAGGAGGAGGAGGAGGAGGAGGAGGAGGAGGAGGAGGAGAAGAAGAAGAAGAAGAAGAAGAAGAAGAAGAAGAAGAAGAAGAAGAAGAAGAAGAAGAAGAAGAAGAAGAAGAAGAAGAAGAAGGGACTGTGTAGTATATACATCGAGAATATTTCACTGCGTTTTATTTTAAACGACAGTCAAGGCTACAACTACTATATCAAAACAACGCGGAATCTCATAAACGGATGTACATTAGAGGAAGCACAACTGCATTAGCTTAATATCCCATACACGTGTTACATAGCGTGATAACATTGTAGAGTATAATTAGCGCTAATTGAGTGTAAGCCAACAACAATACAACGTCTGACAAATTAGGCTACCTACTGTTGACAGTGTGTATTGTTTAGCTGGTGTACATTCCCTCTAGTAGTTTTCACAGTACTGTCGCCACCACGGAGCAAAGGAGTAACGGTTTTCTACCATCCTTATTTCTGTCACCACTCACTTGAGGAAGAATTAGTGGCTATCTTTTGCAACGGATTCCTTACTCTTATTACCCCGATTCCTTAGTGAACGCAGTGTGACTCTTCTTCACGTAGACGCTGTAGTAATAAATATATTTGAAAAACGGAACTTTAAGAGAGCTACATTTCTACTATTTATGGTTCCGCGCGCGTGCATGTGTGTGAAGGCATATATACAAACGTGCAGCGTTTCAATCAATTTACCTGCTAGCTTCCGCTGGGAATAACTTTGTTTTGGTTTGTACAAGTAATCGCAGACGGCAATTTGCATTTTAATAGCCTGCTTTGGATAACTTCGTAATTGAATTCAGTAAAACTAATTTTACAGGCTGTAATTGTTGATTTTGTTTTCAAGATTTTCCCGTATTTGAGATTAAAGTTAATCAACAATTTTTAATTTTACTATTTCGTAAAACAGAAAACATATGTCCAAGAAGTAACTTCACTAATCATATTGTTACGACGGTCTACTCGATCGTCGTAGGTACAGTGGAAACAAAATAAGTACAAGACCACAATTAAGTCACTAATCACACCTTTAATTTTCACAGTAAAACAGTTGGTATTTTACCAACACAGTCTACTACAACATCTCAAATCAAAATTTTTCACACGCAAATAAAATGTCACTAATATTAACACAGTTGTATTGCAATAAATTGTAATTATACCGGCCGATTATAAAACGCAACACTTCACTAATAACTACTTGAACGTACACAGTAATCTCGCTACTATAACTCTCGAACCGCTCTGTAAATATCTCGCACTAAAACTGAAAACTAAGGCCGCTACTGCCATGTGTGTATAGTCCCGCTCACACAACAGAAGCTTCCAAACTGCGTCTTATCTCATGTGTGAACTACGTAATTTACTGCGGCCCTAACACAGGCCGAGCGCCCGAGCCAAGCGCGGCACAATCGAGAAGATTCTCGCAACATGCGTTTAGCAGCACGTTCGCCACACGCTTACATTCTGGATCTCTCTGGAACGTTCGATAAACACGTAGATTCCACTGAGAAGACGTAACAATATGCTACGAAATTACGTAACGCTCTCGAAGCGTCTGAAAGTGCAGGTACCCGAATGTTCTACACGTGTTTCTCCTAGCCTAGCAGGTGCAGTGTCTGTGTCAAGCAAGTGCAGGTACCCGAACGTTCTACAAGTGTCTCTCCTAGCCTAGCAGGTCAGTGTCTGTGTCACGCAAGTGCAGGTACCCGAACGATCTACGCGTGTCTCTCCTAGCCTAGCAGGTGCAGTGTCTGTGTCAAGCAAGTGCAGGTACACGAAAGTTCTACACGTATCTCTCCTACCCTAGCAGGTGCAGTGTCTGTGTCAAGCAATTACAGGTACCCGAACGTTCTACACTTGTCTCTCCTAGCCTAGCAGGTGCAGTGTCTGTGTCAAGCAAGTGGAGGTACCCGAACGTTCTAAATTTATCTCTCCTTGCCTAGCAAGTGCAGTGTCTGTGTCAAGCAAGTGTAGGTACCCGAAAGGTCTACGCGTTTCTATCCTAGCCTAGCAGGTCATTGCCTGTGTCAATCAAGTGCACGCACCCGAACGTTCTACGCTTTTCTCTCCTAGCTTAGCAGGTGCAGTGTCTGTGTCAAGCAATTGCAGGTACACGAACGTTCTACACGTTTCTTTCCTAGCCTAGCAGGTGCAGTGTCTGTGTCATGCAAGTGCAGGTACCCAAAATTTCTACGCGTTCCCCCCTAGCCTAGCAGGTGCAGTGTCTGTGTCAAGCAAGTGCAAGTACCCGAAACTTCTACACGTTTCCCTCCTAGCTTAGCAGGTGCAATGTCTGTGTCAAGCAAGTGCAGGTTCCCGAAAGTTCTACGCATTTCTCTCCTAGCCTAGCAGGTGCAGTGTCTGTGTCAAGCAAGTGCAGGTACCCGAAAGTTGTACACGTTTTTCTCCTAGCCTAGCAGGTATATTGTCTGTGTGAAGCAAGTGCAGGAACCCGAATAGTCTAGGCGTTTCTCTCCTAGCCTAGCAGGTGCAGTGTCTGTGTCAAGCAAGTGCAGGTACCTGAAAAGTCTACGCGTTTCTCTCCTAGCCTAGCAGGTGCAGTGTCTGTGTCAAGCAAGTGCAGGTACCCGAAAGTTCTACACGTTTTTCTCCTAGCCTAGCAGGTGCAGTGTCTGTGTCAAGCAAGTGCAGGTACCCGATAGTTCTACACGTTTATCTCCTAGCCTAGTAGGTGCAGTGTCTGTGTCAAGTACCCTCTAGACTGTTCAAGTACTGTCATCATTATCACCACTCCAAGGACTAGGCCTCAGTCCTGTTCCGGAACTAATCTCCTCCTCGGTCTACCGACATATCTCTTCCCGGTAGGATGATAACCCAAGGCAGCCACAGGTAGACGGATTCCAGGCATGCGGTTCAAGTGTTTACAACATCTCCTTCACTGTTCGTCTTCAATCTTTCGGTGCAATGATAGAGTGTTTAAATTGCGTCTTATATCCTCGTTCCTTATCCAATCCAAGAGAGAACAACATTGCGTCCCTCTTAGAAATTTCATTTCGGCTGCCTGTATTCTCTGCAATCTCTTTTACCAATAGTCCGTGTTTCACTAGCATACAGTAATGTTAAGTACTTGTCACCACGCAAATTATACTAGGTCGCTGGCAAGAGTATGTAAACTTATTCTGAAACATCTACGGGACCTACATAAGCAATATCGGCCGGCTTAGTCACTTACTCCTGGAGTTATTGTAGAATTTCAATCAAGTGACTATTAGTGTGGTATGTTAATAACGTGATATTTGTATTACGTGTGGACAAATTGAACTTGAATTCTTGTATGGGAGTACTTTGTTCATTTCAATTTGTTATTTGTGACTAATTAAAGCTGGTAGTTAGTGATTTCATTGGTGTCTGTATTTCTTTTCCTCTATACAATGCGACGAATCGTGAGACAGTCGTAACAGCATTATCCACGACAAACGAGTAAATGCATAAAAACACAAATAATACAAAATTTACTAACATTAAGGAGATGGTTTCAGTGAAGGCGGACAGGCTATAAGCCTACACCTTGACATGGAGAAGAAAAAGAAGAAGAAGGAGAAGTAGAGGAAGAAGAAGGAGAAGGAGAAGGAGAAGGAGAAGGAGAAGGAGAAGGAGAAGGAGAAGGAGAAGGAGAAGGAGAAGGAGAAGGAGAAGGAGAAGGAGAAGGAGAAGGAGAAGGAGAAGGAGAAGGAGAAGAAGAAGAAGAAGAAGAAGAAGAAGAAGAAGAAGAAGAAGAAGAAGAAGAAGAAGAAGAAGAAGATTGTTGTTACGACGGTTTTAGAGATCGTCGTAATTACTAACTGGAAATTGCTAATTGCCAGCTTTAATTAATCACAAATAATAATTTATAATCAACACGGTAGTTTCTTACAACTAATTAAGCTAAATTTTTTCACACGCAATAACAATGTCAACTATAAAGAATTCCGCACTAATTATAACACAACAACCGCTTGATATCACTTGACAAATCGCCCAACATAAACTGCCTTCTAAGCGGCAGCTGTTGCCTATTTATAGCCTACAGACTTCCATAACATTCGTCCTTAACTAGCACTCGAAAACTCTAGAGGATACCTGAGTGCTGCTTTCGCAGTAACATGCACCTGCCGGGTTAACCGAAGAACGTGTATACCAACGCTTTCCTTTGTTCGAGAACGTTTTGTAATTGCGTAATATTATTATGCATACAATGAATGTTATAAATCCCAAGAATTCCATTAAATATTCGGTTAAAAATAAAAACGTGCGTACCAAGTTTTACCGAATACTCTTCATGGAGCGGATTCCGTACGGGGAAACATTGGATTAGGTGGTACTGTGCTGGATCAGGTCAGTAGTTTTGAATATCGTGGCTGTAATGTGTCTTACATTACAATGATGTGTTATTAAAATGTTAAAATGAATGGAACGACCTAGAATAGCCGAGAGCGTCCTCGACCCATCCCCCGCTCAATGTAGCAGGTGATGCCTCAGTCAAGTACGTTCCGGAGTACTCAACAAACCATTTAAATACGCATTAAGTGGAGTGCACATTTAGGACGGAAGATTTATAGAAGGCGTGCGCTACCTACAAAAAGCCATAGCAGGCGGCTTGTCAGTCCAGTGGTGTTGACCGATTTCTTTAGTGCGGATCGAGTGTTTGTAGCGAAGTGTTGTTGTGTTATAATTAGTGCTAAATTCTTTATGGTTGACATTATTATTGCGTGTGGACAATTTTTACTTGAATTGTTGTAAGTGACAATCTTATTGATTTAAAATTATTAATTTTAATAATTAAAACTGGTTATTAGTGATTTCATTGGTATCTTGCATTTTGTTTTCCGCTGTACCATACGACGATCAGTTAGAGCGCCGAAACAATACGAAATGTTTCTTTCTTTTTGAAATATCACAGCCTGTCTTAATGTTAAAGCATACCACTTTACAGTTTCTGGAGACGAACGTAGATTATTGTCATCGAAACGTCAAGAGTTACAATTCCGCAACGGGAGTAGTCTAAAGTTATGGAGAGGATTCGTCTGACGTTTCAGATGGATGGCAGGTGTCCGTGATGACGTCATTAGACACAAACACTTTCAAATATCACACACACGCGCACACACACACACAAACACACACATACACAGTTCGCATGTTTGAATGTCTATAGTTTTCGCATTAAGGTCGCTGTATTTATGAGACTGTGCGAGTCGTGTAACGTAAGAACTGGATTCGCAGAGAGAGAGAGAGAGAGAGAGAGAGAGAGAGAGAGAGAGAGAGAGAGAGAGAGAGAGAGTGAGTGAGTGAGAGAGAATCACCTAAACTGTTGCGCAAAACGCATAAAAGACAGAAGGTATGCTGCGGCGTATGGGAAAGACATTTATCTGCGTCAGACCTGTGACACGTGTAAATCACCTGACATGTATCTGTTACACGAGTAGGAACTGTACCTTTATTCGTTCCTGCAGTACATTTTCGATGTTTTAATATGCGATTGTATCGATATTTTACGAAGTAGAAAAGAAGAAGTGTACTAGGCCTAATAGTAAATTTTCCTATTTCATAATGCAAAGTGAAAATAGGCGTTGTTTTCATTTGTGAGGTTCGGTAACAATGGTTTTTAGTTTTTAGTTTTACTACTGAAATAAATAAAAGCCGTGGTTGAGGGAAACATAACGTTTACATACAACACATGTACGTTTACGACACATATTTTATATACAATGCTTATAACGCAGTAATACATAAAATAAAGAACTTAACGTTTTGAAGTTGGCAAATCGGCCAGAACAACAACAGCAAATATCAACTGAAAAATACAAATATTTGTGGTTATAGCTGCAGGCTTTCAGAATATGCGCTCTACACATTGTACGAGAGTCATTCAATAAGTAAACAAACAAACAGCTGTGGAGCAAAAACTTTTTATTCAATAAATACAATTTTTTTTTACTTTTCAACGTAATCTCCAGCAACGTCTACGCACTTGTCCCATCTATTTACATGCTTTTTTATTCCCTCAGCAAAGAATTCTTTACCTTGATGTCGAAGCCAGTTTTGGACTTTTTCCTTCACTTCTTCATTGCTGTTGAACTTGACACCACGCAAAGTCTCCTTGAGTGGGTCAAACAAGAAAACGTCAGACGGGGTAAGGTCAGGGCTATAAGGGGAATGAGGCAGGATCTCCCAACCTAGTTTTTTTATTGTTTCGAGCGTCAGTTTTGCCGTGTGTGGGCGGGCATTATCGTGAAGGAGAATCACACCTTTCCTCTGCCATCCGGACATATCTTCTTCAATGCAGGCTTCACTTTGTTCACAATCATGTCAGAATAGTACTGACTATTGTTGGTACGGTGGTCTTGTAGGTAATAACAGAAAATTGGGCCTTGGGAGCTCCAAACGATGGTTAACATCACCTTACCTGGGTTTGGAATTTCTTTTTGGCGGGTGAACTGGGATGCTTCCACTCCATGCTTTGTCACTTTGACTCAGGTTCACAATATTGAATCCAAGTTAGTGGTTATAGTGGTTCCAAATCAAAAATCTTATAACAGAACGCTGTTTTTAGAAAGTACTGTCCTCAAGAGGACACGCCATCGTAAATAAAACTGTGTTAGTTATGTTTGTGCAATATATTATTGAACAGCTGATCAAAACTCACAACGACGTTGCCAGGTAACACTCCTGAAAGTTTCAATCAGCTGCTAAAATTAATTTCTTTTCTACAACTGTTTGTCTGTTTATTTACTGAATTGCCCTCGTATATAATGGACGTTTTTACTTCCATGTTCCATAAGGAAATGGAAGTATGGTCATGGTGAAAAAAATCGTGTTCGAGATAACGGCAGATTCTGATTGTAATACCATCAAACATGAAAAAATGTCACTTTTCGAAATGTGTCTGTGTGTAGAATTTTTTCTATGGCAAACGATAACAGCTGCAAATTCAAACAGAATCAAATAATGTTTTCCATACTGCCCTGAATTGTAGAGGACTCAAGGTCTATTGTTTTTGGTGAAAGGAAAGGGGTATTGTATTGTTAAGGGAAAGGGGTAGTTTACCAACGTTTTACATTTTAATAAGAGTAAAGTGCTTAATTTTGATAAATAAAGTATCCTGAAAGAAGGTCATAATAATCCACTGTAGAAAGGTAGATGAAATATCTATAAATGACAACGGTAGTTGAAGGGGGAGGGGGTAATTTTTTTATAAATTGAAATGGTAGGAGGTAAATTTTTATAAGTTTTATATGTGTACTACGTTATTGACAACAAAGAAGTAGTTTCTATGGAAACATTTCATTTCACTTTAACAAAATTCTGTATTTGTCATTTTAATTTAAATCACGTATGACTGAAAATATATCGTTCCTAACAGGCAAGCACATCTCAATTATGTAATGTTTACTTTTCCAAAGTTTTATTATTGTGATTACCGTAATAAAAAGGCCACCAGGACACACACACACACACGCACACACACACACACAGACATATACAAAATTTGCGTTATTTCTGGCCTGACTCATGTTTATTGTATTATATTTGCACGTTTTTAAAATGGAAAGTGCCGAAACCCACACCAACACAACGCGTGCAAGCCGAAAATTTGGACATCGACATGTTTCCTGTAGATCGCTGAGCAGTGCTGTTGTATTAAAGCAATTAATACAATATGTGTACTTATTTCTATTATGATACGAGACGAATTAGAATTATAACTAATATGTGCATGTGTGTATGTATGAAAAATATATAAATATTTTTCTCCTTTGGAAAATTATTTGCCCCTCCTTGAAAATATTTTGACCTCCCTGACGGCTAGTTATTATTTACTTGCCTGTGTGGAATATAGCGTTATGACATGGATCAGAATGGTGGGTGTTAAACAGGACACACAAACATATTAAGGAAGAAATTTTTGGCTAAGAAATTTATAATTATACGGGTGAACAGAATAGTCGTTCAGGAAATCAGAAGACAAATGGAAAGAAAGACATCAAGACTCGATTTTAAAAAAGGAAAATGACTAGTATAGTATTGACAGGAAAGACTTTGATAACACTATAGATATCCCTCGGCCCCTTGCAGTGAGAGTTTAATTTCATTTGTTGTAACCTATCGAGTGGCTGCTAAGTTACAACTGTTTGTTTGACGTGTTTCGGGAGGTGAAGTTGAATCATTAGAATGAACCGTTCTCCTTGAAGACAATTTATTCTGATTAGCAAAATACAAACGAACTTTATACAAGTTACTTTATACAAACTCCTCTTGACAAACTATAAGTCAGTTAATTCAATTACTCTTTTAAACTCTAAGTATCTTCAGTTACTAGTACTTAGTTCACAAATAATGTAACTACTTTTAGTTACTTCAAAAATTACAAAAACAAACTATTAACAATATCTGGTTTTCCGGCTCTCTAAGAACACCTTCCAACACAGATCAAAATCAAAATGAGAAAAGATGAGTAATTTCTCTTGGACCTCTTACACAATCAGATCTGACTTCTCCAGCGAATGCTAGAGTTTTTATAGTACATCATCGTGGGTGTAACCCTTAATTTTAGTGATGGGACTGTTCCCTCCTCTTAATTATAAAACCTTAACTATGATAGGCTAAATCTATTGGAACTGAGGGTAAATCTCTTATAATTTTATAGGAACTATCACTATTCGTCTGAGACACTGCATCACGTGATCCTACGTCACGGTTTGGGGTGTTTTACTACTTTAGATTAAAAGTTCTCACGGAATAAAACACCTGCTTTCACCAATGTTCACACGGAGTACACCTGGCTTCATACTTGTGACCCATTAATTGACTCCCCCAAAAGGATATCAACTTTATGTGACATTTTATATTTCCTGTCTGGACCTTGTCACCATTAATTCTTATTTGATGTGTCTCGCCAGATTTCCTACGATTATCACTTCCTGGACAGTCACGCTTATTGAGAAAGAGGGTGAGGTACCATACACAAACCCTGGGAAAATTCCCTAAAACTATTTTTATGTTCAAAACATATGCTACAGTATCGTATACACACCTGACACCTGTCCCTTTTCTCCACACAACTAAGAATTTCTTATATTCTCACTTCTAATTAACAATTATGCAACAAGTACAGTAAGTACAATTGACAATTACAACACATTACAGGAATCAGATCGCAGCTACCTTTAGCTACAGACTTAGCTCTTCGTTCGACCTACAGACATTTTATCCAAAAGTACAGTCCTATCTTACGAAGGTTGAGGATAGTCTTAATCCACCTGACATGGTGGTATCATTTTAGCTGATACGTAATTTCATCAGAACTCAAGCATCCACTTATTTAATTAATATTTAAATGATTTTAAATATAAATTTTAGGACATGGAAGTCATGTATGGTTCTCCATACCGATTTTTTCAATTTGTAATAAACACTAGTACTTGTTGCAAAACGTATATTACTCTACCCAAAGAGCGAGTTCTGGCGCAAAAAGTGCCATGTATAGTAATAGGCGAGGGTGGCCCAAATGCCATCCCGCCTTACTTTCGAGTTCGGTGGTTTTTCAGTGATCTATTTACAAAACGAGTAGTTACGAAAAAATGAATAGGCTACTACTGGGAAAACGAGATCTACTGAACACCGAGTTCTCCCACTTAAAAAAGGAGACATGTATATTAATAGTGTGACGATTTAAGATGCCTAAATCCCACAAATAAAAAAAAAATTTAATAATTATAATACTAAAATAATTTAATAAGGTACAGATGAACCCTTTCTCCATGCCCCAAACCGGTAGTAACATGCCGATTTGCCAATGTATCAGTTAATAAAATTTAGAATTAAGAAACCCAATAAATCCATAACGACCTCGCGTTACATAAAAGAATAATAAAAGTATAGAGTGATATAATTAAATTGTAAGCTAATTAAAGGAAAATATGTAATAATAATTGAGAACTACTTTTCGCGCTGAGAAACTACCCGCGCGCGGAGAGCCCCATTACCCCTATAGTTAGTTAGTTCAATTGAATCAGAGACTCCGCTGCTGATACAGCATACAGAAAGTTATGTTGACGATATAAATCATGTAGACTAGGTAAAGCTTGTGTAAGTGCCGAATTATGTGAATTGTTGTAAATGACTTGAGTGTGTCGTATCTCTATAATTAAATAACATCACCTGAATGTGATGTTAAACTTTTAGAATGTAACTGTTAACCATAAGCAGTATGTGCGGTACAACAATGTGAACACCAGTAAAATTTACCACCAAGAAACTGACCACAAGAATCTACAGAAGAGACAGACTACTCATCTTTAAGAATGACACCAAACTTCACCAACACACGATAGACAGAAGATCTCCCAGCACCCTGCACAACAGACAGAAGCGCTGATTCGCCGAGGATATGTTACACACAGGTGACACGGAAGTTCTACTTCCGTGGTTCAGAAATTAACTTAAACTAATATAGAAAGACACTTAAATAACAAAATAAGAGTAAAACAAAACACTAAAGACTGACCTAATTACCATAAAATTGTAATTTCATGATATGTAATAAGATGTAAAATGCATATTAGTTCTGGTATCCAAGTCACGTATGAACAGTAAATTATTATAAATAAATCACCTTATATCCGTCGTGTGACTTCGTTACGTCGATTAAAATGACGCGTTTCGGAACATCTGTTCCATCATCAGATAAAATCGCTCTATTGAGGTCGTTAAACGTTAAAAACACATGTTACACATAATTGTCCACTACGTAATTCACTTGCTTCCTAAATGGTGCGCACCACGACGAAGCCGATCGGACACTGAACTATTATCTGAGTGATTACGCCTAAGCAGGTTCAAAGCTGTATCGTATAGCGGGTTGGATTTAAAATTTAAGTGGTCATTCAATATGAAGTCTCGGCTGTTTATGTTATTATACGCTTTGTATATTTCGAACTCCTCTATTGCGTCCATGTAACGGCCTTTGTTGCACACATGTAGGGGTATTAAATTAGATTTAAAATCAGTATAATTATGATTGTGTAAGATTAAGTGGCGGGCAAAGTTGGACTTGATATTATTTAACAAAGTGAGATTATTTAGGTGACGTTTTGGTGTGTGTTCCTTAAATCGTTTGAGGAAACCTCTCCCCGTTTGACCAATGTAAAAACTGTTGCAGTCGTTACATGATAATTTATATATGCCGGATTTCTTTTCTAAAGGTATGGGTTTTCTATGACGTAGTATTTTTAATAGACTATTGTTTGTTTTGAAGGTAGCAGTAATATTCAATTTATTAAATGTGGAGGTTATAATCTTTGGCATTATATTTGTGTATGCGGTAGAAATAAAAGTTATTTTTGTATCCTTATCTATTGGGGGCTTGGATTTTCGAATTTTATGTTTCTTGATGAGATTATCAATCAACGTGTTTTGGTAACCATTAGCTAAAGCTATATGTTTAATGGTATTCACCTCCTCACGGTAATCATCATCACTGAGAGGTACTGCCAACAATCTGCGGATAAAGTAATTATAAGCTGCCAACTTTTGCGAAAATGGATGATAAGAGTCAGCATGTATTGTCACATCAGTGATAGTCGGTTTTCTATAAATATTAAATTTCAATTTATTTACGTGTTTAGTGACAGACAAATCTAAAAAATTCAATTTATTATCCACTTCAGTTTCCAACGTGAATTGAATGTTTTTATTAATATTATTCATATAATGTTTTAGGTTTTCGATCTGTCGTACAGTACCATTGAAAATTAGAAAGGTATCGTCTACATAACGTGCATAAAATATTATATCATTTTTGTATTTGTTATGTGAGAGCAAATGAGAGTTTTCATAAAAATTCAAGTAAACGTCAGCCAATAGACCAGAGAGAGGTGAACCCATGGCCAATCCATCGTCCTGAATGAAAAATTGGTTATTGAAAGCAAAGTAATTTTGTTCTAAGATAGTTTCAAGTAAACCAATTAACTCGTTTATCGTCTGTATATTTAATTTATTATTCTCTAATAAATTTTCTTTTAAGATATTTAGTGTTTCCTTTACTGGTATGTTGGTATACAAATTTACTATATCAAACGATGCTAACTTATAATTTGGTAGTATATCAACATTTTTACATTTATTAATAAAATCCGTGTTGTTTGTGACACTATGATTGTCCTTTAAATTTATGTTTTCTTTGATTACTTTGACGAGTTTTTTAGCTGTTTTGTATGCGGGCGCTGTGGTAAAATTAACGAGTGGTCTGACCGGTATGTCGTGTTTATGAATTTTGGGTAGGCCAGTGAGTTCGGGAGCTTTAGCATTAATAGGCTTTAGGAAGCGACGTGTGCATTCGCTAAACAAATTTACGCAATTATTGATTTTGTTATTCAATGTCTTGACATACATATCAGTAGGATCAGATTTCAAGGTTCTAATATTATTGTCAGAAATAAAGTCGTTTACTTTCGTTTTATACACGTCAAAGTCCATGACAACAAGAGTATTCCCCTTATCTGCCTTAGTAATTATAGCATTATTATCAACTAATTTAGCTTTTATTTGTTTCAATAACTTAAACTCGTTGGAAAATCTTATATGTTTCTGTAAACCATGAGGTGAATGGTTGTCAAAATTATGGTGTTTTATGGTATTATTAAATTTATTATTTATTAAAATACGTGCTTCAGTTTGTAGTTTTGGATCGGCAATTGTTTTTACTGCAGTTTCTGCATTGATAATTTCTTGTACGATTTCATGTTTATTATTAAGAGGCAAGTTATACTTGATGCCTTTATTAAGGATGTTCATTTCGTTATCATTAAAAGCTATCGTAGTTAAATTAGACACACGAGGATAAAATGTGTGTTTACAAGTGATGTCGGTCTCATGGCGATGTTTACTCTTTAAATTATGAATCTACACTCAATACACGACTTTATAAATTGCATTTACATATTTTGAACGATATTCATCCGGCCATCGTAAATAATGTTATGGAATCAGTACATAAATACGTCTCTGACGCTACTCACAATACATACTTTAAACAGACGCGTAAAATTCATATTTTTATAGAAATTTAATATTTATAGAAAACCGACTATCACTGATGTGACAATACATGCTGACTCTTATCATCCATTTTCGCAAAAGTTGGCAGCTTATAATTACTTTATCCGCAGATTGTTGGCAGTACCTCTCAGTGATGATGATTACCGTGAGGAGGTGAATACCATTAAACATATAGCTTTAGCTAATGGTTACCAAAACACGTTGATTGATAATCTCATCAAGAAACATAAAATTCGAAAATCCAAGCCCCCAATAGATAAGGATACAAAAATAACTTTTATTTCTACCGCATACACAAATATAATGCCAAAGATTATAACCTCCACATTTAATAAATTGAATATTACTGCTACCTTCAGAACAAACAATAGTCTATTAAAAATACTACGTCATAGAAAACCCATACCTTTAGAAAAGAAATCCGGCATATATAAATTATCATGTAACGACTGCAACAGTTTTTACATTGGTCAAACGGGGAGAGGTTTCCTCAAACGATTTAAGGAACACACACCAAAACGTCACCTAAATAATCTCACTTTGTTAAATAATATCAAGTCCAACTTTGCCCGCCACTTAATCTTACACAATCATAATTATACTGATTTTAAATCTAATTTAATACCCCTACATGTGTGCAACAAAGGCCGTTACATGGACGCAATAGAGGAGTTCGAAATATACAAAGCGTATAATAACATAAACAGCCGAGACTTCATATTGAATGACCACTTAAATTTTAAATCCAACCCGCTATACGATACAGCTTTGAACCTGCTTAGGCGTAATCACTCAGATAATAGTTCAGTGTCCGATCGGCTTCGTCGTGGTGCGCACCATTTAGGAAGCAAGTGAATTACGTAGTGGACAATTATGTGTAACATGTGTTTTTAACGTTTAACGACCTCAATAGAGCGATTTTATCTGATGATGGAACAGATGTTCCGAAACGCGTCATTTTAATCGACGTAACGAAGTCACACGACGGATATAAGGTGATTTATTTATAATAATTTAATAAGATGTGTTAAGTTTAATGAGTTTAATGAGTATAACACGCTAAAGTTAAATAAGCCCATTCTTCAGATGGCACAAAATAAAGATTATTATTTGTAATATCATATACGGGAACAAACAACTCGGATCCGAGGGCAGTACAAGCTATGTTCACCCATGACTTACACTAATTTCAATTGTACGAAATGTGCAAATATTTTTGTCTTTAGTATACACATTACTAATTTTCTTCTATGATGTTAAAACAGTATGTAATAAAAGAAATGTCATGGTCCAAAAAGGTAAGTGAATAAATCTACAAACCCCTGTCAAAATTCCTGAATTCACGAGATCCTATTTAGCGTTTGTTTATATTTCAGTTAATTATGAGTTTGTTAATATTATGGCAGCCTGTTTAATTGACCTGAGCCAATTAACCAGGTTCCCGACATTATAACGTAAAGACGTTATAATAGGAAACCTTACTTTTGAGTTGGGTTTTTTGTAGTTTCCGCAGAAAACCGAGTTTTACATTACACACGCGTCGCTTTTCATGTGTAATTTCAGTTTTCATGTTAACCTAACAACATCAAATTTTGGGGTCACAGATACGCAACTGTGATATACTACAGTACTACTAATCATGTTCATTAAAAAAAAAAGGACTAAGAACACTAAATTCAATCGCCATCCAACTATTTTGCAACTTACGAAATTGAAATTTATTTAATTCTTTCACCTACATAAATTAATGTGCGATATTTACTAAAACTCAAAGCATAATAGAAATATCGCAAATAACTGTAGGAACGGATGAATGTACAGTACCCACGAATACAAGGAGACTAAACTTCATCTTCTTCACTTATTTATCTTTTTATTTTTTTTTTATTTAACTAATATCCATCAGATCAAGTGGTTTAGTTCGCCTCAGCCTTCCAGCTTCATTAGTTGTATCCAGCAGTCGCCGTATCCCAGGGTGTACATGCTGCAAGACGCGTGGCCCATGCTTCACTGCCTGCTTTTTTATTTCCTCAATGACAAGTTCAATTTTTAAATCCCTGTGTGAGTTGTCGCTTCTTACATATCATGGTGTATCAACAATGCACCGAAGCACTTTGTTTTGAAATGTTTGAATTATATTTATGTTTGATTTCTTTGCACAGCCCCAGAGCTGTATCCCATAGGTCCAGATAGGCTTTAGCACTTGCTTATACAACAGCAATTTATTATGGATGGACAGCTGGGATTGTCTTTCCAAGAGCCAATACATTTTCCTGAACTTTAGATTTAACACCTGCTTTTTTTTTGACGTGCTCCTTCCATTTAATTTTGTCTTCTAATGTCATTCCTAAATATTTAGCTGCATTGACATAAGGAATTGGTAATAAATTAAATATAACTGGTATCCGATGACCAATCTTTCGATTTGTAAAATTTACATTGACTGACTTCATCTCATTTATTCTAATGCGCCATTTTTTGGTCCATTTGCTCACAGCATCAGAGGTACTTTAAAGTTTTACTACAGCTTCTTCAATTCTTTTGATTGACATAAAATACAGGTTACCAGACACACTACTTAAGTTTACACCGGTTAGTTTAAAGAAGATCAGGTAACCGTTATTCTACCAAATACTAATTTAGCCCAATACTGGGAGGCAACACTTGTTACAAAGTGGTAAACCTTAGCGTTTATATATAAACATTGTCAAGTAAATTGTTAAAATTACCTTGTGTATCCAGTTCCCTTCCTTGAAACCTCTTTTTTTATATTTAATGTATAACAAAACGAAAATTGAAAAACGAGTATTTTCTGCTAATAGGTGTTACTACGGACTAGCGAAACATTTTACATCAAAATTAATAAGTAAAGAGACAAAAGCCACGCTCTACAAGACCTTGATCAGACCAGTTCTGATCGGCTTGGACTGCTGGGTGCTAAAAAAACTAGATGAGCAGAAACCAGCCGTGTTTGAGAGGAAGGTACTGATGAGAATCTATGACCCTGTGAAGGAAAATGAGATTTGGAGGCGACTGCATAATCGAGAGTTGTACGAAAGGTTTAAAGATCTTCCGATCGTGCAATTCATACAAATTAACAGATTGCGTTGGGCCGGACATGTGCAGAGAATGGCGGAGGATAGAATTAAAAAAAAAAAAAATCATGAATTATTTGCCGATAGGAAGGAGAAGGAAGGGAAGACCGCGTACAAGATGGCTGCACCAGATTGATAAGGAGGCAGTGAGGCTGGGTGCAGCAAACTGGTGGACATTGGCCGGGAGTAGAGACCAGTGGGGACGATTTTTTTTGAAGGCCAATGCCCGGACTGGGCTGTAGCATCGAGGATGTATGTATGTATTGTCACCGGACAAAAGGCTTGCCGCATGACAAATGGCGCCAGTCGTACACTCTAGTGTTTTTGGTGGCCCTAAAATGGACCTGGTGGCGAGAACGCTGATGTTGGTAATGCCGCGCTGAGATGTTCGGCGGCTGCGCCCGCTGTTCGTGGCGTACTGCAGTCCTTCCTTCTTTCGGCATCGGTTGTAGAGTCGGCTGCCGGCCCAGCGACGTCCATCGCTGGCGCGGAACGGGAATGCGAAGACGCAAGAACGGCGGCGGTTCTATTCTTCGTCTGTTCCTTCCGACTGACTCCGCCTCGATGTCGTCCGAGAGAGGAAAGGAGCTGAAGTGCGTCCGATGGCGTGGCGATGAATAGTGCCGGCCCGGGTTTTATGCACTAACCGGAATCGCTGATTGGCTCGCTCCGAACACGTAGTTGGTCACGTCTCGGCGGCTGCTGATCCCGGATTGGCTCGCCTCGTATTCTTCAGGTGTCACGCGCCGTGTCGCTGGTACCGGAGAGCAGACGTAATGATTCGCTTTTGCCACAGTATGCATAACAACATTCTTGGATGGATACAAAGGACATATGTCTAAGAGTGACATTAGCAACATTAAATCGATCAGTGACATGTCATAAATCATAACCATAATTATTCCGGTTTTTAAAAAAGTTTCAAACCACTGCATTTACGCAAAAAAGAGCAAACTCATGGACGCTATGGAAGAATTTGAAAGTTTACAGAGGGGGTGATTATCTTCTGAATGAAAAACTTTCTTTCAAATCCAGCGTGCTATATGATACAGCTATACGCGTGCTAGAACAATGTGATAGATAAGTGCGGAGGGCACAGTACGACGTGGAATCGTTAGTCACTCGCGAGATCCGTAGCGATGCGCATTGTAAGATAACGCGGGTTGGGAGTCGCTTAGGGGATGTGTGTGACTTTTGTTAACTGACGTACTCAATGTGAGTGAACATATTTTATCACCTGATGATGGAACTATAAGTCTCAAAACGCGTTGTGTATAAAATATAAAAAAAGAAGTTGCAAGTAAGGGAAAACACAAGGTAATTTTAACAATTTAATTATACATGCAACATGGGGACCACAACAACTATGTATAACCATTGTCATTATCAATTTCATCACAATTCTTACGTTTTCTGACAATCGATTTTAGATTCTTGTAGCGAAGTCAAAATGCTATAACTGTGGCTTTTTACAATTTTGAGGAGAAAGTTACATAAACTTGATTAATTTAACACGTGGAAAATATAAAGGAACATGTTATTCGTAATATTAGAAACTGGAAGTCTGAAGCGGAGAAGATAGATAAACGGAATCAATTCTCGAAACAGATCAGGAAGGTTGTAGAGAAACAGATGAGAATGATGGCCGAAGAGGGACAGAGTACACGAACACACCAGGAACGCTTTGTTAACGTGATAATCTTCGTTTGCAGTTTACAGTATGTAATACGAAAGTACTCGTTCTCCGCTCTACCCATAACATACTGCATTCCCAAACACGTCTCTTCGTAGCGCAAGCTGAGTTAGAAGCGCATAAATCATACGAGTGATACAGAATTGTAAGAGGTAATGTGATAATGAAGAACTACACACACACTGTTGATAAGGATGTCACGTTGGATTCAGTAGGAATGACGAATGACGACAGCACGATGTACAGCGTGTTGACTGGTAATGAAGATTAATGTTCTTCTTGGCTAAATGTAATCAATCAGACGACGAGTGCAAGTTTGTATGTTCCGCTGTCGAGACAGGAAACAGAGACAGGTGTATTATTCACCCGTGGGAAGGGAGGGGACGGATACGTTGGAATCGTTACGCGTTGACAATTAAGCATTTCTTCAGGTAATCATGAAGTGCATTTACACTATTCTGTTGTTAAATAACCCTCTTACCTTCATTTTCATATTATATTGATGTTAAGTTGGGTAAGTTCCAGACGATCGGTAGGACAATCGATTGTATCTTTTGAACAGGGTACGTATAAATACAAAATTGTAGTTTTACAAAGCCATGGCAGTCCCCGTACTGTCCTCTGGGTGTGAATATGGACAACAGCCAAGAAACAAGACAGTAAAATACAGGTCTTGGAAATGGCATCTCTAGAGGATTTAAAAGGTGATATAAACTTGACCGCATAAAGAATGAGGCTACAAGAGAAGAGTTGCAAGTTTTTAGCTTGAATGATAAATTAAATGATTACAAACATCGTTGGAAGAAAACTTAGAAATAATGTCATATTCCCGTCTGGCCAAACAAGTCTGGAAATGCAAACCTATAAGACACAGGTGTGTAAGAAGACCTACGAATAGAGATTGGCGTTAAGTTAAGTAAGTTCTAGACAATCTACGAAACAACGAACGGTATTTTTAGTGACAAGTTACGTCGAGATTCAAAATTAAAGTTCGACAAAGTTATGGCGGGCCCTGTACAGTCCTACTGCTTGAGAAGTTTGGACAACAACCAAGAAACAATACAGTAAGTACAGGCCTCGGAAATGGGCATGTTCAGCTGTCAAGGCAGGAAATGTATTGTTCACAGTGGCATCTTTACGAATTTACAATTAAGAGTTTCTTCATCTAAACAGGAAGTACAGTTAAACTATTCTGTGGTAAAATTAGCACCTCTATCTTCATTTTCATCGACACGTCGAGGCTTAGGCCAGCAATCTATACTGTACTTGAAAGGGACTGGGTTTCTTTTTGTCAACAGAATTCTTTTCTTTCCAAAACAAAGAATGATAACAGACGTCTACTTTAAGCAGTCTGCTAGCATCCATGTTATTTATCTGAGCCAGTCACTTAATTTTTAATTGTTAAAGTCTGTTATTGTTAGAAGATAATCTCTTCCTATGCCCACGGTTGTGATATGATCTCTCAGGATGACCCTCGACTCTTGTAGACAGTCCTCATCTTTATGGACCTCAGACGCTGTTTATGTCTCTCAGTAAGTTCTACGACTCACAGCTGTGCAGTAAAACTGCCACCGGTATAACTTTCTTCTTCTTCTTCTTCTGCAGTTTACATTTCATAGAGTGGTTTGCAGTGTTTCTTCAGTCCAGGGCCGCCGCTACCATATGTGTGAGGAATGTGCACCGCACACGGGCGGCCATACCAAAGGGGCGGCCGTAGACTGCCAAATTCATCAGCAGATATTGCAAAATAAATTAAAACTATTAATACCGACTAGGTCTAGGTATATGACATTAATGTTTATTGAGTTGTTCTTGATATTTGTATTGCTGGCATTGCCGCAGTGTACTGCCATCAATTTTTAATTGAAACAACATTAAATAGTGTGGCACAGTAGGGATATGAAAAGTATAACCAGTAGGGCGGCAAGCACCCTAGCGGCGGCCCTGCTTCAGTCTTCTGGAAACCTCTTTACGAAGGTGTAGATAGGGCAACGAAAGGTCTCCAACTACTTGGTTTATGTACTCTGAAATCGGCCTCCTCCTGGCATTCTTATCCTTCACCGTGTCCCCGATGATGGTCTTGAGGAAACTGTTAAGTGAAATCAACTGCAGTTCCACTCCAAAATTCTGTTAAATTATCATTTATTTTGTCCCCAAAATTTTTAATGTGTAGGCTTGTGTAGAACTTATAGGTACATAGCCTACTCAAACATACGTATCGTTACTACGTTGTCTCTGATCGTCGTATGGCACAGTGGAAAACAGATACACCACTCCAAAGAGACCACTAATTACGAAGGTCATTCAATAAGTAAACAGACAAACAGTTGTAGAAAAGAAATTAATTGTAGCAGCTGATTGAAACTTTCAGGAGTGTTACCTGGCAACGTCGTTGTGAGTTTTGATCAGCTGTTCAATAATATACTGCATAAACATAACCAATACAGTTTTATTTACGATGGTGTGTCCCCTTGAGGACAGTACTTTCGAAGAACAGCGTTCTGTTATAAGATTTTTGGATTTGGAACCACTATAACCACTAACTTGGATTCACTATTTTGAACCTGAGTCAAAGCGACAAAGCATGGAGTGGAAGCATCCCAGTTCACCCGCCAAAAAAAGAGATTCCAAACCCAGGTAAGGTGATGTTAACCATCTTTTGGAGCTCCCAAGGCCCAATTTTCTGTGATTACCTACAACACCAGCGTACCATCAATAGTCAGTACTATTCTGACATGATTGTGAACAAAGTTAAGCCTGCATTGAAGAAGAAATGTGCGGGATGGCAGAGGAAAGGTGTGATTCTTCTTCACGATATTGCCCGCCCACACACGGCAAACCTGACGCTCGAAACAATAAAAAAACTAGGTAGGGAGATCCTGCCTTATCCCCTCATAGCCCTGACCTTGCCCCATCTGACTTTTTCTTGTTTGGCCTACTCAAGGAAACTGTGCGTGGTCAAGTTCAACAGCAATGAAAAAAGTCCAAAACTGGCTTCGACATCAAGGTAAAGAATTCTTTGCTGAGGTAATAAAAAAGCTTGTAAAGAGATGGGACAAGTAGTTAGACGTTGCTGGAGATGACGTTGAAAAGTAAAAAAAAATTGTATTGATTGAATAAAACGTTTTTGCTCCACAGCTCTTTGTCTGTTTACTTATTGAATGAACCTCGTACCAGCTTTAATTATCACAAATAGTGGTTTGTAATCAACAAGTTATTCAACAAGATTGTATTGGTACAATAATACAAATAAAATTTAGCGATCGAAGCGTTGTTTGACAAACTTTAAAGATGGTGACTGTCCAACCTAACCCTTCTAGTAGCTGTAATTCCTATTCAGCTGAAGACACTCTTGATTGTAGAGTCATAATGGACAGCATATCATCCAACTGCATAGGATGCGGAAGACAAGAGGAAAGCACAATATAAACTATCTTCAGAATATCCCAAGTATCAGCAGATAACTTTAATTCTACACAATATGTTTGAGTACATATGTGTAAGTTCTATACAGATTAAAAATATTTGGGATAAAATGATATTCTAACAGAATCTTGGAGTGGGAATGTAGTTGATTTCACTTTACAGTTTACTCAAGACCATCGCCGGGGACACAATGAAGGGTGAGAATACCAAGGGGAGGCCAAGGTCAGAATACATTAACCAAGTATTGGAGACCTTTGGTTGCCCCAACTACACCTTCGTAAAGAGGTTTCCAGAAGACTGGATAGATACTTGAAACCACTATACGAAATATAAACTGCAGAAGAAGAAGAAGAAGAAGAAGATTATGCCGGTGGCAGTTCTACTGTACAGTTGTTAGTCGTAGAACTTACTGAGAACGTAAACAGCGTCTGAAGTCCGTCAAGATAAAGGTTGTCTACAAGAGTCAAGGGTCACGCAATGAGAGATCATATCAGAACCGTGGGTATAGGAAGAGGTTATCTTCTAACAATTAAAAGATATCTAGCTGGCTCACATAAATTACATGGATGCTAGCAGACTGATTAAGGCAGACGTCTGTTATCATTCTTTTGGAAAGAAAAGATTTGTATTGTCAAAAGGAAAGCCGGTCCCTTTCAAATACAGTATAGATTGTTACCATAAGACTTAAAGTGTCAACGAAAATGAAGATGGAGTTGGTAATTTTAAAACAAAATAGTGTAACTGTACTTCTTGTTTAGATGAAGAAACTCTTAATTGTAGAGTCTTAACGATTCCACTGTGAATAATAGTGTTATGAAATTACAGAACAATATACGCGTTTATCGAATGTTCGAGATGAATCTAGTGGAATACGGCTAAATGTTGTAGCGTAAGTGATTTCAACAAGCGCTCGCGAGACTTTTCTGGAAGCCGCCAGCCACGCGGACTGTGTCAAGGCCGCAATTAATTACGTCGTAGTTTAGAGATAAGGCGTAGTTTGGAATGAATGTTCTGGTCTGTGAGCGTTGTATAAATACAAGGCATCAGCGGCCTTAGTTTCCAGTTATTATCGAGCGATATTACTGTGTGCTTTCAAGTGGTTATTAGTGAAGTGTTTTGTTTTATAATCGGGCGGTATATTGTAATACAATTGTGTTTTAATATTAGTTGACATTTTATTGCGTGTGAACAAATTTTTATTTGATTCGTTATAAGAGACTGTGTTGTTAATTACGAACTGTTTAACTGTGAAAATTAAAGCTGGTGATTAGTGACTTAATTGGTGTCTTGTATTTTGTTTTCCACTGTACCATACGACGATCAAGTACACCGTCGTAACAATACATTTCCTGTTTCGACAGCGGGCGGAACATACGAACTTACCCTCATCGTCTGACTGATTACATTTAGCCAAGAAGAAGATAAATCTTCATTACCAGTGAACATCGTGCTGTTGTCATTCGTCATTCCTACTGAATCCGAAGTGACATCCTCATCAACTATGTGTGTGTGTGTGTGTGTGTGTGTGTGTGTGTGTGTGTGTGCGTGGTTCTTCATTATCACATTAGCACTTACAATTCTGTATCACTCGTATGATTTATGCGCTTCTAACAAAGGCTACGTTACGGAGACACGTGTTTGCAAACGCACTATTGCAAGTGTGTCATGTGTAGAAGGCTACCGTGTTACATGAACTACAAACGAAGATTATCATGTTAGCAAAGCATCCCTAGTGTGACCGTGTACTCTGTTCCACTTCAATAATCACTCTCATCTGTTTTTCTAGTGTACTCGTGTAGTCTGTTCTTCTTTATTCACAATTCACATCTGTGGTTTCACAACGCTTTTACGAATCCTGCCTTGTTTAAAAAATTTATTCCATTTTTTTCTTTCGACCTTCCCCACGTTAAATTAATCAAATTCAGTTTTTACCTAAGGCTTTTGCGGGCGGAGTCAACTGATTTACAACGTAATTGACTTTTCTCCAGTCTATTAGATTGCTTTGAACACACGTTTTCGCTACTCCTCTGGAGGACATCTTCAGTGTAAGTTGGTAACGACTCGGTAACTGGCACACGGTCTTCGCCAGTTAACCACAGTACTGTGAATATCTTTGCCAGGAGTTAAAATTCCGCAACGGGAGTGTAGTCTGCGGTTACGGTGGGGGACTCGTTTTCAGACGCCCGGATAACAGGTGTCCTTGATGACGTCATTAGACACCGCAAACATTTCCAAACACCGTTCGTGGTTCACATGTTTGAATTTCCATAGTTTTCGCATTAAGGTCGCTGTATTTACGGGACTGAGCGAGTCATGTAACGTATGAACGGGATTCACAGAGAGAGAGAGAGAGAGAGAGAGAGAGAGAGAGAGAGAGAGAGAGAGAGAGAGAGAGAGAGAGAGAGAGAGAGAGAGAGAGAGAGAGAGAGAGAGAGAGAGAATCTGCCCGTTGCGCAAAACGCATAAAGATACAGAATGTATACTGCGGGAGAGACATTAATCTGTGTCAGTCCTATGAAGTGTATAAATCACTCGGGTTGACATCTGGTACACGACATACAAGGAGAACGAATTTCTTCTGAGAGCTTTACACTTATTTATCTCTCGATTGACATAAAATACGAGTTACAAGAGACAGTAGCTATTTACTGTAGATTTGCAACGAATAATTTACAGAAAATCAGGTCACCGTAATTCTACCGAGTAAGACTTTAATCATGGCCGGCTCTAGTAGAATACCGGATTATTAAACCTGGAAACTTTGCGTCTGAGGCTTATAGGCATAGTGTAATAAAATAGCTAAAGTGAACATGTTATATTTTGATCTAATTTCATAAAATTACTAAAATCACTAGTAGGCATATTTATAGCTAAATCTAAATTATAGGTATGTGCGCACTTAGTACCACACGCTTAAGTTGAAGAAATTAGTAAATTATTGTTAGGTCTAATGAATTAATTTTGTTCGCCTTATTGAACGAATGAATGAATTAATTAATTAATTGAATTGAATTGGTATGAATTAGTTAATTATTGTATTTCTTAAATAATATTACTGTATTTTACATAATAAATTTTCACCTTTTTATTGTATTGTATTTATTGTTCATAGCCTAAATGTACCATACATACAATTTGCAATAAAATTCAAATCCTTTAGGCTATGAACAATAAATACAACACAATAGAAAATTGAGATTTTAGGCACCATTAGTAAACAATAAGTATGTGTATATTATAAATACATCACATTATCATTAGTAATAAACCTTTAATTTGCAAAAAATGAAGAATTATATTACTGCTGTTAACAACCGGCCATTTAAATTGACGCTATTTGATTATTGAAATACATAAATTACGAGATCGTCTAGTCGGCCTCAAAATATCAGCTGGTTCCAGTGTTGTCACGTTTAATATTCCGGCCTTCTACTAGAGCCGGCCATACTTTAGGCCAATACCGGTTGGTAACAGTTTGTTACAAAGTGGAAACCCGCCGCAGTGTTTATATGTAAACATCATGGTTATTTGATCATGGAATGTAATCAAAATTCTCACGTTTTCTGACATAAAATACGAGTTACAAGACACAGTAGCTACTTACTACAGATCTGCCACGAATAATTTACAGAATATCAAGTCACCGTAATTCTACCGAGTAATACTTTAGTCCAATAACGGTTGGTAAGAATTGTTAGAAAGTTAAAAACAATAGGATAGTACAGGGACTCCCATAACTTTTCCAAAACTCTAATTTTGTTTCTCGACGTTCGTTGTTTCTAAAGAACACGTTTCATGATGCTCAAAACATATCTGAAGTGTAAAGATCGTCTTCGCAGTCGTTGTATACAGGAAATAAAAGTGTATTTATACGATTCGACGAAAATTTACTAGAAGTAATGACACAGACAGTGACTAAAAGCGGATAGACATCATCATCATTATCTATCTGTCCAGGATTAGGCAGGTTGCCTGTTCCGGCTTCACTATCTTTGTCTCGGTCTGCCAACATTTCTTCTTCCGGTTGCCTTTTAATTCAGGATTATTCTTAAAATTCTTTTTGGAGACATTCGCATCATGTTTCTGGTAACGCGTATTTATGTCAATTGAGAGATAAATAAGTGTAAAGCTCTCAGAAGACGTTCGTTCTCCTTGTATGTCGTGTACCTGACGTCAATCCGGGTGATTTATACACATCATAGGACTGACAGAGATTAATGTCTCTCCTGTATGCCGCAGTATACATTCTGTATCTTTATATGTTTTTGCGAAACGGGCAGATTCTCTCTCTCTCTCTCTCTCTCTCTCTCTCTCTCTCTCTCACTCTCTCTCTCTCTCTCTCTCTCTCTCTCTCTCTCTCTCTCTCTCTCTCTCTCTCTCTCCCCTCTCTCTCTCTCTCTCTGTGAATTCCGTTCATACGTTACACGACTCGCTCAGTCCCATAAATACAGCGACCTTAATGCGAAAACTATGGAAATTCCAACATGTGACCCGTGTGCGGTGTTTGGCAGGGTTTATGTCGAGGCTAACGAGATAGACAGGCTATGGCGCGCGGCTCGCATTTTCGTGTGACGTCACGCAGATGGTCTGACAGCTCTACAGCGTGAATTTAAGTCTATTCACGGAATGATTTTTATAAAGAGCAATGTTTGAAACATGCATAAAAATTTAAACAGTTACACAGTAAATGCAATGAAGATATAACTCTGAACCACATTTATACAAGACACTGACAAGACAAGTCAGATACGACATTCCTTGTACTTACTACTGCTGGGGCCTATAACCGAAGTAGTTTGGCCCCTTACAACAACAATCATCATCATCATCTTACTACTGCTATAATAGTATTATGATATTATGTTACAACCGACAGTCATGATAATACATTCTTCAAAATAATTAAACTCAGTCACTACAAAAGTAATACTATACAGCTTACCTTGAAATGGAGTTCTTAAAAGACATTTTAATCACATATTCCTTAAAAGTTTCTTGCAGTGGTATTGACCACTTAATTTTATTTTGGTTTCCTACAAAATTAAATCTCAGTACCGGACTTGCCATTTATATTTATATTTTGGAAAATATTACGAACCTTGAAAAATAAAAGAGAAACTTGAGTAAAATGAATTTTAGGTTATGGAAAGTGAGCTCAAATTATGCCATAATATAATGAAAATAACTCTAAACCACATTTATACAAGACACTGACAAGACAAGACTGATACGACATTGCTTGTACTTACTACTGCCATAATAGTATTCTGATATGTTACAACCAACAGTCATGATAATACATTCTTCAAAATAATTAAACTCAGTCACTACAAAAGTAATACTATACAGCTTACCTTGAAATGGAGTTCTTAAAAGACATTTTAATCACATATTCCTTAAAAGTTTCTTGCAGTGGTATTGACCACTTAATTTTATTTTGGTTTCCTACAAAATTAAATCTCAGTACCAGACTTGCCATTTATATTTATATTTTGGAAAATATTAAGAACCTTGAAAAATAAAAGAGAAACTTAAGTAAAATGAATTTAAGGTTATGGAAAGTGAACTCAAATTATGCCATTTTCAAGTTTTCAGTTTTTTAACTTTTCTTGAAGTGTCTTTAGAAGCACACGACTGGTCATTGTTGTTATTAACAAGGTTATTTATCAAAATTTTATTCACACAAAGGGCAACACTATCAAGTTTGTCCATAAGGGTCTTCTTATGGAAACATTTACACTCACTATTCTGCATATCTGACCTGAGTAATTTAATGCTGCAAATTTTATGAGCTACTGAGAGCTGTTTCCCACCTGACAAGAAATCTTGAATGTAATCTTTTGTTAATAATGACATTGTATGCCATGCCAAACCAACAATAAAAACTACTTTATCAGTAGGTAATGTTAATTTTCCCCTGTCCAAGTCCTTTAGAAAGTCATAAGACAAATCAACTTCCACTTCTTTGTTTAATTGGAGCCAAGAACTGCAAATATCACATCTTGATTTACGTAGAACCTGTCTAGCAGCAAATCCCCCTAAATATGTCAATATTGGCACAGTATCATTTGGAATGACATCCATTTCAAAGTCTTGGTCCACGATATCCAAAAAGCTACTCAGTTCAACGTCATTGTCATAATTCTGTTGGGTGGGTAACAAATCTTTTAGGTTTACATTAACATTTTGAGCAGCAAACAGCACAGCATTCTTGAACCTCAATTTTCTTTCATTTTCTAGTATCTGTAGGTAAGTGATGTAGTAATTTGCACCACTTAGTTGTCTGTAGCATCCAAAACGACTCTCCAAATTGTCACTCTGAAATTTGCTTAGCAAGATATAATCAACTCTGTATTTGTCAAATAAATATGGAATAATTTCAAGGAGAGATTCTAAAGTTGTAATCAAGGACTGAAATGTCTGAGCAGTTAACGCATTTATTATTGGAACGGAGACTCTCCAAATTTTCAGCCAATGACACATTTTATTTAGAAATTGCACTTGCATGTCTGTTGGACTTCTAATTGCCTCTCTATAAGGATCATTAAATCTTTTCCCTTCAAACACACTCTTAACATTAACAATTTTCCACCAGTTAACAATGACATTAAGGAAAATTACAGTTTCATTTATCTGTTGAGAAACATTAGGCAGATCTTTCGTAGCATGTTTCAAGGCCACAATATTATTATCATTAAAAATTTTCAGTGCCAAGCCCACATTCTGTTTCTGAATTGCTGATGGATATAGTACTTTAGCAGAAAGTGTATGTCCATACTTAACAAGACATTCTTTTTCTTTTTCATACACTAATTCTAAATGTCTGTACTGTGCACATAGTATTTTAGAGGGATCATTCATGTCAGTATAACACAAGGTTTTGTTTACATTTCTTTTGGTTTGCCAATTATTCCTAATGCACTTCAAAATATGGACAGTGTCAAACATAAAAAAAAGTCTCCGAGACGAGTCTAATGGATGCAAAATGCTAGGCTGCAAAGTTTTATTTGGTGTCATAAGTTCATATGCCTTTCTGTTAATAATATTATTGTCAGCAATTAGACTAATAACTTGAAAACCAATTCTTTCCAACATGTTCAAAACATCTGCGATGAAAGACTTCAACTGTTCATTAGTCATATTAATAACTGGTATAATGGCTACTACATCTACATATTTTGATAGAAGGGAGGATACCATGAACACTTGAGCTGTTTTAGCACATTTCTGAGCATCAGAATAACTACTCCCATAAATCTCACCACCTTTAAATGAGAGTTGAGGTTGAATATATATTTCATCCATCACCAGAGATACTAACAGTTCATGTGGTTTCAAGTGTTTAATTCTGCTTTCCAAGTAGGAACTGCTATTGGATGACAATTCAAAAGAAGAAATTAGTCTTTGCAGGGTACGTGGGTGAGGTAAAATGAGTAAATCGCACTTCCTTAATGCATTATATGCAGATGAGGAGTGAACATAAAGTGTAGAGGCTAGTATCATACTTTTGTTATCATAAAACCTGTTATTTTTTGGAGCCTGTGATAGATTTAGTTGTCCTACAATAAATTTCAAATGTTCATTTTCATCATAATTAGGCAAGGACTCTAACAGTTGGACAGCACAATCTACTTTATCTCTAACAGTAGGCACTAATTCACCATTTTCAATCTGTGACATGATACTGTCCAAAATATGTAAAGAGTTTAACTTCTTGGTTGTATTTAAAGTATTAATTGGATAAACGTTGTTCATTTGAACATTAAAAGACAAATCAGCATTCACTGTTATAAAAGATGTAACACAAGGTGTCCCATTATTGATACCCAGTAGACAAATTAAAATCTTTGTCTCATCCTCAATAATTGTCCATTTACTGCAATGTATTTGTCGTGCATTTAAAAATGAAAGGATATCACTTGTACCACTTATGGAATCACGCTCCATGTGTTGTTTATTTGATACAATGCTTTCCCTAATAGCCTGGTTTAAATGTTCATCTTCTACGTCAGCAAGGCGTTTTACTTTAGTAATAGTTTTAGAACAGTATGAAGGTGTGTTAGGAAATATAGTTGGCACAGCATTTTCTGTAAGCTTAGGTATTTTTCTATGATATTCTATTAATTCCCCTTTCATTGTAGTAACTCTGTCTATTCTAATGATACACGATTCATCAAAATGTTTTATGCAGATAGTGGGATTTTTTAATTTTGAAAAATCTGTTGGAATGTTTCTCAACCATGTCTTCCGGAGATTTTCGTCTTTTGGCAGTGAAAATGTAGAAGTCCTTTCCGTTTCAGTATCATAATTTGATCTACATCCAAAGACACTACAATGTCGAGGCATTTTGTAACACTGAAAGAAAGAAAACAATCATTACATTACCTTTCTGGTCCCGCCGTGTGTTAATAGGTTATGTTATGTTATGAACTCGTGTGGAGCAGGAGAAAATCACTGCACTAAACACTTAAAACAAATACTAGATGAAACTACATAATTTCACGTATGTATTGTAATAGAAGAAGTTACTGTATTTATGAGAAACACGCGATAAAGTAATGTATCACATTTGTAAAATCCGTTACGAATGCCGGCAAACCGAGATCGTTCTCCGTATATTACATCAATAGTTATACACTATAGCAATAAAAACACTGAAAATTAATTTTATTATAACTTAACGATATCATTGCTTCACTTAGCGAAGTCACTAAAAGAAACAGAACATTAATTCATTGAAGAAAAACCACACTACACAAAGCGGTCGGAGCCTCTACGCGCACACCAAACTCAGACCCGGTGAAACAGCTGATTCCCGCGCGCCAAGGCCTTTCTATTTCGTTGGCTACGGTTTATGTCTAATGACGTCATCACGGACACCTGTTATTCATCTGAAAACGAGTCCCATTCGTATCCGCACACTATTCACGTGGCGGAAATTTAACTCTTGTCAAAAATATTTACAATCATCATCATCTTTTAGGATTAAACCAAGAATGGTTTGTTCCTGTCTCAAATAAGCAAAGATTAGAGCTGGTCACTGCAGCGCTTCCTCGGCCGTCCCACACCTCCCCGTCACCTAGGCTTAGAGTTCCATAGTTGTTTGGCGATGCGGCAGTCATCCATTTGGCAAAGATGTTCCCACCAATTCAGCCGATACTGGGCGGTCCTGTCGAGTATACTCATAATATTCCATTCCTCCCGTATATCTGTGCTTCCTCTATGGTATGGAGAGTATATCCTGCCACGTGCCTGAGAAATCTCATTTCAGAAACTATGATGCGACTGGCCGGACCTTTTGTTAAAGTGCAATTCTCAGAACCATAAAGTAGTGTGCGAAGAGCCATCACCTTGTAGTAATGGTCCTACACATAAGGTTGAACTTATGCTACTTATTCACAACGTCGTTGCTTGCATTATAAGACACACTGTAGCCCAAGTATTCAAAATTGGTAACTTGTTCCAGGACAGTACCATTTATAACAGCTTTTGCCCGTACGGGATCATTTCCACGGAAAGCCATCACCTTGGTCTTAAGTGTGGATATTTGCAATCCAGAGTCTATGCAGATTCGATTTAACAAATGTATACCCATCTGCAATCTGTTTTCAGAGTCCGACAGAACAGCCTGATTTTCCGCAAACGAAAAAGGATCAACTGTAGAGTGACCAATCATAAAATGTTCTGGAAGACACATCTGCCAGTTTTGTATGACATCGTCAATATGTAAATTAAAAATAGAAGGTGATAAAGATATTCACAGTATTGTGGTTAACTGGCGAAGACCGTGTCAGTTACCGAATCGTTACCAATTTGCACTGAAGATGGCTTCCAGAAGGGAGGCCGAAACCTCGGTCCATAACGGCATGAGTGGACCACGTAGACAAGTAATATACGTTCTAATACAGTTCACACCTGGTGTAAAAGCCCTGGGCATTTGATTAAAGCATTTGATTAATTTAACATGGAGAAGATCGTAAAGCAGCGGAAGCCATGCAGCGGAAGTATGGGTTATTAACAAAAAGAATGAAAGAAAGATTCTTGCAACGGAGATGGAATATTGGAGGAGGTGCTGTGGAATAACGAGAGCAGACCGAATAACAAACGAGGAGATCAGAAGAAGAATGGAAACGGAAAGAAGTGTAATTGACTACATCGAAGAAAAAAGATTGGTGTGGTACGGTCATGTCCGGAGAACCCAAAATATGTGGATCAACAAAGTGACGGAATAGAGTCCATTAGGAAGGAGAAAAAGGGGAAGACCGAGAAGATCTTGGAGGGACGAAGTGGTTGAATCTATGCAACCTATAGGACTTGAGGAAGGACAATGGGAACATCGGGAGAATTGGAAAGCCAGGTTGAAGGAAGGGAGACGGCACTAGCTGTAGCAACCCTATTATATATATAAGATTGAAAAAACGGAATAAATTCTTTAAAAAAGCCAGGACTCCTAAAAGGATATGCAACCACAGACCACAGACAAGAATGAATGAGTGAAGAGGAACAGACTACACGAGTATTCTAGAACATGATAATCTTCGTTTTCAGTTTCTTCCCATAACACATTACTAATACTGCGTTTGCAAACACGTCTCTCCGTAACGCAGTAACGTAGCCAGAGTTAGAAGCGCATCAATCATACGAGTGATACAGAAGTGTAACTGCTAATGAGATAATGAATAACTACACACACACTGTTGATAAGGATGTCATGTTGGATTCAGTAGGAATGACGAATGACGACACTACGATCTACAGCGTGTTGACTGGTAATGAAGATTAATGTTCTTCTTGGTTAAATGTAATCAATCAGACGACGAGGTAGCTTTGTATGTCGAGGTAGGAATTGTATTATTCACCCGTTGGGATGGATACGTTTAAATCGTTACGCGTTGACAATTAAACATTTCTTCAGCTAAACACAAAGTACACATTCATTATTCTGTTGTTAAGTAACCGCTTTATCTTTATTTTCATACGATATTGATGTTAAGTTTGGTACGTTCCAGATGATCTATATGACAATGAATTGTATTTTTAGGGAAAAGGTACGTCGCGATACAAAATAAAAAGTTCTACAAAGATTTGGCAGTCCCTGTACTGTCCTATGGGTGTGAATTATGGACAGTAACCAAGAAACAATAAAGAAAATACAGGCCTCGGAAATGGCGTTCTTAAGAGGAGTTAAAAGGTGTAAACGTGACCGTATAAAGTATGAGTCATTAAGAGAATTTTATAAATAGGACGAAATTTAAAAGAATACAAACAATGGTGAAAAGAACATTTAAAAAGAATGTCAGATTGCAGACAGGCCAAACAAGTCTGGAAATACAATCCTACAGAACACGGGTGTGTGAGTAGTGCCGGGAAGAGGTGGCTGGAGGATTTTTGAAGCTGGAACAGGCAGTACCTTGGCTGTGCCGGGTTGTGAAGATGTTGATGATGATATTAATTTTTATCGGCACTCCTAGCCTTAGGCTGGCAACATATTCTGTACCTGAAGGGAACCGGCTTTTCTTTTTGCCAATCTTAATCTCTCATCCCAGAAGGTTTGTAACAGATGACCAATTTAAACATCGTGATAACATCCATTCTGAGTCTGTGAATCAGCCACTTATCTTTACTTTGTTTAATGCTGTCATTATCAAAAATTGATGTTCAGTCAATTCGGCTTTCGACAAAGGCACTCAACGATAGATCAAGGATTACAAGTATAATAGAAACTGCACTTGAGAATAAAAAAATATGCGCAAGTATCTTTTTGGATATAACACAAGCATTTGATAAGGTATGGCATGAAGGTCTGGAGTGGAAATTACAAAGATACCTACCAAAACAATATTACAAAATACTCAAATCATACATAACTGACAGATATTTTCGAGTGAAATATGAAGGAGAATTTTCTGAACTGAAGAAAATAACAGCTGGAGTTCCGCAGGGTAGTGTTTTGGAACCGGTCTTGTATTTGTTATATACAAGGGACCTTCCTACTGTAGAAGATGCAAACATTGCCACCTTTACAGATGATACTGCAATTCTAGTGACTGGAAATAAAATTGAAGAAGCTGTATTAAAACTTCAAAGAGCCTCTGATGCTGTGAGCAAATGGACCAAAAAATGTCATATTAGATTAAATGAGATGAAGTCAGTCAATGTAAATTTTACAAATCTAAAGATTGGTCATCGCATACCAGTTATAATTAATTCATTACCAATTCCTTACGCTAATACAGCTAAATATTTAGGAATGGCATTAGACGCAAAACTTAAATGGAAGGAGCACGTGAAAAAGAAAAAGCAGGAGTCGAATCTAAAGTTCAGGAAAATGTATTGGCTCTTGGCAAGACAATCCCAACTGTCATTCCATAATAAATTGCTGTTGTATAAGCAAGTGCTAAAGCCTATCTGGATCTATGGGATACAGCTCTGGGGCTGTGCAAAGAAATCAAACATAAATATAATTCAAACATTTCAAAACAAAATGCTTCGGTGCATTGTTGATGCACCATGGTATGTAAGAAACGGCAACTTACACAGGGATTTAAGAATTTAACTTGTCATTGAGGAAATAAAAAAGCAGGCAGCGAAGGATGGGCAACGTGTCTTGCAGCATGTACACCCTGGGATACGGCGACTGCTGGATACAACTAATGCAGCTAGAAGGATGAGACGAACTAAACCACTTGATCTGATGGATATTAGTTAAATGGGGAGATTATAGCCAATGGGTTATATCTCTTGACTAGTGTCTTTAATTATGAAATGTAAATTACTAGATGGGTAGTACTCGTCTTGTAATAAAAAAATTTTTTTTAAAAATTTACAAAAATTTTTCTGTATGTCCCCGTTCTTAATCTGCTCTCTGAGTGTGAACCTTGGCTTTTGACTCTTCTAAAACCAACAAAGAACGTAGGCTTTTGCGGACGGTATTTGACCGTAAAACAATTGCCGTGTTGTTGGGGCGTGTTCCAATATTATTAAAATTATAATTGCTACCTAATAGCTGGTCCATGACAGGAACCGCATCACCACAAACTATACATAAAGCACTCAACGATATAGATAGATAGAGGACTCAATAATACACTCAATGATAGATATCAATGCACTCAATGATAGAGGACAGATAGATAAAATTAAGAATTAAATTGCATAGTACTAATTGGAGGTTTTAAAGTAAGGGTGTGTGACTGACCCACGTGTGTGAAGAGGGAGACGGGTAGGTTTAAAAGGAATGTACACACACACACACACACACACACACACACACACACACACACAACACTGAAACACAAGGGATTTGCTAGAAAAATATGTAACTGTCCAGATGGAGTGACAGTGCTCAGGGGGTGGGGAAGGGACATTTGAATTATAGCTTGTTGTGTGTGAGCAGGGTGGGGTGTGATGGGGTGAAGGGTTTTTTTCACGTAATTTCTTTCAATTCCAATCTGAAGATGATCTGTGAAGCTTGAAAGCGCTAATCAGGATAATTTTTATATAGTGATGTGCAACAGTGATCATTCTGCTAATAATTCTATTTTATGATATTTGCATTTCTGTCTGATAATATTAGTATTTCTTTTTATAATAGCTCTCTTTAAGAACATCAGCATTGAATACTATATTACAGTTTAGAGCACTCTAATCGTGGTTCTTGATATGTCTTAAATCTTAAACATTCAATGAAATTACTGCATTATTTGACATATCCATACATGTATACACATAGCTGTAAAATTCTTATTTTGTATTTATTTATTTTTTTTTAACCTTCTGGGAAATACACATATACATACATATATTCACACATCTACATACACCGACACACAATTATTTTATTTCAAGTGAACAGTAATCTCCTGGACTAGCAATCACACAATTAACAGCTCCCCAAGTTGTAACCCTTAACTCAACCCACCATTCATCAATGTCCAAAATTGCAAAGTAGATTTAAGGTTAACCATTATCATTATGGAACACAACTACGGCATATGCCTTTACTGTGGTTAGCATACCCGATTCCCACAGGAGCAATTTACTAAAATAATTTTTATGTTCTATGATTTCATCTCTTTAACAATAGAGAAGAGCATGCATGAGTTTTCGAAAGCACTTGTTGTCACCGATCATAGCATGTTATAAAGTAAATTGCCTTCATTTGAAATTTGGTTTATATTCTATATAAATATATATATATATATATATATACACACATATATATATAGATATATATATATATATACATATATATATATATATATGTATGTATCTCCCTTTACATAAAAACGTTAAGACTAGAAATGTTCAGTAATGTAAACTAATCGGGCGTATCAGAATAGGATCTCCTTTTACACAGTTAAAAAGTCTTACACCAGGACGGTGCATGCTATGACGAGCATTTACAAGTGTACAGATTTAAGGTTTACAATTCATAAGTTTCTGTGCACATACCTTCCTGCCTAGAACTGAAGAATGCAGAAGGCGTCTGAAGTTAATAATAATGGGAAGATCCCACCTGTGTTTCCAGATTGTAGGTTTGAGTTTCGTTCCTGTGGTCAAGATGTTCCACAGTGGTGTCTATAATGACGAGTGGATGTTCTTTTTAAATCGGAGTTATCCATATGCTGGAGCCTGTACGTGGCTGGCGGCGTGGAGGAGACTAGACAGCTTGTTCTCTGCGGATGATGACAGATGGGCAGTCATCATCCCGTTGACATCCCATCCCTCGTCTGGTCGAGAACCCTAGAAAACATTTTATATGTACTGGATGTCAGGAGATGCACTTCCTCACACTCTCTATCGCCTCGACACACATTTACCACTCTATGACACTTTTATTAAATTCATTAACTTGTCAACTTTAAAAATTAGCCCCTTTATTTTCTTTAAGCTTCCCGAAATTAAATATCCACCTTGAGTTATGTAACACTTTTGTTTGGCACACTCAATTTAAATTTAGCTTTATAGATACTTATTTTACTTTTACATTTAACCCTCGATAGCAAAGTGCAAGATTTTAGGGGTCGCAAACACATGAATTGACGTGTGGAACACACACGGACTCGCCAATCAACACACATACACATTATTAATTAATAAGGCTAACCCCATTATTAAATTAAATTAACGGCAGATAGATACAGATGCTCACCTGAGATACTTTAACTTAAACGTGCATGATAGATGCGGATGCTAAATATATGTCCAGGCCGCCAGTCCACGAACCGATCACTTGAAAGGCTAAGAATGAAATGAGAACATATATGTCGGCTGAACCACGAGGCTTCAGAAAGGAATCGGAAAATGTACGTAATCAGCTGTTCCGAAACCAGCCACACAAATACCGTCGGTCAAGGTCACCGCAAACTAGTTTATCCTATACAGTAACACAGCTCGCTAACGCGCCTACTTTGCTCAGTCAACGTACAATTCCGAAGGTCGCGACCCTCGCGCGCGATTTTTTGAATATGCCGAACATGTTTCGGCACAGTATGTAACGCTAGACGCAGTGGTATATAAAGAGTACTATTGGGAGATTTTACACCATTTGTATGAAAACGTTTGTAGAAAACGGCCAGATTTACAGAAGAAAAATTTATGAAAATTGCAACCCGATAATGCGCCAGCCTAGGCAAAAGAAAATGTTATAATGATGATACAAAAACTGCCGGATTCACCACATATGTCCCAACTGATCTTCCCTTCTTCCAATAGTGATAATTTCTACGAAGGGCCAACTTTCCGCAACCAGGGGTGGATTAGAAGCGCGTGGTGCCCTATGCTGCCATCAGACTAGTGCCCCCCCCAATTCAAAATTCACCCTTATATCCATTATTTACATAAATGGCGTATACAATTTCGAAAGTTAACAATTATTTTATTAAACTCTCATATTAGTAATAATTTTATTAAACTTCTTAAAATTTTATTAAACCTCTCCCAATAGTGATAATTTCCACGAAAAGACAACGTTCAGCGACCGTTGAAGACGTAAAATTAAATCGCTATGCCACCTCAAGGCTATAGCAAAAAATGGACGCTTGAAATATTTTTAAGACGCCAAAACGGCTGGCTTAATCGAGTTAAATTCGACTGAGCTTTCGATATTATAGAATTATCAACTAGGGAGTGCGGCTGGGCGGCTGGTGTGTAGAATTGATATATATTAAACATTTTTAGATAAAATGTCAAATAAAATAAATCAAAGTTCGATCAACTGAAGTCCACTAGGTGACTAATGGGGCGAGAATCCGGCCGGTCCTGATCCCCTGCGCTTGTGTGTGTGCGGGCTGCGTGTTTGTGAGTGAGCCTAACCCTCGCCCAGCCGCATTCCCTAGTTGATAATAGTATAGGGAAGAACATTCAGTTATTGTAACTTTTGCTGTTTCCTTTTATCCGTTTTTCCCATTAACTTGTACTTTCTTTGTTTCATTCTTGTACTACTGCGGTCGCACCGGGATATTGTTTAAAGGGAGAAAAGAAGATTTGAAAAGAGAGTGAGAAGAACGTGAATAAGAATGTGTAGGGTGTTGAGGGATTTCATAATGAAACGAAACTACGTAGAGCCTAAAGACGCAGCCTAGGAAAACTGTCGGCCGGAATGGAAAACCCTTTCTTCAGGTGAAGTCATTAGTCTTATGACGATGGTGGTAAAATAAAAACAAATAATATAAAATGCATAAATTACAAAAAATTAAAATAATTAATATAAAAAGTTTGGACCCAAAGAAGAGCTGTACAGGGGTCTGGAAAATCTGAAAATGGCTTTCCGAATGGTTTTCCACCTTAGGCATTTGGTACGGATGGATCGGTCCAGATTAAATAAACAAATTTTCAAATATATTTGGCAACTTCCTTGTCTGAACGGATACATCAAACAACTCAAGGAGGAAATGATGAAACTGGGTATCTCTTTGAACGACTGTGTGGATAGAAATACATACAGAAGCAAAACTTAAAATATTGAGGTTCTGTGCGGTGAGAAGAAGACGAGAAAGTGGTCGAGAGTGGAAAGGAAGGCGGCGCGTAGCGCATAGTGGAATGAGAGCCTTCTGGCAGGAGAAGAAAAGGAAATGATATTCGCGTGGTCCACGGCTGGCCTGTTCATGTAAAAAAATATAATGCAAAAATATATCTAAATTAAAAATTAAAATTTCAAAAAAAAATTTAATAAAATTAACATTTTTTTACGAAAATTAAAAATGTTTGAACATTTATTAAGAATGTAAAACTAAAGATAAACGAAAGTCTTTTTTTAGTATCCCAAAACGTAGAAAACAAATGTTGATGGAGCAAAGAAATACAGTAGTATTTAGAGCAAATACCAGATATAAACGAAGATATATATTGAAGACTGGAGTAAGTGCAGAAAAATAATAGAGAACTTCAAGCTGAAAGAAAAGGTCAACTGACAACAAGTGAAGTAAGATGAAATCGCAGAAGAAAAGAAAAATATCAGAGGTGAAGAAATTAAAGCTTACTGAAAGATGAACATTGACAAAATGTGCAAGACGGTCGCAAGTAACTTTAATCGATAAAAATCAATTTAACATAGCGTACTTGGTAGGCTTAGACGGCCGTAGTCAATGTTGTTAAAATTCATTCCCGGGCTGTTCGGCCGTCGTCCATTGTTTTTAACAGAAACAGACGTTTCAGCGTAACGTCTACCGCCCTACGTTAGCAAAGCTCGAATTTACACTGATGATGGTAGTCGATGGCACTACCGAAACGTCTGTTTTTGTTGAAAACAAAGGTCCACGGCCAAACACCCCGGGAATGAATTTTAACAAAAAAGTCAATATAAACTGCTTTGAAGAACTATTCAATCTTGAAAGTAAAACACACAAACTCTATATAACAAAGTTTATATTATTTTTTAAAAATATAAATTTTTTTATGGTGTAATACCAAATTGAATATACTTTCTGTAAGTGTTTGTATTACCTAGTGTAACAGTACTTGCAATTTGACGAACACCTCAACCCTGGACAGCAAGGCATCATAAGACACTGCAACAGAGACATACAAATAATTTTAATGATACATTTATAACGTCAATTATGGTTCTAATTTTAATTTATTTACTTAATACAATTCCTATATACATTGACAACATGTTGAGAGCATGGAAATCGGGAATACAGATCTTAACAAATCAATTTGTATGGATTCCCTGGTATATGTGGATCATATAGTTCTTATTGAAGAAAAAGGGGATGATTTACAAAGTGATATGTTTCAATTTCAAAAGTGGCAAGAGAGTACTCACTGACAATTTCAGTAAGAAAGACCAAAACCATGCCCTTTAAAGGTAAACATCCGGTGAGAAATAAAATAATTATAAACAACACCGCTTTACAACTAGTTTCAAATATCTCGGCTTTGCAGTAAGCTATGAATCTGAATATGATATTAGAAAGAAGATATTACGACGCCTTATTTCATCTAACACATTTATCTAATATTTGTAATGTTAGATAAAATGTTACTTACCCGTGATATTACTTTACCTGGGCGCCAGAACAAATCCCAGATACAAATGACACGGTTTCAGCTTAGCTCAGCGCATGGAGACACTCTTTCTCAGGATTCGTTTGGTTTTCAAGGGGAATCGTTACAAATAACACTTTAATATATGCTTGATTATTTTAATTAACGTTTTAATTAATTATTTTTAAAACTTGAAATTTCTAATGGTAGGACTTATTTCTACCCTAACACTTATAATTACTGAGTGAGTGTGAAAAGTAACGATTAAGACGTTCAAACGACCTATGGCTCTTATCTGGTTTGATTAAGAGATTGCTATCTCCCAAACCAGTGCTAAAGAACAGGTCTGCAATAATTTGCACGTCCAATACTACACTCCACTTTCCATTCAACACTCCTATTCTATGTTAGAGCTAATCTTATAATTAAATTACAAAGTGTGAAATGCTTAGTATCTTTTAGAAATTGTTTATTGCTTTTATTATTTGTTTAGTGCTTATTTCATTGATCAATGAATCTATTTCTTACTGTTTGATGCGTTCACCGAAGATAGGAATCCGTAGAGGTCCTCCTTTTGATGGTTTTCCACAGTAGAATTGATGTTGATCAATGCTGTAGAAGATGCCCTGGCAATTACACATGCTGTCGCACAGGTCCTTCACGGCTGATGATTAATTAATTAATAAATAAATTAATTAAAGTTGTTGTACGCAGCGAGAGTTGTTGAACGGTATTAGTTCATCTACACTGTGGACTACTTCTCGAATTTTATGCTTAAATTACACTTTTGCGTGATTGAAAATTTCTGTACATAATTTATACACGTGTAGCGCATTGAAGATCCGATCGAAGAGTGATGCTACCCCTCGCTTTGAGTTGGCGTCAGTTTTAAATACTGGATGCTGATTGGCTGTTGAAATAAATCATGCGTTTTTCCAGTTTTGACAATCTCGAACAGGTCGACTAAACATCCCTTGACAGGTTTCAAACGGCAGAGAATTTCTTGTCAAAATCGTACTTCCTGTGTTTGCAAATCGATTGATTACAGGTATTTGCAAACGTGTTTTCAAAGATCTGACCACAGAATATTGTTGCTTAGGTCTTTATCTGTGTGTGTGTGAAAACACCTAACTCCTACGTAGCATAATTCTCTCGTTATTCCTGTTGGCGTGCGTCATCCGTATAACTTCGTCAATTGTTAATTATATTAACTGAGATTGCGGCTACTTATAAAGCTTCACTTACTGAATACAATGCTGTTTTCAGAATTGCCGTATATTTATAACTTCTGAAGTTAACGCAGGTTGAACTGATAATTTGCTTTGAGTAAAATTACATGTTTATACCAGTATCTGATGTCGCTGTGACGTGGTTAGAGTGAGATGGCTGCGATTATACGCTACCTCTCTTGCTTACGGCGCTACAGTCGTACCGTCTATCACTTTCATATAACGCTCAGATAGGACGCTATTATGAATCGTTATAATATATATATATATATATATATATATATTTAGGAATATTTGTGGTACGATTTATAAAAATCTTAGAAATATTACAACATACAGCAGAAGGATAAAAATGTTATATGACTTGTATCGTTTTTAGATAATACCCATGTTTCGGAACCGTATAAAAAAGGGGGGGACTGCCATAACCTTATAGAACTTTATGTGAGTTTCCTTTTTTGCTTTTCTCCCTAAAGTTATTTTAATAGTGTCACAAATCGCCTGAAATCTGTTTATCTTTTTCTCGATGTCCTCGTCAAATTGATGTGTAATTTCACACATCCTATGTATTGAAGGTGGAATATTTGCTCCAACACTTTATCACTGATCGTAATTTTTGATCCTATGTGGTGTTTTCCTTTAAAAGCCATTACTTTTGTTTTAATAGTAGATATCTTAGCTTCCTTATTCTACTAATTTAAGAAATTGTATATAAACCTACTTACGCTTTGGCCTCCGAACGCGCAAAGTCCCTGCGCATCCGTATAAGTAGCAGCGGCTATCACAATCAGTGCCAGCACTATCAGTGGAGTATTGTTTTTCATGTCGATGTCAGCTGTTACGGCTTCTTACGGTTTTCCTTCAAACGTAGATGGCTTTCTATTTATATATATATATATATATGTGTGTGTGTGTGTGTGTGTGTGTGTGTGTATTGTAACATAACAAGATTACACCTCAGAATAAAGACAAGTTAATCATCCAAATTCGTTGTGAATTATGCCTAAACGCAATCTTGTTAGAAATAAAATACAAAGAAGTACAAAATAAACTTAACAAAGAAAGAAATGAAAACAAAATATAATATTTAAAGATAAATAATAATATCAAGGAGTGAAAGGTAATAATACAAAAACCAAAAGGGAAATATTATAATAAATAAGTACTTGGAAAATAGGGAATAAAAATTTAGGAATTAAATAATTTAATTACGATGACAAGACAATAACTGACTCTGACCATTATACCCAGAAGAGAAGATCAAAGAATAATAAAATGTAAATAATTATTATTAAACATAAGTATAGTGTATAAATATTAAACCTAGTATGTAAGTAAAAAGACAATGGTTATAGCATTAGACTATTAAACTAGAGGGAGGCCTGCGAACCTCAAGTAGTTATTTTGTGTCAGAACCACAAAATATAAGTGGCATCAAAATTACTAATAGAATAGTATTAAGCTATAATTATAAAAGTTAATTGTTTCAATAATATAAAATAGTGAAAAGAACAGTAATAAACGTTATAAAACAGTGTAGAATGAAAGTGAATAGGAAATGGACCTAGTTATAATAAATACTGTGAATAAAACATATAAGTTATATAAACCAACTATAATTAATATAAAAAGGTGTATAATGATTAATAATAGTGAAATATTACGCTACAAACTAATAACATACATAAGTGACGAAGAAAAATAAGACTCAACTGAATCATGTTAATTATAAAATATGAAACCGAACCTGTAAATATAATTTATCCAAGAGCTGTGCTGAACGAATCGGTATTTTGTAAAAAGAAATTGGATTGTTGAAGAATATTCTCAAAGAAGCCAGAACACATTAATTTAATGCTGGATATTTTTACAAAATAATTGATGATATAAAAGGAATTAATGAAGAAAAGCTGTAGAAATAACGAGGAGACTAATGTTTTAATGGATTGTACTGAAAACTTGAAGGCCAGAAGATAAATATCAAGCAATAATCTGTAAATGAAACTAGAAATTTGGTGAGATTGTTCCATCATGTTAAGACAAACAGCTGAACAAACATTACTCCATTTAAAGAGCAAGAACAGTGAGACACTATAACAAAAACAATATAAACATTATAATTATGAATTTTATTTATGCACTATATTATTGTTATAATAGTTCCTTTTTAAGTTGTTTCTTTTGTATGATCCAAAGGACCCATGAGTCAACATACATACACAACACCAAATTACTGAACCCTAATTATAAGTATTATGTTTTATTTTATATGTATGATTTGGACGGCACATAGACTTTAATTTTTAAACTAACCCTGAGAAAAAGAGTTTTCATGTTATCAAATCCAAGAGAGCTACAACTGAAGAAAGGGACATTGAATGTTAATACATTTAAATATATATGTCAAAGAGAAGGTAATAATAAATTTTATGGACTTTGAGACAAGAGCAAATAATTATTTGTTTCATTAGTTTAAATAAATACCAGGTAAATGTTATAAAATTGGCACCAACAACTTGGGGCTAACAGAAACATAAATAACTTACATTAAAAAATTGATATCCAACAACGTGATGCGTAGGTATTAATCATTCAAATATAAGGTAAAGATATATTGTAATATATATATATATATATATATATATATATATGTATATATACACGTATCATATCGTTTAATGAGCGAGTGATATTCTCATTATGTCCCCTGTTTGTATGTTACAGTTTTGAAAATTGCATCATCATTAGATACAATAGCCAATTATCCGCGTATCTAACGATTTGTCTTTTGAATATACCTGCGTATAAATTTATACTAATGGAAATACAAAATTACCGATAAAATTCATCTAATGTAGAGTTGACGATTGTGCCTTGTTATCTTAATTAACTATAATGTACGTAGGTGTGACTCGTGCACTGTTTGAGCCAACAATTGTAAATAACGTTTGACGAAACTTGGAGAACTATAGTGAACGCATCCTATTTCTTCAGTAAAGCTAGAAGCTGTGATGATCCATGATGACAGACTACTTTTAATGAACGAAATCATGAAGCGTAATGAAAAATACTTAAACAAACAATGGCGTCTCTGAAATATTGCCTTGTGGGCAGAGGGGTTGGTCTAGCCGGCTTCGTAAAGAAAGAAAAAAATAGTTAAGATTATTCGACATTCCTTTCCGTTCCTTTTCCTGGCGTTACAGTCCAGCATAAGTTTCAACCTGCTCAATGACTTTCTTCCACTTCGCCCTCTCATGACACATCCGTTTCCATCCCTTCACGTTCATACATCTCAAATCATCCTCCACGTCACCCAACCATCTCTTCCTGGGTCTGCCTATAAATTCTTCTTCCTACCGGTCTCCAATCTGCAATTCTCTTTCTGTTATCCATTCGCCATTGTTGGCCCATTGTTAACAAACCGGTCTAGGTCGGCACCCTTATTAAGTTGGTGCAGTTCATGGTTCTTTCGAATCCTCCAACAGCCATCTTCTGTTTAAGATTAATCGACATTATTATCTTAAAAGTGTTTGAAAAACATGCGATAACAATCCCGCGTCCTGAAATCAATCCTATTAAAGTAAACGGTAATAACACAATAAAAATACACGTTATTAAAACATTGTTTAGAAGATACTTATTGACTGAATTGATTTTCCTATATTTCATATATCAAATGGTATACGCTAGTACTGTGTAATAAGCCTACCTATTTGTATATTAAAAAAAAAGAAAACAGTTACTACTATATTAATGTACCTCCTCCTATGGCGTTACAGCCCAAGTCGGGCACTGGCCTCCACCAATCTCCGCCTCCAATCTACTCTATCCATTGCAGCCCTCCTCCAGTTTCTTATCCCCATGTCCCTCGCGTCCTCTGCAACGCCACCTTCCCACCTCTTCCTCGGTCTGCCTCTAGGTCTAGTTCCCTCCCATGTACCTAGCAGAGCCCTTTTGGGGTTCCTGCCGTCCTCCATTCTCACAACATGTCCGGCCCAACGCAATCTTTGCATTCTTATAAATTTTGAGACTGGTATCTCTTTATATATTTGATACAGTTCATTGTTGTATCTCAGTCTCCATGAGCCATTTTCTTGTATTGAGCATATAATGCGTCTGAGGATTTTCCTTTCAAAGGTGTCTACTATGTCCGCTGTTTTCTGTGTGATTGTCTATACCTCACACCCGTAGTAGCATAACACCGGTCTGATGAGAGTCCTATATATTTTCATTTTTGTTTCCCTGTGCACATTCCTAGACCTAAATGATGGCAGCAATGTGAAGTGTATATTAATGTACCCAGCCAAAATTAAAAATAGCTTAAAATTTAAGAGATTGTAGCACTTCCCGCTGCTAGGCCCCGTAAGTGTTCAGCATACACACAAATAACATAATATAATATCTAAATACATCAAAATGCTTAAGACACCTTTTCTGTGTTACAACTTATTTCTTAAGTGTTTCTATAATTAACAGAATTATATAAAGGGAGGAGGTGCGAGTAAAAGAAATTGTTGAAAGCATCAATCTGTGAGCTGAGTCGGATGCGACCCGTTTATTTCAAAAACATTACGAGTCTCTAAAATTTACTTAATTATGTGCCAGTCAGCAACGGTCAGTACTGAGCTAATTTTTTTTTGAAAAACTGAATATAGAAAATGTTAAATGCTAAATATGGGGATGTCGCATAAATCAATGCTAGTTTACAAAATGGTGTTCAGCGTACACGCTGTGATCAACTTATAAATTTCTGACACTGTTATCTATCGCAAAAGTTTATGAAATTGTTTCTGACACTTATGACGAGCAACTAGTTTGTCTCGCTTTTGCTTCGTGATTATGCAGCAACTACCACCGTAAGTTATTAGGTAAAAATGTTACTTGGCAATCCAGATAAGTCCTTTTGCAACCTGCTGTATCTGGTCGCTACGGCTGCGTGTTCCTCCGTACCTGGTTGTTCAAACAACCAGCACAGACAGACATAGCATTGTCTGTACAATGCTATGTCTGTGCTGGAAGATCGTGTAAAAACTGTACGAAGTTCGTGTTTTCGTGTCTTCTGTCCGGAACGTTGAACCAAGTTTCGAACTGAAAGTTTTCACATGTTTTAGTACACTTTATACCCACATCGTTCGACTAACAAGCACGCATGGATTCATACAGTGCGTGTTACAATTTACAATATTACAAAATAGCATTACAAGGTTACGACTTTAATTTACATATATAACAAGTACTGACACTCAACCTTACATATCTTAGGTCTTTTCATCAAGTTGACTGACTGAAATTTAGTTTTTTGGCGAGGCTGACCATTACAGACAAGATACATCTTGGTTGGTTATGGATAACAATCATTTTACTTCTATTACAAGTTTTCTTTTTTTTGTTACAAACGTAATACACAAAATTATTAGCCACTAGCATTGATTTACGATAGCTCAAAAACAATCATAGTTACCTTGGTTATTGAGGCTCCCATACTTGACGAAAGTCCGGCGACGGGCCGCTCAGCTCACAGCGTTTGATGGGAGACTGACGAGATTTAACAAAGCGAACGACAGGGTTAGTAAAACGGAGGGCGTGACGTCAGTGCGTCGGGCAAGGTGCAATTCGCGGATTGTTGCATTCGGCAGGAGACGAATGATTGTAACAAGATTAAGTCAACTTTTTTCGACGCTCTAATGGAGGGATCCCACTTGTTACCCCCCCCCCATAATACGTCCCTGCTAACTAATTCAGTAAAGGCTGAAATCAGTGAATCGGTGATAGCAGTGAATCTTCTTAATGACATTTCTGGTGTAAATAGTATAGCACGTGCCAGCTGTTAACTCTACTTAGCAGGTTAAATTAAGTCAGTCCAGTTAATCATATATATATATATATATATATATATATATATATATATATATTGGCGGGGATCCCACAGCTACTGCCCTGCCGCATCCCGCATCTTAGTTTTCATATCAACTTATTCTGTGTAACTTCATTCTTCAGAGTCTTTTCTTCCATACTCCTTTCGATCCATTCTATCCATTTTAATCTAGGTCTGCATCTTTTCCTTTTGTTGCAAGGTCTGTATTCGAACACACTCACAGGTATTCTTTCGTCACTCATTCTCATTAGGTGGCCATACCAGGAAAGTTGTTTACACTTTATCTCTTCTATTACAGTTTCTTTTCTAGTTGTTCTTTCCCTTATTACGTCATTCCTTACACGTTCCAGACGAGAGACTTTGGAAGCTCGTCTAAGATTGTCCATTGCTACAGCTTCAATCTTCCTGCGGTTCTTTTCGTTGATTGACCAACATTCTGACCCATAGGTGGTAATTGGTTCAACAATGGCTTTATAAATATTGATCTTTGTCGATAGCCCGATTTTGGTGGACTATAAAAGTGGGTTTAAGTGGGTGCTTTTTCCTAAAACTAATCGATGCCTTATATCTTCATCACATATTCAATCCTTCGCTAATTATACTTCCTTGTGTAAATGATACATAACATAAACTACCAGTATAGTTTCGGCCTGAAACACGTATATTGACAGGAATACCAAATGCCTAAGATTCTTCGTAAGTTCAATCCGCCAGATGAGTAGAACAGAATTTAAGAAATAATTTTCTTTAAATACTAGACCCTTGTGCAGAAAAAGAACCGTCTAAATTACTGGATTGGTAACGCTATGGCAAACGCAATCCTTCTTCAACTGTTGAGAAATACGTTTTGCCAGAAAATAAATTAATTTAGTGAAGGAAATTTATGATATTGATGTTAATTTAGGTAAGTTCCAGACGATCTGTGGAACAATCGACCGTATTTTTAGAAACAAGGTACGTCGAGAGACAAAATTAAAATTTTGCAAAATTATGTCAGTCCCAAAATTGTACTTCAAATGGGTTTGAAGTAAGTACAAAAAAAAAAAAAAAAAAAAAAAACAAGATAATAAAATACAGGCCTCGGGAATGGCATTCTTACGAGAAGTTAAAAGGTGTTGTAAACAGGACCGTATATAAAATGAGGCTATAAGAGAGGAAGTACAATTCTTAACTTGAATGCAAAATTAAAAGATTACAAACAACGGTGGAAAGAACACTTAGAAAAAATGACAGATTCTAGACTGGCCAAACAAGTTTAGAAATGCAAACCTATAGGACACAGGTGTGTGGGTAGAGCCAGGTAGAGATGGCTGTAGGGTCTTTGAAGGAGGAACAGGCAGCTCGCCTTGCCTACACTGTGTTGTGAAGATGATGATGATGATGATGATGATGATGAAGGAAAACCAGAGTAAAGCCTATACCTCTGGGTGATACTATAAATAATCAGGCTCCATTATTGACCAGTGAAAAACAGTTTTGGGAGAAATTGTCTGAGTGCATTTATTCGGAGGAGAGTTTTTTTAAAAACCAGGAAAATCGTATTTTGTCTTCACAGAACTTCAAAAGTCTTGCAGAGATTTAGAAAACAATAAACAATAATCACAGCACTTATTTTAATAAGACATTTATAATGTTTCTACAATAACAAATAACATTAGAGTGTAAATCAATAATAATATATTAAACCATACATTTAAAGTTATTTACTATAACACGGTAACCTGCAGCTACCCCATAGTGTTGTAGCACATTTTTGCCGTGCGGGAGCACCGGAGACTAGGGCAACATGACATCATTAGACACTGAAATACAAATAGACACACAGACCGTAAATAAATAAAAATATATACTTAAATAAACAATGGGCCTAGAAAGGAATGCTCTATTGCCCTAACCTATGTTAAAATAAATACTCCAACTCTTGCTCTCGTTTTGTCTCTGACTCAACTAATTTTTATTTTCCCTCTTTTTTTATTTTTGACATTGATTTAATTGTAACAACATCCAAAGTTCCTATTTAACATTGGTATCTCATTTCTGTTGTAGAACATGAAAAAATCTCAATCTCAGGGTTAACGTAAAAGTAATGTTCAAATATTGTACAAGTCATAAATATAACATAAAATATAATATTTGTGAATGAGATGTGTTAATTATGTGTTGTGAATGTCTGTTGAATAGTTGTATACAAATAAAAATTCACTATTATGGCGTTTATATTGTTTTTGTCATATTATTTAGTTGTAACTCGATCATTAATGTAGTAATGTAGGTTCAAATATCTGGCTTAGCCTTGGAGCAATCTCACCGATCTGGTAGTTCTCTTGGCATTTATTGCTTAATTATTCACTCCTGGACTTTTTTTTTGTACTTTCGATTAAAACATTATTCATCTAGTTGTTTCAATAGGTTTTCTTGATCATCTCGTCTTTTATCTGCCATTAATTTGTATAAAGGTTCAGCAGCAAATTAATATGTTCTGCCTTGTTTTTAAATTTTTTCCAACAATAATCCTTCTTTTTTCACCAAAACACTAATTCCTTCAGTTAAGGCTTTGACTATGATATGTTATGGGTCACAGGTTCGGTTTCACAATTTCTAATTAACATGATTCTGTTGACTTTTATTTCTTTCTTCGTCATTATATTATTATAAGTTTTTTAACGTAAGATTTTGTACTTTTTAATTATTTACTTTGTTTGATTTCCCTATATGGGTTATATAACTGGTTCATGTAGATTACATATTTCCTTCAATGCTCATTATCATTATGTTTAATCACTTTCATTATACACGATTTTTTCTTTTTACAGTATTTCAGTGTTATTCTCACTTTATAGCACTGTCACACAATACAACATTTATAATTATAGTTTGATCTTATTATATTTGTAAAATTTTATATCATTCACATTCTGTAGTTCAATGATACAAAATAACTGTCTGAGGTGCGCAGATCTCCTCACAGTTAATTAGGTTTACTCACAATGTCTTATTTCTTACATACTAGTTTTACACATTTACTCGTATATATCATATTTCTATTTATAAATTACTATGTACATTTTTTATTGTCATTTGATCTTCACTTCTGGGTATTTTGGTCATCGTCAGTCATTGTTTGTCTCTGTCATTAAATTATTTACTCCATGAGTTTTCATTCTCTATTTCTCAATTATTTATTTATTATAATATTTCTCTTTTTGTTTTGATTACATAAAAGGATTGTGTTTATGCATATTTCACCGTGCATTTTGATGGTAAATTTGTTTTTCCTTTTGAGGTGTATTTTCGTTGTGTTATACCTTTAAAAGTAATTATCCAGTGAGGACTAAGATAGTTAAACACAACGACACTTTAGAACAAGTGAACCGTTTCTAATATCTCGGCTGTGCAGTAAGCTATAAATCTGAATATTATGTAAAAGAGAAGATAAATAGATTAAATATTATTTGTGGTAAGATTCATAGAAATCGTACAAATAAAACAAGACACAGTACAAGGATTAAATTTTATAAGACAATTGCAATACCCACGTTGACTTATGCGAGTGAGGCGTGGGCCATGACAAAAAATCGCTATGGAGAACCATACATGACTTCCATGTCCTAAAATCTATATTTAAAATCATTTAAATATTAACTAAGAAGATGCTTGAGTTCTGAAGAAATGACGTATCAGCTAAAATGGTACCCCCATGTCAGGTTGGTGAAGACTATCCTCAACCTTCGTGGGGAAGGACGGTACTTTAGAATAAAATGTTTTTAGGTCGAACGTAGAGCTGGCCAAAGGGAGCTGCGATCTGATTCCTGTAATGAACTTAGGCTCTCGCTGCGAGTTATCGGCCGAGGGTGAATGATTTCTATAGTGTTATCAAAGTCTTTCCTGTTAATACAAACTAGTCATTTTTCTTTTTTAAAATCGAGTCTTTCTTTCTTTCTTTCCCTTCGTCTTCTGAATCCAGAACGACGATTCTGTTTACCCGTATAATTATAAATTTCTCAGCAAAACATTTCTTCTTTAATACGTTTGTGTCTTCTGTTTAACATCCACCATATCTGTTTTCTGATGCATGTCATAAGGCAATATTCCACACAGGCTAGTAAATAACTAATCATCAGTGAAGTCAAAATATTTTCCAAGAGGGGCAAACAATTTTCTAGAGAAGAAAAATATTTATATATTTTTCATACATACACACATGCACATATTAGTTTGTAATTCTTATAATCTAACAGAAATAAGTACACAGATCATATTAATTTATTAAACATTTATTGCTTAAAAATATGCATAAAACTTAATGGCTTGTAAAAGTTAATGTTTGATTTCCATTAAGTACTGCTCAAGTTTCCAAAGTTTTAATATTATTATGTCCGTAATCAAAACATCAGAGCAGGTTTTAGTGTGTATGAGGGTACACCGTGGAAAAAAAAATTCAACATTCCCTATGGAGCGTTGCTCAGAGTAAAGCTGCGAATCTACAGTGTACGTTTCACAGAACAAACACGCGGGAAAGAAGGATCGCTCCGAAGTCTCTCATGGACCCTGAGCATCTTGCAGAGGGGTCACTCCCTAAAGACGAAAAGTCTGTCTATGAACCGTTCCTCTGTAAACACGTGGATTTACACTGGTGAGCGATCCACAAGAAGCAAATCGCTGTCCACGCTGCTTTTCGGCTTGCGCACGTTGTGTTGATGTGGGTTTCGGCACTTCCCATTTAAATATCGGTATGAAGAACCATACATGACTTCCATATTCTAAGATTTATATTTAAAATCATTTTCGAAATGAAATATTACCATAGAAACTACTTCTTTCTACTTACTGCTTCAGCCTTAACCACAGTACTGTGGTCACTAACGTATACCACCTCACGTTATCGCACTCGATTTTCACTGATGATGGAAGTCGATGGCATTGCCGAAATGTCTGGTTTTGTACAAAACATTGGACTACGGCCAAATATCCCGGGAAGGAATTTTAACAAAAACTACTTCTTTGTTGCCGATAACGTTGTACACATATATATCAGTGGCGAAGTTACATGGAGGCGATTGAGGCAATGCCTACCCTAAAAAATTCTGTAGAATAAAAATTATAAATACGTATGAACTACATAACGTAAAGATTATACATTGTTACTGCGACTGTCAAATTTATTAAACCGAAACGTGCTTTATTGAGCGACCGCTAGATGGTGACAGGTGAGATTCGGCATAGTTCGTTTAAAGCGAATGAGGCAACCTGAACTTGCCTCAGCGTTTTTTGTATACATCGTATGTAAGCAATGTAGTGGTGGATAGGGAAGTGTAGGGAGGGGGGATTGTCCCGCGCTGTACACATAGAGCGTTGAGGCATGCCTCACTTCTGTGGTCCAAACAGTTAAGTTAAAGCGCCTGTGTTGTTTCTAAGTGTTTATTTTATGCGGTTATTAAAAGTGTCACTGTTATTCCGCTGAACTAACAGATGATCAAGATTGTTATTTGAATTATTTGTAACATTAAACATATATATAGAAATTAATCAAGTTTAAAAATTTGAAGTTCAATCAGTTGTATTATTGTGTATGACTAATACAAGGATTGTTCAATAGAAACACGTATAGAGCCGTAAAGCATTTTTTATTCAACGATTTTAAAAGAAGTCTCCAATAAAATTAAGACATGAGTTCCACTGTTGCGCTAACCTGTAGATTCCCTGCTAGTAAAATTCTTACGGCTGTTTGTGGAACCATTCGGTTACAGCAAACTCTACCTCAGCGTCCGATTTGAACCACCGTCCTTTTAGTGATTCCTTAAAAAAAATTTAAGATAAGATTTTTGCCTACCCATTCATTAACTACTAGCTTCGCCAGTAAGCAAATTGATGTCCATTTTTTCAGCTTGCACGCGTTATGTTGGTGTGGGTTTCGGCACTTTTAATTTAAAAAGCGTGCAAATGTAAGAAAATAAACATGAGTGAGGCCAGAAATAACGTGAATTGTGTGTGTGTGTGTGTGTGTGTGTGTGTGTGTGTGTGTGTGTGTGTGTGTGTGTGTGTGTGTGTGTGTGTGTGTCTTACCTGCCTTTTTATTGCTGTATTAAATGAAAAATATTATATTACTTTAAAATGAAAAAATTATAATTTTATTGCCTGGCAACAAAATTATTTTATTTTTAACAATTACAATTGTTTCAAAAAGTTTAAATAAATTTTCAAGTACTTTACTCTTGTTAAAACGTAAAAGGTTGCAGGTAAACTACCCCTTCCTCTTAACCGATCTTCACCAAAATCGGAAATCCTTGAGACCTCTACAATTTAGAGAGGTATGCAAAAAATTATTTGATTTTGTTTGAATTTGCGGCTGTTATCGTTTGCCATAGAAAATACGCTTGATAAAAAAATGTTGCTGGTAAACTACCCCTTCCCCTTAACCGATCTTCACCAAAAATAACAGGTCTTGAGTACTCTACAAATTAGGGCTGTATGCAAAACATTATTTGATTCTGTTTGAATTTGCGGCTGTTATCGTTTGCCGTAGAAAATACCCTTGTTAAAAAAACGTTGCAGGTAAACTACCCCTTTCCCTCAACCGATCTTCACCAAAAACAATAGGTCTTGAGAACTCTACAATTTAAGTTTGTATGCAAATAATCTTTTGAGTCTGTTTGAATTTGCGGCTGTTATCGTTTGCCATAAGAAATACCCTTGTTAAAACATAAAACGTTACCGGTAAACTACCCCTTTCCCTTAACCGATCTTCACCAAAAACAATAGGTCTTAAGAACTCTACAATTTAGGGCTGTATACGAAACATTATTTAATTCTGTTTGAATTTGCGGCTGTTATCGTTTGCCAAAAAAAAATTTCCCTTGATAAAAAAAAAATCGTTGCTGGTAAACTACCCCTTTCCCTCAACCGATCTTCACCAAAAACAATAGGTCGTGAGTACTCTATAAATCAGGGCTGTATGCAAAAAATTATTTGATTCTGTTTGAATTTGCGGCAGTTATCGTTTGCCATAGAAAAACAAATCTACAGACACATAGACAGACAGACACACACACAGACACTTTTCGGAAAACGACTTTTTTTCATGTTTTGAGTGTAGTACAATCAGAATCTGCAATAATCTCGAACACGATTTTTTTTGCCATCACCATACTTCCATTCCTTAAGGAATATGGAAGTAATAATCAAACAACATATAAGCTTAGATAATAACCAGAGTATAAAAAGTTATGAAGATTTTATTGAAAAATTACGTCATATTAATATTAAGCCTAGTTACAAGCTAGTGTCTTTTGACATAGTGGATCTGTATACCAATGTCCCAATTGATGAAACTTTAAAATTACTCAACCAAATTTAATAAATAATAATACCTTGGAAATAAGAAATACAAATCAGGGCTGTATGCAGAAAATTATTTGATTCTGTTTTAATTTGCGGCTGTTATCGTTTGCCATAGAAAATACCCTTGTTAAAAAAACGTTGTAGGTAAACTACCCCTTTCCCTTAACCGATCTTCTCCAAAAACAATAGGTCTTGAGAACTCTACAATTTAGGGCTGTATGCAAATAATCTTTTGATTCTGTTTGAATTTGCGGCTGTTATCGTTTGCCATAGGAAATACCCTTGTTAAAACATAAAACGTTACAGGTAAACTACCCCTTTCCCTTAACCGATCTTCACCAAAAACAACAGGTCTTGAGAACTCTACAATTCAGGGCTGTATGCGAAACATTATTTGATTCTGTTTGAATTTGCGGCTGTTATCGTTTGCCAAAAAAAAAAAATTTCCCTTGATAAAAAAAAAAGTTGCAGGTAAACTACCCCTTTCCCTCAACCGATCTTCACCAAAAACAATAGGTCGTGAGTACTCTACAAATCAGGGCTGTATGCAAACAATTATTTGATTCTGCTTGAATTTGCGGCAGTTATCGTTTGCCATAGAAAAAAAATCTACACACAGACACACAGACAGACAGACAGACACACACACAGACACTTTTCGGAAAACGACTTTTTTTCATGTTTTGAGTGTAGTAGAATTAGAATCTGCAATAATCTCGAACACGATTTTTTTTGCCATCACCATACTTCCATTCCTTAAGGAATATGGAAGTAAAAAGCGTGTAAACGTAAGAAAATAAAAATAAGTGAGGCCAGAAATAAAGCGAATTGTGTGTGTGTGTGTCCTGCCTGCCTTTTATTGCAGTAATCACAATAATAAAACTTTTGGAACGTAAACATTACATAATTGAGATATGGTTGCCTGCCAGGAACGATATGTTTTCACTCATATAAGATTTAAATTAAAATAAAAACATATAATTTTGTTAAAGTAAATGAAATGTTTCCATAGAAGCTACTTCTTTGTTGTCATTAGCGTTGTAATATTCTGTTTTTGACGTTATCCCCACTGTTGGGTTCGCCAATATGTAATACTAAATGAATATAATCCTCCTTATGTATTCTGTGAATGTGGAAGGCCCCACTTTTGAGCGTCAAAATGTAATATTCAGTTAATACCTTCCTATTCGTTCGTCGTTGATACTTTTATTTTGTTCAGCCCTGTGTTGGGATTACCAATATGTAATATTAAAATAATTAGTATCTCTGAAGTTGATTTGTAACTAAATAAAAAAAATCTATGTTTTGTTTTTAAATAGAGGATTATTTATCTGAATCTCAGGGTTAACATACAAGTATCGTTAAAGTCTGGTACAATTTACACATAGAACAGACAATATAATTTTTATGCATGTGACTTGGTAATATAGTGTTGTTAATGTCTGTTGAATGTTTGTGGGTTCTTTTAAACAACTAGAAACTATAACAAAAAACTCTTATGATTAACGACTATTTTCATAATAGTGTACTAAAGTAATTCACAATTATTATTATTTATTTATTTTTTTTATTGTTTTTTTTTCAGTTATCGTTTTTGTTGTATGATCTCACCAACTTTGCAGTTTTCCCAATGGATTTATTCGTTGATTCTGCTCCTGGACACCTGGTTTTTTGGTCTCTCTCTGTCAAAACATCATTCCTCTAGGTCTTGGGTTGGTTTTCCTGGTCATCTCAGCTTTTACTGATCTTCAACTTCCATCAACTCAGCAGTCATTTATCTTAAACGTTCTGGCTTGCAATTCACAATTTTTAACAATAATCTTCTTCCACTCAAAACATTAATTTCTTTAGTTAAAGGCCATGGCTATATTTTTAATGGGTCACAGGTTCGGTTTCACAATTTCTAATTAACATGATTCTGTTGACCTTTATTTCTTTCTTCGTCATTATATTATTATAAGTTTTTTAACGTAAGATTTTGTACTTTTTAATTATTTACTTTGTTTGATTTCCCTATATGGGTTATATAACTGGTTCATGTAGATTATATATTTCCTTCAATGCTCATTATCATTATGTTTAATCACTTTCATTATACACGATTTTTTCTTTTTACAGTATTTCACTGTTATTCTCACTTTATAGCGCTGTCACACAATACAACATTTATAATTATAGTTTGATCTTATTATATTTGTAAAATTTTATATCATTCACATTCTGTAGTTCAATGATACAAAATAACTGTCTGAGGTGCGCAGATCTCCTCACAGTTAATTAGGTTTACTCACAATGTCTTATTTCTTACATACTAGTTTTACACATTTACTCGTATATATCATATTTCTATTTATAAATTACTATGTACATTTTTTATTGTCATTTGATCTTCACTTCTGGGTATTGGTCATCGTCAGTCATTGTTTGTCTCAGTCATTAAATTATTTACTCCATGAGTTTTCATTCTCTATTTCTCAATTATTTATTTATTATAATATTTCTCTTTTTGTTTTGATTACATAAAAGGATTGCGTTTATGCATATTCCACCGTGCATTTTGATGGTAAATTTGTTTTTCCTTTTGAGGTGTATTTTCGTTGTGTTATACCTTTAAAAGTAATTATCCAGTGAGGACTAAGATAGTTAAACACAACGACACTTTAGAACAAGTGAACCGTTTCTAATATCTCGGCTGTGCAGTAAGCTATAAATCTGAATATTATGTAAAAGAGAAGATAAATAGATTAAATATTATTTGTGGTAAGATTCATAGAAATCGTACAAATAAAACAAGACACAGTACAAGGATTAAATTTTATAAGACAATTGCAATAGCCACGTTGACTTATGCGAGTGAGGCGTGAGCCATGACAAAAAATCGCTATGGAGAACCATACATGACTTCCATGTCCTAAAATTTATATTTAAAATCATTTAAATATTAACTAAGAAGATGCTTGAGTTCTGAAGAAATGACGTATCAGCTAAAATGGTACCCCCATGTCAGGTGGGTGAAGACTATCCTCAACCTTCGTGGCGAAGAACGGTACTTTTGAATAAAATGTTTGTAGGTCGAACGTAGAGCTGGCCAAAGGGAGCTGCGATCTGATTCCTGTAATGAACTTAGGCTCTCGCTGCGAGTTATCGGCCGAGGGTGAATGATTTCTACAGTGTTATCAAAGTCTTTCCTGTTAATACAAACTAGTCATTTTTCTTTTTTAAAATCGAGTCTTTCTTTCTTTCTTTCCATTCGTCTTCTGAATTCCAGAACGACGATTCTGTTTAACCGTATAATTATAATTTCTCAGCAAAACATTTCTTCATTAATACGTTTGTGTCTTCTGTTTAACACCCACCATATCTGTTTTCTGATCCATGTCATAATGCTATATTCCACACAGGCTAGTAAATAACTAATCATCAGCGAAGTCGAAATATTTTCCAAGAGGGGCAAACAATTTTCCAGAGAAGAAAAATATTTATATATTTTTCATACATACACACATGCACATATTAGTTTATAATTCTTATAACATAACAGAAATAAGTACATAGATCATATTAATTTATTACAACATTTATTGCTTCAAAATATGCATACAAATTAATGGCTTGTAAAAGTTAATGTTTGATCTGCATTAAGTAGTGCTCAAGTTTCCAAAGTTTTAATATTATTATGTCCGTAATCAAAACATCAGAGCAGGTTTTAGTGTGTATGAGGGTACACCGTGGAAAAAAAAAATCAACATTCCCTATGCTCAGAGTAAAGCTGCGAATCTACAGTGTACGTTTCACAGAACAAACACGCGGGAAAGAAGGATCGCTCCGAAGTCTCTCATTGACCCTGAGCATCTTGCAGAGGGTTCACTCCCTAAAGACGAAAAGTCTGTCTATGAACCGTTCCTCTGTAAACACGTGGAGTTACACTGGTGAGCGATCCACAAGAAGCAAATCGCTGTCCACGCTGCTTTTCGGCTTGCACACGTTGTGTTGATGTGGGTTTCGGCACTTCCCATTAAAAAGCGTGCAAACGTAAGAAAATAAAAATAAGTGAGGCCAGAAATAAAGCGAATTGTGTGTGTGTGTGTCCTGCCTGCCTTTTATTGCAGTAATCACAATAATAAAACTTTTGGAACGTAAACATTACATAATTGAGATATGGTTGCCTGCCAGGAACGATATGTTTTCACTCATATAAGATTTAAATTAAAATAAAAACATGTAATTTTGTTAAAGTAAATGAAATGTTTCCATAGAAGCTACTTCTTTGTTGTCATTAGCGTTGTAATATTCTGTTTTTGACGTTATCCCCACTGTTGGGTTCGCCAATATGTAATATTAAATAAATATAATCCTCCTTATGTATTCTGTGAATGTGGAAGGCCCCACTTTTGAGCGTCAAAATGTAATATTCAGTTAATACCTTCCTATTCGTTCGTCGTTGATACTTTTATTTTGTTCAGCCCTGTGTTGGGATTACCAATATGTAATATTAAAATAATTAGTATCTCTGAAGTTGATTTGTAACTAAATAAAAAAAATCTGTGTTTTGTTTTTAAATAGAGGATTATTTATCTGATTCTCAGGGTTAACATACAAGTATCGTTAAAGTCTGGTACAATTTACACATAGAACAGACAATACAATTTTTATGCATGAGACTTGGTAATATAGTGTTGTTAATGTCTGTTGAATGTTTGTGGGTTCTTTTAAACAACTAGAAACTATAACAAAAAACTCTTATGATTAACGACTATTTTCATAATAGTGTAATAAAGTAATTCACAATTATTATTATTTATTTACTTTTTATTGTTTTTTCTTTCAGTTATTGTTTTTGTGGTATGATCTCACCAACTTTGCAGTTTTCCCAATGGATTTATTCGTTGATTCTGCTCCTGGACACCTGGTTTTTTGGTCTCTCTCTGTCAAAACATCATTCCTGTAGGTCTTGGGTTGGTTTTCCTGGTCATCCCAGCTTTTATTGATCTTCAACTTCCATCAACTCAGCAGTCATTTATCTTAAACGTTCTGGCTTGCAATTCACAATTTTTAACAATAATCTTCTTCCACTCAAAACATTAATTTCTTTAGTTAAAGGCCATGGCTATATTTTTAATGGGTCACAGTTTCGGTGCACCATTTTTAATTAATAATATTCTGTTGACCTTTACTTTATTTTTCCTTCGTAACTATATTATTATAAGTTTTTTAACGTAAGAGTTTCAATCTTTTAAATTATTTACTTTGTTTGCTTTCACTATATGTGTTATATACCTGTTTCATATAGATTATATATTTCTTCAATGCTCATTATAATTATGCTCAATCACTTTCATTATACACAATTTTTCCTTTTTACCGATTTCACTGTTATTCTCACTTTCTAGCACTGTCATACCATACCACTTTTATAATTATAGTTTGATCTTATTATATTTGTAAAACTTAAATAATTCACTTTTATGTAAATTTTTTTCTTGATAAATAAAATAACGGTCTGAGGTGCGCAGACCTCCCCATAGTTAAATTACATTTATTTACATTTTAACTAGTAATGAAGTTTATAATAATAATATAAATTGTCTTATTACAATGAATTAGTTTAACACAAATAAAAACATATGTAAATGTACTGAACAGTGTGATTAATTACTTATTTATTTACATCTTTGGCCTGGGATCAATAACTTCTTGGTTTTTGGTCATTGCCATCCATGGTTTGTTACAGTCAGTAAATTATCTTTTAGTTAGTATGTTATGTTTTATGTTTGGTGAAACGACACGTTACAACGTATTACAACGTATAAAACTTATAAAATTTACTTCCTCCCTCATCAAATACCATTTTAATTTATAGAAAATTACCCCTTCCCCTTCAACTACCCTTTCCGTTTATAGATATTTCATCTACCTTTCTACAGTGGATTATTATGGCCTTCTTTTAAGGATACTTTATTTATCAAAATTAAGGACTTTACTCTTGTTAAAACGTAAAAGGTTGCAGGTAAACTACCCCTTTCCCTTAACAGATCTTCACCAAAATCAACAGACCTCGAGTACTCTACAATTCAGAACTGTGTGCAAAACACTATTTGATTCCGTTTCAATTTGCGGCAGTTATCGTTTGCCACAGAAAAATTCTACACACCGATAGGCAGACACACACACACACTTTTCGAAAAATTACTTTTTTTTCATATTTTGAGGGTAGTACAATCAGAATCTGCCATTATCTCGAACACGATTTTTTTCGCCATGACCATACTTCCATTTTCTTATGGACATGGAAGTAAAAAGGAATGCGGCAAGTTTCAGAGTGCTGATAAGCAGTTTCATCGAAACACTTTAAATTAGACATTGCAAGATAGAATAAGGAATGAAGATATCAGAGCAGAAGTCGAAGTGAAGGACGTAAGTGGAAGTATTTCAATCTGCAGAAGACAATGGTGGGATCATCTGCAAAGGATGACAGATGATCGATTGCCGAAAATGGCACTGAAGTATAAAGCCATCGGTAGAAGAGACGTGGGTCGTTCGAGGATGAGATGGGTGCCGGAACAGGTTTGTATAACCTAATCCTTGAAGAATAGGAAAAGAAGAAGAAGAAGAAGTTATAGTTCAGATAACTAAGAACTTTGACGGTGCGTTTTTATGAAATTATGTAATAATCTGGCCACTAATGTAGAAGTGATGGAATCGATTGCCTGACGAATCGTAAAACTGAGCTGGATTTAGCAGCCCCCAGGTCGGGTTAGCCTGTACACGTGGTTATGTGAGATAAAATGTGAGGTCGCGGCTACACTTCCTTCTACGTATACCGGACGGTTCCAATTTAGTAGCCTGCCTTACCTCTGTAGACTAAGGTTGGCCAAATGTTATTATATGTAGAGCGTTGATTTATATGGTGGACACTGGGGAAGGAGGTTGAGAAAAGTTTAGAAGCATTTGAGATGTGGGTTTGGCGAGCAATGGAAAAAGTGAGGTGGGTTGATGAAGTGAGGAATGATGAATTTTTAAGAATAGGGGAAGTGAGAAGAATCCTGAAGGTAATATAAAATTGGAAAAGAAATTTGTTAGGTCATTGTTTAAGAAGAGCCTGTTGGTTACAAGTGCCGAGAGGGGGTCATAGAAGGAGAAAAAAGAAGATGGCGTAGAAGAATGAAGTTAAAAGATAGCATTAAAAACAGAGGGTGTTAAGAAGAAACGAAAATATTGGCATGCGATAGGACAGCTTGGAGAGCTTTTACCATTTGAAGACCTGCACAAGGGCAGAACACCAAATAATAACAGTACCTCAATACTAAACTATTATCATGTTACAATGGGAGAACACTATTATATTGTACAGCTGTAAATTCAACAGTACACAGACCCTGCCAAAAAAGAAGTAGAAGAAGACTACTGACAATGTTGAAGTGAAACAAACGATACATATGCCTAAACTGAGGAATAGAGAATAATACGAAGAAGAATATCATATACTGATCAATAAACATACTTACACTTTGGCCACCGAATGCACAGTTGAACTGGGCGCTTGAATTTTCCACGATTGCTAGCAAAACTATTGCCAGAACGAACAACATAATGGCTGTCTTCTTGTTTACCGTAAAGTGTTATTAGTTCCCGCAGAGCAGGCAGTGTTATATTTAAACTATACAACCTCACTAGCAGTTATTAACAAACGCTGCTCTCCACTCAAAGTGTATTTATCATCGTGTTATTATTATTGGAACAATTTAATTCCTACCACTGTTATCAAAATTAAAATTAACCAGGTAAAGTAAATAACAGTTTACGTGTTAATTATATGGTATGACTGGACACGTCACTAATCAGCTCATGGTGGCGTCAATCTAATGCAGTCACTTACCACTGCATACGTTCTAAACACTTATTGTAAGAACATCTCAGCTTCTATTGAATTAAGGTATTTTTATTACTGTTACTATTCCTCATCATCATCATCTGCACGGATTAAACCAAGGATGGTTTGTTTCGGTCTCAAATAGGCAAAGATTACAGCTGGTCACTCGGACACATCTCCATACCCGCGGTTTATATTTCTAGAGTTGTTTGGGGATGCGGCAATCATCCATTCGGCAAAGATGTTCCCAACAATTCAGCCGATACTGGGCGAGCCTGTCGCGTATAATCATAATATTGATTTCCTGCCGTATATATATGTTTCTTCTATGATCATGGAGAGTATACCCTGCCACGTGTCTGGGAAATCTCATTTCAGCCGCTTGGATGCGACTGACCTGGCATTTTGTTAAAGTCCAATTCTCAAACCCATAAAAAAGTGTGGGAAGAGCCATCACCTTGTAGAAGTTTACGCGTGTTCCTTTACTTGCTCACCTAATAGTTCGCCTAATTGTCTTGCACATAAGGTTGAACTTATGCAACTTATTCAGAACGTCGTTGTTTGCATTATAAAACACACTGTAGCCCAGGTATTCAAAATTCCAACTTGTTCCAGGGCAGTACCATCTATAACAATTTTTGGCCTTATCATCATAATCATCATCGTCACCATCACCATCATTATCATCAGTATTACCGTTAATTTCCTTCCTTTCATCCTTATCTCGTTTGAGCTATCTTTGCATCATTGGGCTCTGCTTCAACAAGTTTCTTAACATTCTAACGTTAAAATCTCCTACATCAGTGTTACTTCATTTTCTGGCTCGCTTTTCTAATTTTACTTCCGATTACTGCCTTCTGATTGTCCTAAGTTTCCCTTCGGACACAGCCTTAATCGATACATTTTTTTTCTATACACTTCGCTGTTTCCTAGGTATTTTCTCTGGTCCCACGTTTTTTAGATTCCAATGGATTTCTCTTACCCATAGTATTTCTGTTTTTACGTTTTCCTGAAAGACAATAATCTTATTTTCCCATACGTTCTTGTTTTATTCTTCTAAGTGTTTATAGGCATAATCAGATTTTGGATCAGGTTAGTCATTTTAATTACCTGGGTTGTAATATCACATATGAAAGTGATATTGATTGGGATAGTAAGCTAACAAAATTTAAACGCATCTGTGGAACGATTTATACGTACCGGAAAAATAAAACACGGAAGGATACCCGAATCAAATTTTATAAAAATTGTTGCTGTCCCCACATTCTTGTATACTAGTGAGAATTGGACTCTTGGTAACAGGGAACGTGCAGAGGAGTCAGGCAGCCGAAATGAAATTTCTAAGAGGCACCCAATGTTGTTCTCTCTTGGATGGGAGAAGGAACGATGATATTAGACGCGATTTAAACTTTGTATCATTGCACCAGAAGATTGACGATCACAGAAGGAGATGGTGTGAACACTTGAATTACATGCCTGATATCCGTCTACCTGTGGCTTCCTTGGGTTATCATCCTAGTGGGAAGAGAGGTGTCGGTAGACCGAGGAAAAGATGAGTACCAAAGCAGGGGTATTGGTGATGATGAGGATGATGATGTGTTTATAGACAGGCGTACCACTTTTATTATTGGGATAAAGATTTTCTCAAACTGTAAATTTGGTCTGATCTCAAATCAAAATGTAAACTTACTTCATTATACTTTTCTGCGTCCTTAGAAATTTATAAAATACTTTATCTCTTTTAGAAATTTTATTTCTTTCTGTTCCACTTTGAAGAGATTTCTTAATAGCTACTACCTCTTCTCCATATATAATTGCTGTATGACTGCTGTTCTCTAGTGTCTGAATATTTTCATGTAGGATAGTGATTTGATTTTATACGTAATGCAAATCACTCCCTATAACGTAATCTGAACATTATTATTATTATTATTTCTGAGTCCCGAGGTGGATCCATGTCGTGGGAAAAAAGTTTGTGGTTTTTGTGGGTGTGAGTCCCACACACCGTAGGAGTGCGGACGCTCCAGCTACAAACATTTCCCCTTGTAAAAAAAATTCCTTTCGTTTTCCACAGTTTCGCTCGTAAAAAATTATTATTATTGTTATTATTATTAATTTTAATTTTTTCCTTCTCTTTTCCCTTCTTGTTGTTGTTCTTTTTCTTTTTATTCTTCTAGTAAAATTACTACATTTCTTTTCGACCTATGCATTGGACTTGAGTCTGATTGCAACCTTACGTATTATATTCTTTTGTTCTTCTTTTATATTTCTTCATAGCCACCATGATCATTTTTCCGTCTCTTATTTCTGTTTGTCATTATCATCCTAATCATCCTCTGCTGCTTCTGTTTCTTTCTCTTATTCCTCCACCTTTTTTCCTCTTAATTTTCTTCTTCTCCTTATTATTATTTTTATTAAATTCAAAATTATAAAAAGAAAGTTAATTTTTCAATTTTTATACTTTGTTAGTTTGAAGGTAGAAACTGAAGTGAAATAATTATTTTTTAGAACCTAATTGTGAATCCATTTCTGTAATATTATTAGATTGCTTCACCTGGAATAAACAATTTTTTTCTATATTTCCGATAAACGTGGTTGAGAATTATCTCTCCGGTGTGCAGTGTGAAAAGATTTTATAAATATTCTTTGGACATTTTTAAAAAAACGTTCTTTGTTTTTATAATAACTACATAAAGACGCTTTCGAAATGTGGCTTTATCGTAGAATACTGGACATTTCATGGACAGCATATACAACTAACTTTGAAGTTCTTAGAAAGATGAAGAATGAAAGGGAAGTTATTGACACTGTAAGGAAAAGAAAGCTTGAGTATCTGGAATATGAGAAATGAACAGAGATTTTACTTATTCCAGTCCATATTACAGGGAAAAGTATTTGGAAATAGAGGATTTGGGCTACCGAGAATATCGTGGCTGAGAAATTTGAAGACGCGGTTTGGTATGAATAGAACTGACTTATTCCGTGCAGCAGTACAGAAAATTAAAATAATCTGTATGATATCCAACATCCGAAACGGATAGCAACTATCAGAAGAATAAGTTTATCTTACGTATCCTTTCCAAACAAAAAATATCTTAAGTTTTAATGATCTCCTAAATGCCTACATTAACTCTGTAGAATCCAACAATTTTCAGACCTATACAAGCTGAAAGTATTAGAGCTTTCTAAGTCAAGATTAATAAAAAAACGTAATTTTTCTAATTTTTAAGGTTTTGTAAGTTTAAAACTAAAAATTTCAGTAGAATAATTATTTTTACGAGAACTAATTGTGGATCAATTTTTGAAATATATGCTTAGATTGCTTCACCTAGGATAAATAAATTTTTTTAATTTTCCTATAAACGTGGTTGATAAACAACTATCCGCTGTAAAGCCTGAAAATATTTTGTAAACGTTCTTTAAAAATGTCTAAACAAACGTTCTTTGGTATTATAATAATTGTCAAAGAGAGTGTAATTAATAAGCTCACAAAGACGGAGCAATATCTCTGTGGTAAAGGTTACGTGGCTGTTAATAAAGGGTGAGAAGACTTGTTTAATGCATCCTTAGCGTCGTCTCCACCCTTGCGCAACGTAACCACGTCTATATTACAAGGGTAATTTTAACCCTGAACTCACCTTGTGCTCGTGATATAATTACCAAGAAACACCGACAACACTTTCTCCACATCCAAGAACATTACTTTGTTATATCTTGTTAAGACACTTCAAACATGGAGAAGTGAGTGTCTCCGTAGAATCACGTAAGAAAACGCTGTATTCTTTAAAATGTCCCCGTCGTTAACAAGCTTGTTCTGTTCTATTCTAAGATTTATCTATTTACATACATATTTGTGTTAAGATTCTAATGTTAAAAAGTACTAACGGCTTACAGAAAATTATAATATTTCCTATTAGAAGTAAAGTTAACGGTGTATGTTGAGACTTCTCGTCCAGCAACCTCGCTGTTTTTGCTCACAAACTCTCTTTCAGCTCTCCATCATCTGGCTACGTGTCTCTCGGCCTGCACCTTCACCACTTACGTCTCCTTTTTCTTCTCGAAGACTATATTACGGTCTTTGACGAGAAGGTCGATCGGCATTACTCCGATCAAGAAACCAACACCCATAGTGGGTGCCAACTAAAGGAAAAGAATTATTCATTTTTTAATTAAAAATTCTCTAATCTGTAAAGAGAAGTAGAATAAAAGACATGAAAAGAAGACGAAAGGAGACGTCGACAATAAGTGAAGAAATAAAAAATTATGAGGTGCGAATTGTTGACAATACTTATTGTTAAACAACTCAAACATGGAGAATTCGTTTTGTCGGCAAAATGACGTGAGAAACCCTGTCATAACGTCCAACAAATTTGTTATTCTTCAAAACGTCACGCAGCGTCAATGAACCCTTTCTGATGCATTATAAATTCCGTTCAATAACATATATTAATGTTAAGCTATAAATGTTAAAAAAGTACTGTCGACTTAGAGCAAGTTAGAATACGTGCAGTTACAAAGAAAGTTAACAACTTTAATTTACGTAAATTTTCCATAAAATATATTATAATTGATTTATACCAAATACTTTAATTATTTAGTCTGCAACAACACATACAAAAAAGATCAAGATACTGAGCAAAAATTGAATAATGTTAACAATTAAAACACTATAGGTGAATCAAATACAGTAATAGAGAGAGAGAGAGAGAGAGAGAGAGAGAGAGAGAGAGAGAGGGAGAGAGAGTGAGAGAGAGAGTAAGAAAGAGACAGAGGAAAGAGTGAGAGAGAGATTGAGGGAGGATAGGGGAAAAGTGACAAAAAAGAGATAAAAAAATAGAGACAGAGACAGAGAGAGAATGAGAAAGAGGCATGAATTGGCTTAATAAAAAAAGTTAAATTATGAAAGTTCAATACGCGGTCATGTTATTAAAGTGTAAACCGATAGATATTAGATTCAACTAATTGTCTAACTGATACGGGAACGCATGAATTACAGATGAATTAAACATGTGTATAGTATGTTTAACTAGCGTTTGCAAATCTTAATATATGTGTACTAAGAATAGTTGAAGGCTTTTATCTGACCTTTGTATATCGGTGTCAACGGTTGCTATAAATGGGAATCAGTTTTGAATGAAATATTATATGCGGTAATTACGTTGAGGAAAGCACCACCAACAAAATGAGGACTGTATAGTTAATAATACTTTCTCTTGAGTTTCTGCTGTCCTTAATTAGACCTGATTAACTTTCGCCTCCGACCATAGTTATGTGTTTATCTTCTTCCTCATTCTCTTCTTCCTCATCTTCTTCTTCTTCGTCTTCTTCTTTTCCTTCTTCTTCTTCCCCTCCTCAACCTAGAGATTGGTGGGCTTACAAATTCTGCCTTTCCGTAAACTGTCTCTTGATTACCACATTCCTTCTGCCTTCTCTTACCCCCTTAAGTACACCTGCCTGGACCATTCCCTCCCACTACGCCCCTTGATCATGGTGATGGCGAACCAGTTTGAATCCCATAATAAGTGACCAAACATATTGATCCTACTTTTCACAGTGGTTCCAATCAGCGTTTTCCTTTCACCTACTATCTTCAAAATGTTATCAATAGGTACTGGATCACGAAATCCTTAATGCTCTCCTCCAGTACCTCATCTCATATGCTTTAAACATCCTCTTCCATTTCGTCAAATTCCGGGTTTCGTCACCTACAGGTGCACATATTCCAGATAAAACTCTTCATAAATGTCTTCCTGGTTTCCGGCTTCTCTGGCTTACGCAATTTTACTTTTTTACATTACTGTTGCATCTCCCACATGGTGTAGTGAAGCTTCCAAGGAATTTAAAGTAACATACTCCCGCTAGCTGACTACCGTCCAGAAACGCATTAGCTTTTTGTTTTAAAGATCTGAAACATTTCGTTACTTTTGCTTTTTTAGACATACGTATTTATAAATTATTAATTATAAATGTTATTTATAAATTAATAAATTTGAATAACATGTCTGTCGGCATCCAAGCCACTTATAATGACAAATAATAAATATATTTACCTTATTTCCTGTCTCGTGACCACATGTATTAACGCAATAAATAGTATTTACGCGTTTCGATACCATGTATCGTCATCAGAATATATATTAAAATATAAATCACTCAACGAGGTCGTTAAATTTTTTTTTTTAATCACAAAATCGAAACCAAACATATAAGTATTTATGTGATGCGAGTGCGCACTCGACGAAAGCCGGCCGGACACTGATTGATATCAGTTACAGATAAATTTTAGTGCTGTGTCATATAATGGATTCGACTTGCAATGTAAGTGGTCGTTTAATATGAAATTATGGTAGTAGGCTATTTGTCATTATGTGCTCTATATATTTCAAATTCTTCACGTGCATTTAAATAAGCGCCTTTGCCACAGACATGTAAGGGTTTCAAATTGGTGTCAAAGCTTGTATAATTATGGTTCTCCTGTATAAGATGACGAGCATAGTTAGACTGTGTACAAGATTGTGTTGTCAAATCCTTTACATTATGCTTTGGAGTGTGCTCAACGAAACGTTTATAAAAACGTCTCCCTGTCTGACCAATATAAAAGCATTCACAGTCATTACATGAAAGCTTATAAACACCTGTTTTCATTTCCAAAGGTGTACTGGTTCTATTACGAAGCTTATTAAACAGATTATTATTAAGCTTATGTTACTGGTTTTAAGTGTTACAGTTCTATTGTTACTATTGATACAACTTTGATAAAACTATCAAACTTTAAAATACTAAAAGTATTAAATATACTTTTGATAAAACTTTGGGCATAATACTGATGTAGGCTTTTGAAATAAAGGTTGGTTCCTTATCTTTTATCATTCGAGGTTTCGACAATCTACGCTTATGCTTTTTAAGGAGGTTATCAACCATGGAAGATGTGTAACCATTGGCAACAGTAATGTGTTTTATAATATTTAATTCAATCCTAAAATCATTTTCATTGAGAGGTATCGTTAACAACCTGTATATGAAATAATTATAAGCCGCCATTTTCTACGAGAATGGTTGGTGTGAATCAGCAGGTATGGTTACATCTGTGGTAGTGGGTTTCCTATATATACTATATTTCAATTTATCATCACATTTGGTGATGGTCAAGTCAAGAAAATTCAGTTTGTTATCTATTTCTGTTTCATGTGTAAATTGAATGTGTTTGTTGATATTATTTAAAAGATTTTAAAGTTTTCTATTTGACGTAATGTGTCCTTGTATATTATGAATGTGTCATCCACATATCGTGCGTAGAACATGACGTCTTTCTTATGATTATTATTAGAAAACAAGTGTTTGTTTCCGTAATGATTTAAATAAATATTTAATTTCGTAATGATATATAAATAAATATCATTAAGGATAATTTAACTATAGAAAACAGCCACACGTCAAAAATGTAACTGATTTTATACGTAAAGTTAATAATATCAACTAATTTCCTAATTATAAATTAGTGTCCCTCGATATTGTCAATTTGTACACAAATATCCCAATAAACGATACACTTAACATTCTAAGGGACCATCTGATGAAATGCAACAAATTAAACACTCAAGCATTAGATGAGTTAGTAAACCTAGCCTACTTGATGTTATTTTAAAGCAAAATTATTTTGAATTTGACGACAGATTTTACAGTCAACGCGATGGTTTGGCAATGGGCTCGCCGCTATCAGGCCTTTTGGCAGATATTTATTTAAATCATATTTAAATCATTACTGACGTGTGTTTTCAACACTTGAATAATGTGATTTTAATATTTGACGATCTCAACTGAGTGAAGTAATCTGATGATGGAACTTATGTTACGAAACGCGTCATTTTAAATAAAAAACGAACACGACGGATTCAAGCTAATTTATTAATTTTGCTTTTTATTTATTTATTATCCTGTCAAGTTTTACTTTTACGATTAAACCCAGTGATGCTGCCTGACTTCTCATGGTCACTCCGTGCAATCTCCAGACAGCGGTTGTCTCTCTCTCTCTTACTCTATATTGCCCAACATGTCTCCACTCAGTATTCTTTTTCTATCCGGTCATTGGACATTTGAAGCAGGAATCCTGCCCATTTCGACTGTTATAATTTTGTAACTTCCAATACATCATAACGTAAATCTTCATCTGATAGTTCGTATCCGTTTCGGATGTTGGTTATCATCCAGACTATTTCAACTTTCTGTACTGCTGCACGCAATAAGTCAGTTGTATTCATGGCAAACCAGGTCCTTAAATTTCTCAGCCATGATATCTCGGTCGCCCAACTCTTCTCTTTCCAAGTACTTTTCTCTTGCAAGAAGTACATATACTGCAATGAGTATAATCTCTATTCATTTCTCATAAGACGTCCTAGATACTGAAGCTTTTGTATCTTCACTGTGTCAATCCCTTTCTTTCTTCATCTTTATAAGAACTTCAATATTAGTTATATGTTCTGTTCATGAAATGCTTAGTTTTCTACGGTAAAGCCACATTTCGAAAGATTCTTATACTTCAGCTGTGGCTTCAGTCAAAGTCTAAGATTCTACACCGTAGAAGAGGACCGAGAATACGTTGCAGCGGAAAAGTCTCATCATTGTGTTTATTGTAAATTCGTGACTTTTGAAAAAACTGCTCATTCTACCGATAATGTGATGTATTTTTATACTTACACATATTGCTTTATTGATGGTACCTATAATTCAATTTTTTATTTTTTATTGTATTCTTTTTTATATAGCCTAAAGGTACCATACGATGTTATTATTTATATTCTTAACCTTCCCTCTACAACGTACGGGTCAAAATGTCCCGAGAGCGACAAAAACGCGCATGCGTCAGTGGCAGGTGGTGGGAGTGGCTCGCGGCCTTGAGTAGCTTTCCATCCACTCTCTCTGCAGATGTTGACGCGGCCGGACCCTTGTCAGAGGTGAGTGACCTTTTATTATTCCACAATAGTGAGAGAAAACTTTTCCTGGGTCAATATGACCCCACGTTGTACGATATGTTCTACCAGTTTCAGTTCATTGCCAATTTCATTTTTATAAAATTAAATGAGTGAATCCATGGTTTTCCTTTATGAGTAAGACTTCCTACATTTTTTAAAACCCATCTGAATTGTTTCAGCCATGGCGAACAACAATAGTGAGAGAAAACTTGACCTGGGTCAATATGACCCCACGTTGTACGATATGTTCTACCAGTTTCAGTTCATTGCCAATTTCATTTTTATAAATTAAATGAGTGAATCCATGGTTTCCCTTTATGAGTAAAACTTCCTACATTTTTTTAAACCCATCTGAATTGTTTCAGCCATGGCGAACAACACCCGTTTCTTAACCGATGAAGAAATTCGACGAGAACTCGAAAGATTGACCAACGCCGATTTCGATGATGACGAGGAATACTTTACTGAAGACGTTTCTGACAGTGAAGATGAAAATAATGTGATACAAAACGACGACACTGAACGCCTTTGAGGTTCTTCCTGAAGACGACGCGATGTCGGAGGATTGTTTTTTTCCATGAGAATCTTCAGCCTTAGCATCAGAAGCTGACGATCAAAGAAACTTCGTGCTGGGCAAAGACGGAGAATCTATCTGGACTGAAACCGATCTTTTACCGACCAGAAACGTCAGAGTACCTTCAGGGAATATCATTACCCGCTTGCCTGGTGCCAAAGGAGATGCTCGGAATCTGATAGACGAGGTAAAATTGTTTTCCTCAGTCATTAACCAATCCATGATTGACATGATTGTTCAATTCACTAATGAACAAATAGATAGCCAAAAAGCCCAATACAGGTCTGACCAGCGGTATACTGGACCCACAGATGCCACTGAATTGAAAGCGTTGCTAGGCCTTCTATTTTTTAGCGAGGCCTTATATTCGTGTTATGAGGAATTCAAACCTGAACGTGTCAGACATGTTTTCTCGTATATTCGGACCACCGATTTTTCGAACAGTAATGTCGAAAAACAGATTTGTCTTCCTACTTTGCTGCCTAAGATTCGACTCAAAAGCAACCCGAGAAGAAAGAAAAAAAATTGTTAATTTGCAGCTTTTCGGGAGTTTTGGGAGTTGTTCAACCAAAATTGTTCTGCATTTTATACTGCTTCAGAATACGTGACAGTGGACGAAACAATTCTCAGTTTCAGGGGTAAATGCCCCTTCAAGATGTACAATCCAGCAAAGCCCGAGAAATACGGGATGAAAACGACAAATACGGGATGAAAATTGTTTCACTCTGTGACGCTAGAACCTTCTTCTTCTGTGGAGGTATCCCTTACATAGGGAAAGGAACTATAACTTGCCAAGGGTTGCTATTACCTACTCAATACGTTCTTCAACTGATAGAACCTCTCCGTCTAACAAATCGCAATGTCACATGCGACAACTGGTTTTCATCTATAGAACTTTGTGAGGAGCTCTATAAACGCAAGATCACCATGATTGGCACCCTGCGAAAAAGCAAGCGCGAAATTCCTCCACCTCTCATTGCAACCAAAGGTGTACCATTGGGAACTTCACGTTTCCTATATCAGCCTGACAAGATGTTAGTTTCGTACCACCAGGAAAAAAAAACAAAAACGTGATTCTACTATCGTCGATGCACGATACTGGAACTGTGAACCCATACACGCAAAAACCTGATATTGTTGAATTTTACAACTCCACAAAAGGTGGAGTTGATGTTTTCGACAAGTTGTGTCACAGCTATTCAACAAAAAGAGGTACTAGAAGATGGCCAATGCGCTATTTCTACGGGGTACTGGATGCTGCTGGAATAATCGCCTTCGTACTTCATCGGCTCAATAACAACGCAGTGACACAAGTCAGCCGACCCGGCTTTTTGAAATCACTGGCGTTCTCATTGGCGAAGCCCTTCATGGAACTGAAGGTGACCAACGCAAGGCTACCCAGAAATCTACGAACTGAAATAAGAGCAGTTCTGGGGATTCCAGAGCCGGCCGAATCTACCCCTCCCCCCACTCACCGGGGCCAACCGGGAACCAGGAAAAGATGCTATCTTTGCACGAACGACAGAAAAACAAAATCCCTGCGAGACCTGTGCCTTGCCAATTTGTAGGCAACACGAGAAAACGAAAAGGCTGTGCTTTCGATGTGAACCAGAAAAAGAATACTGAAGCAAGTTTTACTTACCTAATCTAGTTGTACCTAGTCTTTACTTACCTTGACCTAGTCATTTAAACTTACGTTTACTTTTTTCTCTAGCATTATTTTTGTAACAATTGTTCTTTATTACTTCTAAAAGGCTAATAAAAGTGTATATTTAAAAAAAATTGTAGTTCATTGTTTCCTAAAATGTTGAAAATGACACATTGCGCCTAAAAAATGGGTTGGGTCAAAAAGACCTGACCTTGTAGAACATGTCCTGGCGTTTCAAGTTGTTGACCGAAGGTTAAAGCGATCGATTTCGGTCATAGGCCATCGTCAGGTTATATAGCACATTTGTGTTCATAATATTATAAAACACTATTATTTATAAAAACGTATTTGTAGACATTGTTAATGTGATACATATGTTGTTGTCCAAAGCTTCCTACGAACTGATTCTATTATAGAGTGTTCATCCTTACATAATATATCAGCTGATTACTGAATGTTGATTTTGTCGTAATATTTCAAAATTGATATGATTTTTGAAGTCTGTCATAACGTTTAATAGATTTTCATGGCCCTCTTCTTTTATATGTTTGTATATTCGGTATTGTTCATATATATTTGATCTTATTTTGTCATTGCATGTTTTCAATCCGGTTAAATGTTGTTGTATTTAACCATATTCACAAGACTGTAGTTTTATGTGTTTGGCTACTGTTGAGTTTGGATTTGAGTGTTGAAAATGTTTTGTATGTTCAAAATGTTTTGTATGTTTTAAATGATCTTGAAGTGAATCCTATGTATTTTTTGTTGCACAGTACATTACATTCTGTCGAGTCCGCAGGTTGACATTGATATTGGTAGACTCCAGCTTTTTCATAAATGTTTTCCTTTTGCGTACTGTTTATTTTCAGATTGTTGTAGATGTCATTGCTTGTTTTGAATGCTAGTTGATAGTCGTATTTTGTAAATGTTCTAGCTAATTTTTGAGAGTTGTTGTCAATGTAATGTGCAGTTAGTCTATATAGGTTTTCTACTTTTTGATTGATGCGTTATTTGTTTTATTCTTTTTTGTTTTTTAATGATTTTATCGATCATTTGAGGCTGATATCCATTGTTTTGAGCTATTTGTTTTATAATGTGTATTTCTTTTTCGTATTGTTTCTTGCATAGAGTATATGTGAGGGCTCGATATACCATGCTGTTGTATGCATACATTTTGTATGAGTAGGGATGGTTGCTCTCTGCGTGTATGGTAATATCTGTTTGAGTATCTTTTCTGTATATAGAGAAATGATGTTTGCTTGCATGGTGTTTTATGTTAAGGTCTAGGACGTTTATTTCGCTTTTATTCTGTATTTCTTTTGTAAATTTTGTGTCAGAATTGATGGAGTTAATGTATGCTAGAATTTGGTTGATTTGTTTAGCAGTACCTATAGATAAACAGATGACGTCATCTACATATCTGTACCAATATTTGGTGTGTTGTATAAACGGATTTTTGGTAGTGAGTATAAAATTTTCTTCAAGTGCTGTAGGTATATCAATCATAATATCAATCTTAGTGTCTTTTGATTTTGTTAATTTATATACTAATATACCTGTATTAGAAACAATCAAAATTCTTAAAAACAACCTAATTAAGACGGCCATATTAAATCGACAACAAATTGATGAACTTATATCATTGTTACAAATCGTACTAAAACAGAAGTATTTCACTTAGGATAAGAGATTTTTTATACAAGAAAACGGGTTAGCAATGGGTTCCCCCTTAAGTGGATTGTTGGCTGAAATTTACTTAAACTTCTATGAAAATAAATACCTGTTATCTAATTGCAGTACATTCTACAAAGCTATTATTTCGTACACACTCTATGTGGATGATGCCTTCGTGGTTTTAATGGTACTTATAGGCAAATTAAGACGCTACACAAATACATGAACAGCGTAAACAGTAAAGGTAAATTTACAATTGAAATGGAAAATAATGAAAGTATAAACTTCCTTGACTTATCTGTACGAAAACAGAATTGCTCATTTACATATAAAATATACAGGAAGCCAACTACCACGGACTTGCCTATACATGCACAATCATATCATCCTTACACATAAAAACTAGAGCCGTTTAATGTATTAGTGCACAGACTGATGAATCTACCATTGAGCCATGAAGATTATCGGGATGAGGATCCCAGAGGAGACGAGTGCTCTCGCTTGCGAGAGAAATCGCCTCCGGAGACGCTGGCAGCGGACCCGTGATTCGGCCGACAAGGCAGCATACAACCGGGCGACCGGCATTTTACTTCGTGAAATGCAGGCCTACCGGAGACGCTGTTGGGAATTCGCCGTGGCCCAAGCAGGGGACGGATCGGACGAAAGTAGCCCTTACCGGATACCTTCGGCGGTGGTAGGAAAGAGGCGCCGACCTCGTATCCCAGCTATTGCTGGAACTTTCGGTCAAATCCTGGCTCGCCCGGAGGCGAAGGCCGAGTACTTGGGCGCGTGTTTCGAGCGACAGTTCATTCCTAACCCGCCCATGGACTGGGACTTCGATGAAGAAGTCGAGAACTAAGTGGAAGATTTTCTGTCTCTTCCGATCACTGCGGAGCCCGAACCCATTACTAGGGAAGAGGTCACAGATCGGCTCGTTGAACTCGTACCGAGAGAAGCTCCTGGCCCGGACGGCGTCTCGAACGCCGCTGTAACTCGACTCCCGGAGCAAAGAGTACTTTTCTTGTTTGTGCTGTTCAACGCGTGTCTAAAACTGGCCTATTTTCCCCAGAAATGGCGTAAGGCGACGGTCATAGTGATCCCGAAGCAGGGAAAGGACGCTTCCCGTCCCGGCAACCTCCGGCCCATTAGTCTACTGTCAGCCACGTCAAAGGTCCTCGAACGTCTTGTACAACGGAGAGTCCTAGACCTTCTAAGAAACTTCGATGTACTGGTCCCCGAACAGTTCGGTTTCCGTGTGGGGCATTCCACCACTCATCAGCTGATGAGACTGGTGGAATACATCACGGACGCCGGCTGTCGGAAAGAGCAGACTGTCGCCTGTTTCCTAGATGTGGAGAAGGCATTTGATAGTATCTAGCGCGACGGGCTCTTGTTCAAGCTCCGGGAAATCCAGCTCCCAGATTGCTACATTTTCTTGATTGCTAGCTTTCTGACGGAGAGGACTTTCTGCGTGAGAATAGACGACCATGTCTTTTCCGAGAGACGCATTACAGCCGGGGTACCTCAAGGTAGCGTGCTAGGGCCTCTCCTGTTCTCCGTGTACGTCAACGACGCACCCAGAGAGCCTGGAGTCAGATGGCCCTGTTTGCCGGCGACACGGCGGTCTATACCGCCGATCGGAACGCTGACAGGGCTATCCCACGACTCGATGCGTATTCGACGTGGACGGAAATCTGGAAAGTTGCCGTCAACGAAACCAAGAGCTCCGCGGTGCTATTCTCAAAGCGCCGGAAAGAACCACGAAGACGAGTGAGACTCGGTAGAACGTACCTGCCCTGGTCGAGAGAGGTTAAAAACCTCGGTGTCCACCCTGATCGTCGGCTCACCTGGTGTGCCCACGCTGAGACGATGCGAAAGAGAGCGTCCGCTCGTCTCGCGCAACTGTTTCCGATACTTATCAACAAGGCTATGACCCGCAAGCTGGGTAAGTTGATCGTCAACGTGTACCTGTTGCCGATCATTACCTACGCTATTCCCGTCTGAGGTTACCTCGCAACCGTTCATAAAAGGAGGTCGCAAAGCGTTCTCGATAGGGGTCTTCGGCTAGCGGCCAAATCCCCCTATCGGTTTCCTTCTCGACTTTTGAGAAGAGGACTCGGCGTCCGCTCCTTGGAAGACACCGCAAGGCGACTTGCACGTAAATTTTACGTCCGAGCTGCGGAGACCCAGACAAACCCTCACATAGCTGGCCTTGGCAAGTACCGAACATTTCCAGGTGATTCTTGGAAACGGCCTCGACAAATAGTGTACTAGGAAGGCCTAGTACGAGCATGCCGTTGTAGCGGCCACTAGATAATTAATCAATATTCCGTCTGGACAGGACCACTAGGCAGGAGCCCCTACCGGAGGCTCGGTACTAGGAACCCATTGGGTCGTCTCACGACGCGCAACCCAACACCTCTGGCTCTTAATTTTTGGCGCACTCCATTGGACGTCGTGAAGCGAGCCGGAAGAAAAGGAAGAAGGAAGAATGGAGAGCACAGGAGAACCAGTGATGGAAAATCGACTGGGACAGCAGCGGGCTCTACATACCGCTGCCGAAAGAAGAGGACCGCAGAACGTCCGGAACAGCGGACGCAGCCGCCGAACATCACAGCGCGGATCGGGCGGCGCGGCGTACGGAAATGATTTAGCGTCCTCGACATACGGTCCTTTTAAGGACCTCAAAAACGATAGTGTGTACGATGGGCGCCATTTGTCCTGTGACAAGACAAATCCATTCACTTGCATCAACTGAAAAATTAATTGACCGCAAATTTTAATTGACGGCTTCCTTCGAAAAGAAAGAGGAAAAAAGTGAACACAGCTGCAGAACTTCCGAGAATTTTTTACAAACGCTCACGCAAAGTAACTGAACTGAGAAACAATTAATGGAGACAGTTAATTAAAGTTGGACAAGGACTCTATTTCATTCATATTAATCAACAACTACGCACTACGCAGTGAGGTCTCCTAAATTATACTAGTTAAGGTACATACTCTGTACGCTAATGTTGATTCAGAAAGTCAACGAGACCACCGAATGCCATGCAAGTTTTGAACGGGTCAGCGGTGTCAAGGCTAGTTAAAATATCGATTTTCTTCAAAACTCGATACAGGCTATAAATAAATAAGTAAAAATCGTTGCCTACAATTCCAATAATACAATAAAGTAGTAGTTGTTGTTGTTGTTGTAGCATAATACTACTTTTTAAAATCGTAATTTATCGATACAATTGCATATTAAAAACATCAAAAGTCTAATGCAGGAATGGATAAAGGTACAGTTCCGATCCAGCTAAATAGCATTTGTTTGTTTAATTGTTACTATGGTAATTAATTCTGGTCTCCATGGTGTTGCTGACATCTTTATACACGTCAACAAAACAGCTTAATTAAAAGGCCCTAAACTGGGCAGAATATCAAATTCCAAGTTAAACAGTGTTTTTCGCTTTGTGTCAAAGGTTATCTGTGAAAAAATATGGTGGTAATCGGTGCCACGGTGTGGATTGGTATTAAATAAAAATAAATCTCCAAACTTTGAGTTATATATATATATCATTTTCTATATAAGTAACTCGATGTTTCTTGCAGTAATTATATAATTTGTGATGAAAAAGAATATACAATATTATCTACTTGCAGAAGAAACAAATTGAAAACATCACAAATTATATATATATATATATATATATATATATAACTACCTTATATGTTATACCTATATAACAAACTACCTTAATAACATCCAGAAGCCAACACACAAATACTTCACCAGAAACAAGATGGCGAAGGCTGAAGATGGGAGAACAAGAACTCCCGAAACATGTACCTAAAGGAAAAAATATATCTTGAGGTAAATTTAGTTATAAATATTAAAAAATATATATATATATATAATTATACAGATATTGCGTATCAGTTGTACAGATACAGTTGTGTATGCAAGGTAAATAAACAAATTAAGTTATACGAGTATCCAAAAAGAACAGTTATTGACATAAAGCTGACATGTGAATGAAGTTGCATCATGTGAATGTAAATTTTTTAATTACAGTACTCTACAATCGGGGCATTGATAATACGAGTATTTTATAATAAGTACATTTAAAAAAATAAGCGGAAAGATATTATTTTTATGAAATGTAAAATTGTTGAAGGTCGTTATTGTGTTTGAAGTATAAATACTGACTACGTTTATGAGAATTTATGACATTTCCGCCAACGTTCATGCCAACATGAAGACTATCATTGTGCTGCTGGTACTTGCGATTCTTCTGGTCGCTGCCGTCGACTACGCGAGTAGTCAGTTCCTGTGTGCTTTTTCTGGTCAAAGCGTAAGTAGTATTCCTTCTGTTAATACTGATAATACATTGGTCTTACTTATTTTAGATAATAAAATAATCTGGCTTTGATTGTTCGTATGTACAGGCATGTAAGCACATATTATATTTGGTGTTCTGCCATAAGGCTGGTTTGCAAATGGTAAAATCTCTCCGAGCTGTCTTTTCATTTCTTCGTAACACCCTCTGATTTTAATGCTAGCTATTATCTACACTCTTCTACGCCCTCTTTTTTTTCTCCTTCTATGACACCATCCATGGCAGTTGTAAGCAAACAGTCTCTTCTTAAACACTGATCTAACCAATTCCTTTTCCTATTTCCTATTACCTTCAGGATTCTTCTCTCTTCCCCTATTCTTCTTCAAATTTCATCATTCCTTACTTTATCAACCCACCTCATTTATATGTAAGCACATAAGCCTACAGAATCGTTGTTTATAATCTAAGGAATAGGCATGTATGTTGTTCCGTTTTCATGATTGTGCAACGGATTGCTCTATTTTATACGTCTGGATTTCTTGTGTTGTCTCCAATAATCAGTTAGTGGTGCCTGTATTTGGACCTACTTTTTGCAATAACCTCCCGTGCTCCTCCACCCTAGTGCCAAAACTGTGTACAGTAACTTCTTGTTCTTCTTTATTCCTGTCCTTCTCTACCTTCTTCTCATCCTCCATCACCATTTTTCATCCTAATCTTGTTCTTTTATTTCCTATTATTAAATTAAAAATTTCCTCCTCCTCTTCTTCTTCCTGCCCCTCCTTCTCATTTCCTCATCCACATTCTTCTTCCTCATCCTTATTCTTCCTCCTTGTCCTCATTCTTCTTCTTCTTCTTCTTCTTCTTCTTCTTCTTCTTCTTCTTCTTCTTCTTCTTCTTCTTCTTCTTCTTCCTCTTCATCCTCCTCATCCTATTTCTTCTTCTTATTATAGAAAAGAGTACGTCAAAACATTTTATTTTTCCATTTTGCTTAACCATCAGTATCGCTTTCCATGTCTCGTAATTTCTCTACCGATTTTTCCTCGTTTTTCAAAATTTCTTCCGTTATCTGTAATAACTCTTTCCTTGGTTTTCTTCTTTTTCTTTTTCATTGTAATTTGATTTTCAGCACGTTTTAGGCAACCTATTCTGCTCCATCCTAGTTGCGTGCCATATTATACTAATTTGTTTGTTATCTAATTTAAGGAATATCGTTACCTAGTTAATCTCTATCTTCAGACGTCGATATATGATGTCCCATATACCGAAGCTTTCTTATCTTCACTGTGTTAATAACTTTCCTTTCTTTCTTCATCTTTCTAAGAACTTCAACATTATTTATATGTGCTGTCCATGTAATGTTCAGTATTCTACGGTAAAACCACATTTCGGAAGGTTCAAATTTTTTGGTAGCGGCTTCAGTCAAAGTCCAAGATTATACACCGTAGAAGAGTACCCACAATACGTAGCAACGTAAAAGTCCCACCTTTCTGTTTATTGTTAAATCATGACTTTTGAATAAACTGCTCATAGATGTGTACACTGCACTTGCCTTTTCAATTCTGCTCTTTATTTCTTGAGAGTGGTCCCATTGTTCATTGACTATAGTACCAACATATGTAAATATTGATAAAGTTTGTTTATCTAAAATATTTGTGTGTGTTTCAGTGTCTGATGATGCCGTGCTGTCTTGGACTGAAATGTGGTAGAACCAAACAGTGTTACAACAACCTTGGCTGACATGTGACGGCTCTGTAATGTGTTGGCCGCTGACAAAATAATTATGTCACTTTTACAATATATATAATAAATATATATATTACATAAATTTGTCTTCTAAGCGTTGTTTCAACATTGACATTTTCACTTTCTTTCGTTTCTTAGTTGTTTCCTTATCAGGGAGTACAAAAGACTTATTTTATTATAAGTTAACATTGAAATGGGTCCGTAAGAGTTATGGTAAGAGTTATCAGTTTTTCCAAGGTTATGATATTAGCTTACAATTTTGAAGACGTCGAGTACACAACTATAAAATTGATAGAGATATAACAGAAATGGGGACTAAAGGTAAATATGGGGAAAGGTAAATGGGGACTAAAAGTAAATATGGAGATAGATAAATGGCGACTAAAGATATATATGGGGAAAGTAAATGGGACTAAATGTAAATATGGGGAAAGGTAAATGGGGAGTAAAGGTAAATATGGGGAAAGGTAAGTGGGGACTAAAGGTAAATATGGGCAAAGGTAAATGGGGACTAAAGGTAAATATGAACAAAACAACATACATGGTAATAAGTGACCTTCATCAAGATTTAATGCTAAAGAAGACATGGGATATTGTAACATCACTTATACTCGTTACCTTCTGAATGGTATGTTATGTAGCCTCACTGTTGGGATCGCCAATTTGTTACATCCAGAATCGAATTTACGGGTTATTTATCAGAACTTGTATCTTGTTTAACTCGGTTATTATTTGTATATACTTTGTTAATATTGGATTAAGGATGAGTATCTGTTCGGGGGGATGTTTGTTGAGCGCCAATTTGCAATCACCGTTTGCAAATAAAATTTATTGGTGAAATATTATATTAAAATTTATTTAAATAGTATATGGTTTCTTTATTCCGCAATTAACTCTCTTTTAATCTTTTCTTTCAGCAATGAATATGATAAATTGTGCTCATCAAAACATATTTAAAAAAATCTGCTAAGACTTTCAAATGATGAGTGTTGCCAACTTAATCTAATTACTGAAGTCAACTCACAGTACCAGATATCTTGTTCAGTATATCATACCCATTGTGTATTCGTGAAATAAAGAAACGAATAAAACTTTTTCTGTATTTTGTAAACTCAAATCCTTTATTTATTCTTTAATTTGTTTTAAATGTCAAGTATAATTCTTAACAAAGTTTGGCCAGCTGTATTTTAATATGCTCAGAGTGGCAGCAGTAACTCTTATACCTTAAGGCATAACATTTCATATTTAATTTTTAATGAATAAAATACAAATATATTGTGTTAAGTCAGGTCCTTTTGGCTACGATATAACAACAGTTTTGTTGGGGAAAGTACCAAAATACATGTGATTAGAAATAGTTACAATGTTCCTTAACAGGATTATATAAATAGTGTAAAACAGTTCAGTGTTTAGGTTATGTTATTAAAATGTTTTTAAGACTTAATTAGCTTTAGATTATAGTAACACTATACATCAATGGTTTTTTTATGCTTATGGCAATACTATTAATAAATATTGTTCTCAGTGGAAGTTCAAAAATGGTTTTTATAAAAAGTGTACTCAATGTCTTTGAAACCTATAGTCTAGGCTTAACAGGGAATGATTCAGATTAATTTTATATCAAAAATACTTCTCTCCCTGTGTCAATTGATTCACTTTCTTCAGAGATATCCTGGTTTAATTCGGTAGAGTCCTGTAGCACTTCCTTCTTCTGTTTTAATCATGATGAATATAATTATTTAATGGTTTTATTTCGATGCACTGATATAAAAATGTCTTATAATTTACTTTTGTCACTATGAGTTGTTTAATTCAACCTTTCTTCATTCAGATGCCAATAATCCTCCTTATTTTATTCTATCTACATATTAGTTGTTAAGTCTATGTAAACTATCTCCTTGGTTTACAAGTAACATTTTTATGTCACCCTGGTGACCTCATATTATTAATATAAACAAACTCTTACTATTTTATATTTCATTTTCTTTAAAAGGATATAACTTTTTTATAAGAGCTTTAATCTTCATTTTATTTGTTTCTTTGTTCTTCTGATGAAACACTGATCATTTTGACACCACTCTTTACTTTTTTCTGATCTATATTTCCTGATTTATTTATTTACACTTTTTTATTATATTTTCTCCAAACTTATTTATTATTATTTCTTTTTGTACTTTTCACTTTCTTAAATTTATTTTATAAATTTAGTAATCCTTTAACATAAACTGACATTGTTTCTTTATTATTTTAATAGAAATTCTTATTCATATAACTTAACTGACTAAGCTCAATACGCCTAGTTTTACAAAAATCTCTGACTATTATTTTGGTACTTTCTTGTTAAGAAAAACATTAGTGTTATTAACACTCTCATACATAATATTTATTAATGTGCCACAAACTGATTACTGATAACTATTAGTAATATATTATAATTCCCCTTAACTGACTGTATTTATGAATTTACAGTCTGCACAAATAAAACAAATTCAATATGTAACTTCATTAACAGTGTCCTTCTTACTTATCATCATTGACATCCTTTTAACTAGGATAAACACAACATACATTAAACAATTAAAATAAATCATATTCAATCAATTCTTTCTTTACTAATTTCTTAACAGTCTTATGTTTCTTGGTACTTTTTATTAAGATAATCAAAGTACATTTATGTTACAAGGGCATGGTAAAAATGTCATGTAACAATACACAGAGGAATACAAGTATTTAGGGGTAAAATTACTGCCAGTGCTAACCAAGTAAAAGAAATACAATCCAGAATTAATTTGTTAAAGACGGCTATATCTACATTAAATATACTCTTGTGGGATAAGCAAATTACAGCAGAAACTGAAACCAAAATATTTAAAACCATTGTTAGAAGGATAATAATGGTCTGTACTAGTCTGTACTACTAATAAACACATAAGAACAAAATTAATGACAGCTGAGATGGACTTTTGGAGACGTTCGGCAAGAGTATCCAGACGTGACAAATTAGGAATGAAGTCGTTAAGGATAAAATGAATGTGAAAAATTTAATTGTTTATTTTATCGAAACAAAAATATTACAATGGTACGGTCATACGAAAAGAATGGCACAGGAAAGACTGCCAAGAAGAGTTATGGAATAGACCCCACCAGGAAGAAGGAAAAGAGGAAGACCACCGATCACCTGGATAGAAGAAATTCAGACTATGTTGAGGGAACGAGAAATTGAAAAAGATCTTTGGATGATCAAGCAGCAGTGAAAGATGAGAATTCAATCAGTTCTGTAATATTTGGTTCCAGTAAATGTGTAAACATTGTACATCCGGAATATTAATATAATAATTAAAGCATGTACACAAATGTTCCGTCTACATTCCTCTTATTAGCTGCTGCTTTTATTTGGGCCAAGCTGTCTGCCGCCGCGTAGAAGCCTATAATGATCCACATGATAGCACTATCAAATTATACACTAATAGGTTAACTTACTACCTCACGCTTTTGTCCTCACTGCAGAAGCTACGCGTACGTTTAATTTACTTTACCTGGGAAAATGAAGTCGGTTGTGTCCAGTCCAGCTTTGAAGAAACCTATGTGAGAGGACGGCCTGCTAGAGACAGAGATATAACAGAAGACAAACTCTGTTCCGCCACGTTATGTATCTGACCTGTGGAATCGATATGATGCAGCGCTTCAAGGGAGTCAAAGGACAAATAACGCGAGCGTAGGGCTGCCATACTGGTCCCGTGTCGTAATTGGTAGGCATTACTAGTGTCTATACTCTGCCTTAAACGCTAAGTTCAGGAAAAAAAATGAAAATCACATCAAATAAGAAATGGATCGAACTGCAAAGAAGACTGAAAACCATAAATGAAAGTTACAAAAATTATAAAGATGAAAGATGTGACATTGAATTTTTCCACCCAATAGCGCACAATTTTAATTTACCACAATTTAAAAATTTGCAAGTATGTATTTTAATTTCTGTTTTCTTTAACTTTTTATATACAAAATGAAAGTACACTTTTGTATAGTATATGAAAGTATACATCTGTTTGAGTTAACTTTTATGTTCTCAACGGTGCGCATCGTGTTCCCGCGCGATATGTGTGTATAATAAATTCAGTGTTTATGTACGTGTTAATTGTTTTCTACTGCTCATCTCGAGTGAGTTTTACCTGAAGATGGGACTGAGAGTCCAAAACGTGTCGTACCTAACGACTGAAGATCCAAAAAGGACAATATAATCAGGTACTACCTATTACCTCACAAAATGAAAGGTATATATAAAAGGTTTTTAGTAATCAAATGAACTTTTATTCGTGACAAATTGCGTTTGCGGGAAAAGGTGTTCGAGCAAAATAATTTCGGGTATCTGGTAATTCGGGAAAATGCCCATTCCGGAGAGTGGATTCGGGTAAGTGTCCGGGTATCGTGCCACAACATACATTCAATAGCCAATATTCTAAACAATTATGCTAGACAAGTATTTGATAAAAGCGTCCTACTATAGTAACAAAGATGGCAGAAGTCTACTCCTGTATTGTCGAGATTTCGCAAGCATTATTGGCTCCTGGGCAGAAAATCATTACTGTCAATGCGAAACAAGCTGTTGGTGTACAACACTGTCTTCAAGCCTGTGTGGACATACAGCTTTGGTGAACTGTATCTAAATCCAATATCGCCATATTGGAAATGTTTCAGGCCAAGGTGTTGCGTGCCATTACCAACGCACCGTGGTTCATCAGCAACAAAGACATCTATAGAGACCTGGACTTGCCCTCAGTCAGTGAAAGTTATGTGAAACGGCTTGAAGAGCACACGAATCCTTTAGCCATAAATCTACTAGACAACAGCCTACAGACAAGACGTTTAAAGTTAACATTTCCTCTGAACTTACCTAGACTCTAACACTATAAATACAGGATGGGCCAAAAGTCTCTACCCATTGTGAGTTACTGAGTTACCCATTGTAAACAATTGTTTTCCATCTTTGTCGATAAAATTGCACTCTAGTGTTTACATAAGAAACTACCAGACACAATCCAAAGGCGCGTAACTTAAAATCGTTGGGAAGATCACAACCAAAATTATCTTAATGTTTACAATGGGTAACTCAGCAACTCACAATGGGTAGTGACTTTTGGCCCATTCTGTATATTGTACATAATCTGTTACCTTTAAATACTCATACAGAGAACTAGTCACTGGACTGTCACTGGACTGGACTTCTTCATGCCATGTATTCTGTAAACAATTATGCTTATTGTTATGTATTAACAGATTGCATAAATAAACGTAAAAAAAATATTGTCGAGTAGCTGTCTCAATATCTCCCTCTTTCCCATGCTGCTACTGCACAGTAACCTTTGACGTAGAATACGTCTTACCTTTCAGGCCAGCAATAGGCACCCCCAACCAGAAAATCGAGCGTTACGTTTTCACGTCACGTTTGAAATTAAAATATTATCTAAACGACAAAAGATTAACGCTTATATGAGGTACGATTCGACAGATAAAGGAACAAAGATAATAAATAGCACAATATAAGCGGGCTATTGCATCATCCAGTGCGGGGTGAGCGGGGGAGAAATAGACATTTTTTGCGCCGCTCGGCACGCACTAAAATGAGTATTTCTCAGGTTTCCGATGCGATAGAACGTTGAGTGAGGTGTCGTTAAATTGTCTCATCGAGTACTATCTACATAGTGTACCGCAATGGCGGTGATATTATTAAGAGGTTTGAATAATCGTAATTCAAGTTGTAAAAATCGTGTGTTCGGACAAAATGTCGCGGTATATGAATTCTAAACGTGCTCAAAAGTATCGTAAACGCATACAGAAAAGTAGAGAAAATCTTGTGGAATTCAAAAAACCCAAAATGACCAATGCCGAACGTCAGAGCATTTACCGACAACGCTTAAAAGACAAGGAAATAAATATTGAAGTCGAGTTGGATGAGGAAGAGCGCCCGACTTCACAAGTGTATCAGCCGATGGAATTCAGCAAAACGTGGCAGTTAGCTACAAAAAACACATCCACAAAACATTCTTTAATAATGAATTTGGACACGCGTGTGACGTTTGTGACAGACTGTGGTTCCAGATGGACGTAAAGGTAGTGGCTCTTAAAGTGATGCCGTTGCAACACCTTGCAGACCAGAATTAATTACCATAGTAACAAGTAAATAAACAAATGATATCCTGCGGCATTGGAATTATACCTTTATCCGTTCCTACAGTTTTGAATGTTTTTACTATGCGATTGTATTGATATATTTTGTAATTTTTTATACAGATACGTCTATATATTTTGTAATTTTCTTAAGCGATTATAAAATGTATGTTTATACGTATTTCTGATGATGCAATGAATAAGTAATGAAATATATTAAATACTACTACTAAAGATGTCAACAAGACCAAAATTAATTACCATAGTAACAAGTAAATAAACAAAACAATAATAATGACGTATTCTACGCTCTGAAGGTTTGCGGTCGTGGCTCCGACACAGCCCACGCCGTCTCGACCTTCCGCGTTAGGTCGCTAATCGTATTAGCAGTCTCCCCGAACGTTGACCTGACAGTCTGTTGTCGATTTTCCTATTTTTCTAGTGTCTAGCGTTTGTCCCTTAATTATGTCCTTAGATATTCTTGTGTCACTCATTTGCTCTACTACTCCAACATATCTTTTGCGTTGAAGAAGCCTCCTACCATCCTGCGTTGTTTCTACAGTGGTTGCAGTTTGATATTGAAACTCATGCGACACCCACAGCTACCCCAGTTACATCGGTATGGAGTTTTGAAAATAGAAACTAGATGTTGAAGCTAAGACTACCTGAGACTTTTTAGGCCGGCGTCAACTTTGTTGAAATGTAACTGATATCCCTTCGGGCTACTAGAGCGTGAATGCAAGATTCAGAGAACTTCTTTTGCTACAGTAGTAGGTTAACTGGTGAAGATCGTACCACTTCTCGGGTCGTATTAACACTGAAGATGGCATCCAACGTTAGGGCCTAAACGTCTGATCATTGCGGCAGTAGTGGACCAAGGCCTAACACCCCGGAGAGAAGTTAATTACACATAGTATATACATATCAAAGGACAATGTTTAGATAAAAAGGTGATATTATTATAAAGGTGAAGGATTTATGCTGAAAATAAACAAATTTCTCACTAACATTAAAAATGTGTCAAAATTCCTGTTAACAGACATTGGTCGAATAGAGAGGTTTAGAAAATTTAAGTACCTAGAGGAAATAATTCAAGATAATGGCATAGAAAAATCTGTTAAAGAAGAAAGGGTTCATAAAATGGAGAGAGCTTATTGTATAACTAATGATATTTACAATAAAAGTGCATATCTAAAAATGTGAAAATAAGGCATTACGGTAGAGTAGTGAGGCCATAATTCGTATACACAATTGAATTTCTAGCATTGAATTATAATTTATACAAACTGGACACATTAGAAAGACGAATTATTAGGAAAATGTTAGGCCCACGAAAAACTTCAGAAGGTTGGAAATTAAGAAGTAATGTTGAATTATATCAAAGTATAGAAAATACAAGAGAAACAGTGAGAAAACGAAGACTAGTATTTTTTGAACATTTATATAGAATGGGCGACAATAGGTTAACAAAACAGATCTTTAGATATCTGTGGGGGAAAGGAGTCAACATCAAGTTGGATGTACCGTGGGCATGTACGTGAACACCCTACGTTCAGGATTTTATTATTCCACTGATGATGGCAGCCATTGGAGCTGCCGAAACGTTTGGTTTGGAAATAAACCATGGACCACGGCCAAACAGCCCGGATATCTTTAATCTTACAACTGACACCGGCCGTGAAAGCCTGAGGACTTGTTTTGGAATGTTTGTATTATCCTGATGTTACTATCTTTTGCACACCTCCAGAGTTGAATTCCATACAGCCAGGTGGGTTTAATTATCTGATTATAGATCTGAGTTTTACTGTATAAAGACAGGTTGGAATGTTTCCCTATGAGCCATTTATATTGTCGGAATTTTATGTTAATTTCCTCTCTCTTTTCTTTGTTACGTGCTCTTTCTATCTCAGTTTGGTATCTAATGTCATACCCAGGTATTTGGCTTTGTTTTCGTAAGAAGCTACCGTTCCATTTATGACCAATAATGGAAGAGTATTTAATCTTTTATTGATGAAATTAATATGTGCCAATTTGGCTTCGTTAAGTTTAATTTCCCATTTTTTTTCCATTCATATATGGAATTGCTAGCTATCCATTTCAAGCTAACTTCTCTTTCAATTGCTTCTTCTCCGTTTATTTTTTTCTAAATCCTTTTAGACTTATAATACATTTTAGGTTAGTTGTCTCCAAGTCGCTTATATTAATATAATAGATATTTACCATATATCCGTCGTGCGACTTCGTTTTTCTCGTCTTATTTTGACGCGTTTCGGCAACGAATTGCCATCTTCAGAATCTTAATCACTCATATGAGATCGTTAAAAACTTACATTTTCACATAACATGTTGTACGACACGGCAATACTTGCACACGGGCGCCAGTAAATGAAATGTCACAGTACATATGGGCTATAATAAGCAAAACAGGTTTATCAGTGGCTATATAAACAGTGAATCAGTTGATCGATATTGTCCACGCGAAAGCAGTCGATCGATATAGTCCACGCGAGAAACATAAACTTTCATGTTCGCGTCTGTGAGTTTCCAATATCGTAAAAGTGCACTTTTGCCGTAATGATTTTAGTGTTTTTAATTTTTTAACGATCTCATATGAGTGATTAAGATTCTGAAGATGGCAATTCGTTGCCGAAACGCGTCAAAATAAGATGAGAAAAACGAAGTCGCACGACGGATATATGGTAAATATCTATTATACTTTTAGACTTGTTTAATCCAACTTGATGTTGACTTCTTTCTCCCACAGATATCTAAATATCTGTTTTGTTAACCTATTGTCGCCCATTTTATATAAATGTTAAAAAAATAATAGTCTTTTTTTTCCCACTGTTTCTGTTATATTTTCTATACTTTGATATATTTCAACATTACTTCTTAATTTCCAACCTTCCAGTTAAAATATCGGTTTTCTTGAAAACTCGATACAGGCTATAAATAAATAAGTAAAAATCGTTGCCTACAATTCCAATAATACAATAAATTAGTAGTAGTAGTTGCTGTTGTAGCATAATACTGCTTTTCCAAATCGTAATATATCGATACAATCGCATACTAAAAACATCAAAAATCTAATGCAGGAATGGATAAAGATACATTTCCGATCCAGCTAAACAGTATTTGTTTGTTTAATTGTTACTATGGTAATTAATTCTGGTCTCCATGATGTTGCTGACATCTTTATACACGTCAACAAAACGGCTTATTTAAAAGGCCCTAAACGGGGCAGAATATCAAATTCCAAGTTAAACAGTGTTTTTCGCTTTGTGTCAAAGGTTATCTGTGAAAAAATTTGATGGTAAGGGTGGCACGGTGTGGATTTGTATTAAATACAAATAAATCCTGTATTGTTTGAGTTATATATATATATATTACTTTAATATTTATAACTAAATTTACCTCAAGATGTTTTTTCTATTTGGAACATGTTTCGAGAGTTCCTGTTCTCTCATCTTCAGCCTTTGCCATCTTGTTTCTGGTCCGAAACTTATATACATCAAGAAACGGACTGTAGCAGAAAGTGATTGAAATATATATATATATATATTGAATCGATACAGCCATATGCTGTATTAAGAATTGATTTAAATAAATATAAAATTTGTAAAATTATTATAAGTTTGGGGTAAATGGACACGTCTGGGATTGTAAAAATGTTTCATTGTTATACTAGGTTAGAAATTAACCTGTTCCAACAGGCAAAGAACACCTGCTCGATTGTATGTGTGTTACGCGTTTACGCGTGTATCTTGTGTGTGTTAGTGATGCATGTACAGACAGGAATCTCAGCTACGCTCCCCAAGTAATTACTAAAATAATTATTTTAATTCACTGTGTGAAAACTAATTAGTTTTCAACTAAAACTAACAAAAGGCACCACAGTGTGTGTAAATTTTATAGGTATCCACAGTAAGGAAATGACGTTAATAGGACACACTAGGCGAAGTCAGTGCGAAATAAATGTGCCAAAAATACGCAAATTACACTAAGACGCTCAAATTAATACAGTGAGTGCTTAATCAAATTAGCTATGATTTGTGCTATCTCGATTCCGTACAAAACATTGCCATTTGCAAAAAATTGCAAATATATGAAAAGGTTCGGGAGTGGGGGCCAGCATGTGATTTGCAGGTCTCGACAGGATAATTTCGAAACCAACAGGTGCGGAATCTCGAGAGAGTATAAATTAAGGATTCGACTGGAAACCCTTCTCTTCTTTTCAAAACACAGTTGCAGTCGGACACGCTGTTCGGCGGCAGAACAGTTTATTTTGTTATAAGTCTCATCTATGAACGAATAAAGACGTTTAGTAATTATGTTTACAATATTACGGGAAACGTAGAGTACCGGGACCGTTTAAAACAGCAAGAGTATCAACAGAGAAGCTACAAGAGCGACACGAGATGCTAGACGTTAGGAGATGCCTTTGAAACGCCTAACAGCCGTACGAGATCCACCTCGCAGCAGATAGTAATTCTCTGGGACGGACCACACACTACTGGAGAACGACGCTGGACTCTGGACATGTCCAGGACCACGCCAAGCCAGGAGTAACGGAAACCCAACTCTGGACAACGCTGGACACCGTCAATAAGTCGTAAGGTCATCAACACTCGAGGTGACATACATAATGCATTTATAAATGATTTTTTTTTTAAAAGAGCTCATAAAGACTATATAAAGACACAGTGAATTAAAACAAAAAAAGGTTTATAATTAGAAATAATGTAATAGAGTCTTAGGTAAATGTTTAATCTTAAGAATGAGCGATCGCGTATAGAGAAATATAGAAAAAAAAGAGTTTCATTTTGAGATAGTATATTTTTTATTAAAGGAAAATAATTGAAATGATTTGATATTTGCATTTTGTAGAAAAGAATAATTTAAATTTTTAATATGAAACAAATGCCAGTCTAAAAGTAAATAATATAATTTTGAATTTAATTTTTAAAAAACATTGGTATAGACTGAGCAAGCTGAGGTCAGATCTGAGTAAATGAATTCAATTAAAATTACATTTAAATTTTATTTTGTTTTAGCAAATCACATTGAATAAATTTTTGGATTAAGATTATTAAGGTGTCTAGATGAAAGAGTGTTTTAAATGTGTGTAACACCGTATAGCTTAAGAGATAAACACTTAATAATGAGTGATATCTTGATCGGAGATTATTAACAACGTTTATTATTTATAATGCTTGTTAAAACAATAAACATGAAATTTTAACTACTCATAAATCTACTACTCTTATTCTAGGTACACCTGGTATTGCTATACAACCTGCATAAATAAAAGGTATCGTTATATAACACATAAAGTTGTAACGTAGTATAATTGTTGCACCTTACGAACGAAGGGGCTCTACAAAATAAATTATATTTGATATGTATCGTTGTAATATATATATATATATATTTCAATCACTTTCTGCTACAGTCCGTTTCTTGATGTATATAATACTATAATATTTATGACTAAATTTACCTCAAGATATACTTTTTTCCTTTAGGAACATGTTTCGGGAGATCTTGTTCTCCCATCTTCAGCCTTCGCCATCTTGTTTCTGGTGAAGTATTTGTGTGTTGGCTTCTGGATGTTATTGAGGTAGTTTGTTGGTCTTTGGTCCTTTAAAGTTGCATTATTGTGTGTGGTTGTGGTATCTGTTTTTGTATTTTGTGTATTTTCGATGTTGAGTGCTTTGAATATTGTGTCATGTTTTGTATTGATTTGTATTTGTTCTGGTATTAATTTGTTTTGTATTAATATACCACACAAAGGCACCATAATGAACATTTGGGAAAATTTACAGATTTACAAACATAAAACACAAAACAAATTAATACCAGAACAAATACAAATCAATACAAAACATGACACAATATACAAAGCACTCAACATCGAAAATACACAAAATACAAAAACAGATACCACAACCACACAAAATAATGCAACTTTAAAGGACCAAAGACCAACAAACTACCTCAATAACATCCAGAAGCCAACACACAAATACTTCACCAGAAACAAGATGGCGAAGGCTGAAGATGGGAGAACAAGATCTCCCGAAACATGTTCCTAAAGGAAAAAAGTATATCTTGAGGTAAATTTAGTCATAAATATTATAGTAATATATATATATATATATACATACATATATATATATATATATATATATATATATATACAGATATTGCAGTTGTGTATGCAAGGTAAATAAACAGATTAAGTTATACCCAGAAAGAACAGATATTAACATAAAGCTAACATGTGAATGAAGTTGCATCATGTGAATATAAATTTTTTAATTACATTACTCTACAATCGGAGCATTGAAAATACGAATATTTTATAATAAGTAAATTTAAAAAAATAAGCGGAAAGATATTATTTTTATGAAATGTAAAATTGTTGAAGGTCGTTTTATTGTGTTTGAAGTATAAATACTGACTACGTTTATGAGAATTTATGACATTTCCGCCAACGTTCATACCAACATGAAGACTATCATTGTGCTGCTGGTACTTGCGATTCTTCTGGTCGCTGCCGTCGACTACGCGAATGGTCAGTTCCCGTGTGCTTTACCTGGTCAAAGCGTAAGTAGTATTCCTTCTGTTAATACAGATAATACATTGGTCTTACTTATTTTAGATAATAAAATAATCTGGCTTTGATTGTTTCGTATGTACAGGCATGTAAGCACATATTATTATTTGGTGTTCTGCCCTAAGGCTGGTTTGCAAATGGTAAAAGCTCTCCAAGCTGTCTTTTCATTTCTTCGTAACAACCTCTGATTTAATGCTAGCTATTAACTATTACTACACTCTTCTACGCTCTTCTACGCCCTCTTCTTTTTTCCCCTTCTATGTCACCCTCCATGGCAGTTGTAAGCAAGCTTAAACATTGATCTAACCAATTCCTTTTCCTATTGTCTATTACCTTCAGGAAACTTCTCTCTTCCCCTATTCTTCTTAGAACTTCACCAATATCAACTTTATCAACCCACCTCATTTATAATATGTAACCACATAAGCCTATAGAATAGTTGTTTTTATTCTAAGGAATAGACATGTATCTTGTTCCGTTTTTATGATTGTGCAACGGATTACTCTACTTTATATGTCTGTATTCCTTGTGTCGTCTGCAATAATCCGTTAGTGTTGCCTGTATTTGGACCTACTTTTTGCAATAACCTCCCGTGCTTTCTGCACCCTAGTGCCAAAACTGTGTACAGTAACTTCTTGTTCTTCTTCATCCCTGTCTTTTTCTACCTTCTCCTCATCTTCCATCACCATTTTTCATCCTAACCTTCTTCTTTTATTTCCTATTATTAAAATAAAAATTCCTACTCCTCTTCTTCCTCCTCCTCTTCTTCATCTTCCTCCTGCTTGTCCTTCTCCCTTCTTCATCCTCACTCTTCTTCTTCTTCTTCTTCTTCTTCTTCTTCTTCTTCTTCTTCTTCTTCTTCTTCTTCTTCTTCTTCTTCTTCTTCTTCTTCCTCCTATTTCTTCTTCTTATTATAGAAAAGAGTACGTCAAGGCATTTTATTTTTCCATTTTTGTTAACCATCAGTATCGCTTTCCATGTCTCGTAATTTCTCTACCGATTTGTCCTCGTTTTTCAAAATTTCTTCCGTTATCTGTAATAACTCCTTCCTTGGTTTTCTTCTTTTTCGTTTTCATTGTAATTTGATTTCCAGCACGTTTTAGGCAATCTATTTTGCTCCATCCTAGTTGCGTGCCGTATTATACTAATTTGTTTGTTATCTAATTTAAGGAATATCGTTACCTAGTTAATCTCTATCTTCAGACGTCGATATATGATGTCCCAGATACTGAAGCTTTCTTAGCTTCACTGTGTTAATAACTTTCCTTTTTTTCCTCATCTTTCTAAGAACTTAAATATTATTTATATGTGCTGACAATGAAATGCTCAGTATTCTACGGTAACACCACATATAGAAAGGTTCAAATTTTTTAATTGCGGCTTCAGTCAAAGTCCAAGATTCTACACCGTAGAAGAGGACCCAGAATACGTAGCAACGTAAAAGTCCCACCTTTCTGTTTATTGTTAAATCATGACTTTTGAATAAACTGCTCATAAATGTGTACACTGCTTTTGCCTTTTCAATTCTGCTCTTTATTTCTTGAGAGTGGTCCCATTGTTCATTGACTATAGTACCAAGATATGTAAATATTGATAAAGTTTGTATATCTAAAATATTTGTGTGTGTGTGTTTCAGTGTCTGCTGATGCCGTGCTGTCTTGGACTGAAATGCGGTAGAACCAAACAGTGTTACCACAAACTTCGCTGACATGTGACGGCTCTGTAATGTGTTCGCCGCTGACTAAATAATTATGTCACTTTTACAATAAATATAATAAATATATATAAATTTGTCTTCTAAGCTTGTTTCAACATTGACAATTTCACTTTCTTTCGTTTCTTAGTTCTTTCCCTATCAGGGAGTACAAAAGACATATTTTATTTTAAGTTAAGGGGAGTCGCTACTGAAAATGGCCAAAAATTGATAAAAAATGCAAAAAATTTTTTTTGTCCCAAATTGTTCTATGATTAGTTCTTTATATAAAAAAACACACTAAAACATTTTTTCCGAAATATTTTGTAGGCACAAACAAATTTTTTGGGAAAACCTAGCACCTAAGCGATTTAAGTTTCGTTTAGGTATTACAGTGTAACAAAACACTATTATTTTGAAGACGTAGAGTACGCGACTATAAAATTGATACAGAAATATCAGAAATGGGGGCTAAAGGTAAATATGAATAAAACAAAATACATGGTATTAGGTGACCTTCATCAAGATTTAATACTAAAGGAAGACATGGGATATACAACGGAATACAAGTATTCAGGGGTAAAAATTACTGCCAGTGCTAAGCAAAACAAAGAAATACAATCCAGAATTAATTTGGTAAAGACGACTATATCTGCATTAAATATAATCCTGTGGGATAAACTAATTATAGCAGAAACTGAAACCAAATTATTTACAACCATTGTTAGGAGGATCATGGCGTACGGCTCAGAAAGCCTGTACTACTAATAAACACACAAGAACAAAATTAATGACAGCTGAGATGGACTTTTAGAGACGTTCGGAAAGAGTATCCAGACGTGATAAATTAGAAATAAAGTCATTAAGGATAAAATGAATGTGAAAAATTTAATTGTCGATTTTATCGAAACAAAAATATTACAATTGTATGGTCACACGAAAAGAATGGCACAGGAAAGACTGCCAAGCAGAGTTAAGGAATAGACCCCACTAGGAAGAAGGAAAAGAGGAAGACCACCTGGATAGAAAAAATTCAGACTATGTTCAGGGAACGAGAAATTTAAATAGATCTTTGGATGGACAAGCAGCAGTGGAAGATGAGAATTCAATCAGTTCTGTAATATTTGGGTTCAGAAAATGTGTAAACATTGTACAACCGGAATATTAATATAATAATTACAGTGTGTCCATTCCCGGAAGGCGGCTAGAGGATTAGGAGACTCTTGGCTCACACACGCACACTGGCAGGCCGCCTAACAATAGACAGGGGCCGGAACTTGGCCAGCGCTGCTGTCTTTTTAAATACAGTTTACTATAATAAATTAAATTTTGTTATTCTGCTTAATCTTATAGTTTTGGTCGTTCCATTTAATTCAGACTGTGATTTCATTTAAAATAAGTCCAAACACGAAGTTTATACGACGATTTTCAAATGTTTTACTCTTATTTTTTTATTTTGAAATATTGTGATTGCTATACTTCTGAGAATTATTTACGCGACTGTTATTAAAAAAATGGTATTATTAAAAACTAAGGTTCTGACCATTTAATTTTCTTTTCAACTATTTTCTGAAACACTCCCTTTGGATGCCAGAAGCCGGTTAAATGGCCCTATGGTTCATTGTTGGAACTGCTAGCGGCCGATTAAATCGGCCCGTCAAATGACACTGAGAACTGCCAGCGGCCGATCTCGCTGGCTTTTAGTATATTCAACGTAGCGGATGCATTACTTGTAGTAACTTTTTATACTACACGTCAAATTAATGATAAATAGTTACGCTACATTACTTTTTTATAAAGGCTTTAAACTCGAGCTCAAAATTCAACTAAGTATGTAATCGTAATTTTAAAATTAACTTTCTCTCTGCGTTCAAAGCTCTGATGCTTATTTTGCAGGATTATTTTCTATACTTTGATACAATTCAACATTACTTCTTAATTTTCAACCTTCTGAAGTTTTTCGTGGGCCTAATATTTTCCTAATAATTTGTCTTTCCAATATGTCTAGTTTGCATAAATTATAATTCAATGCTAGACATTTAATTGTGTATAGGAATTATGGCCTCACTACTGTACTGTAATGCCTTATTTTCACATTTTTAGATATGCACTTTTATTGTAAATATCTTTAGTTATACCATAAGCTCTCTCATTTTATGAACCCTTTCTTCTTAAGCAGATTTTCTAAGCAATTATCTTGAATATTTCCTCTAGGTACTTAAAGGTTCTAACCCTCTCTATTCGACCAATATCTGTTAACATGAATTTTGACACATTTTTAATGTTAGTGACAAATTTGTTTATTTTATGCATAAATCCATCACCTTTATAATAATATCACCTTTTTATCTAATCATTGTCCTTTGATATGTATATACTATGTGTAATTAACTTCTCTCCGGGGTGTTAGGCCTTGGTCCACTACTGCCGCAATGATCAGACGTTTAGGCCCTAACGTTGGATGCCATCTTCAGTGTTAATACGACCCGAGAAGTGGTACGATCTTCACCAGTTAACCACATTACTGTAGCAAAGGAAGTACTGTGAATCTTGCATTCACGCCCTAGTAGCCCGAAGAGATATCAATTACATTTCAACACAGTTGACGCCGGCCTAGAGAGTCTCAGGTAGTCTTAGCTTCAACATCTAGTTTCTATTTTTAAAACTCCATACCGATGTAACTGGGGTAGCTGTAGATGTCGCATGAGTTTCAATAACATACTACAACCACTGTAGAAACAACCCAGGATGGTAGGAGGTTTCTTCAACGCAAATGATAGGTTGGAGTAGTAGAGCAAATGAGTGACACAAGAATATCTAAGAACATAATTAAGGGACAAACGCTAGACACTAGAAAAATAGGAAAATCGACAACAGACTGTCAGGTCAACGTTCGGGGAGTCTGCTAATACGATTAGCGACCTAACGACGAAGGTCGAGACGGTTAAAAAAAAATCGGCTGGGGCTGTGTCGGAGCCACGACCGCAAATCTTCAGAGCGTAGAATACGTCATTATTGTTGTTTTGTTTATTTACTTGTTACTATGGTAATTAATTCTGGTCTTGTTGACATCTTTAGTGGTAGTATTTACTATATATTTAATTACTTATTCTTTGCATCATCAGAAATACGTATAAACATACATTTTATAATAGCTTAAGACGATTACAAAATATATAGAAGTATCTGTATAAAAAATTACAAAATATATCAATACAATCGCAGAGTAAACACAATAAACGGATAAAGGTATAGTTCCGATGCCGCTAAATATCATTTGTTTATTTACTTGTTACTATGGGAATTAATTCTGTTCTCCATGGTGTTGCAACGGTATCACTTTAACAGCCACTATCTTTACGTCCATCTGGAACCACAGTCTGTCACAAACGTTACACGCGTGTCCAAATTCATTATTAAAGAATGTTCTGAGGATGTGCTTTGTAGCTAACTGCCACGTTTTGCTGAATTCGATCGGCTGATATACTTGTGAAGTCGGGCGCTCTTCCTCATCCAACTCGACTTCAGTATTTACTTCCTTGTCTTTTAAGCGTTGTCGGTAAATGCTCTGACGTTCGGCATTGGTCATTTTGGGTTTGTTGATTTCCACATGATTTTCTCTACTCTCCTGTATGCGTTTATGCGTTTACGATACTTTTGAGCACGTTTAGCATTCATATACCGCGATATTTTGTCCGAACACACGATTTTTACAACTTGAATTACGATTATTCAAACCTCTTAATAATATCACCGCTATTACTGTACACTATGTAGATAGTACTCGATGAGACAATTGTAACGACACCTCACTCAACGTTCTATCGCATCGGAAACCTGAGAAATACTCATTTTAGTGCGCGCCGAGCGGCGCAAAACATTTCTATTTCTCCCCCCGCTCACCCTGCGCTGGATAATGCAATAGCCCGCTTATATTGTGCTATTTATTATCTTTGTTCCTTTATCTGTCGAATCGTACCTTATGTAAGCGTTAATCTTTTGTTGTTTAAATAATATTTTAATTTCAAACGTGACGTGAAAACGTAACGCTCGATTTTCTGGTTGGGGGTGCCTATTGCTGGCCTGAAAGGTAAGACGTATTCTACGTCAAAGGTTACTGTGCAGTAGCAGCATGGGAAAGAGGGAGATATTGAGACAGCTACTCGACAATATTTTTTTACGTTTGTTTATGCAATCTGTTAATACATAACAATAAGCATAATTGATTATCCGGAATGGAGTTAACGTTTATCAAATACATTAGAGCATCAATTATCAGACCATCCATTAACCGAACTCAATAAAAAGTGCAATTATGTACTGTACTGTACAGTAATGTATTGGACACGTGTGGGCGTATTGGATATTTATTGAACATAAAAAATTGAATATTATAAATTATTACAGTACTGTACAGTAATAAATAAACACTGTAGCTATACAGCCTAACAGTCGATAAACAAAGAATCGATAAACACACTTACAGCAACAAACTTCGACAAACACATTTACAACTGATGAACAAAACTGTGTCAACAGAAGTCTCTTTCACCGAATGTCTGTTTTTTAATTAATTTTATAGTACAGTGTTTGTCACTAAACTCTAAATTTTGTCATTTAAATTAACTTTTTGTTCTTATTAACTACGCTCAGTTCTAATTCAATGATTTCTAACCTTAGTCATACACTACATTACAGTATACAGGTTGCTGTAATTATATAACAGTATGTTAGAAATGGCTTTGTAATAAAAACCTTTGTTTTTGCAAAGACAAATAATGTTTCCAATTTACGATCTATTATCCGAAGTTTCGATTAACCGAAAGGGCCCTAGTCCCGAGAGGTTTAGATAATCGATGCTATACTGTATTGTTGCTTTCTCTCTATGGTCTTGATAGGTCTTATATTACATAAGGGAAAGAATCCTAAATGGACACTGATGAAGCCTGAACAGAAGAGTATTCAGTACACTCCCTTACTTTCCCGTGATGAAGTGATACTGCCACCTTTACATATTAAACTCGGGCTGATGAAACCGTGTGTAAAGATTATGAATCTGAAAGGGGAACTTTCATGTATTTGAAGGGAAAATTCTTAAGTCTGAGTGATACTAAGATTAAGAAGAGGATCTTTGTCGGCCAACAGATTTGTGGATAGTTTTAGGATGAAACCTTTATTTAATTAAAAGGAATGAGAAATCAGTTTAGAAAACCTTCACATCACTTGTTGACGACTTCTTGTGTAATCAAAGAGCTGAAACCTATGATATGAGAAGTTCGGCTTGGCGGGCTGTAAGACCATGGTCCATGGTTGTTTTGTTATACAGACTCCGTATTTCCCTTGCCTGCAAATGGAGTCAGTACAGATTCAGAAACATGCATCTATTGCAATGAATCGGCGGGGTGAGTCGCTGTCATCGAGTGCTTTTGGATGCGAGTTGTGGCGAACCAATAAGAATTTGCCTTTCTTCTGATTGGCTGGTGGTGTCAGACAACAACTTCGTGCGGACACCAAAAGTTTATAAATGTGGGTGTCCTACTCACGGCCACTAGCCTTAACCACAGTTCAGTGGTCACTGACTATGAAACGTTCGTCAGTGTTTTGCAGCCTTCTGTATTGAAGATGGCCGCCGAAGGCACGCCCGAAACGTTTGCACAAAACAACCACGGACTTCGGACTTACAGCTCGGCAAGCTGGACTTCTCGTAACATTGAAGCCGGCCGTAAAAGTCTCAGACAGAATCTATGATATAGCTGTTAATAAACTTCTGATATCATATCAAGAGTTAGGTACACGTAGCAGTAACAGAGAATTATATGCCTCAAATACCCTGTTGTTGGTACCTCGACTCATTCCTAACAAACCTAATCCGAAAATGTGCCAAAAAATGCGAGCACTCAAGCTTCAATCCAATCTGTTGCAGTCTCGATTAACAAAACTGCAAAAGCACTAGTTCATTTGATAAAAGATAATTTACAATTACCTAATAATCATAGTATTAAGAACAACAATAATTTTATTAATGATATTAAATCTGTTGAATTACAACCTAACCAGAAATTGGCGTCGTTCGACATAACTAATTTATACACGAACATCCCAGTCATAGATACATTACAGATTTTGAGAAACAATGTATCTGACAATAGTTGCATGAACACACAGACGATAAATGAGTTAATTAATTTACTCGAGGTTGTTTGAAACAAAACTATTTCACATTTAATGGCTCGTTTTACATTCAAGATGATGGCCTAGCTATGGGCTCACCTCTCTCCGGCCTACTGGCCGATATTTATTTGAATTATTATGAGGATACTCACTTGTTGAACAATAATATATATGCAAATAAAATAATATTTTATGCACGGTATGTAGACGATACGTTTTTAATTTTTGATGGTACTATAAGACAAATCGAATTATTTAAAAACTGTTTAAATAAAATAAATAGAAACATCCAGTTTACTCTTGAAACAGAGGTTGATAACAAGATAAACTTTCTAGATTTAACCATCACTCGACAGATGAATAAACTAAAGTTCAACATTTATAGGAAACCGACTACCACTGACACCACAATACACGCAGACTCTCATCATCCTCTTTCACATAAAATGGCAGCGTACAATAGTTTCATTCATAGATTATTGACAATTCCTTTGGATGATAATGACTTTCGTGATGAGCTAAATGTCATAAAATATATCGCGGTTGCCAGTGGTTACAATAGTTTAACCATTGACAAACTGTTGAGAAAACATAAAAAAAGAATGCTTAAACCCCGAATAAACAACAACACGCAAAAAATGTTTATATCTACTAATTACACTAGCTTTATGCCTAAGGTTTTGTCTTCTATATTGAATAATAATAGTTTCACTATTTCATTCAGGACTAATAATAAGTTACTGGATATTCTCAAAACGAAAAAACACACTCCTCCAGAAGAAAAAACTGGCATATATAAGTTAACATGCAATTATTGCGAGTGCTTCTACATTGGACAGACTGGGAGAGGTTTCCTTAAACGATTTCGAGAACATTTACCTAAGAAAATAAGAAACATTGACAACATCAAATCAAATTACGCCCGACACCTGACTTCACACAATCATAATTACACAGATTTTAGTTCCAATTTTTAATACCGTTAAATATGTGTAAGAAGGGCCGTTTCATGAATGCCTTGGAGGAATTTGAAATTTACAGTGCATATGCAAACCCAAGGAGTCGCGATATCGTGTTAAATGACCACCTGAACTTTGTATTTAACCGATTGTACGATACCGCCTTGAGTCTGCTCGCTGGGGCTACGATAAGGTATCAACCGCTCAGTGGCAGAATGAACTTGAACGGGTGCGCACCCAAATCCGCGTACGGTTCACATGCAAATTTTGACATTTTAACTTCTTAACGATCTCGCAAGAGTGATAGTTTTACCTTTTTAATATCTGATGATGGAGCATAAGCTCTGAAACGAAGACGAAGCACAAGAAATCACACGGCGGATAATTTAAGGTAACTAATTTATTAATTCGTACAAGTGATTTGGTTACCATATTAAACATGAATATTAAAATATAAATAAAAATTATCCCGTCCCCCTTCAGAAATCAATTTCATTTATAGAAAATTACCCCCTTCATTTCTAGAAAATTATCCCCACCTCTTCATTTATAGATATTTCATCTACGTTTCTACAGTGGATTATTATGATCTGCTTTCAGGATACTTTATTTATCAAAATTAAGTACTTTACCCTTGTTAAAACATAAAACGTTGCAGCTAAACTACCCCTTTCCTTTAACCGATCTTTACCAAAATAAACAGCCCTTGCGCTCTCTACAATTTAGGGATGTATGGAAAAACCTATTTGATTATGTTTGAATTTACGGCAGTTATCGTTGGTGATAGAAAAAATTACCCTTGTTAAAACATAAAATGTTGCCGGTAAACTACTCTCTTAACCGATCTTCACCAAAATCAACAGACCTTGAGTACTTATAACTTCAGGAATGCATGCAAAAAAGTATTTGATTCTCTTTGAATGTGCAGCAGTCATTCGTCATAAAAATAAAATTACCCTATTAAAACATAAAGATTTGCAGGTAAACTACCTTTTCTCTTAACCGATCATCACCTAAATCAAAAAAACCTTGAGTACTCTATAATTCAGGAAGGTGTGCAAAAACGTATTTGATTCGTTTTTAATTTACGGCTGTTATCGTTTGTCATAGACAAAATTGCCCTTGTTAAAACATGAAACGTTGCCGGTAAACTACCCCTTTACCTTAACCTACCTTCACCAAAAATAATAGGTCTCGAGAACTCTACAATTCAGATCTGTATGCAAAAAATTATTTAGTTCTGCTGGAATTTGCGGCTGTTATCGTTTGCCATTAAAAAAATCTACAGACAGACAGCATAGACAGACAGACACACATACACAGACACTTTTCTAAAAATGATTTTTGTTCATGTTTTGAGGGTAGTACAATCAGAATCTGCAATTATCTTGAACACGATTTTTTTCGCCATCACCATACTTCCACTTCCATATTATGGAACATGGAAGTAAACCGTACACGCTCTTGCCGCGGTGTATGCACCAGCTGTGACGCGCTTTGTATATGGTCAAATACAATGGAGTGGTGCTCTGGCTGGCTAGACTCGGCTGTTCCTACTGCAGCGGTATAGGCTCGCTTGGTGTGATTAGGTACTGCAAACCCCGCTTCTACGTTACGGCGCCACCAGTCTGTTTGTTGGTAAATAACACGCCGTGCGCCATGTTGGAATTTGTAAGATTATCTTATGTTAGTTGAGTTAGTTAGTGTAGGTCGAATATTTTGTGAAGTTCGTTGTTACTGTCAGTCCAATTCATTGTTAAATGTAAATGATAGTACATATAAAGGATTAAGGTGCCATAGTGTAAGATATTTACTATATTTAAGTGGTAAGACGCAATGAATTCTGTCATAAATTAACGAAAACACTGTTCAGTTTACGTCCTCTTGAGGAAAAAATTGAAATTAAGAAAGTAGGTAGGCCTACATCAGACCTTTCAAATTTTAACCAAATTTTAAAATCAGGTAAGAGAATATTTAATCGTAAATTTAAAAAAGGTTTATAGAGTAAATATTCGTGGTTATGTAGGTGTGACACTAAAATTGCATTACCTTGTTTCCTTGTGTATTGTTTGGAGGGAATGGGACTTGGACATTTTCTATTTAAAGAATAAAGTAATTTAATACCATCCAACCCAACTGCAACCCCCAAATTTTTCAACCACCAGCTGCCGCTGCAAACCACTGAACTCCACACTGCCGTGAATTGCTGCTCTGGTCATTCGTGGCGTCGAGCCTCCTTTCATCAGGCGCCCGCCCTGGATACACAAACAAGCGGACAGGGAGCGCCGCGTCGGAGGCAGCAGCGCTGGCTAACCGATCCTCAAATGGACCGGGAGGTATCTCCGTTGTTACTCGGACGCATCACCGGTGGTTCAGGGCACAAGGCAAACGAAACTTTGGCTAGGCTGAGCACCTCACTTGGAGAGACCATCTCCCCCTACCCAACAAAACAGTAGCATACCATCTCAACCCACGACTTTGAAATCCTATAGCCCTAGAGAGAGCACGATTCTCGCAGTCATCGAAGGGGTCACTCCGGGCGCTGCTGCCACGCAGGTGTCTCGAGCCCCGTCACCACATCAGCTATAGCTCCACATAATCCCACACTACACTCACTCCCCTCACTTGAGGCCACCGCCGTATCCTTGACGCCGTTTTGTTACTTGTTTGTTACCCTCCATCTTTATCGTCCTACGTTACGCGTCCAACCAGTCACACTCTGTTGTGTGTCACAACCCCCTACTTTGCACGTTACCCAGCTCTACCTGTTCCTCACACAACAACCACACCTACAATGTGCATCCACTGTATCGGCCATCGGTCAGCACTGGCGTGTGTCTTCCACTATCATCAAACCGGCTGAAGCAGGCTAGTTCCCAAAATAGCCCGGGACTTATCATACCAGACAGGCTTTAACATCCCCCCAAAAAAGAATTCTCTTTCAAGTACTAGCTCCTACAGTAGCGGAAATAACAATGAATTTGTGCAACTGCCTACATACATGCTTACAACTGCCTACATTTGTGCAACTGCCTACATTTGTGCAACTGCCTACATTTGTACAACTGCCTACATCATTGCCTACAACTACCTACATTTGTACAACTGCCTACATCACTGCCTACAACTGCCTACATCACTGCCTACAACTGCCTACATTTGTACAACTGCCTACATCACTGCCTACAACTGCCTACATTTGTACAACTGCCTACATCACTGCCTACAACTGCCTACATATGTGCAACTGGCTACATAACTGCCTACAACTGCCTACATAACTGCCTACAACTGCCTACTGTTTTGCAACTGCCTACATCACTGCCTACAACTGCCTACAGTTGTGCAACTGCCTACATCACTGCCTACAACTGCCTACATATGTGCAACTGCCTACTGTTGTGCAACTGCCTACTGTTTTGCAACTGCCTACATCACTGCCTACAACTGCCTACAGTTGTGCAACTGCCTACATCACTGCCTACAACTGCCTACTGTTGTGCAACTGCCTACGTCACTGCCTACGACTGCCTACATATGTGCAACTGCCTACTGTTTTGCAACTGCCTACATCACTGCCTACAACTGCCTACAGTTGTGCAACTGCCTACATCACTGCCTACAACTGCCTACTGTTGTGCAACTGCCTACGTCACTGCCTACGACTGCCTACATATGTGCAACTGCCTACTGTTTTGCAACTGCCTACATCACTGCCTACAACTGCCTACAGTTGTGCAACTGCCTACATCACTGCCTACGACTGCCTACATATGTGCAACTGCCTACTGTTGTACAACTGCCTACATCACTGCCTACATATGTGCAACTGCCTACAGTTGTGCAACTGCCTACAGTTGTGCAACTGCCTACAGTTGTGTAACTGCCTACATCACTGCCTACAACTGCCTACATTTGTACAACTGCCTACATCACTGCCTACAACTGCCTAAATTTTTGCAACTGCCTTGGTTGGTTTCGCCACTCTAGAATATACGAATCACCGAAGTCATCATCATCATCTTCAAGGATTCAACCAATAATGGTTTGTTCCGGACTCAAATAGGCAAAGATTTAGAGCTGGTCACTCCAGCGCTTCCTCGGACGTCCCACACCTCTCCGTCCCCTCAGCTTATAGTTCCATAGTTGTTTGGGGATGCGGCAGTCACCCATTCGGCAAAGATGTTCCCACCTATTCAACCGATACTGGGCGATCCTGTCGATTACACTCATAACATTCAGTTCCTGCCGTATATCTGCATTCCTTCTATGATCGTAGAGAATATACCCTGCCATGTGCCTGAAAAATCTCATTTCAGCAGCTTGGATGCGATTGGGCTGGCCTTTCGTTAAAGTCCAATTTGTAGACTCATAATGAAGTGTGGGAAAGGGAACCTTGCAGAATTTTGGCGTGTTCCTTTACTAGCTGACTTAAGGGTTCCCCTAATGGTCCCGCACATACGGTTGAAATTACGCAACGCATTCACAACATCTTTGCTGGCATTATAGGACACACTATAGCTCAGGTATTCAAGACTGCTAACGTGTTCCAGGACAGTAATCCGAAGTTGCAGCACATATTGCGAGTATTAGAATCCAAAAGTGTGTAGTGTCCAGAAGGGCGTGATGTCGCCCAAACAGCCCGTAACTTGTCATAAACGACAAATCTTAAACATCACAAAAAACCTCACAACTCTATGTTGTTAACACCTTGTTGTTAAATTCCTATTTAATGTGGATCAAGGATTGAAGATAATTTCTAGGTTTTTTTAATGTACGCAATACAACTAAATAAGCAGAAATTAAATTTCTATTGTTAAAAAAAGACAATCATCATCATCATTACCACTCTAAGGATTAGGCCTTAGACGTGTTCCGGAACCCATCTCCTCCTCGGTCTACCGACATCTCTCGTCCCAGTAGGGTGATAACCCAAGGCAGCCACACGTAGACGGATATGAGGCGTGGGATTCAAGTGTTCACACCATCTCCTTCTGTGGTCTTCAGTCTTCTGGTGCAATGATGCAATGTTTAAATTTCGTCTAATATCCTCATTCCCGACAGATCAGCAGTGACTTCATGTGTATTTTTCTAGCATTTTTAATCATCCCTTTTACCAAAAGTCCATGTCTGACTAGCATATAGGAATGTAAAGACACCAAAAAAAAAAAGGGCAATTTTGACCATAAGGCAAAACACTTTCAAGCAGACTTTATTTTGATAAACAATTTATACAGTAATATTTCGTGTGAATATGTACATATTATATACACGAACAATGTGTCAGCCAAAATTCTTGTAGCAAACAACTCCCTGCATACATTGGAAGCCTGGGCAGCACGGAATCATACCGGAACACTGAAACACACACATGTACACGTAAAACTAATTGATGTCTCAAAGTCATTAAGATAACCTTTTCTTTTGTTTCGTGGTCATGAAAAACTGCACATTTATTGTGTACACCAAACTTCATTTCTACATTTTATTCTATTCAGCAGTAAATTATTGTTTAATAAAAACACGCAAAAACATACTCGTACAGACGAAAAACGAAGCATTTTACCGAACATAACTTTCCATCCGTTTTATGAGTCGAATCATTTCTTGAAGTCTGAAACCATCTTTTGGGAACATTCTGTATAGTACAAGGGTCGGTTGAATAGTTCGCGGAGCGACATCTGTAGCTTAGCGGTAAAACTACAATTTTTCGTGTGCTGCAAGATTTGTATTTTGTGTGATCTCCTGTTAATTCCCAAATCGATCTATCAATTATTCATTGTTTAAATACTGTTTAAAATTGAAGTGTTATGCGTGTTTGAAAACGCCAACGGAAATTAAAAAAAAAATTGTAAATGTGTCAGGAGATGTTGCGAATTCAAAACAAACGGTTTGTAAGTAGGCAGTTGAGTTTTAAGCCGTACGAGCATTGAAAACGTGGTCAGACTAGACGCCTAAAAAGTGCAACAACTCCAGATGCGGCAGCCCATCTTGCACAAGGTTTTTTCACACCAAGTTCTTGAGTTAAAGAATTATGCACACGCTCCTGTCTGGAGATGCCTATGATTTCAGCAACGTGATCCACTCCTCAATCTACTGTCTTTCAACACCCTATGAAATTTTTGTTGCACTTTTTGGACGTCCACTGCTGGGATCGTCTTTTGTGCTTGTATGGCCACGTTTGTGCTCGAGTGTGCCCCACTTACCGTTGTTTCTGAAGGCGCAGCATCTCCTAACACATTTACAATTTTGGTTTGACGTTCCGTTGGCGCTAAAACGTTTTTAACAGAGAATTTATCACAACACGATCTTTGATTTTGTGCATTTTAAAACACATGTGACAGGAAAATTTCAAACAGCTGGTAAAAAGTGAATAAATTGACAGAAATCAACGTATGGAAATCAACAGGGTTTCACGTGAAATATACGTCTTGCAGCACAGGAAAGATTTTAGTTCTACCACTGGGATATAGGCCTATATGTCGCTCCGCGAGGTTTTAACTGACCTTTTATTTCCAGGTTTTTTTTAAAATATAGACTACGCAATACAATTAAATAAGCAGAAATTAAATTTTAATTATTAAAAAAAAGACAATATTAACAATAAGGCAAAACACTTCCTAGAAAAATTTATTTTGATAAACAATTTATACATTAATATTTCGTGTGAATATGTGCATATTATATTCAAGAACAATGTTTTAGCCAAAATTCTGTAAGCAAACAACTCCCTGCTTACATTGGAAGCCTGGGCAGCACGGAATCATGCCGGAGCACTGAAACACACAGACGTAAAACTGATTATTCTCTAAGTTATTAAGATAACCTTTTGTTTTGTTTCGTGGTCATAAAAAACTGCATACTTATTGTGTACAGCAAATTTCAACTCTACATTTTATTCCGTTCAGCAGTAAATAATTGTTTAACAAAACCACGCAGGACTGGCAAATATCAAGGCGATGGACTTTCCTCTATTCTCGTTAACTGTGTCCTAGATAAAGTCACGAAAACCTTCCATAAAGTCAACTCCACTAAGGTTAGAATAGTTAACACATTTAAAGGCGTAGTATTAAGCTGTTTATCTTTCGCGGATGGTCTTGCATCTTTGCCTACACAGAAGAAGAAGAAGAAGAAGAAGCAAGAAACCAAGTAGAAAATTTCAAAGAGAAAGCGGAGAAAACTGGGCTCCAAATCTCCTTTCCTGGAACGGAAATTATGACTACCATATTTAAAATACCGAAATCGTGTCTGGACACTACGTACGGAGTTATAAAATATACTAACAATTTTAAATATTTGGGAAAACATATCCCGAAACGCCTCAGACAAAGAATCCTTTAAGATAAGGACACTCAAATTATCAAAGGTCTTTACTCTAACCTGGAAACTGTACGGAAAGATAAACCTTTCCAGAAGTGCAAAAGTCCCCCATTATAGTACGGTGATCATGTTTGGAGTGGAAACAATGTGCTTTCAAAATTTGGAGCCTCTTCTTAAAATTGAACGAAGAATTATTTGGAAAATTTATGGTGCCAAGAAAACCAAAGATGGGTATAGGAATAGACCCAAAGAAGAGATGTACAGGGATCTGGAAGATCTGGAAACGGCTTCTCAAAGGAAAAGACTGAGATTCCTTAGACATATGGTTCGGAGGAATCGGTCCAGATTAAATAAACAAATTTTCAAATATATTTGGCAACTTTCCAGTCTGAATGGAGACAACAAACAACTCAAGGAGGAAATGGTGATACTGAGTATCTCGTCCAACGACTGCGTGGATAGAAATACATACAAAAATAAAATTCAAAATCTTAAAGTTTTCTGCGGTTAGAAGAACACGAGAAAGAGGTGGTCAGTGGAAAGGAAGGCGGCTCGTAGTGTGCGAATGAGGGCCTTCGGGAGGGAGAAGAACAGGAAATGATATTCGATTTTAATATATAAACTAAGGAATAATCAATTTTTTTTATTTTAACTTAAAATAACAAATAACCGAAATAATTCCATTTTTATTATCGATAATTTTAATGTTTGTTTACTTAATCAGCTGTTTTGACTGTTATATCGGAAATATTAAATGTTTAGATTTTATTTGTTTAAAAAAATTATAATCTAAATAGTATTATATAACAATATAGTTATGTAATTTCATTAATTTTATGTTATTCCGAAGTTTCAGTTTCAGGTATTACATGATGCAGCTGGAAAACTTGAAGAATTATGACTATTTTTGAGAAAAATAATTTCGTGTCATTAAAAATTACAGGACTAATAGTTATTATAAACTCGAGTAAGTAATTATTATAAAGGCACATGGTATTATTTTATGACACTCAATAGTAAACTATGTAACAATGTTTAGACGACATAGCCAGTAGAAAAGGGTTAACAATTTCTGCAGAAAACAGCAAATGTCTCACGAACATTAAAATTGCGCCAAAGTTCGTGCTAACTGATATTGGTCGAATAGAGACTGTTAGAAAAATTAAGTATCTAAGGGAAATAATTCAAGAGAATGCTGTAGAAGAAAGAATTCATAGAATGGAAAGATCATATGGAATAATTAAAGATATTTACAATAAAATGTGCATATTTAAAAATGCAAAAATAAGTTATTACAGTACAGTAGTGAGGCCAGAATGACTATATGCAAGTCAATGTCTAACATTCAGTTATAATTTAGACAAACTAGAAATATTGGAAAGACGAATTATTAAAAAAGTATTAGGCCCACGGAAAACGTCAGGAGGTTGGAAATTAAGAAGTAATGATGAAATATATCAAAGTATAGAAAATATAACAGAAACAATGAAGGAAAGCAGGTTATTAATTTTTGGACATTTATATAGAATGGACGACAATAGGTTTACAAAACAGATCATTAAATAACTGTGGGAAGAAGTCAATATCAAGTTGGATTAAAGAAGTCAAAAAGGATTTAGAAAAAAATATTATAAACACAGAAGGACCAATTGAAAGAGAATTTTTTAGTGTAAAATTGGTAAAAATGGAAGGAGTCCAGGGAGGGAGAGAGAAAAACGCAGATTCAAAGTGGACTGAATACAAGGAGAAGAGGCATAATGAAAAGATGAAAAAATATTGGAGAAAAGGAAAAGTACAAGGAATAAAGGATTGAAATTGTCATGTGGTCCTCGGATGACCTATACAAAAAAAAAAAACATCACGCTAACGAGTGTTTTTTTTAAAATTAGGTTAATGATTATTATAAATTTGGGTGAGTAATTATTATAGTAGCACAAGATACTATTTCATCACACTTAATAGTAAATTATGTTTTTCTAAATGTTTTTCTTGAAGTAAGACTTACGAGAGCACCACTCCGGCCACAAGGCATGTTGGCGCTTGTGTAGTCTACGGCAACAAGAAGAAGCGCAGCGACAAGTACCAACACCAAAACCGTCTTCATGATGATAATCTTCAACAGTACTCTTCCAGTTTGCTACAAGTGTTATGGTATCACTAAACACTGTAATTTATACTCGTAACAGCAGATAACAGGTTTTACTAATTCATTTTAAATTTATCACAAAAAATGTTAGAAATTTTTTTTATATTCAGGTCATTACTTTGATAGTGTTAACAAACGTATTAATATAAAGATACGTAAAACTTTTGGGATGATAATAGCTATTTTTATTGTAGCTGATAACAGAATTCTTATTATAATACATTATAGTCACGGCCGTTTATATTTATATCAATTATCTTAATTTTTTTTACACGTCTCTAAGTGATATCAAACTTAATTGTGTGCAATATGAATGAATATTTACGCTTTCGTAAGAAAATATTCATGCTTGACCTCAGACCATCACGTTTGCAGTCAGAAACTAATACTAAAACGTGCTAGATGAGAAATATTCATAAATGGGTAACAAGTAATTAAGTACTCAAAGCGGATAAGAAACAGCACAGATAATCACAGATGAAGCAGCTGCCTTAGAAAAACAGTGTCTAAGCCACTGTGGGAAACTTGTCGATATTTTTTATCATAAAAACGATTATTTCAATATTTAAATTGAATAAATAAACAATAGTATAGTTTTAAAGCTAATTTGTGGGTCTGTTTCTCTGAAAATGATTTCACTAGTTACGTCAGCTTTAGAGGTTAGATTAGAACTGACAAATTTGGAATGTACTGAGTATTATGAGTATACCCGACAGGATAGCCCATTATCGGCTGAATTGGTGGAAACAACTTTCCCGAACGGATGACTGCCGCATCGCCAAACAACTATGGAACTATAAGTCGAGGGGACGGAGAGGTGTGGGACGTCCGAAGAAGCGCTGTAGTGACCTGCTCTAATCTTTGCCTATTTGAGATCGGAGCAAACAATCCTTGTTTTAATCCCTGAAGATGATGATGATGATAATGAGATTTGAAATGTATTGTTACGTAATACGGAACGTTCTACAAGTATCTCGGCTATCCCAGCAGAGCCAGCTGTAATGTGTGCGCGTACATATTGCTGCTGCTTTGAGATGAAAGACAATTACGTGACACTTGTCACGCGTCAACCATCGAGTCTATTCCAGACCGCGCTGTCAGCGTACTGAGTTCAAGGACACTGTTTCTAGTGGACTCAAGTCCGCGTGTTTGTTTAACACATCATCCAAAGTGACAGATTATTCTGCAATCTCAGGGTGGTATAAATATACAAGCATTCAGCGACGCTTAGTTTCAGTTTACTTCGACGATTACTCAGTGCGTTAAAGTGGTGATTTATTCAAGTGAGGTGGTTCAAAAGTATTAATGCAAAGTGTTATTGTGTGATTACTGTGTGGGATCCTATTAGTTGACATTATTTTTTGCGTGTGGACAAATTTAATTTGAATTATTCTACGAGTATAATCTTGTTGAATAACTGGTTGATTACAAACTGATAATTGTAATTATCAAAGCTGGTTTTTAGTGACTTCATTGGTGTCTTGTATTTTGTTTTCCACTACACCATACGACGGTCAGTAGCCCAGTCGTAACAGTATGTTAGGCGGAGGAGGGCTCGAGGTAGTGTATGACTAAGAATGCATTGGGAAAGTCCCAGGTAAGCGGTTTGACAAAGATGCCTGTTCTACTATTGGTAACAAAAAGTACAGTCTCAAATTCGTCAGTCCAAGTCTAACCTCTAAAGCTGCCGTAACTGGTGAATCAATTGTCTAGAAACTAAAAACACTTGTAGAATTATACCTAGTGTTTGTTGATCTAAGTATTAATAAAATGTAGTTACGGTCAGTGGGAACCAAGGTAAAGAAATACAATCCACAATTAATTTGTGAAAAATGGCTATATTTACATTAAATGGAATCCTGTAGGATAAGCAAATGACAGCTGATACTGTACCAAAATATTTAAACTCATTGTTAAAACTACCATGACTTACTGCACAGAAGTTTGGACTACTAATAAACAGACAAGAACAAAATTGATGACAGCAGAGATGGACTTTCGGAAACATTGGGAAAGAGTATCCAGACCAGAGAAAATTAGAAGTGAAGTCATTAAGGACAAAATAAATGTGAAAAATTCAATTGTTGATTTTATGGGAACAAAATAATTACAATGGTATGGCCACGCGAAAAGAATGACACAGGAAGTTTGCCAAGGAGAGTTATGGAATGGACCCCACCAGGAAGAAGGAAAAGAGGAAGGACCACCTAACAGCTGGATAGAAGAAATTCAGACTATATTGAGGAAACGAGAAATTGAAGAAAATCTTTGGATAGGTAAGAAGCGGTGGAAGCTGAGAATTCAATCAATTCTGGAAACTTTGTTTCCGGAAAATGTGTAAATATTGTACATTGTATAAACATAATAATAATAATAAAATTAATAAATGTTCTGACAAGTTCTGAGCAATCATTCGATCAGTGTAGATTATTTCAATTAACTAAGTCAACTAACAAACTGGAAACTGTGCTCGTTGCCGAGCGTAGCGACATCGATGGCAAGACTGAATCAAGAATAAAAATGCAGAAGCAGGAACTTAAGTGTCTACTGTTACTGTAAGATTGTTACACTTAAATCTAACGCCAAGCATACTCGCTAAAGATGTTTAAATTTCTCATATATTTTTGGTTGATCACCATCCTAATCATCATCATCTTCAAGGATTAAACCAAGGATGATTTGTTCCGGTCTAAAAAAGGCAAAGATTAGAGCTGGGATGGTCACTCCAGCGCTTCCTCGGACGTCCCACACCTCTCCGTCCCGTCGGCTTATAGTTCCGTAGTTGTTTGGGGATGCGGCAGTCATCCGTTCGGCAAAGATGTACCATCAATTCAACCGATACTGGGCAATGCTGTCGAGTATACTCATAATATTCAGTTCCAGCCGTATATCTGTGTTTCTTCTATGATCATGGAGAGTATACACTGCTACGTGCCTGAAAAATGTTATTTCAGCCGCTTGAATGCGCCTGGCCTGCCATTTCGGAAAGTCCAATTCTCTGATCCATAAAGAAGTGTGAAAAGGGCCATAACTTTGTAGAATTTTAGGCGTGTTCTTTTACTTACTGACATAAGAGTTTGCCTAATGGTCCCGCACATAAGGTTAAACTTATGCAACTTATTCACAACGTCGTTGCTTGCATTATTTTTGGTTGATGTTTCCGTTTATCACGGTTGCAATTTGCCCCTCTCCCTGCCACCAACTGTTCTGCTTTCCTCGTCTTCTATAAGCTGGTTGCCTGTTGAATATAGTTTTAGCTAACAACACTCCGACATTCTGTGCACTCGCCCATAACATGTAATATGTCGAATTTTACAGTATCCTTTTAGTTATTCTATTTTTTGTCTTCTTCTTCTTTTCCTCCTCTCCAAGGATTTAGTTATATAAACAAGTTACGGCACCCATCTCTTCTTGGATTAGGTCTCTGTCGGACCCACGTCTCTCCTACCAATAGCTTTATAGTTCAGTGCCGCTTTCGGCAATCTATCCTCTGTCATCCTTTGCAGATGTTCCCACCATTGTCTTCTGTAAATTGAAATAATTTCACTTATGTCTTTTACTTATAGTTCTGCTCTGATATCTTTATTCCTTATTCTATCTTGCAATGTACAATTTTAAGTATTTTGAAGAAACTACATTTCAGCACTATGAATCTGACCGCTTTCCTTTTTTGTCACGATCCACGCCTCACTTGCATAAACCAACGTCGGTTTTTGCAAATGTCTTGTAAAATTTAAACCTTGTGCTGTGTCTTGTTTTATTTCTAAGATTTCTATGAATCGTGGCACAAATGTTTCTAAATTTATTTATGTTTTCTCTTATACCATATTAAGATTCATAGCTTACTGCACAGCGGAGATATTTGAAACGACTCACTTGCTCTAAAGTGCCGTTGTTTATAACTATCTTCGTCGTCACTTAGTTCTCACCTTTCAAGGCCATGGTTTTGGTCTTTCTTACTGAGATTGTAAGTGAGTACTCTCTTGCTACTTCTTGTAACTGAAACATAGCTCTTTGTAATTCATGCTCATTTTCTTGAATAAGAACTATGTCATCCGCATATAGCAGGGAACCCATTCAAATTGATTTGTTAAGCTGTATTCGCCGCGAATCCACTCTGGATTTCCATGCTCTCAACATGTCGTCAATGTATATTCTATCTTTTGTGGCTATTATATTCCTTGCTCTGTCTGACTCGATTCTGCGACGTCATCCCAACCAATTGTAATAGTCTTTAGTCACTCAATGTTATGTTGACATGTTGTCTACACTTACGGCTCATTTTCACTGCCAGGTTATTGTCTTCTAAACTTATACACGGATTTCTTAACTGCATAATTAGTATTCATATTGTTACTCAATCACAGAAAGTTCTACATGTATCTCGGCTATCCCAGCAGAGCCCAGCTGTAATGTTTGTGTGCGTACGTGACACTTAACACGCGAGGCAGTGTTACGTAATACGGAACAATCTCGTACATTCGATAGTGTTGTTCGACAAGCTTCTCAGCTAGCCCAACGGCCAAGGCGGCGATGAACTATCCTCTAGAATTTTCAAGTGTTTACTAAGGACGCGAATTATGGAAACCTGCAGACTATAAATACCCCAACCCGCCGTTTTGTTTTTAGTTATTGTCGGGCGATTTACACAGTGCGTCTCGGGGGGGATGTATTAGTGGAAAGTGATCCTAGTACGGAATTGTTTGTAGTTGACATAATTATTTGTGTGGACAGAACGTTTAGTTTTCAGTTATTGTCGGGCGATGTACACAGTGCGTCGTCTCAAGTGGTGTGTTAGTGAAAAGTGATTCTAGTACGGAATTCTTTGTAGTTGACATTATTATTATTGGTGTGGACAGATTAACTGGCAGTATTGTATGAGTATAATCTTGTTTACTAACTTGTGGACTGCAAACTGTTAATTGTGATAATTAATGCTAGATGTTGTTTACTTCACTGGTGTCTTATATTTTGTTTTCCACTGTACCATATGCCTAGCCGTGAGACAATCGTAACAATATTACTAATTACTATTGAAACTATGATACAACTCTTTACTATACCGCTTCAATCATTTTTCGATTCATGTCTGTGATTTCTACACCTCAAAACCTCAAATTGTAATGCGTTCCATGAGGGCTTTATTTGAAAATTACATTATGTTCGCAACCAATTCTTGCTTCCCTAGCTACCGAAGGTAGACTCAGACCCGAGTAATGTTGGTCTATGTTTAGTCTGTTAATGTTATGTTGACATATAGTCCACACTTACGATCCATATTCACTCACTTGGTTATCGTCTTGTATACACGGATTTCTGCATAATAGTTATTGATATTACTAATTACTATTTTAACTCTTTGATACAGCCCTTTCCTATACCACTTCAATCTTATCTGTGATAGTCTACAATACAAACCACAAATTGTAATCCGTTCCACGAAAGTCTTATAGGTGTTCACCTTTGTTTTCCGTTCGATCTTAGTGGACCTTAGAAGAGAACTGAACTTGTCTATGATGCTCTGTTACCAAGATTCGCCGGATGCATCATATCTGCCCCACCACCAGCTCTTATTCTGATTAATGCTTCTTAAATAAGTGCATGGTTTTTTCTGTAACAAGTAATTCAAACAATTCAAGTGGGTCTTCATCAAGAAGACAAGGAAAAGACCGCTTTCTCGACCCCAAGCGGACTGTTCCAATGTAACGTCATGCCATTTGGACTTTGTAATGCACCGGCAACAATCAAAAGATCTATGGATCTGGTACTCCAAGGCCTGACATGGAAAATTTGGCTTGTTTATTTAGACGATGCCATAGTCATCGGGAAGACTTCAAAAGACCATTTCAAAAACCTTAAGGAGGTTCTACCTAGAATTCACGGTGCCCAACTGAAGCTGAGCTCAAAGAAGTGTTCTCTATTCCAGAAGGAAGTACAGTATCTGGGCAGCGGGTGTTAGCATGGATCCTAATAAAGTAGACACCGTAAGAGAATGGCAAGTTCCGAAGAGTAAACACGAAGTTCGGAGTTTCCTGGTGTTATGCTCATATTACAGACGTTGTGTGAAAGGCTTCGCTACTATTACTAAACCGCTACATGAGCTAACGGAAAATAAATGAAACCTCCATTGGTCGAGAGAATGTGACCAAGCATTTAGGACTTTGAAAATTGCATTATGTTCGCAACCAATTCTTGTTTCCTCAGCTTCCGAAGGTAGACTCAGACCCAAGCAATGCTGGTCTATGTATAGTCTGTTAATGTTATGTTGACATGTAGTCCACACTTACGCTTCATGTTCACTCACTTGGTTATCGTCTTGTATACACGGATTTCTGCATAATAGTTATTGATATTACTAATTACTATTTAAGCTATGATACAGCCCTTTCCCATACCGCTTCAATCTTGTCTGTAATAGTCTACAATTCAAACCACAAATTGTAATCCGTTCCCCGAGAGTCTTATAACTGTTCACCTTTGTTTTTCGTTCGATCTTAGTGGACCTTAGAAAACAATTGAACTTGCCTATGATGCTCTTTTCCCATGATTCGCCGGATGGTTTATATCTGCTCTTCCCCCCCGCACAGATTTCATTCTGATTAATAATGCATGTCTCTCCTGCGGTATTACACACGGGCAGTACACTAACCTAAGAGAAGCTAGATGCTGAACTGTGTGGCACTGGCCTACAGCAGACGGTATGTCGGGGTATTTAACATTACGTCTAGTCTTAGTTGTTATCCCAAAGATATTTTTGTTATAGAAAACTAACAGACAGTGCGGTGTGATCCTTCGGTTCAATAACAATAATGATGACTATTCACTAACCCAAACAATTATATTTGACTTATAAATTTCGTTGCTGCAACAAATAATCAAAGCTATTTAGTTGATATTGTTTAAGTTGACACACGTCTAAGCATATGGAGTTCATGCACGGTACTTATTGAAAAATAAAAAGTGTAGTTACAAAAAAACTGAGTCTGATAGAACACTTTTCTCACTAGATATTCGAAAATTACCAGGTGGAGTTGCTAGTCTCCCATCGGGCGCCTCCCCAGGTGGCATGTAGGGGTATGATCACTAGATATGATGGGTACCGGCGTGATAAAATACCCGGGGCGGACTAAAACTAACAGCTGCAGCCTTGTAGTTGGATATCGGTATATCAAAGGCTAAAGGAAGTACACCTTGATTACAAATTGCCTGGTCCTCCAGGTTGGGGTTTAATACAATAGTTCAACTCCCCATTCATTGCAGAAAAGTAAATGTTAAAAAACCAAAAAGATTGCAGCCGGATGGATTCAATAAAGGTACATTAGAATTCAATCACTTCTGTAATCTTCGGTTTCAGAAAATATGCAAACATTGTACAGCCGGAATAATAATAATAATAATAATATTCAGAATTAGCATCCAAAAATACATAAGAATTAAGAAGGCTTGAGCATTTAACATAAACTCATTGTTCGCCAGTGTTATAAGTTATTAAGTTAAAATCTGAGGTATTTCAAGTTTTTATTCTGACGTAGAATGATTGTCTTGTAATTGCATGGACACTTTCCCGAATAGTAGCAATAGTTACTTGGAATTTACGTTGCGTTTGTAGACATTTTCTAGGGTTGTTAGATTGGCAACTCATCTGGTTGTTCCAAATCAAGTTATCTGGCGACAAATAGGATACTCTAAAGTGCGATTATTTTAACTGTAACTTTAATTTAAATTATCGCACTCCCGGTAGAGAGAATGGTATAATAAATTGTATAAATTCTATTCGTTGTTGAATCCAATAATTTTCTTGGATTGGAAGAATAGCAATCTCATCATCACTCCAAGGACTAGGCCTTTGACCTATTCCGGAACCCATCTCCACCTCGGTGTACCTACATCTCTTTTCCGAGGAGGACGATAACCCAAGGCAGCGACAGATAGACGGATATCAGGCATGCGATTTAAGTGTTCACACCATCTCCTTCTGTGGTCTTTAATCTTTTGGTGAAATGATACAATGTTTAAATTGCGTCTAATATTCTCCTTCCTTCTCCGATCCAAGAGTGAACAACCTTGCGTCCCTATTAGAAATTTCATTTCGTCCGCCTGAATCCTCTGCATGTCCCTATTACCAAGAGTCTATGTCTCACTAGCATACAGAAATGTGGGGACAGCGATTTTTTTATAAAAATTCATTCCGGTATCCTAATAAAGATAACCGAATGAATATGAATCTCTTGTGTCAAAATTATATTTTCAAAGACAAGGTACACTTATCTGTTGGTGATCAAAGTCCATATTAAAAACATTGAAATGTGAATCACGCATTAGTGACTATTTCAATGTATTTAAAAAACTGTGCACAATAAAATCGAATCAACGGGAATTGTACAAATGAAAGGCAACGTAATTGGTAATATGCAACAAGACGAAACATTTTCTACAGACAATTATTTTGATAATAACATAAACAATAATAATTAGTGTGAGTATGACACTATCATACAGGACTTTTATGCAGTTAATCCTTGCAGATAATCCCTGTAGCAAAATCCACTGTCCGAACACACAAAACCACGACAGCACGAGATGTAGCCGCTACACTGAAACATACACCATACACAATATACTGTACACTGATGTCGCAAAGCTTTTATACATCACGTATCATATTATAAGTAAAAACCTGACTACAGACAACGTTTTAACAGTTTGTAATTTAAATGTTACATGCTTCTGCTAAAGAAAATTTTTTGATTACTTTCTTTTAAATCATCATCATCATCATCATCATCATCATCATCATCATCATCATCATCATCATCATCATCATCATCATCATCATCATCATCATCTTAACGGTTTTAGGCTTTATCGGCTTGTTCCTATTCCATAGTCTACATTTTCGGGTATTCTCGAAACGTATTTTACAGAGTTTTGTATTGCAACATTTTAATATTTAACATTAACAATATTTTATATTTAACATTTAAGGAAACAATAATAAGGAAATAGTGATGCATTTCCATTGAATCAGCTGTATACATACGCTTTATCAGCAGACAAACATGATACACGGTAATTGTACTCAAGCTAAGTGAAGATTCTCTGTGTAACTTTCTCTAATCTCCTGATATCTTTCCGACATACTTAATTACTGTTTGCTTTAAATGTAACATCTGTTTCTGTGATTCATCTTTATTATCCCAAATAATCAGCAAACGCCATCATTTATTCATTTTGATCCCTCTCTGACTATGCTTTACAATTTAGTTAAAATTTTTAAGAAACACTACCGAGATGAAAGACTATATGTTCACAAACATTTGTTAAAAATAATACGTTACAAACCATAGTTCTAGTATGATTAAGGTATGAGACTATTTGGTTCGGTATGAGAGACTAATTGTATAACGACCTGAGATTAGGCTAACACTTTTTTTTAAAGATTTAAAACTTACAAACGTTTTGTTCGAATAGCATCATATCATCATCATCTTCTTAACGGTCTTAGGCTTTAACGGTATGCTCCTATTCCACAGTCCACCTTTTTCTTAGGCCTACCAATTTTTCTTCTGCATCTAGGGTTATAATCTTTCGCCATCTTCGGTATTCTACCTTCTTCCGATCTATCTATGTGTTGAATCCATTTTCTTCTGTATTCTTTTATCCTTTCTGCAACAATAAAAATAATATCCTTTCTTTTATCTAACTGCAAAAATATGTAAATCACTTCTTATCTCCTCATTTCTTATATGATCTTGTCTATTACATATTTTGACTGATCTCAGAAATTTCATTTCTGCTGGTTGCATCTTCTGTTCATCTTTTTTCTTTATGACCAAAGTTTCAGAACCATACAGCAGTGAAGGTATTACCATTGTTTTATAAAAGTTTATTTGGGTTTATTTTCTACATTTATTTCCCAACGTTTTCCAAATCGTTCCAAACAGTCTTGTGAAATTGGTCACTTTATTTTCTATATCTCTGTCCTGATCATAAATAATTTTACGTCCGAGATAATTGAAATGTATTTCTTGTTCTATGTATGTGTTGTTTATGCATGTTTTTAGTCCGAACCGGTCCATATGCTATAAAACCCAGTACTTTTTTCTTAGACTCAGATACAGTTAAATTCTAATCCTATTTTATGTGGAATTTATATTGCTCGCTAAAGATACTCTTCTGAAGTGGCGAATATAGCTTGGTCTCTTTTTAAATCAACCACCTAATTATTCGAATATCTTGGGATAAACCAGTGTTTGATTGTGAACGACTTAAGGTATTTACTGAGATGTCATCATTATATCCCCGATGCTACAATTCGTTGCCAAGTCTTAATCTCCTTCAGAAACCTTTTCCAACGTTCCGGATCTGACGCGATAGGTCTCCAGTCCCTCTGTTAAAATACTTTGGCATAAATGCTCACATCGCCGACCCATCGCAGATTTCACCTGCCTCTCTTTCCTCTTCCACAGAGTTATATTGACAAGAGTTTTCACAGTATTTATCCTCTGACCGCCCCCCGCAGTTAGATCACTGTCTGTCATCATCTTCTTAAGGCTTTTAGGCTTTAGCGGCCTGTTCCTATTGGGCAGTCCAACTTTTCTTAGCCCTACCAAATTTTCTTCTGCCTTTAGGGTTATAATCTTTCGCTTCCTTCGGTATTCTACTCTCTTCCATTTTACTTATGTGTTGAATCCATTTTCTTCTGTATTCTTTAATCCTTTCATTAACAGTAAAAATATCAAAATCACTTCTTATCTCCTCATTTCATATATGATTACGTCTATTACACCATTTAACTGATTTCAGTTCAGTTTCTGCTGATTGTAACTTCTGTTCATCTTTTTTCTTTATGACCCAAGTTTCAGAACCATACAGTAATGCAGGTATTACCACTAAAATGCTTGCCAAATAAAAGCTTGAAAACCATTCTCTCTGCGGATGACCAAGCTACACACGCCACTTCAGATGACCATCTCCAGCAAGCAATATACGTCTTACATAAAATATGAAAAAAATATAACTGTAACATATCTGAATCAAAGACAAATGTAATGGCCTTTAAAGGAGATGAACCAGTTTGGACCAACATATGCATAGATAACACATGCCACGGTCTATAAGCAAGTTATTTCATCATACAGTATCTAACTTTTTTTTTTCAAATTGTTTTCTTAAAGTATAGCTTACGCTTCCGCCTTGCCGATTACAATTTTCGACACATTCTACAGCAGCAAACAGAAGAACAGCCACAAGTACCAACATTAAAACGTTCTTCATGGTGATGTCTTCAGTTGTACTCTTCCAGTTTACAAGAAGTGTGGGTATCACTAAAAGTAAAGTGTAATATATACTCCTAACAGTAGATAAGTTTTAATAATTCATTTATTTTTTCAGTAATAAACGTTTAGATATTTTCAAAAAATTGATATTATGTTAATTCTGTTGACACGTGATATGGCATACGTGAATCGTCTATGCAGAAACGGCTGTTTACTGCAGTTAATATCAGAATGCTCCAAGGACTCTGACTAACTCAAATTGTCACCAAGCCTATTAACATTTTTATCAGTTTTCTGGATAGATAATGTTTTGTACCTTTCATTATATGGTTTTGGAGTCAATTGTGTACAATATGAATGAACATTCATGCCATTATTGAAACTGTCCATGCTTACCCTAATAGCATGAAAACACGTCTTATTTTTTAGATAAATAGAGATCTAAATATAAATTTAGATAGATAGCTAGTTGCTAGAAACAGTTCCATAGTAGGGTTGCTAGTATTTCATAGAACGCCTCGTTATTAGACGGCCAAATAATCCAACTCCTACATCCACGGAGACATGGAGTCGCGTGACCTCTGGACAGTATGTCACATAGCAGATAAGAGACCTGGCTGTACGGTGAGTTCCTGGCGTAGCAGAACCAGAACACCTTGGTTAAAGGAGACTCAGGCAGGACAATAAGTTTGCAAATCGCAGCCCCATTACTAGTCTATTGTACTACAAGATTATCTACGTAGCACACTGGTCTAGCATAACTTGTCTACTGTGTACAGGGGTCTCTCTGTACAGCGCTCCAAATCCTTCCTTAAAAAGTAGAGCAGTTTAGAATTATTTCACTTTTTCTTCATCACATCGTGGTATATCAACACTATCGCATATACAAACCATCGAAAATGTAGTTCCGTTACGGATATTATGAAAATAAAAATGTATAAAAGTAACAAATATTATTTATTATTAATAATGTATATATCACTACTGTTTATATAACATGTGTGTGTGTGTGTGTGTGAGCGCGCGCGCATGCGAAGTTGGGATCATTACTTAAGGAAACAAGAATTGAGTACTATTTACAAGTATTTAGAAAAAAAGTACACAGAAGTGCGTAGATATTATGTAGGCTATGCAAGGTATTGTTACGGGAGAGAAAAGCAAGGTAATTGGTAATATACAAGGCAAAACACTTTGAAGCGGAAAACAGTTTCATTGTAAGTTTATACTAATACATGTGTGCGGATATTATACAAGAAGTTTATTTTAGAGAAAAATCCTTGTAGCAAACGCCTGCCGCAATACACTCGAATCCGGGACAACAAGGCATTGGACTGGAGCACTGCAACATAGAGGCACAAAGATCAACAACTGGTTTTTCATATCTTATGTATACGAGGGGGTACCCAAAAATAAGAGGAATTTTTTTTTTTAAAGCTATGTATTTGATTTTTTTTACAAAACAACCTTGTCACCTTCAAAGTACTCTCTATTACACTTAATACATTTGTCTAATCTGCGATCCCATTCCTGGAAACATTTTTCAAACTCCTCTGTTGTGATGGCCGACAGCTCCTGCCTCGTTTTATTCTTTACCGCTTCCACGTCGTCAAAACGTCCTTTCATGTCGCTCTTCATTCGCGGAAACAAGAAGAAATCGCACGGAGCGAGGTCAGGTGAGTAAGGGCCGTTGGACAAGGGAGTCATGTTGTTTTTTGCTAAAAACTGGCGCACTGAAATGCCTGCGTGAGCAGGTGCATTGCAAATTTTGCAGTGACCCTTCTCATCCCCAAATCTTGACAAAATTCGCTGAACTGACTCCAAGTTATTCGAGATAACTTAGTAATCTCTTCAATGGTCCGTCGTCGGTCTTCAAGCACGATTGCGTGAACTTTTTCAACATTTTCGTCAATTCTGGAAGTTGACGGACGTCCAGAACGAGGTTTGTCATCAGTTGACATTTCACCTTCTTTGAAGCGAGAAAACCATTGGTATACTTGAGTTTTTCCCATGGCACTATCCTTGTAAGTTGTTTTCAACATCACAACAGTTTCTGCGGCGTTTTTCCCAAGCAGGAAGCAAAATTTCACAGCAGCTTACAAAAAGTGAAATTTGTCACCGTCCTGTTCACTTAAATCCGCTATGACAAAAAACGAGAGTAAGCGAAACTGCTTTTACAAAACGAATTACTGTGACCGGACATAACCTTCTCAGGCGACAACAATGACGGCACTGAACTCGGAACGAGTTGCGCTACGCTCGCCTGCGGGAGAAATGCGTAGTACGTAAGCTCCGCCATCGCAGCGCTATTCCGGTTATTTTCGGGTACCCCCTCGTATATCAAGACATAATTATTAATACAAGAACACTGACAAAGGACAATATTTTTGGAATATGAAAATAACATTTGCAAGTTCCTGTTACAGGTAAAATTGGATTTGTCTTTTTTTCCCGTATGAAGCATTGGGGACTAGGTCGGTTCAAATGGTGCCTCCCTTCTTATCCCCTCCCACCTCATCTCGCACATCTCTTTCATTCTTGATCGATGTCTCTCCCTCCTTTCGTCAGTCCAGATGGCACCTGTCCTCTTCTTGGGTTTTCTTGATAACCTTGAGCATTTTTTAATTTCTTCTTGAGCGGCAAGCATTCTTCAATGTCTTCTTGAGTAATCTGGAGTTCTTGTATGTCTTTTTCTGTTTCTTTGAACCACATATCAGACATTCTGAGCTTTTTGAAATAGTTAGAAAGCTTCCCTGTTAGTCTGTCAGTATTCATTCTTTGAACATGTCTGTAGAAAGTAATTCTTTTTTTCCTAATTACGTCTGTGATTTTCTCAACGCGTGTGTACAGCTCATTATTGTGGCGTCTTCTGTACTGTTCTCTATCTTTTATTGATCCCAAGATTTGTCTTAATATTTTCCTTTCTGTGACTTCCAGTACTTTTATCATCATTATCTTGTTCAGAGTAAGACACACAGCTGCATAAAGTGCTTTTGGGCGAATTACTGTTTAATAGTGCCTAAGATGTGTTTTTTAAGATAAATTTATTTTTATATTTTTTTGGGGAGCCAGTTTTTGTTCGTTTACGACAATAAATTACCAAGATTTCACAAAAAATAATACTGATGTTACATAAAATATTATTACAAATGCTTTATATAATAATAAGATGATAATATTAAGAGTTTACACCCAAATATTGTATTTATCAATGGTTAACAAAGTGAGTCAGAATTTTGAAGCATATTGAATTGTGAAATAGTGATTTCTTAGTTGAACAAATTTTTTTCAATCAGTAAATTTATGTATCTAGTACTTATTTCATTTTAATAGATATTATTTTATTAAAGCCAAGCTAAACCAATATATCCAGTGTAAAATCAATCTGTTTAAACAGGAAATTACTAAGAAAATATTATACTCACGAAAAAATGTAGAACGTTGAAAATTAAGAAGTAATGATGAAATATAACAAAAAATGAGAAAAATAAGACTATTATTTTCTGGATATTTACATAGAATGGATGACAATAGATTAGTAAAAAAAATCATTAAATATCTGTGGGGAAAGGAGTCAACATCAATTGGATTAAAGAAATTCAAAAGGATTTATAAAAAAATAATATAAACGCAGAAGAAGCAATAGAAAGAGACGTTTTTCGGACAAAAGTGGTAACAATGGAAGGAGTCGAAAGTAGGAGAAAGAAAAACGCAGGTTCAAAGTGGGCTGAAGACAGGAAGAAGAGACATAGTAAAAAGATGAAAGAATATTGGAGAAAAAGAAAAAACAAGGAATAAAGAATTGAAATTGGCAGGTGGTCCTTAGGTGGAAAATACAAATAGAGAAAAATCTGTTTAAACTCTTGTAATTCCTTCTTGTAAAAACATTTACAAACCTGTGATGATACTGTTGTGTCTCAGTGAGAGGTGCGTCAGGTGAATAGAAACGATAAAAACAGAATACAACTACTTTCAGAAGAAACTATATATAAAAATATACATAATATTATAATAATTACTGCAAGAGACTTTCGAGTTACATATATATATAAATTATGTATTCATAATACACAAATATATACTAATATAACAAAGCCCATGAGAGAGGAAGGTGCCGGGCACAGCAATTATGTTTTCTCTAGTTTTTCTTCCCAAATCATACTTACACTTTCACCAGGCTGTCTGCACATCATCCTGGCGCTTGTATATTCTACGGCTGCAACCAGAAGAGTAGCTACAACTACCAGCAGCAAAGTGGTCTTCATGATGATCTCTTCTAGTAGTTCCTGAAAAGTATGAAGTGATCATTAAATACAAGGTGTAATTTATACTCGTGAGCAGCAGATAATGAGGCTCACTTATTCCTTTCATTTTTTCAGTAAAAAAAGTAATTTTTTTATTAAGTGACCATTATTAAATTTAATAACACTGACCACATTGATATGACATACGTGAGAAGATAATTTTTAATTTTAATGCAGTCGGTATCAGACTTTTCAGAGAATTCTGACCAATACATATATTATCATCATTATTATTAACATGTATATCAGCTTCTTGAATGAGACAATTTTTTTGTATCTTTCACTAAATTATGTCTAGCTTAATTATACGCAATTTTATGAATGAATACTCATGTTTTCATTGAACAACATCCATGCTTATTTTTATATCGTTCCTTGTGCAATGTCAAGAACCGATACTAAAATTTCTTCTTCTTTTGATAGTTCCTATCCGTTTCGGTGCTGGATATCAGACTATGTTAACTCTCTGTACTGCTGCACGGAATAAGTCAGTTCAGTTGTATTCATGCCAAACCAGGCCCTTAAATTTCTCAGCCATGATATTGTCGGTCGCCCAACTCCTCTCTTTCCAAGGACTTTTCCCTGTAGTATGGAATGCAATAAGTAAAAAATCTCTGTTCATTTCTCATGAGACGTCCCAGATATTGAAGCTTTCTTATCATAACTGTGTTAATAACTTCCCTTTCTTTTTTCAACTTTCTAAAAATTTTAACTTTAGTTATATGTTGAAATTTCAATGTCTAGTTGGAAAACTAGACATTGAACAATCTAAGGGGGCTACGTTTTAATAAAAGTAAAATTAAATACATTGAAATCAGCAGCCAAAAATATTAATTTTAATGTCATTACTACTCTAAGTATACATTCAGTAATGCTGAAGTGTTTACCTACTTAGGAATTTAAATCAACAAGACCACCAAGATGATTGCTGATATTAAATTATGTATACAAAAGGCCGAATGATGCTACTACTGACACAAATATTAATGACACCTGAACTGACAGATCCAAAAATAAAGTTGACTTTGTACAAAACCATACTAAGGCTTTTAATATTAATATATATTGTAGCGTGACAGATAAACACATAATAATGAATGGCAATGATCATTAAAATAATATAATATAATAACATTAAATCCGAAGAAAGCATTATAATATAAAAAATTAATTCAGAACAACCGTGCAGAACAATCATTGATATTAAAAGTATAAGTTCGAATAAAAGAATTGTTACTAGTGATGAATCATCAAAACCAGTTTAATAACTCAAGGATAAAATATAACCCAGGAAGGTAAGGAGTATATAAGGAAGCAACCCACAGTATTACTAAAGCCACAACGAAGATGAGGAATAAATAAAAACGAAACCCAGAATAAGGCAAGATCCACCATAAAAGGTGAGGCATTTGAAGAAACAAGAAGAGTAGATGAAGAAGTAACCCCAAGGAACCCGATGGCATCCAGAAGAAGATGAAGAACATACCATTCTAAGAAGCCAGAAGAAAAGAAGACATCATTGAAGAAAGAAGAAGAAGACAGCATCCAGATGAAGAAGGAATGCTCTTATAAAAAACACCCGTATCCCAATCTAAATAAAAACCATAATAATAAAAGTATAACGAAGTATTCATGAACAGAAACCATATGTACAATAAAATTAAGAATAAAAGTGTATAGAGTAAGAGTTGCCAGTGGACCAAGGTGAAACAATAATATAATACCCAAAGAACAAATCTTCATTGTAACCCACAAACCAATTTCTTGATGTTAATAAGACTAAACAACCATTTAGAAATAGCATCAAGGAGTGTAAAGTGAACCAGTGCTAGTTTGTGTATTATAAAAAATAAACCTTATGTTTCATCCTTGGCATCCACAAACTGTGTAAATAATGAAAAATACAGCTTTGAGTGACTTATGATTTGTACAAGGTGAATATAATACATGTAATAATATAGAGCTGTCAATCTGTTTGAAATGACATTTCTTTAAAAATAAATAAAAACAGATGCAGACATAAAGTGACAGGGTACAATTACCCTAAACCATATTAAAAACAGTTTAAAAACTGCATAATTCAATTTAGTATAAGAAATAGTGAATAAGAATATAGAAATAAGATTTAGTGTATATAGAATAAGGATTTTAAAAATGTATTAGTAATAAGAACATTTAATAAGTTTAGAACCACTAACATCCTAATTGTAAAAATATTTATTACTTGTATAAATGGTAATAATTAAATAAGATGTTAGCAGGGAAAAAACATTCTTTGTAAATAATATTTCTGTATTAGTATTAAGTTTTGATTATAAAAAAAATGTCTAATTAGTTGAAGACAACCATTATTTAAAATTATTTCTTATCTGTTAATAGTATTGAAACAAATACTAATTGTTATTATGTTTAATAGAAAAAATGTTTAATTTATATTACAATGTTAAAAAGTCAGAGAGGGTATAATTCAATATATATTGTTTGTATAAAAATTTGTATGAAAAAATTGTTAGGAATCTAGGCAAAATGATGAAAACTAAATCTCATCAAAACTGAGAAACTAAGTACTTAAATACATTTAAACTGAAGGGATTTAGATAACACAAACCAGAAACAAAGCCATATAATTATAAATATGACTTAGAAAGATTTTATAAAATTATAGCCAGGATTATTAATAAAAATGGAAATGACAGAACTCAAAAATTTGGAGAGGGGAGTCATATATTCCAACATAATATTTTAAAACTTAACCAACTCATATAATTGCAAGAAATTAAGGGAATATAAACCTTTTATTACAATATGAGATTTAATAATTATAAATATAACTTGATAATGGCAGAATTTGCATAATGACAGGTAGCTGACTTTGAAAATTTACAAGATACAAAAGGAAGGTAAAATTGCCAATTTTAGATAAAAAACTTAATAAAACGGCATTATTCGACATCGAAATACGCCGAATGAACTGAAGGATAAAATTAAGTAACAACTAGCTAATAAATTTGAATAATAACCAAAGTTTAAGCAGTTATATAATGTAACTTTATTACATGCACAGGATGCAAAATAAAATTCGAACAATGTAAGGAATAATATTGCTTTGGCTAAGATTTTAGTCGAAACTGAAGGAAGTAGAGAGTTAATTATTGAACGTTGTACGGTACACTTGACGAGCATTTTAAAAGCAAATAAACCTAGTTTCGTATACCGTAATGGCGATGAATAGTATGATCCGAATTTGGAAATAGCGAGTGACCGCAAAAACATTTCACAACTTCGACACAGTGACCCAAACACTTACAAAAGACTAACTAACATTGTATAGCACCAAAACGACAGTGAGATAACATTTTTAACACCATAAAACCATATATAACTTAACCGTCAAAAGTGCCTGATCGACAAAAAGTGAACTGACTTATAAATACACCACTTTTCAAAATACAACACCGAAACTTAACCAGAGACACTACACAAACATCAGAAGGAAGATTTGCTGACACCAGGACGTGAATTCGGCAAGAAAATATCTTTATTGGGACGCCAAAACTACGAATGGACAATTGACAACTTCGACGGCAGCCATTACAGATTCGTCAACGATCAACGGAACACGGCCATCTAGTTTGTCGGCGACACGGTTCGCAACATATTTCTTTATTTTACTCTTTTCATTGATTATATGCACCTTTAGTATTAAGAATTATCTTGTAACGTTATACTTTTTTTAATCTTTGCCCGATTTCTCTGACTTTTCCAATAAATAGCTGTTAAAAGAACCTTTTGTAATTTATATAATAATTTGTAATAACATTCGATACCCTGAGAATCGATTTAAAAATCGACAAGAGTCTTTATAAACAATTGTCAAATAAATAATTTATACTTTTCATCTTAAAACAGTTCTTTCTTTTCTAAACATAGTAATTTATACATACTATAATTTAAACAACATCTACTACAAGAATTTCACCACATTGAAGGAAGATTACCTCCAAAACTGAAAGTAAACAAAGATCGATTGTAATTGGAGACAATCTTATAAGTGGTTGGAGTTTCTTCAAAAATACAGAAAAGCTAATAAAGTTTTTTAAACAAGTGAGAAACGTTTCGGAACTTCACGAAACTCAATTAATTAATTGTTTCTAATTAATTAATCAAAATAAAAAAAAATAAAAAACAAAAATTTTTTAATTATAAATTTCTTTTTTAAACAAACAATTTTCTTACACGAACACATATTTAATATATTTTGTAACACTACACCAATACTTTAACACGATAACACAGGTTTCGTTACAATTTGGACAGCTCAAAAGTGGGGCTTAAACTTAAAATAAAAGGAAGGAAGAAAAGATTTAAGAATTTGTAACCACACACCCTTTTACGTTAAGTTACAATATTAATTTATGATTGTGAAGCATGGACCATGACAGACAATGACGTACCTCCTATTTCGCATCGTAATAATTAACTATTTTTACTACTAAAGTCAAACCGAGGTCGACTGCTGTGGCAGACGTTTCGACGTCACTATCAGCGGCTATCTTCAGTGTCAGATAATGTTTGGCAAGGTTTCCGCCAATTCACTCCAGTACTAATGTCGAGAGTTAATCTCGGAAGATTTAGTCGAGGGTTAGACTTAGCCAATTTAACCCCGTACTGATTGGACGTTGGATAGTCTCTGCTTCAGAGTACTGGGGTGAATTAGCAGACATCTTGCCAAAACATTTCTGGCACTATATATGGCTTCCGATGGTGAGACCGAAACGTCTGTCTACAATAAGAATCGACGACCACTGCCTAACAGCCCGGCTAATAATAACAATCGACGACCACTGCCTAACAGCCCGGCTAATAATAACAATCGACGACCACTGCCTAACAGCCCGGCTAATAATAACAATCGACGACCACTGCCTAACACTCTCTCTCTCCTATGGTGCTACAGCCCAAATCGAGCCCTGGCCTCCACCAATCTCCGCCACCAATCCACTCTATCCACTGCAACCCTCCTCCAGTTTCTTATCCCCATGTCTCTCGCGTCCTCTGCAACGCCATCTTCCCACCTCTTCCTCGGTCTACCTCTAGGTCTCGTTCCCTCCCATGTAAACCCAAACCCAAAATCCAAAGCCCTTTTAGGGTTCCTGCCATCCTCCATTCTCATAACATGTCCGGCCTAACGCCCGGCTAATAAAAACAATCGACGACCACTGCCTAACAGCCCGGCTAACATAATAACAATCGACGACCACTGCCTAAGAGCCCGGCTAATAATAACAATCGACGACCACTGCCTAACACCCCAGCTAATAATAACAATCGACGACCACTGCCTAACAGCCCGGCTAATATAATAACAATCGACGACCACTGCCTAACAGCCCGGCTAATAATAACAATCCACGACCACTGCCTAACAGCCCGGCTAATAATAACAATCGACGACCACTGCCTAACAGCCCAGCTAATAATAACAATCGACGACCACTGCCTAACAGCCCGGCTAATATAATAACAATCGACGACCACTGCCTAACAGCCCGGCTAATAATAACAATCGACGACCACTGCCTAACAGCCCGGCTAATAATAACAATCAACGACCACTGCCTAACGGCCCGGCTAGTAATAACAATCGACGACCACTGCCTAACAGCCCGGCTAATAATAACAATCGGCGACCACTGCCTAACAGCCCGGCTAATAATAACAATCGACGACCACTGCCTAACAGCCCGGCTAATAATAACAATAGAAGACCACTGCCTAACAGCCCGGCTAATATAATAACAATAGAAGACCACTGCCTAACACAGCCCGGCTAATATAATAACAATCGACGACCACTGCCTAACAGCGCGGCTAATATAATAACAATCGACGACCACTGCCTAAGAGCCCAGCTAACAATAACAATCGTTTCTAAAAGTTCCTTCCATCGTTCTTTATACTCTTTTAATTTTTCATTCAAGTTAAAAAAGTTGTAAGTCTTCCTTTATGGCCTCATTTCTTATACGGTCAAGATTAGAAGAACTTTACCTCCTCTTAAGAATGCCGTGTTTCAATGGTTTGGATTTTACTGTCTTGTTTTTGTTTTGTCCATAACTCACGCATACAGGACAGTACAGAGACTGCCACTACTTTGTAAAATTTTAATTTTGTATCTCGACGTGCCGTGTTTTTAAAAATACGGTTGATTTTTCCACAGATTGTAGGGATATTTGCATATAAATTAGAGGCTATAAGTTAATATTATGTTCATATGGTTTTCCATTAATTTTCCTAAGTTTAGGATATTTATATGTTATGATGTACCATAATAGAGCTATTAAGATGTATTGTCTTCATACAGCTATTCAACTGGCCAAAAAGGCCAATTAAAAAGGCCAGTTTTTGTCATTAGTAAAAGTGTCATTGAGATTGAGACGAGATGCAAATGGAGAAACAGGTAAATGCTCCTAATATCTGTTGTGCATTTCTATCAGCCAGTATTACAGTTCTCTCGTTAAGGTTTCTGTTTATCGTTGCTGCATTCACGCCTTCCCGACTCCAAATTTACGGCTTTTTCCGCATTCTGTACAGGTACAGTTGCGAATACAATGAATATTTTAGCTGACTACGGTTGGATATTATACTGATGAAACGTCAGCGTCAATAAATATTAAAAATTATAAAACACTGTCAATTAGTTTTTAAGTTTTAGATAATGCCAGTAAGAGATTAGTGTATATGGTATTTCTATCTTTTACAATGTTCTACAGTGCTTCTCGGGTATCGCAGCAGAGCCCAGCTGTAATGTTTGTGTACATAACGTTTAACGCGTCTATTCCAGAACACACCGGTCGGCGCACTGTGTTTAAGGCCGCAATCAATTGCGCTCTAGTGTTTTCCTGTAGTGTTAACGCGTATTTTGGACTGTTTTGGAACTCTTGTACTATCTATTCAAACAACGACAGCTGGACTTAGCAGGCAGTTTCAGTGGCCATTTATTCCAGTGAGGTTAGACGTATTGTGGCGAACTGTTACGTGTTTTATAATTGTGCAGGATTCTATTAGTTGACATTTTTACTGCGTGTGAACGGATTAATTTGAATTATTATACGAGTGTAATCTTGTTGAATAACGTGTTGATTATAAACTGTATAATTAAAGCTGGTTATTAGTGACTTCATTGTTGTCTTGTACTTTGTTTTCCACTGTACCATACGACGATCAGTTAGACCGTCGTAACAATATTTTAGAAATATTTGTCTGTAAACGGATAAAGATTTTTAGTGAACAAGAAACATCACTTGTTTTGAAAACTAAATTAGTAATTGAAGCGCTTTTACTAAATTTGTAAATTTTCGAATTTAAACGTTAATATTCGTTGTCTGTTGATTGTTTAGCTAATGTTAAGGTAGTGCTAAATTCTCCTCAATAAAGAAAGTTTGCATTCCGTATTAATTAAGTAATTCTCTACACATTTTTCATCCTTACGAGTATAAAATTAATAGAGACGAGTCCAGTTTTGTGCTCTTATCCAGATTGTTCTTCGCCTTCGTATGTTTTGTAGGACCTATCCTACGTTTTACGTCTAAATATAAATATTTCACTAACGACTGGGAACACAAAGTTTTTTATGAGTACAAACATAAAGTTTTACCTTACAACCTGAACCTTAACCTTAAAAAGCTTTTTAAAAGTGAAAACCGGTTCAGGTTGTAAGGTAAAACTTTATGTTTTCACTCATAAAAAACTTTGTGTTCCGTGTCGTTAGTGAAATAGTTATATTTAGTTAAGTAACGGACACGTCATGGACAACGAAATCCAAGAGTTTTCCGTCTTCTCACACTATGCGGGACCTCCTCCTGCCAGCTCATTCCTGTCTGCGTTAATTATTTTTTATCATAAATTTTGTCGCATATATTCTTGTTGTAGTACTTTCCACCAACCAAGGTATTTCAATTGTTCCTACTTTGTTACTATTTCTTCCAAATCTTTTGTTTTCAATCGCTCTCAGAAAACCTTCTTTTCTTACTTCGTCTATTCTCATTTAACCTTTGGATTTTCTTAACTATCTTCTTCTATTAAGTTCAAATTTTCTTTTCTGTGTTTTTGTTCACGTGTCTGAGCCTTCTATTACTTGCAGTGCCTTGAGGCTATTACTTTCTTAAAATTTTTACTTTGCGTCTTTTGGCATTTCTTATGTTGTCTCGTGTCTTCCATATCTTTTTATCGCCTCATCGTTGAGTATTCGACCTGTTCCGACTACGCTCGCTTCGGTCGGCATCGATTATTTCTTTTGTTTGTAGAATAACATAACGACTCGTATTTACTTCTAGCAAAATATTTTCTAAAACAGTAGAAACATCTTAACCAAACGGATTACTAACTCTTGTAAGAAAAAACAACTATTGAATTGTAAGCCAAAACAGTTGGATAGTTGTCTGACCCCCGAAGGAGCGTTGGAGTGACCAGCTCTAGTCTATCTGCTTGGGACCGAAACGAACCATTTTTTTTTTATTCTTGTTAAAAATGATGAAAATATTCTACTAGCAATTATTTATTCCTAATTCAAACCAGTAATTTTATAAATTATTGAACAAACACGCATAACACACACACACACACGCCACTATGAAATGCGCTATGAGGATATAATAATATTCCTCGTAATCCTAACTCATGTTTTCCTAACAATGTTAATACATTTTTTATTTATTCAATCACTTTCTGCTACAGTCCGTTTCTTCTGTAAAAAAGGAAAAAAAGGAAAAAAGGGAAAAAAGGGAAAAAAGGGAAAAAAGGGAAAAAAGGGAAAAATGGAAAAAAAGAAAAAAAAATATCTTGAGGTAAATTCATTATAAAATATTAAATGTATTTTTTATTTAATAATGTTTCTTAAATTAATTTTTAACTTTCTGGTTTCCCATATAACTTATATGGTAATATAGGTTACAATATTGTGAATCCTATATTACCATGAAGACAATAATTTTTTTCATATTGTAACGAGAATCCTATGGAACATAGGGAACGAGAATTCCCCCCGCCCCCGGGAAGTGTGGCAGGTGTTGCCTGAGTCAAGGCCGCTCACAAGTAGGTTCCAGTGTATTCAAGAACACTTGAGATATACATCAAGTTGCGTTAAGTGAGGATGGAAGATTTCTAGAAGGCGTGCGATACCTTAGAAGGCATAGAAGGCGGCTTGTTACTTCAGTAGTGTTGAACTGAGCGATTTTTTTTTTTTTGGCGCGGATCGAGTGTTTGTAGCGAAATGTTGTTGTGTTATAATTAGTGCGAAATTCTTTATAGTTGACATTATTATTGCGTGTGGACAATTGTTGTAAGAGACTATCTTGTTGATTACAATATTAATTGTGATAATTAAAGCTGGTTATTAGTGACTTCATTTGTGTCTGTGTTTGGTTCTCCACAGTACCATACGACGATCAGTGAGATCGTCGCAACAATATATATTCTTGTGTCACAAAAAAATTGTTCCTGTAAAGAATAAGCCTTTAACCCTGATGTACCACTTAAAAGCAAGGAAATATTAAATGTTAAGAGACGAGAGAGTCAGTGGTAAGTGTTTCAGTGGTTAAATTTAATTTTGGCCTCGCTATTTAACTCATTAGTAACAGAATAAGGATTTACTTTAATATAAAAATAAACAGCATTTACATGCAATCCCAGATTTATTTATTTCATTGTATTATTAAATTACATTGTTTTATGAATCATGAGTGTTATTTTATTTATAAATTAATAAATTACCTTAGATGCGTCGTGTGACTTCGTTTTTTATTGAAAATAACGCGTTTCGGAACATACGTTCCATCTTCAGATTAATTCAATCAGTTGACTAAAATTACATTGCTCTGTACTTGCACACGTCCGTATAAGTGCGCACCCTTTGAAGGCCGACCGGATAAAGGGATACACCCTTTGAGTATCCGGCCGGCCTTCAAAGGACGCGCACCCATACGGATGTGTGCAAGTACACAGCAATGTAATTTTAACATTTAACGACCTCAACTGAGTGAATTAATCTGAAGATGGAACATATGTTTCGAAACGCATCATTTTAAATAAAAAACAATCACACAACGGATCTAAGATAATTTATTAATTTATACATAACGAAGTGACTTAGATACAATAACATTATGTACGTATATTCTATTTACTATGAAAAGTTTTTCAAAGGATTAAGGATAGAATTCTCATTAAAAAGAGAATAAATATTTACCCTACTATAAAAATAAATACTATATATATGCGATCCCAGATTTATTTATTTCTTTAAATTACACAATTACATTGTTATTTATATATTATTAGTGTTAGTTTATTTACCATAAAAAGATTTAGTCAGAACAAAGGATAGAATTACGTTTCTAAAGCTACACTGATAATGTTGACGTTTTAAAAAGAAGAAGAAGAACCAGTCTACGGATGACTAAGAAAGCAGAAGAAGAAATGTTGTCTATTGAGTGGTCAGAACGGCTACGATTAACGTGGAAGTGTTTCTAATCCTGATTAATACCATGAGCCAGGTTAGGTGCTTGGTTGTGTGCACTGCAACAAAATCAATTACACAATAATAATAAAGTATTGTTGTGATAAATTTTTAATAATATATAATAAATTAATTTTGTGATAATAGATATTTCTAAACGTATACTAAAAATTCTCAGATGTCCAATTAAATTAACTTTTGGCAATTCTTGTAAGAGATTCGATACCTTAGAACTATAACATCATAGAGCTAACTGAATTACTAGTGACTAGGAATAGCAAAGAAAATACGAGAGTCAGTTTAAAAGTTTGCTGTGCGACATCTGTAGCTTAGCGGTAAAATCAACATTTTTCGTGTGCTGCAAGATTTGTATTTTACGTGAACTCCTGTTAATTTCCGAATCCACCTATCAATTTATTCATTGTTTATAAGCTGTATAATATTGACGTGTCTGCGTGATTTGGAAAACGGACACAATCAAACATTTTGGAAATTCAAAACGAAATTGTAACGGTGTCAGGAGATGCTGCGACTTTAAAACTAATGGTTTGTAAGTTACACTTGAGTTTACACGTGGTCGTATGAGCACTGAAAACTTGGTCGCACTGGACGCCCGAAAAAAGCAACAACTCCAGATGCGGCAGCCATCTTACACAACGCTTTTTCGCACCAAGTTCTTGAGTTAAAATGTGATGCACTTGCTCATACGAGATGCGTATGATTTCAGCAAAGTCATCCACTCCTCAATCTGTAGTCTTCCAAAACCCTAAGAATTATTTTCAATAATGCCATTTATTGTTGCACTTTTTGGACGTCCACTGGTGGAATAGTCTTCAGTGCTTGTACGACCACGTTTAAATTCCAGTGTGCCCCACTTACCGTTTTTTCTGAAGGCGCAGCATCTCCTGACACATTTACAATTTCGATTTGATTTTTCATTGGCGCTAAAAAGTTTCTAACAGAGAATTCATCGCAACACGATGTTTTATTTTGAGCATTTTAAAAACACGCGTGACGGGAAAATTTGAAACAGCTGGTAAAAAGTGAATAAATTGACAGATATATTTGGAAATTAACACGTGTTCACGCGAAATACACGTCTTGCAGCACACGAAAGATTTTAGTTCTAACACTGAGCTATAGATGTCGCTCCGCGATATTTCAACTAACCTCGTACAGCACGTACAATACCTGAAATTAAAGACAAACCTAGAAATATTTGGAATATAAATTTATTTATTCCTAATTGTTTGAAATTAAAAGTACACTTCATAATTGATTCTGCTGTTCACAACATGTGTTAGGGAATAGACGCGGTTTTGATACTCTTAAGCTAAAGGAAAATCATATAGCATAACCTTATGAATTCAAACTATATCCATTAAGACAGTTTCATTTTGAGAACTGAACGTTTTGAATTAATAAATACAAATGATTACAAGGTGACAGAATATGTGTACAGGAAACTCAATATTAATCTTTTAAACGATTTTTAGAATTTATTTTGACATATAAAGAAAAAAGTTTACAGCATATTGTACTAATGTTATAGATGTTATTATAACGTAAGAGATTATAATATTATCTCCATTTAAATAAACACTTACTTGAGTCCATCGTCGGCCAAGCATAATCCTGCTATTACAGCCACTGCCAACATTATCAGCAAAGCCGCGTACTTCATTGTTTTCACACCTGTATCAGAGTCGTGGGTTTGACGAAAGTGAATGATCTTCCAACAAAGAATACTGCCGCCTTTAAATACTCTAGCTCTTTCTGTAAATTAAAGCAAGTTTCCTGTTAATTAATAATATCTTTGTATGTTTGTTCTTTCATAATTGTCCTTCTTGTCAAATAGTGATACGGTAAACAGTAATATGCTATTTACGAGAGATAAGAATTCAAGAAAATTTTATCTACATTTGCTTAGTCATGATAAGTCACAAGCGCAACATACGTTGTCACGTAGGCTTCAGCTAAATATTTTGAATTGTGATAACTTTAACTACAGTTTCATGATATAGAAGAAATAAATGAGAAAAAAGACTTTTGTTTTCTTTTGTGTAGGTGAATAAAAAGGTACAATTTATGAGATAAATTCCAATAAGCTATGTCTCAATTACAAGTAGTGGTAAGAGAGTACTGACTGACAATGTCAGTAAGAAAGATCAAAACCATGGCCTTTAAACTTAAATATCCAGTGAGGACAAAGATAGTTATAAACAACATCATTTTAGAACAGTGAGCCATTTCAAATATCTCGGCTGTGCAGTAAGCTATGAATCTGAATATGATATAAGAGAGAAGATACATAAATTTAGGAATATTTGTGGCACGATTCATAGAAATATTAGAAATAAACAATACATATCACAAGGATTAAATTTTATAAGGCAATTGCAATACGCACGTTGATTTACTCGAGTGAGCCGTGGGCCATGACAAAAAAAGGGTAGCGGCAAGATTTAGAGTGCTGAAATGCACTTTCTTTAAAATACTTTAAATTATACATTTGCAAGATAAAATAAGGAACGAAGAAATCAAGAGGGGGGAATGAGGATGAGGATGAGGAGGAGGAGGAGGAGGTGGAGAGGAAGGGGGAGGAGGGTGGAGTAAGAAGAAGAAGAAGAAGAAGAAGAAGAAGAAGAAGAAGAAGAAGAAGAAGAAGAAGAAGAAGAAGAATTTATGAGATTAGATTAGTTTACATTTCTTTGAACAAAATCGTTGCCTATGTTAATTATTTTGGTAATTTTAGTACTTGAAAATTTTAATAAAGATTTGGCTGCTAAGCTAATACTTTAACCTGAAAACTGGAGGTCAAAATTATAAATAAACGTAACATATACATATAAACTTATTTATTTATAAATTAATAAAACACCGGAGATCTGCTGTGTGACTTTGTTTTTCATTAAAATGACGCGTTTCGGAACACATGTTTCATCTTCAGATTAATTCACTCAGTTGAGGTCGTTAAATGTTAAAATCACATCACTTTGTAGTCACACACGTTCGTACGGGTGCGCACTAGGGTGGAACGAAAATGGCCTTTTTTTAATTTTTTTTTTTTTTAGTTTTGTAATAGTGGGGAAAAGTTGCCTTTTAGGTTCAAAAAGAAGAAAAAAAAATTTGGTTGCTATACTACAACATCTTGAGGTGCCGCAAAGAGCTTAAACTTTGTAAAAAAATTTAAAAATTGAAAAATTATAAACTTTGATAAATAATTTTTTATGGTTTTCTCGTACATATAATGTTACAAAAGATAGTTGTAAATACATATATAAGCATTAGAATTGGAAAAAATTATTAATTACAAAATATAATAATAATAAAAAAATATTTTTTAATGTCAAAAAGTTTGTATTTTTGCTAATTTTGAAACTTTTGCGAACATTTGGTTGTTACAAATAGTAGTAAATAAGGTTGAAATAAAAGCTCGTCAAATCAATCATATATTTTTTTTTATTAGAGCACACGTAAAAAAATATCATACTACACTTTTAAAGACATTGAAAGTTCATTTTTTATGATTTAAAAAACCCTTAATAATTACAAATGTTACAGCTGCAAAATGTTTGTTTCTACTTCATTGACACATTAAACTGTTTTTTTGTATCAAATTTTGGCATGTTCTCACGTGAGTTAATTTTTGCTCTTATATATCCTTCTCTTGCGATTGAACCACAGACATTTTGAGCCGATTCGGTCACCAGTTTCACAGCTCTTTCCACTGCTTGCGGTGACAAGGAAGCCGAGGAAAGTCAATAAGCGGGTCCACTTTACTATTTGGTTGAGCTTCAGATGTCTTCCGTATAAAGTCTTTGAGAGAGCCAATGGAAACATGTTTTACCAAGGGGGGTTCAGTTACATCATTTTCAGCCCATGAGATCATGTCGATGTAATCCTTTGCGTCAAAGTTTATCTTTGGAACTTTAAACTTCCTGACTCCGCCTCTACTTTCTGTTCTTGCTTTTAAAACACATCGTAAACCAAGTTCTCTTACATTTTTGCGCTCATCACATAGCATGGACAAAAGGAGATTTTCTGCAGCAGCAAAGTACCCATTTCTTTGAATAACCGGGTTTAGAACGTTCTTGAAATCATCAGAGAGATAGCGTGAATATGAGATAAGCTTAAACAGATGTTTGGAACCATAAGTACATGAAGGTTTTAACTTAATGTTAAACCACACAGGTGCATACACTTTCACAATGTACTCAGCCAGAGTCTTAAGCTTTTCAGTTGGATTTTCAGTTGCCACATACAATCTAAGTATACGGTTTGCTAATGTAAGCCACCTGGAGTGAGCAAGTTTTCCAGAGTTTCTTAAAGATAAATCTAGTGAGCAATTTCCACTTGATACAGCGATACACATATCCAATAATCTGTACTTAAATCATTTATGTTCTCCAAAAGAGGAAGGTTATTTTCAATTGGCAAGAAAGTAACCACAGGAAGATTAGCACAGTTTTCCAGCTGCTGACCTATTTCGCCTTTAAACTCATTGGGTCCCTTTGTTTTACCATCTAAATGACAAAAAAGATGTCGCAAAGGTAGCTCATTTCCATGGAACAAACAAACTAACCATTGTAAAGGTCTTCCTATTTCATTTTCCATCAAAGAAATCACACCATTATTATGTCCAGTGTTTACAACGGTTCCATCACACCCAATAGCAGTAAAGTTCAAAAGTTGTTCGTTGTGTTCTCTATTTCAAGAAACTCCAGTATACTGTCTGGTATGTCTTTTTCAGTGCCAGATTTAGGTGTTACGTGGCCTAAAAACTGAGTTTGGTTCCTCTATTAGTGAAACGTGCTCTTCTGAAATAACTTTTTTGTACAACTTAATTCCTTTCTTTTCTTGAACAATTGTTTTGTCTCTTCTTCCATCAAAAAACAATGCAATAGTTAAACTGTTTTTATCTTTCTATTCATATTAAAACGCCTATTTGAAACTTTTTATTGCATAATCGAGACACGTCAAATTCTTTGAAAAAGTTACAAAAAGTGTGTTTTTATAAAATTTTACCGCTCTTGCGGCACCTCAAGAGATAATCCAAAAAGTTAAAAAAAAATTGTATGTCTTTTTTTATATAAAAACTGCTTTTTTGACAGTATTTGAAATAAAAAAAAATTTTTTGACAACTTCTTAAAAAAACTTAAAAATGTAGCGAAAATTGCAATTTTATGAAAATTTATTGTCCTTGCGGCACCTCAAGACGTGCTCCAATATTTTTCATATCTTTTTTTTATCTTATCTACACCAAAAGGCAACTTTTCCGCGCTATTACAAATTAAAAATCCAAACTTGATTTTTTCGTTCCACCCTAGTGCGCACCCTTTGCATTCGATCGGCCTTCAATAACAGTATGTATGGGCGAGATTGCACCTACGTGATTGGGGGAGGGGCAGTATCTTCGGCGCACAGAAATCGACAACATTTTTTATTTATCAAACCGAGGTGACGGCGTTCGTTTGAGGAATGGAGTAGAAAGGCGGGAATTATTGGCAGCGTTCAGGTGGAGGCGTTGGCATTACTTCAGAAAGACACGCTGGAACAATTCTAACCTGTCAGAAACGTACGCTAGCGAGAATTCTAACATCCGATCGTGGCGGGAAGGCGAGTTAGCGAGAATGCTAACCTCCGAACAAACAGAAAAATAGGCTGTCTATCCCGCCTTTCTGCTCTTCTATCTGCCCATTCGAACTTTAAATTTTTTGCTAGCCCTTAAAAAGGCATGCATTAAAAAAACATATACACACATCCAGACACGTGTGTAAACATATGCACGCACACATATATAAAAAAATTAAAAAATCTGGAGGGGCCTCGGTTTTTCTACTTCCAAAGGGGCCTCAAGATAGTTACTCCGGTATCGGATGTGATAATTAATGGGGAAGTTCTTTATTTTACCAAGTGGTTAACTTTACATTACATATAGCGTAGCTTGAATAAGTACTTAACAGTAACAAAAGTTGTTAACACGCGGATGGTCTTTATTCAAATTTTGCAGTTACATAAATACAAACCAGATATTTTATATCTTTGTTTGTAATTAATTTGATACGTATTGGGAGGAGCAAGTGACCCCCTTGCCCACCCGAATCGCGCGCATAACAATATGTATTTCAAACTTGTTTAGCATAGTTAGACAAGAGGGGAATACAAATTAATTTTAAGATATCGTCTCAAAATGGTAAGAAAGTTTACTCATCTTGTTATTTGAATCAGCGGTCTACGTAATTCCAACTTTCTCGTGCTTTCTTGCTAAAGTGCTACCTGTCATGCTCCGGACGATGCCTTTCAGTATCTCCACCTATTGTCACTACCTATTTATTGTCGTGGTTTAGTACTTGATAATGGTCTAGATACATAAAGGGCTCGTACGGAGGATCATGACAGGTAGCAGTTCAGCAAATAAGCACGACAAAGTTGGAAGAAAACTTTAGTCAGAACTATTCTGTTTTGTTCTTTCAAGTTTGGGTCGTATGGCCTGTGCTTCACCATTTTGTTCTAAACTAATGAAACTCATTTTCACATTTCGCTAATAGTTTGGCGATTCTTTCGGTAGCCTTTCTTTCCACATGCGTCTTCCACTTTTCGCTATACCCCTTCTGACCTTATTCAATTCTGACCATTGACTGTATGTCCAATAGTACCTGTCGGTGGGCCCTGGCTTTAATTTCTCGAGGAAATAGCTTGTACAGCCATTGACGGTGGTTGGCTTATGATTTCTGTAACCTTCACAGCACTTCATTGGAGCGGAGAGGTGAACCGGTATTTTGGGTGGATTGAGAATTACGTAAACTGGGCTATGATTTGTGTCTTGCGACTCGTTCCTGGCAGTAGCTGCAAGGTTCTGGTAGGCCTGTGTATATCAGATGCAGTGAATCTTAGTACCGTAGCCTGTCCATGTTGCGTATTTCCTTTCGGGGTGAGGAGGACTGTCAGAATTAGTAACTGGATGTTTATCATTGTGGGGGTCTGGGTTTACGCTTCTCGGTTGGTGGGAGCTGCGAATTAGAGGTGGGCCGATATACCTATAACAGGTATTTTGAAACGATATTTTTGTGGAACGGATATAAGAGAGACTGAAACGTTGAAATACCTGTTACGATTACTTGCGGCCTCGCGGTTCCGAGTCGCGGGACACCTCTACGCAACTAACGATTAAACAAGTAAACGAGTACTACAAGTATTACGAGTACACGAGCACAAAGCCAATTTTTAGTGCTGAATACTTCATTCTGCGCATGTGCCGACTGCCATACAAGAACGAAACGAAGCAAAACAGTGACGTCCAATATCTCTATGCCAAAGAGACGAAGCTGTTTTTTAATAAATGAAAAAAAATCGTCCTGATGTTACATTTGTTCTCGTGTGTTATGCAGATATATAATACAGATTATAATAACAATTTATATATGATTCTAGTCACCAAATTCGTAAATTTTGGAAAAGCGAATTATATTGTTTCATAACCTACAGAGACACTGATAGGCCATATAGTACTTTTGTTAATGTGATTTCGGAGGTGATTTTAACTTCACTGTATGTCTCACATAAATAATGTTGACATTCTTTGTTGAGCTATTGCGTGCATACTAAATTTCATTGCCTCAGTTTTCTAACTGATTCGTCTAGTCAAAATAGAATCAACAATTTAATACTAAATCTATGACAGTTTGTTTACTCATAGTGAAAACTTAAATTACCATTCGTAAAAGAAGATATGCCTATAAATTCTTTTCTTTCTTATTTTCTTCAACAATAACAGCTTAATAAAGTCACAATGTACAGTACACTGTCAGTACTTTTAGTTTCCATTTATTTCTCATAACAGATTATGTAATACAGGTATATGCATAATACATATTGTTACATTACCAAAAGCCGCCCATTAAAAGGGAGGGAATACCTTACAATATAAAGAGAAAACATGCAGATAAGAAGAGATACAATTATAATAAATAGCAAAATAAATGACATTAACTTAGACTAGACAATGACAAAGACCAGACCCAAGTGATTGGCCAAATGACCAAATCAATATAATCAAACTTATGATAAAAATGTCATAAAATTGACAATAATTGAATAAATAATTGAACCTTGAAGGTACAAACCACCAGCAGAAATATTATAATTTTATGTATGTAAATGTAGACTAATGAAATCAAGTGATAATAAATAAAGGTATAATAAATAAAATGTGATAGAGCTAGTATGATAATCACAACATTCATATTAAATTGAACCAAGAGTGTATAAAGTAGGCAGGGAGTGAGTACAAAAAATTAAAACAAAACAGTAAGTGAACAACACTAGGTAAAGCAAAGTAACCCAAGTGCATGCGTAAAAAAGTATCAATAAAGAATGTTATTTGAAGTGAAAGGTGCGAAAGACAAGTGCTTAGCATAATAAACAAAATGTCAAAAAACATTTAGTAGGTGTACAGTGAAATTAGTTTTGGAAAAGACAAAACACTAGTAAGTAAGATAGAATAAGGTATCATGTTCAAAAAATATAATAATAAGTAAATGTTATAAAGAATGTTAGTTTTAAAATATTAAGTTATTAAAGATAAAGGGATAAACAAAACCTAAACAAGATATATGTTATCAAAAGAAAAGTATACATCAAAAGATGGCTACTCAATTATTGAATTTGTGTTATAAAAAGAATAGTAGAAGGTGGCAGTAGTATCATAAAACTATGAAATTGTTATAATTGTTAAAAGAATCTTAAAAATAAGTTATGTTATGTTGAGTTGGGAAAATAATAGTAAAAAGCCGTAATAATGTGTTGAAAGGATGAAGAAATCGTAAAATTATGCAATGTTAATTTCTTAAGTATAGGCTAGATGTAAAAGGCAATAGTATGTCTGTAAGAAACTACTCATCATAAACCAATGTATGTAAATTCATAATAATTGTAAAACACACTAAGACAAAGCAATAAGAACATAGGTACAAGAGCAAAATTAAATTATAATCAATGCCAACCATTGTAGGCAGTTGTAGGCCTAAAGAAATATGAGAAAATTGTAAAATGTAAACAAATAACAACATTCAGTTAGGAAAAAAGTTAGGTAAACATAATATATTGAGCCAAGGAACATTAAGAGCACAAAATTCTTTCAAAAACACACTTATAAACCAAAATAAGTATAAAAACCAAAAGTATCAAAAGATTAAATCAGCTTATATTGGATGGAAAATAGTCATGTTGGATCTCAAAATAATATTAAACAGAAATGCTATTCAATGGTAGTAATAACAGAAGTAGTAATAGTAATACAAGCAAATTATCTTAAATGGAAAATATTTACCCATTTTGGGCGAAAACACAAGCTATGTCTAACAGTGGGTACAAAATTATTTCAACCAATGAGAATGATAGGTTTAGCAGTTAGAACCAAAAAACCGTTACAAATTTATTCACAGTCCATTATTAGCATCAGTAGAGTACAGATGAAAAATAGCCGCTCCATATAATTAGAAAAAAAATCAATCAAATGAGAAAAACCATATAATAATTATTGAAAGATGGAAGACAAGATGGGCAAAAAAAATTAACTAAACAAAATTTGGAATTAAAGAAGATAAAAAAATATAAAACAAAAAAGAAATAAAAGAAGGAAAACATAGCTACGAGCATACATGAAAATAAATTATCAGACGTCAAGGAAGGAGTAAAGTATAAAATTCATTTAATTTACAAAACAAAAAACTGGATTCACTATACTTTAACACTGTTGCACAATATAATTAACATGGTTCAAACCCTCAAACACTGAATGACTATTAAAAATCAAATAATAATTATCAAAAAACTGTTCAATTAAATTAATAACACATTTGGGAATACCAGAATATTTTGTCAACGATATAAACTTTAACCTATAGTTACGAGTTGAACTCTCAATTACGTTAGTTAATAAGAGTAATGGTGTAAAGAAAAAGCGTAACATTTAATTAAGACTGTGTGAAGGATTGTACTTTCTCGAATCATTTTGTTAACTTTTGCTGTAATCCAAAGAACTTTTGACTGAATAACCATTGGGAAATTAAATTCGATAACAGACGCTGAATCAGTCAACGACCCAAACCAACCGCTGAATTATAAATTATTAGAAGCCGGAGCATAACTTTATATAATTTAATAATTTCATGTAATAACCAATATAAAAGGTAGAACCGCTATACAATAAACCAATACTAAGAATTTACACCTGTTTATTATTTCATGTGACAATATTTATGTGTTAATTTCTTTCATATAGCACAGTGAAAATTTTTTTACCAGAATTACAGGTTGGTTTTACTGCCGCGAGAAAGCGAATTTCGAATTCAGCCGATACAGCGCGGTAATTAATACGGTTTTATTGTGAAAGAAGGAAAAGTTACGACAAATTTTAATTGTTTTATAACAAACAATTCGGCCCCTAAAATCGGGGAAATAATACTTAATTTAATCAGGTAAGAAAGAAGAGACAGGTATTGGCAAGGTCACCACGAGAGCGACAGATAGCGGGAAAATTACGAAGTTTTGGACTTCGTTAATATAACATGCGAAAGAGTCGAAGTAAAACGATACCGACAAATTGGTTTAATACAAATAGACGCCTACAACGTAGGGCTTTACCAACGTAATTTCGACTTAATACAAATTGACGATCCCAAAGTGGGGCTTTCAGGAGCGATACGAGTAATTATTAATACAAGTTGGCACTCCATCGCGGGGCTTTTACAGGACGATAGCGATCTACTTAATATAATATATACGTATTAAGTATTTTTATGTGTTTTTTTTTGGGAATTGTATCGTTCGTAACTGTTATTTCCAAATACTAGTTTAGCGCGCCTCTACTGGAAGCATACTGTTGATTATTAGTGGGTTCTTCTCCTCCTGAAACATTCACCCAGGCTCACGCTGCCTACATACGTACCTAATACATAAAGTATTTAAACCATTTTGCAATAATTTAACTTTTTTTATAGAATTTTACAACTACTAGACCTAACTTCTTAAAAACGTATATATATGTAAGTTATATGTACATGCTGCTCAAGGGAATTTAATAACTCATTTACTTGTTAATATAATATACATTTCCTTATAGCTATTTGTATTTTATTTAAATTTATCATCATATTTCATCATCACCACTCCATCGACTAGGACTTAGACCTGTTCCGGAACCCATCTTCTCCTCGGTCTACCGAAATCTCTCTTCCCAGTAGGGCGATAAGCCAAGGCAGCTACAGGTAGATGGATATCAGGCGTCCGATTCAAGTGTTCACAACATCTCTTTTTGTGGTCTTCCATCTTCTGATGCTGTGATACAATGTTTAAATCTCGTCTAATATCCTCGTTCCTTCTCCGATCCAAGAGAGAACAACCTTGCGTCCCTCTTAGAAATTTCATTTCGGCTGTCTGAATCCTCTGCACGACCCTTTTACCAAACGCCCATGGCTCACTAGCATACAAGAATGTGGGAACAGCCACAGTTTTATAAAATTTCATTCGGGTATCCTTCCGTGTTTTATTTTTCAGTTACCTATGAATCGTCCCACAGATGCGTTTAAATTTTGTTAGCTTACCATCCCAATCAATATTAGTTTCATATGAGATATTACAACACCGGTAATTAAAATTATTTTTAATTATTAATTTTTATTTGAAAACTTATTTTTTAAACTTACAACATTAAATAGAAAATTTTTATTCATTAATTAATATTTTTAACAATAACTGTACTTTGTAAAACATTTAGAAAGATAATTCATACTGTTACTGATAGCTCCATGATACCATTAAAATCCAACATGGCGTAAACTTTTATTTTCCTGAATATAAGATTACAACACAACAGTCATCCGAAAATTTTAATTCATTCATTAACGCAGGCATTTGTTTAGTATTTATTTATATAAAGGTTATTTCCTCATCAGTATAATACATGCATTATGCTGCAATTAATGTCATGCTTTCTAATGGTTGTATTTACATCTTTCACTGATAATTATATATCAACGTGTCTATTATTAATTAGTTCTTGAGAGTGGTAATGAAACATAAAAATACTGTAGGAGAATGTGCTCTGTAAATTACCTTTCCTTGAATGAATAATTCACAGTTCTATGGTGATAAGGTTTAAATTAACTTTTTGTATACTATAAATGAAATAAATTATTTATAATTGTTAAAGTTAATGTTGGCTATGAAGAAAGTTGTTTTGATATTAGTATTTATAGGCGTACTTGCGAATGTACTTTCCACAGCTGGGTCATGTGCAGGGCATAGGGAAACTGTAAGTGTTAAGAGCATTGATACTGTAGAGCATCGATTATTCGAACCTCTCGGGACGAGGGCCCTTTCGGGTAATTGATTCTTCGGATAATAGATCGTAAATTGAAAACATTATTTCTCTTAAAAAAAAAACAAGGGTTTTGATTACAAAATCATTTCTAACATACTGTTATATAATTACAGCACCTGTATACTGTACTGTAATGTATTATTAAGACTAAACATCACTGAATTAAAACTGAGTGTAATTAATAAAAATCGAGTTTTAATTGAAACAAAATTAGAGTTTAATGGCAAACACTGTACTATAAAAAACAAAACAAACAATACAGTACCATGGATTTACACTTTTTTGAAGTATTGTTCAATCACTGACTGCTTCAAACCAATACCCAGTTTTCTCGCTGCTAATGACTCAAGTCGTTTAATATTCATAAGCTGAATACAATCGATCTTGCCTTCCGTTTCGGCCTACTTTATAATAGTTTCAAGTGTGTCAAAAGCTTTTGCTGCCGTCGTTGGTTTTGTATTAGTAGCATTCTCGCCGTTTCATCTGAATTGATTTCGTTTTCATTACGTTCATTTAATGACTCAACTATCTCTTCATCGGTTAATAACTGAAAACCAGGTTCGTCTTCCTCCACCTTTAGCCAATTCTTTGTTTATCGATTGCAAGTCTGTAGAGCTAAAGCGTTTATTTATTACTGTAATAATTTATAGTATACAATTTCTTATGTTCAACTAATATACAATACGCCTACACGCATACTCTACGCCAATACATTACTGTACAGTACAGTAAATAATTGTACTTTATATTGAGTGTGGATAATAGATCGTTCGATTACTAGATGTTGGGATGTTCGATGCTCTACTGTACTATTCTGTTATCATCAGATCTGTTATCTCATCAGATCAGCTCACCACCTTGACCAAAAAAAAAGCGAGACCAATATCTAGAAATACACTTGAATTTTTTTAAATTGTAGAAAAGTAATTGATGTTTTAATAAAATTTTGTTTTGAAAAGTTTTATTTAAAAAAAAAGGGGGAACTCTTTATATTTTATTGTAGACTATGACGATAATGCTTACCTTATTTCAGTATGCTTAATACTTTGTATAAAAATTCAACTTGACTTGCTAAAAACGGAGTGGGGAGTATGGTAACTTGCTCTTGACGCCCTCAAGGCCTCAAAGGGCTAAAACATTAATGAGCGAAACGTTATAGCAGTATGTCAGTCTTTTTTATACATTGAAATTGATAATATAATAAACAAATTAATACAATTGCTAATCAGTTTTTTTTTGGTTCCAAGTTGATTTTCAGTATTTAAATATTTCTTTAATTAAAGCAGTAAGTGTCTTTTAGCAACACCTATGGTTATCATTTTTCCAATTATTTTAGGAAGCAATTAATTTTTACAATATATGTTTTTATAATTATTTTAATGTTTACCTATAGCCAGTGATTGATTTCTAAAATTATAGGTGCCGGAACGCATCAATTCAAAAGTTGTACAGACACAAATATACTTACATTGATATTACCGTATAAGTTTACATCAGGTTATTACAAAAAAGGTATACATTTTTTAAAGACTTATAAAATATGTAACATACGTATAAACTTGTATCTAAAAAAGTTTATGGAGTTTACTGATGTTTCTAAAGAGCTTCAGCGTCATGTTATCCGCACGACAATAGAAAACATGTCACTGATGATGGTTTCGGTGGTTGGGACATTTTCAAAAAGTTCCCATAGTTTCATCATTGAGTCGTCATATTGCTTGTTTCTTGACTTTCCCTTACTCTTTGTGTCTAATGCTGTATGATGGCCAGGAATCAGCCATCTCACATTCACTTGAAATTATTGCTATTGATTCAGTAGCGTATTTAAAAGTGGATAGACTCTCCGGAAAAATTATGGAATGCACGCACATATTCTCGGAAGTCCCAATCAGTTGCCGTTCATGTAGTTTTAATTTTGAAGCAAGGTTTTCTATTTCATTTTGTACATAGATTATTGGGACATTCTTTTTTGAGGATAGTAGTTAAGATAAAAATTATTGCTGATGTTTGATTTTGACAAATGCTTAGTTTTGTAGTGGGGCTGATAAGAGGCACAATAAATTTAAAATGTAGTAGTAAATTTTTGTAGTAATTAGGTATTTATTTTCACATATTTTTTGTGTAATTTATTTTTGGATCCAAGAGGTTTCGGAACGTCGTTCCGGCGCGTTCCCTCTGAAATCAAACCCTGCCTACAGCTTTACGTATAGCTAACACATCACTACACTTTTTCAAAGTGCCTTCATTAAATAAAATAAATTTTTCATTCGTATTTCCACTACAGATTAGACATATCAATAAAGTAGACATGATTTTTATAAAAACTATAATTTTGAAAATACCAGACCATGAACGATTTGAAAATAACCACTACAAGACGAAAAGATACTTTAGTAAAAATAAAATTCTTTTCACACTAATTAGTATTTTTCCTGTTGTGTTTTGACAACACTTATTATATTTCATATTATTTTCCGTTTAAATCATTTTAGCAGTTTAAAGTAATGATGTGGTTTTTTCGAACAAAGGATTTAAGGTTGTGATCAAGACACAAATGTTTTTGATGATTTGAATTTATGTTCTTCGCATGTAGGAATGCACTATTTGAAGTAACCAAGAAAGTTAACCTTTCTTATTTTTCTTCAACAATTAAGGGTTTGCGATGATCGGCCAAAAAAATATAACACAAATTTTAAATTATTTGTGTCAACGTTTCGACAATATTTACTGTCATTATCAGGACAATTTTTGCTGAGTTGTTGCAACGCCAAACACACAATAGTTGGCTACGTAACAACAGTTGTGTTTTTGGTACAGTAACAACTCAGCAACAATTGTCCTGATGATGACAATAAATATTGTCGAATGTTCGACACAAATAATTTAAAATGTTTGTTATAATTTTTGACCGATCCTCGCAAACCCTTCATCGTCAAAATTCATTGATTGACGGTAACTACGTAATTAAGGCTTTCATATTTTTATTTTAAATATTTCTACTTGTTATAATGGGAAATGTCTATATCCTCCAATTTTCATTATAGGTCAGTGACAGTTATCCTTGACTTTAATTAAAAGCTTTACCACTGACTTTCATACTAATTAACGATTAGTCAAGAAACACCTGCCGCTAATGATTCATTAACAACAACAACAACAACAACAACTGATTACTGCAAACAATTAGTCGCCTACCCGTAGTGATAAGGTGATTTGACACCTAATTATCAGTCAAAATGATTAGTTAGCAACATTTTTTAATTTGTTTATTGACAGAATGTTTGTAACATGGAAATATTAAGAATAATGAAGAAATAATATGTTACGCCGTGTCTACTTGATCGATCGTCGTAGGTACAGTGGAAAACAAAATACAAGACACCAATTAAGTCACTAATCACCAGCTTTAATTTTCGCAGTTAAACAGTTCGTAATTAACAACACTGTCTCTTACAACAAATCAAATAAAAATTGTTCACACGCAATAAAATGTCAACTAATATAAAAACAATTATATATATATATATATATAAACTTTCACTATGAACTTACTTTATGGTTTTATTTCCCCAAACGTTTCAACGTGGTATACGTCTTCTTCAGTGGGAGTAAATACTGAATGTCTTTACAGAGTAACGGTTATGGACTGTAGGTATGTTATTAGGTATGTTATGTTATAATATTTATAAAAGTGAACGAACAGGATGTACCAACAAGATAATTAAAAAAAATTGTATTACAATTATACCGCCCGATTATAAAACACAACACTTCACTAATAACCACTTGAAAGCACACAGTATCTTCCGACAAATAACCGAACTGAGCGTCCCTGCGTACCTGTATTTATACCCCGCTGAGGTTCCGGAATATTCGCTAATAGGCGTCTAGTAGAAAACACTAGAACGTAATTCACTGCGGCCTTGACACAGTTCGTGCGCCCGCGCGAATTCTGCACAGTCTAGCAAATGCGCTGAGTATCGCGTACGCCACAACATTCAGCCTCTGGAACATTCGATAAACACGTAGATTTTTCTGTAATGTCGTTACAATATCCATTATATGCAGGGCAGTCATGTGTTCATCCCCTTGTTATATTTACATTTGGTTATAAAATAATCTTTCACAAATCCGACCTATCTCCAGCAATTGTCACAATTTGTCACATATTCATTGTGCAGTCAGTGAAATCTTATACAGACTACGCTAAATACTTAAGTACGATAAAAAGTTGATTCTAAACATTTCAAAATGAATGGTAATTGAAATGTTTCTTCAACTATTGATTAATTTGTATCAATAATTACAATTGAGATTTATTGTTTACAATTATGATCAATAATATTGTTACGACTGAACATGCTACGCGTTTCACGACTATTCCAGTGAAGCCCGGCTGTAATATGTGTGTGCCTATATATTACTGCTAATTTGAGATGGAGGACAATTACGTGACACTTGTCACTCGTCCGTAGCCGAGGCTGATCCAGATTTCACCGGTCCGCGCACACTGTGTTCAACGCGGGAAGCAACTGCGCTCTAGTGTTTTCTAGTAGTGATGTTGACGCGTAGTATGGATTATTCTGGAATATCAGTGGGGTATAAATACAAGCAATCAGCGACGCTTATTTCAGTTTTAGTGGTGATTTATTCCAGTGCGGTTCGAATCATTGTGGCAAAGGGTTATGTGTTTTATAATTTTGCGGGACTCTACTAGGTGACATTTTTATTGAGTTTGAACAATTTTTATGTGATTTGTCGTAACAGAATATCTTGTTGATTACAAACTGTTTAATTGTGATAATTAAAGCTGGTTTTTAGTGACTTAATTGGTGTCTTGTATTTTGTTTCCTCTGTACCATACGACGATCAGAAGACCGTCGTAACTCTTTCTGTAACACTGGGTCGCTTTTTGCAGCCTGAAGAACATCCCCGAGGGTGGGATACAAAACGTTCTAATTTTAATTTTTAGTGCTAAAAACTTTTTTTTTTCAATTACAAAATTTTGCCCATTAATTAGTGCTTTTTGCAGCCTGAAGAACATCCTCGAGGGTGGGATACGAAACATTCCTGACGATGTCGAGATTATACAGCACCCGACCACGGTCTAACAGCCCGGTATTCTGAGTATATTGTTACCGGCTGTGTAAACTTAAGACAACGATTAATTAGTCATATTAAATTAACCACTGATTATCAACGCTGTATGCTTACGTTGTGTGTGTATTATTTTCTGTTGCAGTGTTGTTCGATTCCCTGCTGTCCAGGCTTAACTTGTGACAAGTTTTTAAATATCTGCCGCTGGACAAGTAAGTCAAACGCCAGATTGTCGCCTTTCAATGTGTGACAATGTATTTAGTGGCTTTACAAAAGCAGTATGGTATAGCTTCAAGTACGTTTTATCAGTAGAGTCAGGTTGGCTAGTGTCATGCTTTAATTACTCCTGTGATTTAATATGAAAAAATTAAAAGCATTATACGAGTAACTTTATTATTCTTTTTTAATCCTGTGTTATTATCTTCTTCTTTTTCAGCGACGCGATGACCTCCTTTCAGTGAGTCACACCTCCTTTAACAGCCTCCGCCAGTTTTCCCGGTAAAGTGCAGACAACTGATTGGCTGAAAAAAACTGATAGGTTTCTGCACATAAAAGAGTTTCACAGATGGGATATGTGAAATCTCCTATGCAACCGTCATTCTGGAAGACCAGGAACTTTGATTTCGGGTTGCTCTTCCCCTAGACAGTTGCTTTCACCTCAGCTGACGTGCGCTCTCTCTCTCTCTCTCTCTCTCTCTCTCTCTCTCTCTCTCTCCCTCACTCTGCCCGGTCGCAGTAGACTAACTGACTCAGCCCATGTGTGCAGCCGTTGGGCTACTATAGCCTCCACACTAGAAGCACATCCTGCTCCCGATGTGCACCATCCTGCCAGGCCAAGACCAATGATACGCCCAGACTGCCCTGACAGAACCCCTATCTCTCGTTTGTATACCGATCCACGCAGCCGTGGCTACCACAAGCTTGGAGTGGATTGCTCGGCGTAACAGGGTCCACCAACGGTGAGAGTGGTGTTGGGGTGGAGATGCTGGTCCATTTCTCTTCCATGAATGCATATGTACGCGTCACACTTCCTTTAGAGCCCCCTGTGTTAATATATTCTGTCTAATAATACGGCGTGTCTGCATATCATGTGGTTCAGGTTTAGCTTTAAGCACTGATTACACCAAAGACAAAAATACTTAAAACAATTAACATTTAAAAAAAACTTGTTAAAATATAATTGGATTGCCTTCGGGCTATTAGACCGTAGTCCACTACTGCCGCTATGAACAGACGTTCCAGTCTCTCCTCTGTAGGCCACCTTCAGTGTCAGAACTATTCGAAAACTGGCACGGTCTTCGCCAGTTAACCACAGTACTGTGACAAAAGATTCTTTTCCGGGTCTAAGCAGGACCGTTTACAAGTTAATTGAAATTGATTTAAATTATTTAAACTGGAGCGAGAAGAAACGGTTTGTTAAAGGGCCAAGCGTTCCTGCGATCTTCGATGCTTCGATGCCAGTTACATGTCAGTCATGTTTTTAGTAACCTGTAAATCGATAGGAGGCAGATAGATAATAACCAACCAGAATCAGTTAAACAACAATCTTTAGTTTTTACTTCCACGTTCCGTAAGGAAATGTCAGTATGGTGATCGCGAAAAAAATCGTGTTCGAGATAAGGACTGATTCTGATTGTACTATACTTGAAACATGAAGAAAAGTCATTTTCCGAAAATTGTCTGTGCGTGTGTATGTGTGTAGAATTTTTTCTATGGCGAATGATAACTGCCGCAAATTCAAACACTATCAAACAATGTTTTGCATACGTGCCTGAGTTGTAGAGGACTCAAGGCCTATTGATTTTGGCGAAGATCGGTTAAGGGGAAGCAGCAGTTTACCTGCAACGTTTTATCCCCTGTAGAAACGTAGATGAAATATCTATAAATGAAAATGATAGTTGAAGGGGGAGGGGGTAATTTATATAAATTAAAATGATAGTTCACGGGGAGGGGATAATGTTTTATATGTGTACTACGTTATCGGTAAGAATGAAATAGTTTGTTGTTAAAATTCCTTCCAGGGTTGGTTGTCCGTGGTCCTATGTTTTCTGCAAAACCAGACGTTTCGGCAGTGCCATCGACTGCCATGATCAGTGGAAATCGAGTGCGCTAATGTGAGGTGGTATACGTCAGTGACCACAGTACTGTTATTAATTCTGAAGAAAGAAGTAGAAGCAGTAGTTTCTATAGAAATATTTCATTTCGGAAATGATTGTAAATATAAATCTTAGAACATGGAAGTCATGTATGATTCTCCGTATCGATATTTTCCTATTGGATTTGCCTTATCATTGATAAACATGGACAGTAAATTACTGAACTTCTGAATAAACGTTCACAACTTTATCTTGGTCAACTGAAGACGACTACGTGGAGCAGCGCACGACTCGCAGCACGATTACATACCGGAACTGGGGAATCGAAGCCGCGCCCTATCGTCAAGTTAACCGAAGCGGCAAAACATCTACAACTACCATTATTGTAGTAAATGTCGTTCTCTATGATCGCTTTTGTACTGCAGTCGTACCAACTGCCGAACGTAATTTCGACAAGCAAATTATATACTTGGGTTATCCGGCAGGATTATTATTATTATTATCCAATTTTTTCGGCCTGGCCGACCGCCACATTAGGCCGTGAGTCTACTAAGTTCTAACAGAAGTCAGGTTTTAAGGTTTCAAGGAAAAAACAGAATGAACAGACTTTAAACCATAAAACACGTAAAACATATTTAATAAAAGCGATGGTGTCTGGAGCTCAGGGGCGCGCACACGCGCGGGCACACGTCTTTGTCAGTAATACAGCCCTGCGGCAGACGTGAGTTGCTTACCATTCAACACAACAGTACAATGTATATACTTCGGTTATCTGGCAGGATTATTATAACATTAGGATAAGTATAAGAGAAAGGATACAATCAGGAAATGGAGCACATTTTGCAAATACTAACATCTTTAAAAACAATCTTAAAAGTATAAAACTTAAAGTATATTATTTCCTGGTGTAACCAGTAGTTGTATATGGGACTGAGGTGTGGACTTTTAACAGATAATGATAAAACTGCTTGAAAATCAAATGAGCGCTAAATATTGCGTAAAATGTGGTCAGAGAATACGCAATAACAATGAACTACAGGCTGTCTTGCAGGGAAAATACAAAGTGAAATTCATCAATTCACAGAGGTTGCGTTGGCTGTGACATGTAGAAAGAAAGTCTGAGAAAACAATGCCCAATAGAATGCAGAAGAGAAGATTATATAGACTAGACGTAGAGGCAGACCAATGATAAGATGGTTGGAATGCGTAATAGAAGATCTGGATAGCGTGGGAATCAGTGGATGGTGAGGAAGGGCGGAGAACAAGGAAACATGGAGGAGGCTAAAGCCCACCAAAGGCTGTTACTCCAGATAAGAGGAAGAAGAAGGAAAAGATAAATTAATCTAATGACACACCCACAAAAATATTTATTCCATGTATAACAAAACTAAAGAGTCGAGCAATACTATATTGAATTACTTATAACATAGCTTCGCACGTCTGCTAGTATATTGAATTTTAGGAAAATTTAATTATTTTTAAAATATAAGAATTATTTTTTCAAAATAAGGCGTAACGACCACTTTCTAGGACATGGTAATCGCGTCATCTTTTGAAGAAAAAAGCAGGCATTGCACAAAAATTGTAAGCAGAAGAAGATATGTTGTCCGTTGCATTTTTAGTCGACGGTTGAAGATTTTTAATCTGTACGATCACCATGAATTGGCGGCAGGTTAACTGCCCTGAAACAAAGCCAGGAAAAGTTATTTACACAAAGTTATACTATACAAATATTTAAATATTTTAAATTCTTAATTTCAGTTTAAATATAGTAGTACTGCTTCTCCTCCTGTTTCTTCTAAAAATAATAATTATAATAATATTATTCGATTTTCTTCATCTTTGTTTTCCTTTTCATCTGTTTACGTGGGCGGTGGACTTATAACTATTTTGTTTATTTCCAACTTTTATTAACTTTTAAACACTTTATATAGCTACAGGACTATAATTTATAAAAAAGATTGATAATTAAAAACTCTCTGATTTAAAATTAGTATTAAAAAATCTAAAGTAACGTTAAGTTTTACAAAATTTGAAATTTTTAGATACAAAAGTCCAAAATGTATTAGTTCTTAAACAATCTGAACAAATCCATGTCAGAGTAAAGGAAGTTTTAACTGACAATCGAATGTAATTATTGTGTTTACTTTGGAGAACTGTTGGTCTGAAATGTAAGATTAACGTAGCAGTGTTTCTAATCCTGATGAATACCATGAGCCTGATTAGGTGCTTGGTTAGGTGCACTGCAACAAAGTCAATTACACAATAATAATAAAGTATTAGAACATTTCAATATTTTTTTGGTAATTTTTCTAAACGTGTACTAAAAATTCTCAGTCGTTCGTTTTAAACAGACTGTTGATGATTCTTGTAAGAGACTAAAAACCTTAGAACTATAACATCATAGGGTTAACTGAAAATAGGTCATAGTAGTAGCAAAGAAAAAACGAGGGTCAGATGAAAAGTTCGCGGAGCGACATCTGTAGCTTAGCGGCAAAACTACAATTTTTCGTGTGGTGCAAGATTTGTATTTTATGTAAATTCCTGTTAATTTGCAAATCTATCTATCAATTTATTCATTGTTTAGAAGCTTTATAAATTGACGTGTCATGCGTGTTTAGAAAAACGGACAAAATCAAACACAGTAGTGTGATTTTTTGTTAAAAGTTGTTTAGCGCCAACGCAAATTCAAAACGAAGTTGTAAATGTGTCAGGAGATGCTACGACTTCAAAACCAACGGTTAGTAAGTTGGCACTTGAGTTTAAATGTGGTCGTGCAAGCATTGAGGATGATCTCCTCCTACCACTGGACGCCCAAAAATGCAACAGCTCCAGATGCGGCAGCCATCTTGCACAACGCTTTTTCACACAAAGTTCTTGAGTTAAGTATCATACACACGCTCATATGAGATGCCTACGATTTCACCAACGTCATCCACTCCTTAATCTGCGGTCTTCCAACACCCTATGAATTTTTTCCAATAATGACATTTTTTTTCCACTTTTTGGACGCCTACTGGTGGGATAGACTTCAGTGCTTGTACGACCACGTTTAAACTCCAGTGTGCCCCACTTACCGTTGTTTCTGAAGGCGCAGCATCTTCTCCTAACGCATTTACAATTTCGTTTTGATTTTCCATTGGCAGTAAAACATTTCTAACAGAGAATTCATCACAACATGACGTTTGATTTTATGCATTTTAAAAACATGCGTGACAGAAAAATTTCAAACGGCTGGTAAGAAGTGATTAATTTGACAGATATATCTGGAAATTAACAGGTCTTCCCGCGAAATATACGTCTTGCAGCACAGGAAAGGATTTAGTTCTAACACTGAGCTATAGATGTCGCTCCGCGAACTTTTCAACTGACCTCGTACAACACGTACAATATCTGAAAATCAAAGACAAAACTAAACAAAATATTTGGAATATAAATTTATTTATTCTTAATTGTTTGAAATTGAAAGTACACTTCATAATTGATTCTGCTGCTTCACAACATGTGTTAGGGAATAGACGCGGTTTTGATACTCTTAAGATAAAGGAAAATCGTATAACATAAACTTATGAATTCAAACTATAGCCATTAAGACAGTTTTATTTTGAGAACTGAAAGTTTTGAATTAATAAATACAAATGATTACAAGGTGACAGAATATGTGTGCAGGAAACTCAATATTAAACGATTTTTAGAATAATTTATTTTGACATCTAAAGAAAAAAAGTGTACAGCATATTGTACTAATGTTATATATGTTATTATACCGTAATAGTTTATAATTAACTCCATTTAAATAAACACTTACTTGAGTCTATCGTCGGCCAAGCATAATCCTGCAACTACAGCCACTGCCAACATTATCAGCAAAGCCGCGTACTTCATTGTTTTCACACCTGTATCAGAGTCGTGGGTTTGACGAAAGTAAATGATCTTTCAACAAAGAATACTGCCGCCTTTAAATACTCTAGCTTATTCTGTAAATTAAAGCAAGTTTCCTGTTAATTAATAATATCTCTGTATGTTTGTTCTTCTGTAATTGTTCTTCTTGTTAAATAATGATACGGTAAACGATAATATGCTACTTACGAGAGATAATTGTAGCTTCAAGATAATCTTCTTCAAGAAAATTGTAGCTATATTTGTTTAGACATGATAAGTCACAAGCGTAACACATATTGTCACGTATTCTTCAGCAAAATATTTTCAAATGTGATGATTTTTAACTACAATTTCCAGATACAGAAGAAATAAATAAAGAACGAACGATTTTTTTTTTTACTTGGTGAATAAAAAGTACAATTTATGAGTTAAATTTTAAGAAGATATGTTTCAATTACAATAAGTAGAAAGAGAGTACTCACTGATAATATCAATAAGAAAGACCAAAACCATGGCCTATAAAGGTAAATATCCATTTAGGACTAAGATTGTTTACAAACAATAGCACTTTTCAACAAGTGAGCCATTTCAAATGTCTCGGCTGTGCAGCAAGCTATAAATCTGAATATGATATAAGAGAGAAGATAAATAAATTTAAGAATATTTGTGGTACTGTTCTTAGAAATTTTATAAATAAAACAAAATACAGCACAAGGATTAAATTTTATAAGACAATTGCAATACGGATATTGATTTCCCCCCCCAAAAGGGGTGAAAACAACCCCTAAATTTAAGAGCGGGCCAAAAAATTTCTATAACTTTATTCTATAAACTTTTATGAAGACACCGCAACAAATCAGGAGGATCTATGGACACTGACTCAAAATCGGCAGAAAATTCCTCACATAATAGACTAATGTCAATTAAATTTTATAAGACAATTGCATTACCCACGTTGATGTATGTAAGTGAGGCGTGGGCAGTGACAAAAAAGGAAAGCGTTAAGATTCAGAGTGCTGAAATGCAGTTTCTGCAAAATTCTTTAAAGTATACATTGCAAGATAGAATAACGAATAAAGATGTCAAAGCAGAACTCGAGGTAAAAGACATAAATGAAATTATTTTAATTTACATAGGACAATAGTGGGATCATCTGGGAAGGATAACAGAGGATTGATTGCCGAAATCGGCAGTGAACTATAAAGCTATTGGTAGAAGAGACGTGGGTCGTCTGAGGATGAGATGGGTGCCGGAACCTAATCCTTAAAGAGGAGAACAAGAAGGACAAGAAGAATTTATGAGATCAGATTAGGTTAAATTTCATTTAACAAAAACGTTGCCTATGTTAAATATTTAAGCAATTTTAGTAGTTGAAAATTATAATAAAGAATTGTTTGCTAAGCTAATACTTTAACCTGAAAACTGGAGGTCAAAATTAGAAATATACGTAACATACATACAAATGTATTTATTTATAAATTTATAAATCACCTGAGATCTGTTCCGTGACTTCGTTTTTCATTAAATTGACGGGTTTCAGAACACGCACACGCAGTACTCTACCTTCAATGTGCCTCCACCTTCTTCGCTTCCGTCAGCGCTGGCGTTCGTCTCCCCACATCTTACCATTCGGCTGTAGCTTGTCTTTCAGGAGATTAGCCTGAGGCTTGTCTTTCCTGGACAAGTCTCACACAACACACAAAAAAAGTAGAGTGGCCTGTCCATGCTGCGTACTCTCTTTCGGACTGAGGAGGACCGTCCAGAATCAGTCTTTGTATGGTTGGCTTTGTGGGGGTCTGGCTCTACTGGAAGCATACTGTTGATTCTCGGTGGGTCCTCCCTCTGAAACACTTATCCAGACTCACGCTGCCTACATCCGCATCTAACAAATAAATTATTTAAACTTTTTTTTCAATAATTTACCTTTTTCTATAAATCCTTAAAACTACTAGGCCTAACTCCGTCAAAACGTAGACATAAGTTATCATGCTGCCCAAGAGAATTTAATAGGTTATGTACTTGTTACTACGATATCTATTTCCTTAAAACTATTTCATTTTAAATAATGTTTATCATCATATTCATCATCACCACTCCAAGGACTAGGACTTAGACCTGTTCCGGAACCCATCTCCTCCTCGGTCTACCGACATCTCTCTTCCAGTACGGTAATAAGCCAAGGCAACCACAGGTAGACGAATACCAGGCATGCGATTCAAGTATTCACAACATTTCCTTCTGTGGTCTTCAATCTTCTGGTGCAATGATACAAAGTTTAAATCACATCTAGTATCCTCGTTCCTTCTACGAACCAAGAGAGAACAACCTTGTGTCCCTCTTATAAATTTCATTTTGGTTGCCTGAATCCTCTGCACCTATCTACCAAGAGACCAAGAGACCATGTCAAACAAGCATACAGGAATATGGAGACAGCCACAGTTTTATAAAATTTTATTCGGGTATCCTTAAGTGTTTTATTTTTTAGGTACCTATGAATCGTTCCACAGATGCGTCTAAATTTTATTAGCTTACTATTCCAATCAATATTAGTTTCATATGAGATATTACAACCCAGGTAATTGAAAATATTTTTAATAATTATTTATATTTATATACTAATTTTTTAAATTTACAATATTAAATAGAAAATTTTTAGTTCACTAATTAACATTTTTTAACAAGATCATTCTCTGTAAAACATTTACACAGATAAGTCATACTGTTACTGATAGTTTCATCATACCATTAAAATTCAACATGGCGTAAACTTTTATTTTTCCTAATATAAGATTACAACAGTCATCCACAAATTTTAATTCATTCATTACTGTAGGTATTCATTTAGTATTTATTTATATAAAGGTTTATTTTCTCAGCATTAAAATTTTTTGCGTCATGCTGCATTTGATGTCATGCTTTTTAATGTTTATATTTATATTTCTCATAATATAATAATAACTAATAAATACATATGAACGCGTCTGTTTTCAATTAGTTGGAATGGTAATGATACATAAAATACTGTAATAGATTGTGCTCTGTAAATTACCTTTCCTTGAATGAATAATTCACACTTCTATGGTGATAAAGTTTAAAATTACTTCTTTATACTATAAATGAAATGAATTATTTATAATTGTTAAAATTAATGTTAGCTATGAAGAAAGTTGTTTTGATATTAGTATCGATAACCATACTGGCGAATGTACTTTCCACAGTTGGGTCATGTGTAGGGCATAGGACAACTGTAAGTGTTAAGAGTATTCATACTATTCTGTTGTCATCAGATCAGGCCACCATCCTGAAGAAAAAAATTCAAAATCAATATCTAGAACTACACCTGCGTTTGTTAATTTAAAAAACTAATCGATGTTTTAATAGAAATCTGTTTTGAAAAGTCTTATTTAAATAATTATCAGTATAACATTACCGACTCGGAACACGAAAGTTTGTTATCGGTAAAAACGTAAAATTTTTACCTTATAGCCTGACGCTTATTATAAGCGTCATCAGCGGCTGCCATCTGGAGCGCTGTCCGTCTTGTTCTTCGTGACGCCGCGGCGCCGTCGTTTGAATGATCGATTTTGTGTATGTGCGATGATATATGTTCGAATAATACGTGTGATTTGAATTGTGTCTGTTCGTTTAGGATGTAGTTTTTATGTGTTTTTGTGTGTTTGAACATTTTTAGTTGTTCAAGAGTGTCTAGTTTTCGGCCTTCTGTGTTTACATGTAGAATAATATCCATGTTGAATTTGATGTTTGTGTATGTGTGGTTTGCTTCAATGAGGTGGTTTGCAAAGGTGGATTCGGTGGTGGACTGTAGTGGCCTTTGTGTGTTCAATGTATCTCTGTTTGAAGCTACTCCCTGTCTGGCCTATGTAGAATGTATTGCAATCTGTGCAGTTTAGTTTGTAAACACCATGTAAATCATATTTGTTTTGTTCTTTGTGCGTGTTTTTTTGATAGTGTGTGTTCTGTTTTGTTTGTAGTTCTGTATGCGATTCTGTATCTTGCTTTTTTAAATTTGTGGGCTATTTTCTCAGTGTGGTTATTGATGTATGTTAGTGTTATGAACTTGTTGTTTTCTGTTTTTGTTAGTTGTTTGTTTTGTGTAGGAGTTTATTGAGTTCATTGTTCTGTTGTATTATACAAATTCTTATTTAAAAAAAGGCAATTCTCTGTATTTTATTGTAGACTAAGGCCTGGAGACGAAAATGCTTACAGTATTTCAGTACGCCTAACACTTTATATAGAAATTTAACTTGACTTGCTACAAACGGAGTGGGGGTCTGGTAACTTGTTACCGATTCTCTTACCGCCTTCAACGCCTCAAAGGATTACAAAATAAATAAATAAAACGCTATAGCAGTATGCCTGTATTTTTTTATACACTGAATTTAATAATATAATAAATTAATAAATACAATTGCCAGACACATTTTTCGGTTCCAAATTGCTGACAGTCAATTTTGAAGTGTTGAATTAAATTTTTTATTAAAATTATAGCAGGAAAGCTGAATTTTATACATGTTTTTTAGAAATATATTTTTATAACTTCTTGCTAGTAGCCAGACAAATATTTCAGATCCGACATCCAGCCACACCATGTAAAATTCGGCAGAGTGTCGGGGCAATATGGGCTTGTGTGTTTTTTGACAGAGCTTTTATTTATTTACTGATACATATGTAAATAATGTAGAAGTAAATAATGTACCTATGAGTTTATCTATATGTATAAAAACTTAATATAGCAATATGCTTGTTTCTTTATACATTAAATTTAATAACATAATAAATTAATAAATACAATTGCCAGTCTTTTTTTTGTTCCAAGTTGATTTTCAGTATTTTAATATTTTTGTAATTAAAGCAGTAAATGACTTATAGCAACATCAGTGGTCATCAGTTTTTCCGTTATTTTAGGAGGCAATAATTTTTATAATATATTTTTATAATAATGTTTATGTTTTATCTATAGTTTTACGTATAGCTAACACGTCACTACACTTTTCAAAGCGTCTTCATTAAACAAAATAAATTTTTCATTCCTGTTTTCGCTACAGATTACACATATCAACGGAGTAGACATGATTTTTATGAAAAGTAACGTTCACAAGATACTAGAGAATGAACTATTTGAAAATGAACACTACAAGACGATAAGATACTTTTTGTAAAAAAAAAGTTTTCACGTTAATAAGTATTTCTCCTGTTGTGTTTTGACAACACATATTATATTTAATATTGTAATGAGAAGCCTATCAAACAAAACCCAGAACATTCTCTACTCTTTCTCTCGTCCAGTGTGGCAGGTGTTGCCCCAGTCAAGACCGCTCTAAAGTACGTTCCAGTGTATTCAAGAGCACTTGAGATACGCATTAAATCCCATGATGCGAGGATGGATAATTTCTAGAAAATCTATAGCAGCCGGCTTGTCAGGTCAGTGGTGTTGAGCAATTTCTTTAGCGCGGATCGAGTGTTTGTAGAAGTATTATAGCGAAGTGTTATTATTAGTGTGGAATTTTTCATAGTTAACATTATTATTCCGTGTGGACAATTTTTACTTATATTGTTGTTAGAGACTATCTTGTTGATTACAAATTGTTAATTGTGATAATTAAAGCTGGTTTTTAGTGACTTCATTGGTGTCTTGTATTTTGTTTCCACTGTACCATACGACGATCAGGGAGATCGTCGTAGCAATATTATATTTCCGTTTAAATCATTTTGTCAGTTTAAAATAATGATGTGGTTTCTAAGAACAAAGGATTTTGAGGTTGTGATCAAGAGACCAATGTTATTGATGATTTAAATTTATGTTTTTTACATGTAGGAAATAACCAAGGAAGTTGAGAATATAATTTTTAGTAGAGTATTATTAGTTTTAATATAACACAGGTGTTCGTGGTTATTGAAATTCCTTCCCGGGCTGTTTAGTAGTGCCATTAATTTAGTGGTCCATTGTTTCTTACTCAACAACCGACGTTTCGACAGTCCCATCGACTGCCATCATCAGTGTAAAAAGTCTAGCTGTACTAACGTAAAGTGGTACACTTTAGAGACCACAGTATTGTTGTCAAGGGTAAAACTTGTACCACTCTACGTTAGTACAGCTAGATTTTTAAATTGATGATGGCAGTCGATGGGACTGTCGAAACGTCTGTTTTAGTAAGAAACAATGGACCACAGCTATGAATGAATTTTAATAACGAATGGAATGGAGATCGAGAATGAATTTTAATAACATTGACTCAGGCCGTGTAAGGCTGCGAAGTATTTTACAGTTATTCATTTGTTAAAGTTACAGTTGATTGACTTTTTTCGGAATTTTTTTGTTGACAATTAATTATTCTAATAAAAACTAGGTGAAAAATTATTGATTTACTCCGATCACAGGCCTGACGGCTTGCAACAGATTTATGGAGATACTGGAGGTTATTTTTAAAAATGTCTGCTGGGTTTTGAAATAAAAATGTGTACCGGATAAACTCACAGTTATATAATTTATTTGTTTATTATTTATTTATAAATAAATAAACGCTCTCTGTTACAACCACAGAAGCGCATAATACTCCCTCACTATCTGCCGAATTTTACATGGTGTGGCTGGATGTTGGAACTGGAATACTTGGCCGGCTACTAGCAAGAAGTTATAAAAATTATTATTATTTATTCCGGCCGTACAATGTTTACACATTTTCCGGAACCAAAGATTACAGAAGTGATAGAATTCTCATCTTCCACTGCTGCTTGTCCATCCGAAGTTCCTCAATTTCTCGTTCCCTCAATATAGTCTGAATTTCTTCTACCCAGGTGGTAGGTGATCTTCCTCTTTTCCTTCTTCCTGGTGGTGTTCATTACATAACTCTCCTTGGCAATCTTACCTTTGTCATTCTTTTCGTGTGTCCATACGATTGTAATTTTTTGTTTGGATAAAATCAACAATTGAATTTTTTACATTTATTCTGTCCTCAATGACTTCATTTCTAATTTTTTCATGTTTGGATACTCTTGCAGAACGTCTCCAAAAGTCCATCTCTGCTGTCATTAATTAATTATGTTCTTGTGTGTTTATTAGTAATTCAAACTTCTGAGCCGCAAGTCATAATATTTCCAACAATGATTTAAATAACTAAAACTAAAATATTTAAAAACAAGTTATAACAATTTATTTCAAAAACATGTATAAGCTTCAGCTTTCCTGCTATAACCTTAATTGTACATTTAATTCAACAATTCAAAGTAGTCTGTCAGGAATTTGCAACCGAAAAATGTGTCTGGCAATTGTATATTTTTTAATTATTATATTAATAAATTCAATTTATCAAAAGGCAGGCATATTGCTATAATGTTTCATCTATTGATTTTGTAATACGTTCTGGCCTTGTGGACGGCAAGAGAACCGGTAGCAAGTCGCTAGACTCCCCACTCACTCCGTTTCTACCAAGTCAAGTTGAATTCCAATACAAAGTATCAAGCGTACCGTTAAACATTTCCTTCATCAGCTCTTGCCCCATTAGATTTGTTAAAATTTCTATGAGACCAAGATTGTACAGGAAAGATCGAACCAGCGTTGACTAGTACAGGGGGTAAGACAGCGATGCCATCTTTAACCTGAATTCTTTAATAGATACTTCGCGATCTGATCAGGCAGTAGAAGATTCAGGTTATCAGGCAATAAAATATTTCCCACAAATATGTTAATCCTTTGTTAGTGTTTGCTGGCTGAAACTTACTAAATTTATTTTTAATAATAGATTAATTTTTATTGATTTTACTGCTGGAGCTTATTAGGTCTATTTTACATACGGGAGTCCCTACTGAAAATGGCCAATAATTTATAAAAAATGCAAAATTTGTTTTCCGTCCTAAATTGTTCTTAATACAAAAAACACAATAAAACATTTTTTCCGAAATATTTTGTAGGCGAAAATAAATTGTTTGGGAGAAACCTAGCGCCTAAGCGATTTACATTTCATTTAGGAATTATAACAAATCAATATTATTTGTATAATATAACAAAATCCAAGAAGTAATATAATTTTCCACATATACGAGTATTTCATATTAGTTCCAATTTGAGAATAAATGTTACATGTACAAAAGTCAGCTGTTTTATTTACAATGAAAAAATTGAAACTGTAAAACAGCTGATTGACGTGCTGTTGCTAACCTGCAATGTTTTGTTTCCTGCTGTGTTGAGCTTTGTTGATGTAATTCCGAACAGTTTTGTGTTTGAATTGTTATTATTTTCCAGTAATAAATACGTGAAAGAGAAAGAAAAGTTTAGCAAATATTAGTAAAAAAAAAATATCAAGCCATGTACTTCATAAATATTTAATAGTCCAACAGAAAGGAAAATCCGAGGAAGGATTTTCCAATTTTTTAAAAAATCCTAAATTCCCACAAAATCAATTTTTCATGTTTTTACACAAACTTTTTGATATATCTAAACATCTGTCTCAATTACATCTCTGAAATTTTAAACCAGGTCTTTGAGATATAATTACCTAAAAAAACACAGTTTTATTTAATTAGGCCTTTTAGTTAAGTTGTAATAATAAGTTTTTATTTATAAATGTAAAAATAAAAAAATATTTTTAATATTATTGTCAAAAAAAAATAGTTTTTAATTACATCCTAATAAAAATACGCTTTTTTAAATACAATTTTATTCGCTTCAAAATGATACCTTCTAATAGGTTGTAGGATTTTAGTTTTCCTGAAATATTAATTTGAAAAATATTCCAAAACCTTTGCTAAGAAACGTTAACAAATTTCAATTTTTGGTATTAAAAACATTTTTTCCAATTACAAAATTTTGCCCAGTAATTAGTGCTTTTTGCAGCCTGAAGAACATCCCCGTGGGTGGGATACAAAACATTCCTGACGATGTCGAGATTATACAGCACCCGACCACGGCCTCACAGCCCGGTATTCTGAGTATATTGTTACCGGCTGTGTAAGCTTAAGACAACAGTTAATTAGTCATCTTAAGTTAACCACTGATTATCAGCGCTGTATACTTACGCTGTGTGTGTGTATTATTTTCTGTTGCAGTGTTGTTCGATTCCCTGCTGCCCAGGGTTAAGATGTGACAAGTATTTAAATATCTGCCGCCGGACAAGTAAGTCAAACGCCAGGTTGTCGCCTTTCAATGTGTGACAATGTATTTAGTGGCTTTACAAAAGCAGTATGGTATAGTTTCAAGTACGTTTGATCAATAGAGTAAGGTTGGCTAGTGTCATGCTTTAATTAGTACTGTGACTTAATATGAAAAAGTTAAAAGCATTATACGAGTAACTTTATTTTGTTTTTCCTAATCCTGTGTTATTATATTTTCTGTCTAATAATACGATGTGTCTGCATATCATGCGGTCAAGGTTTAGCCTTAAGCACTGATTAAACAAAGCACAAAATAATATTACGACGGTTCCCTTGATCGTCGTACGGTACAGTGGAAAACAAAATACAATACACCAATGAAGTCAGTAAATATCAGCTTTAATTATCACAATTTGTAACCAACAAGATTATACTTGTATAATAATTCAAGTTAATCTGTCTACACAAATGATAATGTCAACTATAAAGAAATCCGCACTATAGTCATTAATACACCACTTGAGACGCACTGTGTAAATCGCCCGACAATAACTGAAAACTGAACGGCAGGAATAGGGTATTTATAGTTTGCAGAGTTCCATAATATGGGTCCTTAACGAGCACTCGAAAATTATAGAGAACATTTCAGCGCGGCCTTGGCAGAAACACACACCGGCAGGGCTAGTCGATAAGCTGTAGAACGGCACCATCGAACTCATGACAATGTTCCGCATTACGTAATACTGAGTCGCATGTTAAGTGTCACTTACGCACAGAATCATTAGAGCTGGGCTCTGCCGGAGTAACGGAGAAACATACAGAACGTTTTGTAATGACGTAAAGTACATGAAACAATTAACACAAAACGAAGTTGTTAAAATGTAATTGACTTGTCTCTGGGCTATTAGGCTTAGTCACTCCTGCCGCTATAAACAAACGTTCCCGTCTCTCCGCTGGAGACCGTCTCAGTGTGAGAACGATTCGAAAACAGGGGACGGTATTCGCCAGTCAACCACAGTACTGTGGCAAACGATTCTTTGCGGCCCTAAAGAGGACCGTTTACAAGTTAATTGAAATCAATTCAAATTTAAACTGGAGCAAAAAGAAGCAGTTTGTTGAAGGAAGGGCAACCGTTGCTGCGATATAATGCTCCGATGCCAGTGACGTATGAGTCGTTTTTAGTAACCTGTAAATCGATAGGAGCCAGACAGGTAATAACCAACCAGAATTAGCTAAACAATAACCTTTAGTTTTTCCTTCCATGTTCCGCAAGGAAATGGAAGTATGGTGATCGCGAAAAAAATCGTGTTCGAGATAGGAACTGATTAAGGACTACTCTCAAAAAACATGAAGAAAAGTCATTTTCCTAAAAATGTCTGTGGCTGTGTCTGTGAGCCTGTGTGTACAATTTTTTCTATGGTGAACGATAACTGCCGCAAATTCAAACATAATCAAATAATGTTTTGCATATGTGCCTGAGTTGTAGAGGACTCAAGGTCTATTGATTTTTGTTAACATTTGTTAAGGGGAAGGAGCAGTTTACCTTCATAATTTATGTTTTAACAAGATTAAAGTACTTGATTTTGATAAATAAACCATCCTGAAAAGAAGGTCGTAACAATCCACTGTAGGAAGGTAGATGAAATATTTATAAATGACAATGGTAGATAAAGGGGGAGGGGTTAATTTTCTATAAAGGAAAATGATAGGTGAAGGGGGGATAATTTTTTATATGTATACTACGTTATCGGCCACAAAGATATAGTTTGTTGTTAAAATATTCCTTCCCGGGTTGATTGTCCGTGGACCTATGTTTTCTGCAAGACCAGACGTTTCGGCAGTGCCATCGACTGCCACCATAAGTGAAAATCGAGTGCGCTAACGTGAGGTGGTATACGTTAGTGACCACAGTACTGTTATTAAGGCTGAAGAAAGAAGTAGTTTCTATGGAAATATTTCATTTCAAAAATGATTGTATATATAAATCTTAGAACATGGAAGTCATGTATGGTTCTCCGTATCGATATTTTCCTATTGGATTTGCCTTATCATTGATAAGCATAGACAGTAAATTACTGAACTTCTGAATAAACGTTCACAACTTTATCTTAGTCAACTGAAGACGACTGCGTGGGGCAGCGCACTACTCGCAGCACGATTACATACCGGAACTGGGGAATCGAAGCCGGGCTCTATCGTCAAGTTAACAGAAGCGGCAAAACATCTACAACTACCATTATTGTAGTAAATGTCGTTCTCTATGGTCGCTTTTGTACTGCAGTCGTACCAACTGCCGAACGTAATTTCGACAAACAAATTATATACTTGTGTTATCCGGCAAGATTATTATTATTATAATAATCCAAATTTTTCGGCCTGGCCGATCGCCACATTAGGCCGTGAGTCTACTAAGTTCTAACAGGAGTCAGGTTTTAAGGTTTCAAGGAAAAAACATAATGAACAGACTTTAAACCATAAAACACGTAAAACGTATTCAATAAACGCGAGACGGTGTCTGGAGCTCAGGGGCGCGCGCGCACGCGCGGGCACACGCCTTTGTCAGTAATACAGCCCTGCGGCAGACGTGAGCTGCTTACCATTCAACACAACAGTACAATTTATCTATATCACATATCTTGTTGCGCCCGCCACAGACTGTAGCCCTTACCTCCCCAATGTAACCCTACGTAGATTATACAATAACGCATATTGCATGTGGTAGCAAAGTTAAAGTAGGATTTTCAAAGAATCTATTCATCTTTTTCCTCCTCCGCCTCTTACTCTTCCTCCTCCAACTTCTTATACTTCTATATCTCCACCTTCCCTTCGTCCCAATCTTCTCTTTCTTCTTCTCCAGTAAAATTTATTTTATTTCCACCTGACTTACGTTTCGCAGACATTATTCTGTATCTTCAGAGGTTTTTATGAAATAACGTCATTCTTCAAAATCATAATCTTTACAGTCCTACCAACTGCAAAACCTAATTTCGACCTGGCAGCTTTTTCCGCATGCAGAGACACGTAAAGTTTACTCGAATAAACAAGCCAGCTGAATTTGTAAAAGTAAATAAATTTGAATAGTTTTATCAATATATGCTTTAATATTGTATTGGAAAAGCAACAGGTTTCTTTTATCACGTTAGTATTTACCATTTATTTACTAAATAGTAAATATTGAAGTAATAACGGTAAACTGTTTCTAAACTATTTAGAGTGTTAGCATGGCACACGAATTTAGAATAGTTGAATTAAGAAACACATAAATAATACTAACAAAGACAGACACATACAGCAAAACAGGTGTTTACAAATTAAACTGCAGTGATTGCAACCAGTTCTACATCGGCCAGACGGGAAGATCTTTTTCCTCAAGATACTCTGAACATTTAAAATCCCTCACGACAAACTACATACAATCCACATTCGCCACACATTTACAAAATCAAAACCACGGTTACACAAACATGGAAATACTACACTACTTACCTAAAAGTAGAAAACTAAACACAGCAGAACAATATGAAATATACAGACATCACACACTACAACCAAACAACATATTATATGACCAATTACACTACAGATCACATATACTTTTTTATACACTTGTTCAAACACACACTTTGAATCCCAGCGCCAATTCCCTCCCACCAGCAACCCCCACCACACACACCTACAACCCATAACGGTTACTTTGTACTGACACTCTGTATTTCAAATCCCACTGAGGAAGACGGACACCACGTCGAAACGTTTGGGACATAAAACCAAAAGTAAATGTTCACTAGTGAAAGTTTGAGTATATAAATAATAAAAAAATCTTGCAACATTAACACAACTGCAGTCGTTAATAAGACACGTAATCACTTCAATTTTTTAGAACGATTCATAGGTACCTGAAAAATAAAACACGGAAGAATACGGGAATGAAATTTTACAAAACTGTGGCTTTCCCCACATTTCTGTATGCTAGTGAGACATGTACTCTTGGTGAAAGGGACGTGCAGAGGATTCAAGGAGCCGAAATAAAATTTCAAAGAGGGACGCAAGGTTGTTCTCTCTTGGATCGGAGAAGGAACTAGGATATTATACGCGATTTAAACATTGTATTATTACACCAGAAGTTGGAAGACCACAGGAAGAGATGATGTGAACACTTGAATCCTTCTACCTGTGGCTGCATTAAATGTCACCATACTGGCAACAGAGATGTCGGTAGACCGAGGAGGAGAATGGGCTCCGGAACAAGTCTAATGCCTAATCCTTGAAGTGGTGAAGATGTTGTTGTTGTTGTTGTTGATGATGATGATGATGATGATGATGATGATGATGATTTCAATTCAAGTTTACTGTCCCGACTGGCGTTGTACGATTTACGAGACAAAGCTGGAACTCTAATGGACTCTCACTTAAGCTTAGGAAATACTAATCGATTCATTTTTTCTTGATTTTGCTTTAATAAAGTCTTGTATAATTTCTTCTAAATAGAGCGATTCGAGTATCTCGCTTACAATATTCAGCCTCGTTAACGAAGACAATCTCTCATCTCCCACAGTTGAACTCAACATATCTTCAAAGCGTTTTAATACAGAAAATGATCTTTCAGATTCGCAGTTAGCTATTGGTATCGTAAAAAGCAGACGACAAGCAATGTACGACGGTAGGCTGAAAAGTAATGCACACACGCTTGTAGAACACGAACGAAAAGAAATAGCAGGATGGGGCAAAAAGTAAATAAAAGTACATTTCCTTAGCTTCAAAATTACATATTTATTTTTCAACATAATAGTCGCCGTTAAGTCTAACACATTTCTCCCAACGCGTAACAAGTTTTTTTATACCGTCACTGAAATATTCTTTGACAGCTGCCTTCACCTCATCGTCCGAGGTGCAATGATTACCCTTGAGGTCTCTCTTGAGTAGAGGAAAAAAATGGAAATCGCAAGGCGCGAGATCAGGGGAGTAGGGAGGGTGTGGAATCGGTTCAAGCTTTGGGTTTCGCAGAGCCTCTTGGGTTGCGCGCGAGGTGTGTGGACGAGCGTTGTCATGTTGCAAGATTATTGGCGCCAGGCTGCCTCTAACCCGACAAACTCGACGTCGGAGGTGTTCTAGATCGTTTTGAATTCAATCGTCGACGAGTTTGCGATGTTCATCGTCTGTGGCAGTGATCGGACGTCCGCTCCGTTTTTCGTCATCAATTACGGCTTTTCCAGGCTAGCAACCACGAAATGTTATTACGCATCGATTCACAGTAGACCTATCAACAGCATCGTCATCATAAACCGCCTTCAAACGACGATGAATCTCATTAGGAATCACATTTTCAGCAGTTAAAAATTCGATACCGCACGCTGTTTAAATCGCGTTGACAGCACCAGAACACGTCTCCATACTTCTGCTACTTAAAGCGTATTGTTTTACGAAACTCCTTCAAACTGCACATGCGTTTGGAGGGGGAATGTTACTCCCGAATGCCACCAGGTGCGCTTCTGTAGGTAATTTAGTTCGTGTTCTACAAGCGTGTGTGCATTACTTTTCAGCATACCCTCGTATATATTCGGAAATATATCAACCATTTTACATTGAATAATCCAGTTTAGTACTATGAGGGGACAAACTGTAGTATCATGGAACGATTTGAAAAAAAAAAATCTTTCTTGCAGTTTTACTCGTGGCACAAAATGCTTCAATTCTATTAGAAGTTGGTTATTCAAATCATTTGAGTAAACTGATATAAGAGCTTTCGCTTGATTTTCTAACTCGACACTGTCCATACGGTTAATAACTGCGTAAGAAAACCAAACAATTGCGTAATGTGATCATAAGCTTTGCTTCGCTTTGTCAGTTGAGATAGATGGTGCCTCCTGTGACCGCTGAGCCCCTAGTGTCGGTGCTGCAGCATACCCTAGCGTTATGGATAATCCGCCACTGTATACAAACATTGGATACAGCCTGACTCATTGTCATTACAGGAGTGAGCTTTCATCTCTTCACACGTCGTCTGCTTCTATAGATGATAGAACGAAGTTTTTGCCTGCAGATGGCCCGAATCGCCAATGACTGAGTACGATGATAGGTGAAAATCTCTGTAGACTCTAGGAACAACGTAGTTCCTAGTAGTGTGGGACTCTAACCCACTAAAGACACCTCCCTTAATCCTACAACTGAGCAAGGTCATCCAGCAGCTTCTCATTCATGTTTCCTTCACGGGAGATGGGGTGAAGCCCAGTGGCTAATCTCAAGATTGTTCTGTCTTTCTCTCACGTAGAGTTTTATGGATCTATACATACGTCGTATTAATTGCTTTCTATTGCGATACCAGATCATGAGGCTTCTGTCTTTTGAGTCGCCTCAGGACGTGTGGAGCTTCTTCCACACGTGTCGCATTATCGGGTTACCGTGGATCTGAATCCTCTGATCACGTTTGTATGCATATTTTGTTATAGTTTCGTTGACATATTCTACATTGAGGCCTCTACGTAGGTTGTTGTTCCTTATATAGCAAGGGGCATTCACTGTGTTTCTGAGTACTTTCTTGTAAAAGGTTTGTATCTTTTCTTTGTGCAGCCCCACAGCTGGATTCCGTAAGTCCACATAGGTTCAGAACTTGTTTGTACAACAGCAGTTTGTTTTCAACTGTTAGTTGCGAGTTTCTCCCTAACAGCCAGTACATGTTTCTGTATTTTATATTGGGTCACAACAGACTGAGTACGATTGAGTCACACGACTGATCTTTAGTTCTGTGTATCCTTCATTCTTAACATCGCCTACTGTTGTTTATCTCTTCTTATCTCTTCTCATTTCTCCTCTATATAGGTCATCAACGACGGTATTTCCTCTCGTACCGTTTCCATCCTCCTTCATCGCTGTATCTTCAGTACTGTTACAATTCTCTCTTCTGTGTCCTATCTCTTTATAGCACAAATTATAAAACTAAATATACTTACGACCGACTCACGGCTCGTCGTATTGTTTAGTGCAAACAAAATACAGACACCAATGACGTCACTAATAAGCAACTTTAATTAGTCACAAATAACAATTACAAACCAACAAGCGGTACTCTCGTACAACAATTCAAGTTACACTTTTCCACACGCAATAACAATTATCAACAATTCGTGTTCCCAATTATCATCAATTATAACACAACACTCACGTTCCTCTAATTTGCAACAATCACTTGATCCACTTTCTACAATAATGTCAGGTGTAACTAAGTGACTAAGCCGGCCGCTGTTGCTTATATATAGCACGCAGGAGATACAGAATAATTTTTCATTCTTTTGTCATACAAACCTTTCAGAACAAATTACTCAAAATCATAGTGAATGCCCCTTGGTATTGTAAAGAACGACAACCTACATAGAGACCTCAATGTAGAATATCTCAGAAAAATAATGACAAAATATACAGACAAACATGATCAGAGGATTCAGATGCACGATAATACAATAATGCAACATGTGTTGGAAGAAACTCCACACGTTCTAAGGCGACTCAAAAGACAGAAGCCACATGATCTGGTATCGCAATAGAAAGCAATTAATATGTATAGATCCACAAAACTCTACGTGAGAGTAAGACAGAATAATTTTGGGATCAGCTACTGGGCTTTACCACATCACCCGTGAAAGGAACATGAAGGAGTAGCTGCTGCATGAGCTTGCTCAGTTGTAGCATTAAGGGAGGTGTTTTTAGTGGGTTGGCGTCCCACACTACTAGGAACCACGGGGTTCATAGTGTCTATACAGATTTTCACCTACCCTTGAAGAAAATTCTTTTAGCTGCGTGCCGGCATAATTTGGGTAGTTAATAATACTCAAACAGTCTCGAGTGCTGGATGCGGCCTTGGCACAGACGCCGCATGTTGGACTTGCGTCGAGAAGCGTGTAGAACCACGCTCTCGGTTTTTCGCGAGCGATAAGTAATTATCGTTTCACTTCATCCAACTCACATCTCATAAGCTTTAATCCTCTCTCTATTTTTCTCTCACTCCCTCTCTGTCTGTCTGTCTGTCTGTCTGTCTGTCTATATATATTCAATCATTTTCTGCTACAGTTCGTTTCCTGATGTATATAAAATATTTAAAATTTGTATTTACTTTACCTCAAGATGTTATTTTTCCCTTATTTGGAACATGTTTCGAGAGCTAGTTTGCTCTCATCCTCAGCCTTCGCGATTCTGCGTCTAGTGAAGTACTTGTGTGTTGGTCTGTCGCCATTGTGGTCTTCTGTTGGTCTCTGCTATCTCAAAGTGGTATTTTTGTGTGTGATTGTGGTGTATGTATTAGTACCAACAAACAAGTACTTCACTAGACGCAGAATCGCGAAGGCTGAGGATGAGAGCACAGTAGCTCTCGAAACATGTTCCAAATAAGGGAAAAATAACATCTTGAGGTAAAGTAAATACAAATTTTAAATATTATATATATCCATCTATCTATCTACAGTAAACCACTTCTTATATCCGTACGAGAACGCTTTATGCAAACCCAATTCACTAGTCTACTTCTAGTCTTTTCAAGCTCCCATACTGCTACAAAATAACCTCTTTCTCTGTTCAAAGGCTTCTTTAGACAACAGAAAGTTGAATAATTATTCGTAAAATAATAGAGTATAATAACAAAATGATGCGATTTCAATTAATATATTCACTAAAGCTTACGCAGAGATGAGATTAAACAGTTTACAGTTTAGAGTTTCTGAAAGGGAAACATGATTCAACAGTAAGTAGATTACAGTATTTCCCACCTACTTCAGCAAACTCTGCTAAGCCTATTTTGACAACAAACAACACCGACATTTTTGGGCCGTAATTTAATTTCATCGCCTTAAGACTGCGCAGCAACCAACACTTTTCAAGGACGCGGTGACAATTTATTTAAGTGCCGCAGTTACAATTAATGACAAACATTGCCACACAGACTGCGCGTCTTTCCTATATCAAGTTTTACATATACTACTGATAAAATTTGCAACTATTCGAGGATATGTGCGTTGAAAACATTAGGACCGTCTGTACCTCATTTTTATTTAGTTTTCATTGGATCTTCTTCAAATATTTTTTTTCAATATAGTCATAAACAGGCATAAATGGTTACTTTAAAATACCAAAAAATTCAACAACTACCTAAAGTTAATGCTGCATAAATATCAGGCAAACACTTTTACATCAACAATAATTCATAATAATTGTGTTAATAACAAAAGTAACGGCTCCCTATTTTACTGACTAAGTAATTGGGGGGGGGGACTGAAGAAGTCACCCTGATGTTGTGGTACACCTGGGAGATAAACCAGCAAACCCTTTAGCTTATAATAACCATCCCAACAGCAAATTTGAAAAAATAAAATTCGTAAATTTAATTTTTCTAATTATTTTTTCCTAAAAACTATTTTTTAAATAGGGTATGTTTTGAATAAAAGAAAATTCAGTTTAATGTTTTGCTCAAATACGTTTGACGAGTCCGCGAGCTATTACGCAGTGGTCTACTACTGCCGCATAAACAAACGTTTCGGGCCCACCGTTAGAAGCCATCTTCAGTGTAACGACTCAGGTTACCGGTACGTTCTTTACAAGTTTTCCACAATATTTTGACAAAAGAAGACGTAGTGTAGCAGTGGATAACTAGAAAATTATAAATACTAGATTATGGTGGAGAAAGAGAGCCATTATACCGCGATGACTGGCCAGGGCGCGATGTGGGTTGTACTGTTATTGGAGGAAGAAGGAGAAGAAGAAATTACATTGTTATTGACTTTACATTTCTCTTTACTTTAATTTCTGAGTGTTTACCTTTTAGTTTTACTTCTTTGCTGAACTAAGTAAGTCTTCTTCTATTCTCACCCTTAGAACATTATAATTGTAACAATTCGTATATCAGTAATTATAAAAATAATAATTTTAAAACCGTGTAACTGACATAATAAAACAGTTTATATGAGATGCCAAACGTCAAGTGAAATGAGAAAGAGCGGTTTATAACGATACCCTAAGTACGACGGTAATTGACTAATTAAAGAGGAAAAACTGTTGGTAGGCGTAGTACGATAGTTTCATACCTGTAAATTGGCATCCCTGTGATGACTTCCGATCAGCTGTTTGATTAAAGTTGTTTTGTTCATAACTTAAAATTGTCATTTAATAATTTCGATTCTTCTTGAAGTTTTGGAATTAGTTGAACAACGTGCAGTGATCAGTTTTTTTGCTTTCTGACGGTGGAAACCTGACTAAAATTTACTTTTATATGACTAAACTATACAGTAATAGTTGCACGAACTGCGGAAGTTTTTATAAGTAGGCAAAACAGTTTAAGAGTGGTCGTACTGTAGTGATTGAGGAACACCGTTCTGGGTGTCCAGTTGCGATTTTTTTTAAAGATTAGTGGGGAATATACAGTACATAATACTCTGAGTTTCTTATTAATAAAGTAAAGTCGGCAGTCATGCTGAAGTGTTCTGGATTTCTGCGAGAAATCGTCGTGCTTATTCACGGTAACAGCTCAGTCGCTACACACAGCTCAGTTAATATATGACATATGACGTATAATGGTATTATATTAATACTAATGTTAATATTAACATATATATAATGGTCGGTCAAACTTAAGTGACTGAAGAGCACCGTTTTGAACGTCCAGTTGATGTTTCAACAATTTTATGATTTTTAAAAGGTTATTGGAAAATAAACAGTACATATCACTCTGACAGTCTTATCAATAACGTGAAGCGTGCAGTGATTCGGAAACGTCATGGACTTTTGGGCAAAGGCGTTGTTCTCCTTCACGGTAAAGACCGTCCACACAAAAGTCACTGTGACAGAGGAAACCATCAATAAATTAGTTTGGAAGACTATATCTCATCTTCTCTACAGTCCAGACATGGATCCGTCTTATTACCACTTGACTGTCCCACTCAAGGAGACGTTACGAGGTACAAAGGTTTACAACAACTACGAGATCAAAGAAAATATCCTAAAATGACGTTCACATTAATATTAAGATATGTTTGCAGCCGACATAAAACGCTTATTCAGTATTGGGACAAGTGTATTAATGTAAGTAGTATGTTCATAGGTGTACGGACCCAGGTCCAAAGTCCAACTCATGACATCACGCTCCTTATCAGCAGTGACGTCGCACCTTATCAGTATCGACGTCACGTGACCTTGTTACCTCACTGATAAAAGTCAGTGACGTCACCGTCTCGTGACGTCGCGAGCTAATGACATCACAAGTTGGACTTTGAGCTACGGCCCGTACCCCTATGAACATACTGACTTTGTCCCCGTAACCCTCCCCATTCCCCTTACCTTGGACTTTGCGTCGAGCGCAGGAAGGGTGTGTAGACCTCACGCGACGGCGGCGGTGTGGCGCATGCGCACAGTGTTTGTTCCCCCTCCAGTTACCTTGAACGTCGTGGTGTCCGGTCGAGCGCTGGCGACGGAGTGAAGTACTCGTGTGTCGGTCGTGTGCGTGTACCGCGTGCGGTGGTAAGGGAAGGCGCATGCGCACAGCGTTTGTTCCCCTTCCAGTCCTGAGATCTGTCGGTCGTTTCGCGCATTTGTCTGGGAATTATAAATATTATTTATTGAACGGTTCTGTTTATTGAACGGTGCCGTTTATTGAACGGTGTTGTTTATTGTACGGTTCCGTTAATTGAACGGTGCTGTTTATTGAACGGTTTCGTTTACTGAACTGTTCCATTTATGTGGTACCGTTTGTTCTCAATCTTACGAAGGGTTGTCAGACGGAAATATTACAAAACGATCGAAACCGATTCTGTATCTTCGATTGCAGCAAACAGAACGAGTCATACAAGTCATCGTTCGTTTAGATTTTGAAACTAAGGAGAATTTTGCCGTCTTCTGTTTGATTCTGCACGACTCTCTCTAATTGAGTACACTCCTCTGACAAACACAGTGCGCAGACTCTCATAATTACCCCCACCGTTGCAAGGTCACTAAGCTAAGTATAATCAAACGTTACGATATTATTCAGTCAGTCTCTAGACACGAGAGAGTGCGTTAGTATGGACAGCGTTACAGTACAACATCAACAGAGCAATGAAGAAAAACGTGATGTCTACCTTGGACTCACGTATCCGTTGTCGCACAAACTGATCGTAACCGCTGGACTGTTTGAGGAACGTGATTACGGAGTGTGCGTATATTTTGTCAACAGTGGTGGAAGTTGTCGTCAACACAAAAGGATATTGTTCGATTTCACCGAGTGGAACTTACTTCTGCTTTTGCACGAACGCATAACGAACGGACTGCAACACGTTTATCCAACGTAAAGTTATCGTTTCCAGATCATCAACAGAACGACAGAAAATTAGAAAATAATGTAAAAAGCGTACTCCTGAGACACAGTTGTGTATATGCTAAAGACACTGCAAACACTTCGATTGAAATCGGAGAAAGCGAATGGACACGATTTGTTAACGTATTACCTATATTGCGCAAGTACGGTGTTCGCTTGTTTTACGAACAGAAGCACTTGAAGAGCTACATCGATCGCGTGGTGACCACGGGGCAGTACGCGTTTCCACCGGACGTGTTTTGTGACAACATGACCTACGATCGCATGTACGACGAACTTGTAATGTATGGGAAAGCGCAATCAGTATCGCTAGAAGATATAGTAGAAGCAGTGCATCCAGAAAAAGAAGATTGTACTTAACATTCTGCTAACATAGTATTTAACACATTTGATAACAGCATGAGTATGGGTGATCGAGAAGTTATCGCAAGCGGTTCAGCAGCTGTTGTTGAGTTTCAAGCGTTACGAGGCTTGCGCAACGATTACATCATCAAAGAGTTGGCTGTCATGGACCTGTCTACTCAGTGTTTCAAAGTGACATTTTTTGCACCACCGTACGAAGAATCGCGTCTGAGGGAAAAGACCGTTAGAAGCAACGAATGGTTGACAAGACATTATCACCGGTTGAGATGGAACGAAGGATACACACCGTACACTGATATGCCTCGTGTGCTCGTGGAAATCTGTTCCCTCTTCTCTACGATCTACACAAAAGGAATGGAAAAAAGAAACTTCCTGCGCGCCTACCATTACAACGTGATCGATCTCAACGACATGAACGATGAATCTTCGTCAATGACGAACGATGAATCTTCAACGGTGCAGCAGCGTCCTATCCGACAACACGATGGACAGTTGCCACACTGCGCACTGCGTAAAGCGATGAACTACAGTAACTGGTGGTGTTTACGAACGAGCGCGGTACACATGTGGCACATTTGATTGTAATCCATGTATGTCTGTGTATATATGCTGTAGCGTGACAGATGTATGCATAATATTGAATGGCAATTGATCATTAGAATAATGAAGTTATAATATTTAAATTTGGAAGAAAGCATTAAGTTTAATATAAATAGATTAATTCATAGCAACTGTGGAAAGAAATCATTATTATAAAGAAAATACAAGTTAAAATAAAAAGAGTTACTAGTGATGAGTCATCCAAAACCAGTCTCATAACCAAAGGTTTTCAAGGTATAACCCAGGAAGGTAAAATAGTAAATAACAAAGCAGTACACAATATGACCAAACCCACAACGAGGGAGAATAAATAAAAGAGAAACCCTAAAATAAGCCAAGATCAACCAATACAGGTTGTGTATTTCTGAATTAAAGAAGAAGATGGAGAAGATCCCAAGAAACCTGATGGCATCAAGAACAGATGGAGAAGATACCAGTCCCAGAAGGCAGGAGAAAAGAAGACTGAAGAAAGAAGAAGAGGGCAGCATCCTGAAGAAGACGTCATGCTCTTATAAAAGACACCCAAATCCCTATATCCCCAAAATATATATCTAAAAACAAAAGTATAACGAAATAAAAACCACATGTATATAAATTTAAGAGAGAGAAGTGAACAAAGTAAAAGTTTCCTGTGAACTAAGATGAAACAATAATATAGTACCCATGGAACAAATCTCCATTGAAAAAACGCTAACCAATTTATTATGTTAATAAGACTATACGACCATTTAGCATTAACATAATATATAAGTGCAAAGTGAACCAGTGATAGTTTTGGGTATTATAAAAAATGAACCTTGTGTTTCATTCTTGGCAATCACAAACATTGGATGCAATGAAATATGCATTTTTCAATGACTTAAAATATGTACGGTGACAATATGTTGTTCATAAGACATGAATCTGTTTAAAATAACATTTTTGTTTTACATGAAAAAAGAAAAACAGATTTCATAGTGCTTTGTGAACGGTTCATACTATTTATTTGTTAATGACAGGGTACAATTCCCCAAAGACAAGGTATAAAAGACTGTATAAAAACTGTAGAATCCTACTTATAATAATAGTTAGAAATAAGAATATAAATATAAGGTTTTAATGTATATAGTACAAGAATGTTTAAAAATGTTTTAGATATAAGGCCATTTTTTTGGGTCTGAAACAACTAACATCAGAACTATAAAAATAATTACCACTTGTAAATAGTAGAGAGTAATTAAGATGTTAGTTAGTACAAAACCTTTGTTGTAAACCATATTTCCATGTTGGAAATGGGAATTTTGTTGCAAAATGTCTGATTTGAAGACAACCATTTATTTAAAAAAAATGTTCTTTATTTTGTGTTAACTATTGTTTGTATTGTAACCAATACTAATTGTTTTTGTGTAATTTGAAAACATGTTTAATTTATAATACTATTTGTAAAAAGTCAGAGAGGGTATCACACATCATATATTGTTTGTAAATTATTTTGTAAGAAAAATTGTTAAAAAAAATCATAGGCCAAAAGAATGGAAACCAAACTTCATCAAAACAGAGAAATTACTCATTTAAAAGCAAATAAACAAAAGGGGTTTAGACAAAATAAACTTGAGATCATGCCATATAATTGCACATACCATTTAGAGAGATTTTAATAAATTATATTCAGAATTATAAATAAAAATAAAATGACTAAACTCAGAAATTTAGACATGGGAGTCATATATTTCAGAATAATGTTTCAGAATACAACTAATTCAATTAATTACCAGAAAACAAGGGAATAGGAACCTTTTAATACAATATAGGATTATTAATATTAAATATAACTGATAAAATGGCTGAATTTATATAATGACAGGAAGTAAATTTTGATGTTTTGGACTCTTCAGAGTATACCCAAACTGAAAGTAAAATTACTATTTTTTGGACAGAAAACACTATAAAATGGCATTATTTAATCTGAAAATAACCAGAATGAACTGAAAGATTAATTTAAATCAAATCTAGTGAATAAAATTGACAAATAACCAAAGTTTAGGCATTCATATAGTGAAATAGTAAAATGTACACAGGATGTGAAAATATTTTTGAACAATGTTAAGGATAATATTATATGGGCTAAGAGTTTAATTGAAACTGGAGGAAACAGTTAGTTAATTATTGGTAGTTGAACGGTTAACATGACATACCTTTGAAAACGTGAATAACCTAACCTATAATCGTCATACAAAGCGAGTGTATAGTGAGTTATTGTGAAATCGCGAGTGACTTGTAAAATACTTCTGAAACTATCATATTATAACAGAAACGATCAAGTAACACTCCATAACACAGAACAATATAAATCTACTCCGAAAAACACCATAAAACACTAGAAAACTGTATAATACATTAAACCAAATTAGTGACGGTATCGGAGAAAGTGTTTGAACTAATAATTATACAGATACACTAAATACAACCCAGAATCACTACACCAGTCACTACACAACATATAACAAGAGATTTGCGGACACGAGAACAGAAATATTGCGTCAAAATACATTATTTGGAATGCAGCAGCAACGAGCAACATTTTCATCGACTTGACGGCAGCCATCTTTCTTTGACAATTCCAGTGCCTCTTCGTGGTTCATCACAGCTGTTTGGTGAAAACAATTATTATATTTACAAATTATTATTCAATGTCTGTGTTTATTAATAACTATTAATTTGATTGTAACGTTATACTTTTTAAATATTAGCCTGATTTCTCTGTCTTTGGTAATAACTGGCTGTTTAAAGAACCCTATATAATTTTTATATCATATACTTGTAACTTTTTTCGATATCCTGAGAATCGATACTAATCGATAAGAGTCAATATTGCTATTACTTAATAAAATATTAATACTTTTCAATACTTAATAGTTCTTTATTTCTTCAATAATACTAATTACCAATAATATAATTCTAATTGATAATCTACAAGGACTTTACCACCCGTAAGTGAAGATAACCTAAAAAATAGAAAGGTAAACAAATATCGATTGGTTTACAGACAGTCTTATGAGTGGTGATAGATTATTTAAATTATACTAAAACTTTAATAAAAATTTTCAGAAGAGCATTACACTGTTTAAAACTTCACAGCCCTATATTAATTAATTGATCCTAATTAATTAATTAATAAAATTAAAATAATTTTTTTTTATAAACAATTTTTTTTAAATTTCCTTCAAAACAATAAATTTTGTTTTGAAACGTTCGGCGAAGCCAAGCATATATATTTCTTCATCAACTTTACGCTACTCGACCGGTCTTGCTACCATTGGGACTCGACCAGCTGGGAAACTTAAGGAAGTGTTTCAGGCCAGTAAGACGTCGAGAGCCACACCAATTACACACCAATTAAACACCTTACAACTTACAGATTCACACATCAATCTTATTTATTTTATTACAAATTGGCTAGTCCAAACAGAGGGGCTTGATTACATCGGAGTCACATACTCCATAATAAGTATATTATCAACACACATCAATATTTATTTAAATTTGTTTTATTACAAATTGGCGCACAACTTTAGGGGCTTTAATTAGCGATTGGAAGGCCAATACATTCTGCCCAATCACTAGTTGGAGCTAGGCAACAGCTACAAAGCCAGAGAATTTCAAGGGAAAATGCAACGACGTGCAACATCTAAGAAACGGGCGGCGGAGGCCGAAAAAGAATTAGAAATAGAAATGGACAATAAAGAGGCGACGCCAATAGAGGTGGGAGAATCATTGCCGCCGGTGTTGTCCAAACAAACTGAACAACCAGACGAACAACCCGAAATGCCTACACAAACAGTGGAAATCAATGCGCCGGAGAAGGAAACAGAGGATATGACAACACAACAAATGTTCAGGATGATGATGGAAATGAATAAGAGCATGAAAGGAATGAGTAAGAAAATGGACGAAAGTAATAAGGAAAGGAAAGAAGATAGCCAGTCCTTGAAAGAGGATTTAGGAAATAAGATCGAAACAACAAATAAGCAGCTGGAAGAGAGGATGGGAGAAAAGTTAGAAGAATTGAAGAAGGATAACCAATCCACAAAAGAAGAGTTGACTGGGATGAACAAGAACATGGAAGTATTGAAGGAAGACAACCAATTCCTGGGTAAGAAGATTGATGAAACAAATAAGAAGATGGAAGAGAAGATGGAAGAAAACAGCAAGAAGATGGAAGAGAAGATGGAAGAAAACAACAGGAAGTTGGAAGAAGAGATGGGGAAGAAGTTAGAAGAATTGAAGGAAGACAACCAATTGTTCAAGGAAGAATTCAAGTCGACCAAAGAAGAATTGATTAATAAAATTGAGAACACCAATCAGAAAATCGATGAAACCAGGAAGAAGATAGAGAAGAACAACCGACAATTGAAGGAAGAATTGAAAGAAGATAACAGGAAATTGGAAGAGAAGATGGGGGAGAAATTGGAAGAATTGAGAGAGGACAATCAAATTCTAAGAGAAGAGTTAAGGGAGGTAAATCAGGAGATAAGAGAGAACAGATTAAAAAGGGGAGAGGAGCATCAAAAATGGATTAAAGAAAGAAGAGAGGACAGATTAAAAAAGGAAGAATTAAGAAAGGAGAAGACCGAAGAAATAAAAAATGATAGCCAACCAGAACCAGAAGAAGTAATAAATGATAAAACGCAGGAAGATAGTCAACCAGAACCAGAAGAAGTAATAAATGATAAAACGCAGGAAGATAGTCAACCAGAACCAGAAGAAGTAATAAATGACAAAACGCAGGAACTAGTAATGGTAGTACCTGAAATTGAAACTAACCGAAACCAGGAAGATATTAAACCAAGGAAAAGGAAAATGTATCCAAGAAATTTGATAAAAACTAAGGAAGAGTTGGAGATGATGAAACATGGGTTAATTGATGGCAATAATATCCCAATTACCTATGACAAAGACATCATGAATTTTATGAATTATAGAAGGAGAATCGAAGTAATTTCAGAAATAATTTACCACAAGACAGTAGTTTACCACTGGGAAAGGACCAGAGGTAAACAGAATACGACATGTGGACAAGATCAATATCAGCGCAGAACTGGACAGTGGATGTCAGAAAGATGGAAATGTGATATCGTACCAGACTGTAATGACGGCACAGGTGAATCACCAGAATGTATTCCATTAGCGTGCCATCCAGGACAGTTCCAGGGTACGGTTAGACTAAAATATATTCCTTCAGAATGGATATGTGATGGTAAACCAGCTTATGGTGTTTCAGATAAACAAATAATAAGTGATAACCCAGATGAAGATCCTCACATATATTTGTCAGATAATACAAAACATGGACCACAAAAGTATTGGTGTATACAATATGATGATAGAGGGAACCAGCCCAGTAATTACGACGGCCCTAACAACCCGCCACGTAATAACCAACTTATCGGTAATTTTAACGGCGTTAGGGATAACAACCCCTATTCATACAATAGAAACAATTCATACCAATATAATAATCTTCTATACAGTCAGAGAAAACCATATCCCAACAATAATGATGACAGCCCTTACCCACCTAAACAAAGTTACTATAATAATAACTCTAGTAATAAAAACAATAACAGTAATAATAACCGAGTGTCGCGCCCTAGGGTAAATTTTATAAGAGCAACTGAGATGATGGACCCTGGTTGACACAGATACCAAACACCATTAAGAAAAGGGACGGAGATCATGATAACCGACTACGGCGAAAAACAATGTTGAAGGAGACGAAATAAATATCATTGAAAGGAAATGATACGAAGAATAAACATAGAAACAAAACTGGGTTTTATGAATGAAGACTATTTAAGAAAGTGAACATGACAAATAAGAATATGAGCAATGGAACGACATAAAGAAAATCATCCATCTTCCTGGGTATATATAAAAGAAAAGGCATTTATAAGGAAAGAAAAAGAGAAGATCAACTTACAAAAGTATAAATAATATGGGCCAGTGTAGAGTACAATATAACCCCATATGTTGTGGTAAATAATAAGCATAACAATACATATGAGTTGAAGGAAATCATTTCAGGAAAAATCAAAGGAGTGTACAATCAAGCTTCTATGAAGAAATATTATGAAGAATGAGTTGTGAGTTTTAGAATTTTGAATTTAGAATTTTTATTTTTTAAAAATTCAAAAATAATGTAAGTACATCTTACAACCTAATATTTTGAGAAGAACATTTTGGAGAATTATAAGAAGAAGGAATTTAGAATTTATATTTTTAAAATTCAAAAATATTGTAAGTACATCTTACAACCTAATATTTTGAGAAGAACATTTTGGAGAATTATAAAAAGAAGGAATTTAGAATTTATATTGTAAAAAATTTTAAAATAATGTAAGTACATCTTACAACCTAATAATTTTGGAACAAACTTTATGGAAGAAAGGAAAAGAAAGACTTTTGAATTGAAATATAATTATAAAAATTTAAAATTGAGTAAGTACTTCTTACTACAACCTGATAATTTAGAACAAAACTTTATGGAAGAAAGAGAAAGAGAGAGAATTTTGAACTTAATTTAAAAAATTTAAAATTAAGCAAGCACAGCTTACTACCACTGAATTATGAGAAAAACATTTTGGAAGAATTAAGAAGAAAGGAATTTTGAAGTTAATATACAAAAAATTTAAGAATAAAGTAAGACTAACTTACTATAACTAAGTTTATGAGAAAACTTTATGGTAAATAATTAAGAAGAATTTGAATTTGGAGAAATACCAAAACATTCAGAAATAATAGTAAGATCACATTACTATAAACAATTCTGAATGAAACAATTCTGGGAATAAATGAATTAAACAGAATTTGAATGTTGATAGAACGTCAGAACTTTGAAACAAGATAAGATCAACATATTACAAGGATTTATGAGAAATATTTTTCAATTAAATAAAAAGAATAGTTTGAATTTTATATTAAAACTAACCAAGTTCCAAGAAATAATTATGTGTCAATTATGATTGAATTGAGAAGAAAATAAAGTAATTAATTCAGAAAAGAGAATTAACGTTAATCCAGAATAAATGCTAACATTCACAATAGAATTTGAAGGAGTAGAGAAGAATAACAAGAAAGAGTGTAATATGCCAGAGAAGGAAAAAATTTGGAAGCAAAGAGACTAATTACCTATGAAACGATAATGAAAACAGTTAATTAAGAGCAAAGAAGAACAACTCATACCAAACAGATGGAGAAGATGATTTTGAACCAATGATAATAATAAGACCTATATGAAATGCAAAGAGAATAAATACCACATGAAATATAATATAAATGAATTAATGCTAATGAATGCGAAGACGGATTAATAACTTTCTAAGAGAAAGGAAAGAACCAAAATGTTTAAATAAAATGATCAATAACAACCTGTATATCTAATGTAAAGATACAATGTAAAAAAAAAAAAAAAAAAAAAAAAAAAATTAAATATAATATATTAAGACCATTCAAATAATGAATACGAAAGACTATTTATAAAGACCATGCTAATACTATGAATAACCAGAAGAAAGTATAAAGAGAATTCAGATGGAGAAGAAAGAGAGTTACACTGTAAACAGTAACCAAAATTATTAAAAGAAAGATTTTCAACCATAATTAAATTAAATATATCAGACAAGTTAAGAGTTTTGAAAAAATATATATGTAATGAGTATAATAATGATTATGAAGATTTATTAAGATAGAAAATGTGAGATAATCTGAGAGACTACGAAGTGGAGAATCCAAAGATATTTTTATTAGTCGAAAATGAGACTACTTTTTATTTATTTATTCGATGACTGACTGAAGATAATTCCAGCAGCATTATGTTTTTTGAGCAGGGATGGATATGCCCCTGTACTCAATTTATAGAAGTGGTGTATGGCCAGCAGAGAAGTAGCGTACAGTGCCCCTCTGATCTGCCCCAGCCCACGTGATAGGGAATGTTAGGGAATAAATATCCCAAGGATACAACACGAAGTTGATATAGAAAGAAAATGTATTACAATTATAATATATCTCAGAAGACACTAACTATCCGAAAAGGATCAGTAGTAAGACAAGTAACCATATACATAAAATTAATAAAACTCTAATATAAAAAAAAAGTCGATATAAAAATGGAGAAGAAAATGAATTATAAGAAATTATGAAATTATCATAAGAAATTATTTCATCCATAAACATGTCTGAAATAATTACTTCTGGAGGGGAGCAATCTGTAGCGTGACAGATGTATGCATAATATTGAATGGCAATTGATCATTAGAATAATGAAGTTATAATATTTAAATTTGGAAGAAAGCATTAAGTTTAATATAAATAGATTAATTCATAGCAACTGTGGAAAGAAATCATTATTATAAAGAAAATACAAGTTAAAATAAAAAGAGTTACTAGTGATGAGTCATCCAAAACCAGTCTCATAACCAAAGGTTTTCAAGGTATAACCCAGGAAGGTAAAATAGTAAATAACAAAGCAGTACACAATATGACCAAACCCACAACGAGGGAGAATAAATAAAAGAGAAACCCTAAAATAAGCCAAGATCAACCAATACAGGTTGTGTATTTCTGAATTAAAGAAGAAGATGGAGAAGATCCCAAGAAACCTGATGGCATCAAGAACAGATGGAGAAGATACCAGTCCCAGAAGGCAGGAGAAAAGAAGACTGAAGAAAGAAGAAGAGGGCAGCATCCTGAAGAAGACGTCATGCTCTTATAAAAGACACCCAAATCCCTATATCCCCAAAATATATATCTAAAAACAAAAGTATAACGAAATAAAAACCACATGTATATAAATTTAAGAGAGAGAAGTGAACAAAGTAAAAGTTTCCTGTGAACTAAGATGAAACAATAATATAGTACCCATGGAACAAATCTCCATTGAAAAAACGCTAACCAATTTATTATGTTAATAAGACTATACGACCATTTAGCATTAACATAATATATAAGTGCAAAGTGAACCAGTGATAGTTTTGGGTATTATAAAAAATGAACCTTGTGTTTCATTCTTGGCAATCACAAACATTGGATGCAATGAAATATGCATTTTTCAATGACTTAAAATATGTACGGTGACAATATGTTGTTCATAAGACATGAATCTGTTTAAAATAACATTTTTGTTTTACATGAAAAAAGAAAAACAGATTTCATAGTGCTTTGTGAACGGTTCATACTATTTATTTGTTAATGACAGGGTACAATTCCCCAAAGACAAGGTATAAAAGACTGTATAAAAACTGTAGAATCCTACTTATAATAATAGTTAGAAATAAGAATATAAATATAAGGTTTTAATGTATATAGTACAAGAATGTTTAAAAATGTTTTAGATATAAGGCCATTTTTTTGGGTCTGAAACAACTAACATCAGAACTATAAAAATAATTACCACTTGTAAATAGTAGAGAGTAATTAAGATGTTAGTTAGTACAAAACCTTTGTTGTAAACCATATTTCCATGTTGGAAATGGGAATTTTGTTGCAAAATGTCTGATTTGAAGACAACCATTTATTTAAAAAAAATGTTCTTTATTTTGTGTTAACTATTGTTTGTATTGTAACCAATACTAATTGTTTTTGTGTAATTTGAAAACATGTTTAATTTATAATACTATTTGTAAAAAGTCAGAGAGGGTATCACACATCATATATTGTTTGTAAATTATTTTGTAAGAAAAATTGTTAAAAAAAATCATAGGCCAAAAGAATGGAAACCAAACTTCATCAAAACAGAGAAATTACTCATTTAAAAGCAAATAAACAAAAGGGGTTTAGACAAAATAAACTTGAGATCATGCCATATAATTGCACATACCATTTAGAGAGATTTTAATAAATTATATTCAGAATTATAAATAAAAATAAAATGACTAAACTCAGAAATTTAGACATGGGAGTCATATATTTCAGAATAATGTTTCAGAATACAACTAATTCAATTAATTACCAGAAAACAAGGGAATAGGAACCTTTTAATACAATATAGGATTATTAATATTAAATATAACTGATAAAATGGCTGAATTTATATAATGACAGGAAGTAAATTTTGATGTTTTGGACTCTTCAGAGTATACCCAAACTGAAAGTAAAATTACTATTTTTTGGACAGAAAACACTATAAAATGGCATTATTTAATCTGAAAATAACCAGAATGAACTGAAAGATTAATTTAAATCAAATCTAGTGAATAAAATTGACAAATAACCAAAGTTTAGGCATTCATATAGTGAAATAGTAAAATGTACACAGGATGTGAAAATATTTTTGAACAATGTTAAGGATAATATTATATGGGCTAAGAGTTTAATTGAAACTGGAGGAAACAGTTAGTTAATTATTGGTAGTTGAACGGTTAACATGACATACCTTTGAAAACGTGAATAACCTAACCTATAATCGTCATACAAAGCGAGTGTATAGTGAGTTATTGTGAAATCGCGAGTGACTTGTAAAATACTTCTGAAACTATCATATTATAACAGAAACGATCAAGTAACACTCCATAACACAGAACAATATAAATCTACTCCGAAAAACACCATAAAACACTAGAAAACTGTATAATACATTAAACCAAATTAGTGACGGAATCGGAGAAAGTGTTTGAACTAATAATTATACAGATACACTAAATACAACCCAGAATCACTACACCAGTCACTACACAACATATAACAAGAGATTTGCGGACACGAGAACAGAAATATTGCGTCAAAATACATTATTTGGAATGCAGCAGCAACGAGCAACATTTTCATCGACTTGACGGCAGCCATCTTTCTTTGACAATTCCAGTGCCTCTTCGTGGTTCATCACAGCTGTTTGGTGAAAACAATTATTATATTTACAAATTATTATTCAATGTCTGTGTTTATTAATAACTATTAATTTGATTGTAACGTTATACTTTTTAAATATTAGCCCGATTTCTCTGACTTTGGTAATAACTGGCTGTTTAAAGAACCCTATATAATTTTTATATCATATACTTGTAACTTTTTTCGATATCCTGAGAATCGATACTAATCGATAAGAGTCAATATTGCTATTACTTAATAAAATATTAATACTTTTCAATACTTAATAGTTCTTTATTTCTTCAATAATACTAATTACCAATAATATAATTCTAATTGATAATCTACAAGGACTTTACCACCCGTAAGTGAAGATAACCTAAAAAATAGAAAGGTAAACAAATATCGATTGGTTTACAGACAGTCTTATGAGTGGTGATAGATTATTTAAATTATACTAAAACTTTAATAAAAATTTTCAGAAGAGCATTACACTGTTTAAAACTTCACAGCCCTATATTAATTAATTGATCCTAATTAATTAATTAATAAAATTAAAATAATTTTTTTTTTATAAACAATTTTTTTTAAATTTCCTTCAAAACAATAAATTTTGTTTTGAAACGTTCGGCGAAGCCAAGCATATATATTTCTTCATCAACTTTACGCTACTCGACCGGTCTTGCTACCATTGGGACTCGACCAGCTGGGAAACTTAAGGAAGTGTTTCAGGCCAGTAAGACGTCGAGAGCCACACCAATTACACACCAATTAAACACCTTACAACTTACAGATTCACACATCAATCTTATTTATTTTATTACAAATTGGCTAGTCCAAACAGAGGGGCTTGATTACATCGGAGTCACATACTCCATAATAAGTATATTATCAACACACATCAATATTTATTTAAATTTGTTTTATTACAATGCATATATCAATGTAGTAGAAACTATTGTGATTTTGTAATGAGGTGTTTTTTTAATAAATGTAAACTAAAACGCTTTCTTTATTTTTTACAACACTCCCCCCCCCCAACTGATATTAAGAACCAATAATCTCACCATCATCCCTCCCATTACTGTCACTACGAACCTATAAACTCGAAAAAAACAAAAGTTTTTAGCATTCTGTTACAGTCAACGTTAGCAGCAGGATATAAATCTCACAAAGTAATTATTTGGTGGTGTACATAACGGTTGTCTGCACTAACGTGATAATGGGTATGTCGGGGGAAATATCCATAGGTTGCTATAAAATTGATGTTTGGAAAACTTTATATACGATTCATGTGATATACGAGAGAATACAGTGTAGAAACGGAGTATTTCCAACAGTAAAATATAAATTTGTTTGTTCTTCCGGATATAGAGGTGGAGACTTAAAAATTGAATTATATAGCGAATGAGACAATAAAATCTTTACAACTCACGTTGAAGGTGAATACAATGAAGGTAACATAGTGGGTTCGATGGATCTGAATCTCAACATTTTTGTCGAAGATCATGACAATAAATCATATTAAAAGCACGCATTGTCAACACATGTTATGATAAATGTGAGTGGCATGCTCCACGTGTGAAAGAGCAATACTTTTACTATCATAGTGAAGACCATATGCCGAGTTTTACACTGCAAGATGTTTTGTCCCATCCTGCGTACACAAGATTCGTCATGAGCAAAACACGAGCCGAGATTGAATCTATGGTGATACTCCTGAAATGTGGCAAGGTGTTGGACCTTTATAAATCTCACAGGCTGAAGGAGATTACACCAAAGCGAAGAGCAAGTGAAGAAAACTTTACACATTTTCTCGAATGTGTGTGGGCACATGAATCTACTGTGGATGGACCGGACACATGTGTCTGTTGTAATGTGAGCACACAGTGTCAGGATATCAACAAGTTTCCCGATCAACGATTCTGTTGTAAGTATTCGTGTGATTATACATACTACAATATTTTAATATATTTTCATCATTACATTTTATCTTAAACCAAAAGAACAGTTGTTTCAAGTAAACAGGGTCAAAGATCACATTGTCATCACGTTATGCAAAGTGTGAACAATAAATTGTAAGTAAACAGACTCAAGGAAAAACAGTTTACGTGTCAACAAACACCGTCTGTTTATGATTACATTGTTTTACTAGACCAGTGAACCTCGAGGTCATGTTTACGTTGATTACACCGTTATCACAAGAACGTTTATGTTTACCTTTTTTTACTAGATCAGTGTGTTACGTTCTAGTAACCTTGAGGTCATGTTTACATTGATTACAAATATCATCTGTGTGTGTGTGTGTGTGATTAGAGCTATATGACTTCACATATCTAATTGCGTACGTTCATTTCTTTGTTACAGGTGAATCATAGCGGATATAAAGAATCACATTTAAAATGTAAAATTGTAACTTATGTTTGTACTTGTTTCTTTTTTTCATAACAATATATGTATCAAACTCTTAATCGGATATAACGAATCACAGTTAAAATGTAAAATTGTAACTTATGTTTGTAATTGTTTGTTTACGTAAAAATATATGCGTTAAACATTTAATGCGTTTTATTTCTCAATTTTCCTTTTTCATTTGTTAGAAGTGGTACTGAAAGGTGTGTATTACATAATGAATAAACGATCATCGTTATTCTCAGCTTGCTTCTTACATTCATCAATAACCAACCAAAAGTATGCCACGTACGAAGAGCAGCTGCACGGCGTTTCTAAAGCGGCTTCGGACTTTTTACATATACAGTTGGACTCCTAACGGATGGATGTACAGAAAGGAATTTCCAACTAACAGGGTTCATCCACAAGGGTTGGCTCAAGCCGGTTTCATTTACGAAGGCGATGGTGACACGGTACCCCAGATGTACTTCCCTAGTCTTCGCTTTTTCTTTTCTATGATCTGTTGGATTGTATATATATATATCGTCTACGCACGATCTCCCGGCTGTAAAACCTGCTTGTTCTTCTCCAATCTTTCCCTCTATATTTCCCTTGATTTTTTCGTACAGTTACCATTACCGTTACCATTAAAGTTACCAATGTTATCATTGCCGTTACCGTTACCATTGGCGATGCCATTAAACTTCCCAGAAGAATGCGCGAAACGACCGACAGCTCTCAGGACTGGAAGGGGAACAAACGCTGTGCGCATGCGCCTTCCCCCACCACCGCGCACGGTATACGCACACGACCGACACAAGATTCCTTCACTCCGTCGCCAGCGCTCGAGCGGACACCTCAACTTTCAAGGTAACTGGAAGGGAAACAAACGCTGTGCGCAAGCGCTACACCGACGCCGTCGCGTGACGTCTACACACGCTTCCAGCCCTCGAGCGGGCGACCCAACTTCCGAGGTAAGCGGAATGGGAGGCGATACAAACGCTGTGCGCATGCGCCTTCCCCCACCACCGCGCGGTACACACACACACGCTTCCTTCGCCAGCGCTCGGCGGACTACGACAGCGGCGCAACGTAAGGGGAATCGAACGTACAACGGGGTGGGGTTACGAGGACAGGTACAAAGTCCGTAACGTCACGCGAACGAGAGCTCGCGCGGACGACGACAGCGCAACGTCCAAGGTAAGTAGAATCTCCCGGTGAGAAGAAATTTTACAAGACGGGTGTTCCCGTTCCGTAATGACCGATCTCAGGACTGGAAGGGGAACAAACGCTGTGCGCATACGCATCCCCACCACACTGCCGCCGTGTGAAGTCCGACACACGCTTCCGTCGCCAGCGCTCGAGAAAGCGCGGACGGCCGTAACGGCCAAGATAAGCGGGATCGAGCGGGGTACGAGGACAGGTACAAAGTCCTGGAAGGGGAACAAACGCTGTGCGCATGCGCCACACCGCCGCCGTCGCGTGAGGTCTACACACCCTTCCAGCGCTCGACGCAAAGTCCAAGGTAAGCGGAAAGGGGAGGGGTACGGGGACAAAGTCAGTATGTTCATAGGGCTACGGGCCCTATCTCAAAGTCCAACTTGTGATGTCATTAGCTCGCGACGTCACGAGACGGTGACGTCACTGACTTTTATCAATGAGATCACAAGGTCACGTGACGTCGATACTGATAAGGTGCGACGTCACTGCTGATAAGGAGCATTATGTCACGAGTTGGACTTTGGACCTGGGTCCGTACCCCTATGAACATACTACTAATGTAGCTGGGAATTATGTCAAAAAGTAAAAAAAAAAACTGTCATACTGATTATAAAATGCGTTTTTCCTCTACAGCTACTTGTCTCTTTAATTATTGAATGAGCTTCGTAACTCAATATATAAACAGAGTGTTTGGTGCCAAATAAAATTGACTTTACCCATTAATTCATTCTTAGTTGAAAAACTACGGCTATAACCGCCGCAGAATTTGCTTCACTCTTTTATAAGAAATTATCCGTAGTCGTGTAATTAAATTTTTGCAAATATATGTTTTAATTACAAGAAGCTACATTCGTTTGTCCTGAGGGAGTTACGATGCTCTCTTTCTCTGTATTTCCATTTATTCAAAGCAGACGGGTCATCTTATTGAAACATAAATGGACTGTGTGTAAAGTGTTTAAAGTAAAAATGATCTCAATATCATGAGTTGTTTCGACGGCTGCCATAACACTAATGCGTTTCAGATGACAACAGCTGACAGTCGACCAGCTGATTACACGGCAAACGGAAGTTGGCAGAGTACCGCGGTCTACCGACAACATCTCCAGTTAAATGACGCGGCAAACCGCGGCGTTGTGTCTGACATTACCTTACTGACTCCTTAACGGCAATGTAATGATCTGTGTTGTTACAAGCCGCCTACTTACTGTTTTGTTTAAACTTTATGAACTAAACTGTACTTTTCATCGGGGTTTTATCTTGGTCGTCTTACGTTTCATGTACATTTATCATGCTAATGGTCTGTTCTGTTAAAACAAATGGCCTGGTTAACGTTTTGTTAAAAAAAAAAACTACCTAAAATTTCGATTTATGCTCAACATTTAAGCTAAAAGAAATACTGATAATATTAATCATTTCTATTTTTGTTATTTTGACGACGACGGTGATGGTGATGATGATGGTGTTGGTGGTTATAATAATATAATAATAATAATGATGACAAATATAATAATACACGATTCATTATATCTTTGCGTTTCATTATGGGATGAATTACAAGTGAAAAAGTGTTTTTCTCCACCTCTGTGTTTGATTGATATTGTGTATTTGATTGGTTTTAAAAATTGTGCCGAATTCTTATGTGGTTGAAACACTGTTTCAATGCCATATTCCCTTAACATACTGTTAACGTTTTCTGTAGTACTTTTTACTTACGGTAAGAATGCTCTGTGGTTCTGTTGTAGGTGTCTCAGAAGGAGTTGGGGCCTTCATAAAAGCTTTACGTGTACTGATCGAATGGTTGCACATCACTCGGTAGAACAATAATGTAATACTGCTTTAAGTTTATTAAATAAACGATTGATTTTGTTCCACTGATTCTTTTTATTTTGCTGTGAATTGGTTAAGCAGTTCCAACAGTTGTTAGATTTGACATGAGGAAGTAAACAGTAACTAATTCCCTCAGTTGAACTCAAACCTCTGAAGCTTCTGTAATTGGTGAAACGATTGTCAGAAAAATAAAAGATATCTATATAACTAACCTAATTGTTTATTTTCATCATCATAATCATCATCATCATCATCATCATCATCATCATCATCATCATCATCATCATCATCATCATCATCATCATCATTATCCTTTCAAGGCTTAGAAACATTCTCCTGTTCCGGCCTCACGTTCTCGCCACTTTGCTACCGATCGTCCAGCTTCTCTTCTTCCATGTGGCTGGTAATTATAGGCTAACCATGGAATGCGGGTATTACCCATTTGTTGTAAATGGCTTTTCCATTTTTCTCTATACAACACTATCTTTTCTCTGACTGAAAATATATTCAAATCGTTTCTTACATGCTCATTTCTTATACTATCTGCTTTTGTACATCCCTTTACTGTTCTTAAGTATTTCATTTTTGCTGTTTGAATCTTCTTCCAGTCGCTCTTCTTCGTCGTCCAAGATTTTTCCAGCTCCGCTGTACCAGTACCCAGCCTGGCGCCTTGCCACGTAAGTGGTGAGGACGGATTCGTGATCGAGGAGTAACACCTCTTTGAAAAACCTGGGTCCAGCTGGCCCGGTTGATAGCACCCTGTAAGGACCCCTTGTCCAGGCTACGGATGAAGACCACAATGGCAGTGAAGGCGGAGAAGAGGAACTTGGGTACGGTGGACCTGGCAGAAGTGGCAGCCTTGCCTTTAGGGTCAGTACAAAGGATATCCAGAGGGTAGATGTGACTCAGTAGCCGGAGTGAACGCAGCACATCTACGGTAAATGCCCGAACAAGCATCTGCAGGCTCAGAAGCGATGAGGTGGCAGCCTCACCTCTGAGCTAACTCCGCGCAGCGCTCGTAACGCGGTCACAGTGAAATTTGTTTTACTGACAAGCCTCAAAGTAGAAGTCGGTCGGGGAGAGTATTTATTTCAAAAATTCAAATAAAAGCTAAGGTTCTGTAGCCCCTGTATACCAAATTGCACTTACCTTTTTCTATGTCCCTACGTGGTATACAAAGTAATTTGTATTTTAAAAGTGAACTACATAAAACCAATTTTAAACACACAAAGGAACGCAAGTATTTTCTAATTATTTTGAACGCCAGCAGAAGAAGTGACTGCAGACGAATAACGAAGAAATTATTTACTCGGGTTATCCGGCTGGTTTGTTATTCAGCTGTAACGTGTCGTTTCATCAAACATAAAACTAATAACATACTAACTAAAAGATAATTTACTGACTGTAACAAACTATGGCTGACAATGACAAAAAAACCAAGAAGTTAAAGATCCCAGGACAAAAGATGTAAACAAATAAGTAATTAATCACACTGTTGAGTACATTTACATATGTTTTATTTGTGTTAAACTAATTCATTCTAATAAGACAATTTATATTATTATTAAAAACTTCATTACCAGTTAAAATGTAAAAAAATCTAATTTAACTATGGGAACTATGGTTATTTTATTTATATTTACGTTTTACAAATATAATAAGATCAAACTATAATTTTAAAAGTGGTATGGTATGACAGTGCTAGAAAGTGAGAATAACAGTGAAATACGGTAAAAAGGAAAAATTGTGTATAATGAAAGTGTTTGAATATAATTATAATGAGCCTTGAAGAAATATATAATCTATATGAGACAGGTATATAACACATAATATAGTGAAACAAAACAAATTAACTATTTGAAAAGGATAAAATTTTACATTAAAAACTTATAATAAAATAATGTAAGGAAGGAAAGATAAAGTTCAGCTGAATATTATTAATTAGAAATGGTACACCGAACCTGTGACCCATAAAAAATATAGCCATGGCCTTTAACTAAAGAAATTAATGTTTTGAGTGGAAGAAGATTCGTCGTTGAAAATTGTGAATTGCAAGCTAGAACGTTTAAGATAAATTACTGCTGAGTTTGATGGAAATTGAAGATCAATAAAAGCTGAGATGACCAGGAAAACCAACCCAAGACCTAGAGGAATGATGTTTTGACAGAGAGAGACTAAAAAACCAGGTGTCCAGGAGCAGAATCAACGAATAAATCCGTTGGGTATACTGCAAAGTTGGTGAGATCACTCCAAAACAATAACTGAAATATTCGAGCTAACATTGTGACAGTAAAACTATATGAATTACCACCAAAACAATAACTGAAAAAACAATAAAAAAATAATAAAAAATAATAATAATTGTGAATTATTTTAGTACACTATTATGAAAATAGTCGTTAATCATAAGAGTTTTTTAAGAGTTTTTTGTTATAGTTTCTAGTTGTTTAAAAGAACCCACAAACATTCAACAGACATTTACAACACCATATTACCAAGTCTCATGTATTAATTATATTTTCTGTCCTATGTGTAACCTGTACCAGACTTTAATGATACTTGTAGGTTAACCCTGAGATTCATGAGATTCAGATAAATAATCATCTAATTAAAAATCAAACACAGGTTTTTTTTATTTAGTTACAAGTCAACATCAGAGATATTAATTACTTTAATATTACATATCGGTGATCCCACAACAGGGCTGAACAAGATAAAAGTATCAACGACGAACGAAGGAATAGGAAGGTATTTACTGAATATTACACAGCCCACCACATTAGGTCGTGAGTCTACCACATTCGAAACGAAGCCAAGTTCCAAGGTTTCAAGGAAAAAAGAATGAACAAACTGTACGCCGGCAAAATGACATTAAACCAAAAAAAAACGTAAAATATATTTAATAAACGCGACAGTGTCTGGAGCTCAGGAGCACGCACACACGGGCGCGAGCCGCACGTCTTTGTCAGTAATACAGCCCTGCGGCAGACGTGACCTGCTTACCATTCAACACAACAGTACAATTTATCTACATCATATATCTTGTTGCGGTCGTCACAGACTTCAGCTCTTACCCCCTCAACGTAACCCTTACGTAGATTATACAATAACGGACATTGCATGTGGTAGCAAAAGTTAAAGAAGGATTTTCATACAATCAGTTATTCCTTGTTCTTCTCCTCCTCCTAATCCTCCGCCCTTTCTCCTCCTCCTCCTCCTGCTGCTTACACTTCTATATCTCCTCCTTCCCTCCGTCATCATCATTCTCTTTCTTCTTCATCATCATCGTCATCATCATCTTCTTCTTCTTCCTTGTCGTCGTCGTCGTCGTGTCATCCTTCTTCTTCTTCTCCTTCTTCATAATCATAATCGTTATTGTCATATTCTCTTCTATAGAGCAGATCTAGCCAATCTGCTTTGGACTGGAACAAACCTTTTGTTGAAGATGATGATGAAATATGCTAATTTAGTAACAGGCACTGACTAACTAGAAATTTTTGTACTAATAAAGAATAATATTATATTTATTATAAGAATAATTTCTTCTGCAAGTAGTTGTAATGTATTTTTATTGTTTCAATTCACCTGACCTACGTTTCACGGAATATGTCAGAATCCTCAGAAGTTTGTAAATGAAGACCGTTACAAAATACGGCAAGAAACTGATCGAGTTACGTTAATAGAAATAATAAAGAATAATAAGTTTGTATTTACAGATACATTATTTGATATTACTTTCTACGAATGTGTGGTTTTTTTTTATCTAAAAAATATGCAAGTGTGATAAGAATGTTGTCAGTTTATTGTTTTTCAATTTTTTGTGTATGTTTTTGTCGGATGTCACACTAACAGGTTATCAGTATAGACCTTAAACATTAACACTGTAGAGAGAGAGAGAGAGAGAGAGAGAGAGAGAGAGAGCCCCCGTCGTTGGATCAATAAAGAGGTACCGGCCAATTAGGGCGTAATCCTTAGAGTATGGATTATGGTGATTATAGCTTTATTCAAACCATTGTTATGACAAAGTTTCTAAAAGGTGTTGAATAAATATAAAAATTAATAGCATACTGTAAACAACTTTGAGTGTCGGAAGTGGAAATGTTTTTACCTGTTCGCCTGCACAGTACACAGAACGTACCTTCTGTATTCAGGATTTGCGGTTGGATTGTTGCAACAGAATTCTATTATTGGATTCACCATTCTCCGTATTGTTGGATTTATACCGTTCACTGAAACAATTCTGTTTGCGTGTAAAATATCACGTTCCGGTACGCAACAAAGCTCTCAGGATTTGTGCCTCACCGAATAAAAGTTTGTGCATCATGTATTTGTTTGGTTGAGTAAAATTTTATTAAATTCCAGCCTTAACGTGTTCGACTGAGAATATTTTACTGTAAACAACATAAAATACTGTAAAATACTCTACCTGTATTTTATTTTTTGTAAACTGTCACGTCTCATGTATTTAAATTATCTGCCGGGCTGTTTGGCTGTGGTCCAAGGTTTTCATTAAAACCAAACGTTTCAGCAGCATCACTGGCTGCCATCTTCAGAGGAAGTATCGATTAAACCTAACGCGGGGTGTCGTACGTCAGGCCCACAGTACTGTGGTGAAGGCTACAGATGTCCCGCGATGTTATCTGTACTTATAAATTTATTAAGTCCCATGAACAGATAAAAATTGCACCAACAGACAATCAGAAGAAAGAAGGTGTATGTGAGGGTTGCATCGCGCTCTGCCAATAAAGTACTTAACGAAATGCTTTCGCCCCGACGATTCATAGCGATTGTAGCATGCTTCTGAATCATTACGGGCTCCATACGAAGGCGAAGGAAGTACGCACTCACCGCCTACAAGAGCTTCGTCTCATCGAAGAGGATCCGATGGTCGGCATTGGCGTGCGGGTGTTCTGCTACGGCAGAATTCTCCGGCTGTCTCAATCTACAGTAACGGCTATGTTCACCAGTGGCGAAGTTACATGGAGCCAATTGAGGCAATGCCTACCCTAATAATTCTGTAGAATAAAAATTATAAATACGTATGAACTACGTAACGTAAAGATTATAAATTGTTACTGTGACTGTCGAATTTATTAAGCCGAAATGTGCTTTACTGAGCGACCGCTAGATGGTGGCAGGTGAGATTCGGCATAAAGCGAATGAAGCAACGTGAACTTGCCTCAGCGTTTTTTGTATACATCGCAATGTGCCATCACAAAGGGAAGTGCGGGGGAGGGGGATTGTCCCGTGCTGTACTGCTGTACACATAGAGCGTTGAGGCATGTCTCACTTCTATGGTGCAAACAGTTAAGTTAAAGCGCGCTGTGTGGTTTATAAGTGTCCTTATTTTATGCGGTTATTAAAAGTGTGCCTGTTATTCCGCTGAACTAACAGATATGATCAAGATTGTTTTTTGAATTGTTTGTAACATTAAACATATAATATAGGTATAGAAACTAATCAAGTTTAAAATGAAGTTCAATCAGATGTAGGCCTAGTATTATTGTGTATGACTTTTATAAGTATTGTTCAATAGAAACACGTTTAGAGTTTTAAAGCATTTTTTATTCAACGATTTTAAAAGAAGTCTCCATTAACATTAAGACATGAGTTTTTCTGTTGCACCAACCAGTAGATTCCCTGCTAGTAAAATTCTTACGGCTGTTTGGGAACCATTCGCTAACAGCAAACTCTACCTCAGCGTCCGATTTGAACCACAGTCCTTTTAGTGATTCCTTAAAAAAAATTTAAGGTAAGATTTTGCCTACCCATTCGTTAACTACTAGCTTCGCCACTGATGTTCACCCACGCGTGTGCGGACGCTGCGCTTCGTGGTTGCAATGTACACCGACAGTGTAGCCCTTCCAACAATAATGTCACGTTTTAGTTCACTGTATCGCTATCGACGTTTTGAGTGGTGGACTCAAAATAGACACCAGAAACAGTAAAGCGATTACACTTTTTATGGCCGCATTTATAGAAGTGACGTTGGATAGATTTCATAAGGCTTTCCCGACTGGCGTCCACTCAGCCGGGCTGTTAGGCCGTGGCCTAGAGTCTATGCTGACAGACGTTTCGGCCCCGTCGTCGGAAGCCATCATCAGTGTAGGTAACAACTGGCACGGTATCCGCCAGTTCACATCAGTGATGAGTTAGGGACTGACTGGCTCTGGGATGCGTGGTTGTGCGTCGCAGAGACGAACAACTAACAAATCTGAGTTCCAAGCTGCCATCAGGAGCACCTGCTTCATAGCCCTGCCGAAATAGGGTTACTTGCTCTGTAGCACACCGTTTCGCGGCTGTTGTGCTAGCCTACACAAGCGCAGTATACACCAAAGGCGTTTCTGCGAATCACCTGGACGTATACGGTACCAGCCCACTAGAGGATTGTCTGAGAGCCTCGCCGCATATGCATACAATCTGAGTGCAAGTCGCCTGGGGGTGTCATGGAAGGAGCGGACGTCAATTTCTCTCCTTAGAAGGCGAGATGAGAATCGGCGGGGGAGTTTGGCAGCTATCCGAAACCCCCTGTCGAAGACGCTTTGCAACTTCTTTTTATGCACTTTCGCGAGGTAACCTCACACCGGGCAAGCGTATGTCATGATACGCGCCGACGATCATCTTGCCCAGTTTCCTGGTCAAGACTGAGTTGATCAAGAGTGGAAACAGTTGTATATTTTGTTTCGGAAGTTCTGTTTGTATAGACTTTCATAGCGCCACAATCTAAACTGTAAAACAGCATAAACAAATCACCATAAAGTGCTATCTGAATGAATTGTGAGCACAGAATGCCAGATTCTTTTCAAATAAGAGGTTTTATTCCCTTCGATGCATCGCGATGGGACCCTGTTTAAAGATTTCCATGGATTCCGTTGCAGCCGAGAGTAGTAGGAACTCTTCGAGGATATGATCTTGGTGTCCTCAAAGACAACGCGATGGTCATCGTTGGAGAGTCCATGCTCGGCCACCGCAGACTTCTCCAGCTGTCTCAATCGACAACAGCGGCTGTGTCCACCAACGCGTGTGTGGACGCTACGGTTTGTTGTGCCGATGTACACTTTACCGCAAGAGCAAGGCACAGTGTATACACCTCGCGACGAGAGAGGACCCCTTGCATCCTTCACTGGTCTCAGGAATAGTTGTGTCTTCCTTGTCGGCTTGTAGATGGTTCCTGCTTAGGCCTATGTAGTATGAAAGTGGGCCTTCTTAAACAAAATGCACAGTCTCTATCTCATCACGGTAAATTGGCGGACACCGTACCGATTGTTTAGAATTTATAGTACAATTTCCAAATGATCAGTTTTAAGAAGCGTTCTTGTATGAAGCCTTAAACAAATTTTAGGGGACAACTTTCATCCAGTCGCAAGTAATGTTTCCAGTTCCAAATTTATCTTTTTGCATATTTATGCAAATTTATTAATTATTAATTAATTAGGTCGTAATTAAAATGTAACTAACCCAAAGTTTTTGATGTCATATACAACGTATTATTTATGCAAATTAATTGCATATATTAACTATTCATAAATTAGTAATCTTGGATACATTGATTGACTAACTGTGCAATTACAAAAGTAAGTGAGACTTATACAAACCTTTATTGTATGTCTTTACTTCATCAAGCCCTTTGATTGGAGCGTCATTTACGACGATATGATTTGCATAATTTAATTAATCGTTGGGCGACGATCATCTTGCGGATGCAAGATCCAGCCACGCCAGCGAGCTACCAGCCGGCAGACCAATCAACATGGCGCCCAACAGACACCACCACAACATCTGGAGAAGAGCAGTAGGCTGGCTACCGGAGAGCATTCAAGACCCGGTGGAGTTGTGACGGCAGCGGTATGCGAACATCTGCTCTCCGGTACCAGCGGTGGATACAGGCGAGCCAATCCGGCATCAGCATTCGGAGCGAGCCAATCGGCGATCCCGGTTAGTGCATAAAACCCGGGCCGGCAGAAAATTACGCCACGAACAGCGGGCGCAGCCGCCGAACATCTCAGCGCGGCACTACCAACATCACCGTTCTCGCCACTCGGTCCTTTTTAGGGCCACCAAAATATCTAGAGTGTACGATTGGCGCCATTTGTCATGCGGCAAGCCTTTTGTCCGGTGAAAATACAAGAGTTAGTTTTGAAACATGTAAACTAATCCTTGTCGTTAAAATGAAGAAATATAATAAAAGAAGAAGAAGAAGAAGAAGAAGAAGAAGAAGAAGAAGAAGAAGAAGAAGAATACGATGATGACAGTGATCCTCAGACGCTGCGAGTATCCCAAGTACAGTATCCTGTCCCTGACAAGTTTCAAAATATTCTGTAGACTACGTAAGGCTGTCACGGCCGGCTTCAACAGTTTTGGAAACAGACTGACAAATCTCCGGGCTACTTTGGGGGGGGGGTCCACTCATGGTGTTCGTAACCCACGTTTCAGCCCCTCCTGAAAAGAACTGTGACACAAAAGAACTATTTTTCCCACAGTACTGCCAAAGACCATCAGTTCGTTTGTTTCCAATACTACGTATTTTCAAAACAATTTTCACTCTTATTTTTGTTCTACTTGTTTCGGCTGTCTGAGTACCTTATGCCAATTTCAATTCTTCGTTCCTAGTTCTTTTCTTTTTCTCCAATATTTTTTCATCTTTTTACTATGTCTCTTCTTCCTGTCTTCTGTCCACTTTGAACCTGTGTTTTTCTGTTTTTCTGTTTTTCTGTTTTTCTGTTTTTCTGTTTTTCTGTTTTTCTGTTTTTCTGTTTTTCTGTTTTTCTGTTTTTCTGTTTTTCTGTTTTTCTGTTTTTCTGTTTTTCTGTTTTTCTGTTTTTCTGTTTTTCTGTTTTTCTGTTTTCTGTCTCCTACCCTTGACTGCTTCGGTTTTTAACACGGAAAAACTTCTCTTTAATTTGCTTCTGTTGCGTTTATATTATATTTTTCTAAACGCTTTTTGACTTCTTTAATCCAACTTGATGTTGACTTCTTTCCCCACAGCTATTTAAGATCTGTTTTGTTAACCTATTGCCGTTCATTTTATACAAATAATGTCCAAAAAATACTAATCTCTTTTTCTCACTGTTTCTGTTACATTTTCTATACTTCAATAAATTTCATCATTACTTCTTAATTTCCAAACTTCTGAAGTTTTTTCGTGGACCTAATATTTTCCTAATAATTTGTTTTCCAGTATTTCTAATTTGTTTTAATTCTTCTTTACTTTCAGCATTCATAATTTAATTAGTGGAACCCGATAGGCTTTTCCATGTTTTAAATAAAATAGCTACAGCCCACACAACGTTCTGTGTATAACGTGAAACTAATTAAGGCTTACTTACTTTACTTATAACATGAGTTTAATTAGCAACTCGTCAGAATCAGACCCACACGTTCGGTCCCGTTGTACAGAAATGTCAAAGTGCCTCAAAATGGTTTGTAAAGTAGGCGCGTGAGGGCGTAACGCGTTGGCGTTCTGTGATTTGTAGGCAAAAGCAGTTAATTGGCCGCCGGCTCAGCCGTAGGGTCTACTTCGCTGTTATACGAATTTCGTCTCATTAGTCGGCTGTATTTGTATCACAGTTGTTTTGTTTCCCACAAATGCGATATATGTTTTTATAACAACTGTAGTAGATTACAGTGAAAATGCGTTTTTCTTTAAAAACAAAAAATACATGAACAAAATAGTTTTCAACTGTGATCCATCGTGAATCAGAGTTCCTAATGATCCCACGGCCGACGTCCAAATAGTTGGAAACATTATTGGCAGCGCTGTTAGGCCGTGGCCTAAAGTTCTTGCTGACAGACGTTTAGGCCTCACCATCGGAAGCCAACAATAGTGTCGGTAACAATTGCCACGGTGTGCCCAATGATGAGGTAGAGACCGAGTGTTTTGTTAAGAGTGCCCGCGTATAGATTTTCATACCAGCACGACCTACGCTGGAAAACAGCATCATTCAATCACCATCAGTTGCTATCTGATTGGTTTGGGACTACAGTTCTTGGCACAGTGTATAGAAGGACCGCATTGACAGGCTGCTGAAACGGCGGGGCGTGAGGATCAATTACAAACCGACCAGGAAGATACAACAGTTTCTGAGACCGGTGAAGGACGCAAGGGATCCTCTCTCATCGGGAGGTATATACAGTGTACCTTACTGGTGCGGCGAAGTGTACATCGGCACCACGAAGCGCAGCGTCCTTCAACGAAGGACTGTGTTGGTGAACACAGCCGCTGTTGTTGCTCTTGAGGCAGCCGGAGAAATCTGCGATAGCCGAGTATACACTCTCCAACGCTAATCATCGCGTTCTCTTTGAGAAGACCAAGGTCTTATACTTGAAGAGTGCCTGTTACCCTCGGCTGCACATGACGTCCGTGGAAATCTTAAAATTTGTCTCCGTTGCGATGAATAGAAGAGGAGAAAGCCTGTTATAAAATAGGATTTGGTATGCTGTGCTCCCAAACCAATCAGATAGCACGTAATGCTAAATGTATGATGCTGTTTTCTAGCTTAGGTCCTGCTGGTACAAAAGTTTATAAAAGCGGGTCTCCTTAGGGAAAACACGTAGCCCCTACCTCATCTCTGTGGTGAATTGGCGGACACCGTGCCAATTGTTACCAACACTGATGTTGGCTTCCGAGGGGGGGGTGCCGAAACGTCTGTCAGCATAGACTCTAGACCACGGTCTAACAGTCCGGTCAATAAGGTTTCCAGTTATCGCTGAATCGTTTAAAGGTTAATAATTTTCCTTATTTAAACACTTACATAGTCATTAGGTGTTGCCTATGCTTACTACTGTAAGGTGTGCTGTCGAGTTGAGTGGGAGTTAGTCTTTAACGTATATCTTTCAACTTTGCCGTGTTTACTTGCTAAGCTACTATTTGTCATGTTCCGGACAAGGCCTTTCAGTGTTTTTACCAATCAAACCAGTTGGTCGTGGTTTTGGACTTAAAAACAGTGGAAACAACACTGAAAGGCCTTGTCCGGAACATGACACGTAGTAGTTTAGCAAATAAACACGACAAATTAGGAATTACGGAGACTGTTAATTCAAATAACAAGATGTATATCTTTCAATTTTCTTTCATCCTACTTTCTTGTTTAATATTGTAACACTTTTTCTAACTTTCATATGCATTTATTAATTTAACGTGTCACTATTCTCTAGACTTTCATCCGTTTCTCTTTATGTGCCTCATCCTATTAATGTTGTAAAATAGAGATTTAACTCCTAAACGTTTTCGGTTGGTTAGTGATTTTAAGGTGACCTAGTAATTACCATACTGCCCATGATAAAACTGAAAATTGTATGTAACATTATCATCTAAAAATAATTAACATAAATAATAAAATTTGTTGGCAAACATTTTAGCTGTTTACCTGTAATGTTAACAACATTATAACGTCCACATTCTGCAAGGTATGTTGACAGACATTAAATTTAGCAGTTTATTGGAGATACTAATATTGAGTTTGCATTTCGAGTAAATTTCTTTTCAATGTTAGGTTAAAGTTGACTTTAATATGATACCTGGAATTAACTTTTACAATTTTTAAAAAATTTTTATGACTTTTTCTATCCCTAATGTTATAAAATTAAAACATTTTCAAACCTGTAAAATATATTCAGCTCAATCATCTTTTAATTGATGTCATACATAGATTTATTTACTTTAAAATAAACTCATAATTATAATTATCTAAAACTTCCGGGCTGAAAGGCCGTGGTCGAATGCTTGATCTTCTACAGCTAGACGTTTCGGCCACACCACCGGTGGCCATCTTCAGTAGCAAAAATTGTTCGAAATAGATGGTACGCCGAACACGTCTCCCAATGAACTGGGAACAAGCAACTTAAGATCAAGCATTCGACCACGGCCTTTCAGGCCGGAAGTTTTAGATAATTATAATGACACCGGCCGTGAAAGCCGACGTACTAAAATTAAGAACCTCTACGGGGAGAAAGTTTTCAAAAGATCAAGCATTCGACCACGACCTTTCAGCCCGGAAGTTCTAGATAATTATAATGACACCGGCCGTGAAAGCCTACGTACTAAAACTCATAATTCTTTACACTTTGGTGTCCTAAACTTTTTGAAGTTGGCAACATTGACTACAATATTCACAGTGTTGTTAAATGCGGTTAAATTTTGATACTACGTGTAGATTTTAGAGATTTTTGTAAAACTTTTGACACTTAATTTCTTGACCCCCCCCCCCACCGACATATTTGGGGAAATCAACTTCAGAAACAATAGAGTTCAGTGAGACAGGCATACGGACACGCTTCCCAAGTCGGGAGAGGCATTCAAATGTTGTCGTCAGAGATACCCCAAACTGACAGTCAGACAAATGCTAAATTGTAGAGTAAAACATAAGCAGTTAACTTGAGAAATTAAAATACATTCTGGGTAATAACAAAGTTGAGAAGAGAAATGCACTAGCCTTTGCACCCCAACTCCACTCTCACCTACACGTTGGTGGGCCCTGTTACGCCGAGCAATCCACTCCAAGGTTGTGGTAACCAATCCATTCAGGGCAGTGGATCGTTAAGCAAACGAGAGATGGGGGTTCTGTCAGGACAGCCTGGGGGTATCCTGGGTACCCTTGGCCTGGCGGGATGGTGCACATCGGCAGCAGGGTGTGCATCTAGTGTGGAGGCGGAGGAGGCCAACGGCTGCACACATGGGCTAAGTTAGTTAGTCTACTGAGATCGGGCAGAGAGAGCTCGCAGCTGAGGTGAAAGTAACTCTCTAGGGGGAAGAGCAGCCCAAAATCAAAGTTCCTGGTCCTCCAGTTTAGGGGTTTTACAGCAAGCCAGTAACCTGCTTGAGTAAAAATATATTTACTTACAGAACTCATACGAGCCTCGGAAATCGGGTAGGAAATACGGCAAAACGACCTAAGCTAATAGGTTTTTCTCTCTTAGATCGGAGAAGGAACGAGGTTATTAAACGCAATTTAAACATTGCATCATTGCACCAGAAGATTGAAGATCACAGAAGGGGATGATGTGAACACTTGAATCGCATGCCTGATATCCGGCTACCTGTGGTTGACTTGTCGGTAAACCGAGGAGGACATGGGTTCCGGAACAGGTTTAAGGCCTAGTACTTGGAGTGGTGATGATGATGATGAACAAAGTTGAGAAACAAAAGCGAATAAACAAATAAAAGAAAAAACTTTCCATTTTAGTCAGCCGACGGACGAGTCAAAAGACTTAAGGCGACGAATTAGTAGTCAACTGGTGACGAATACTACCAGCCCGACGATCCCAAGCGATATTTCATTTTCAGCAGCGGGGGGGGGGGGTTCCGAACACGCGCGTTGCATACCGTATTCCTTCAGTTCTGGCAATTTGAACACACGCATACATAACTGTCACTCGTGGGCTCGTCATTGCTTTGTTCACACAGGTACAACAGTTCTCCTAAGAAGCGATAAGGAAAAACCGTTTATAAGACACACGTGTTTTCCTTCAATTTTATTTTGCATGCTGTTGACACAAATTCGTAATCTTATTTTGTATCACTATTTAAAAATAATTATGTGTTTATTTTTATTCCTATGGGGTATCTTAACATGCTTACCTTGTTTTGTTTCATTTGACTCCAATCAATTCAGTTTTTTATGAAAGATCCACAAAACCAGATTTTCGGAAAACGATAACAAACTGATTTGCTGACAAACGGTGAAAAAAATAGTATTTTTTTCTAACAAACTGTAGTTGAATGAAATTTAGAAACAAACAAACAAATATACCAATCCAATTTCCTTTGTTAGCTTTTAAAATTTTTTTGAAATTTGTGAACACATGATCTTTTCATACTACATTGGAAAATTACATGTAAAGATTTGGTACAGTAGTTCCTTAAGTGACAAAGCAATTGTTTCGCTGCTGAAAATCATTTTTAATCCAATAATTATAATAATAATAAACAGAATTATCACTGTTGCACACCACTATATAAAAATTATGCCGATGCACACCACTAATTTTTATATAGTGGTGTGCAACAGTGATAATTCTGTTTGTGATTTTAACCGCTAACACAACTTTCTTCATTAAATAATAATAATAATAATAAAAAATAATAATAATACAGATACAAGATAATAAAATATAAATGTTTTTATAATTAGAATCTCCTTCTGCAACAACTATGTTAGCAGATGACCAGTTAAAAATCTCTTCATAAAATGATTTGTCTTCATCTGGAAGTTTGTTCTAATTTCTTGATGTCACTTAATTTGTTAACATTGATCGCACACGTAACATTGATAGCATTTTTTAACATTCATGTCAATGCATTGTTTTATGCAGATGACAAGGAAATGGTACAGAAAACAGAAAACTAGTTACAGCAGGCGATATTTACGTTGAATAGCATCATACAAGACTATGGCTACAGATCTCTGCTACAAAATCTAAAACGATGGAATTTCACGGCAAGTATCCTATAAGAACTACGATAGTCGTGAATAATCAGATTTTTAATCAGATTAGTCATTTTAATTACGTGGGTTGTAATATCTCATGTAGAACTGATATTGATTGGGATAGAAAGGTAACAACATTTAGACGCATCTGTGGAATAATTCACGGATACCTAAAAAATAAAACACGGAATAATGGATAAAATTTTATAAAACTTTGGCTGTCCCCACATTCCTGTATGCTAGTGAGACATGGACTCTTGGTAAAGGGGACGTGCAAATTATTTAGGTAGCCGAAATGAAATTTCTAAGAGGGACCCAAGATTGTTGCCTTTTGGATCGGAGAAGGAACGAGGATATTAGACGCGATTTAAACATTTTATCATTCCACCAGAAGGTTGAAGACTACAGAAGAAGATGATGTAAACACTTGAACCGCACGCCTGATATCCGTCTACCTGTCGTTGCCTTGGGTTCTCACCCTACTGGGAAGAGAGATGTCGGTTTACCGAGGAGGAGATGGGTTCCGGAACAGGTCTGAGGCCTAGTTCTTGGAGTGGTGATGATGATAATAATTATGATGATGATGACTGTAGCACACGTAATCTCATGTGCATTTTGTTCATGTTTTGTATAATTATTATCAGGGACAGACGATGTGCAGGGTGACTCCAAATACCCGAGTTCTTTGCGGTCAGAATTAATTAGCTAATCGGAAATACGGAAAATTACAAGCGTAAAGAGCAACCAATTCAGTCAAAAGATGAGTCTAAGTCTTTATGTAATGATTTTTAATATGATTTCCGGGATATTTTAATACATACAAAATTTTAAATCAAAGAATTTCTAAATGTTTACATTTTACTTGTGAAACAACTGTCGTATCCATTTTTGCCAATTCTGACCTTTGTTGAAATTTTATTCTATGTAGATAAGCCCAACAAATTTTGTTAAAGAACGGCCTACTTATTCATTGTACAGATCATAAGAGAACGTTTGGGTATATTTGCATTTACCGCCCGTCCGTCCACGTTTTCAACATGTTGTCATCATTATCATCTTTTATCGGTTGTAGTCTTTAGCTTTAGTTCCTATTCCACAGTCCACCTTTTCATAGGTTTACCAACTTTTCTTTTTTCTTCTGCGGCTAGGGTTGTAATCTTTCTCTGTCTTCTGTACTTCTACTTTCTTCTTTCTATCTACGTCTTGAATCAATTTTCTTCTGTATTCTTTAATCTTTTCATTAAGTGCAAAAATATCTAAATCACTCTTTACCTCCTCATTTCTTATATAATCTTGTCTATTGCACATTTAAGTGATCTCAGAAGTGATCTCATTTCTGCTGTTTGTATCTTCTGTTCATCTATTTTCTTTATGCCCCAAGTTTCAGGACCATACAGTAGTGTAGGTATTGCCATTGTTTTATACAATTTTATTTGGATTTCTTTTCTTTATTTATTTCCCAACATTCTCAAAATCGTTCCAAAAACTCTTGTGAAATTCGTCACGTTACTATATTTGTGTGGTCTCTAAAATAACTCTCACAACATCAGCCGAACCTATTAGTCAGCTGTTTACAGATTTCGATATGTTAGCAACCTAATACGTTTTAAATCTTGTTTTGGTGTGAATAACCATAAAAAAAAATTAATTATAGTTTGTGTTCCAATACTGTCACCAAATGAAGAGGAATAAGTAGTTCCTTTGTAAAGGAAGACACGATTGAAGCAGGCAAGAACAGAGAAACAATAACAGAGAAAGGAAGTAAGTGTGGATAAATTGTGAATTAGATAAACGTGTAAGTATTTCTGTCGTGTCAAAGAAAAATACCCGGGGGGGGGGGGGATTGTTTGTACTATAGAATGAAAAACTTCATATTCATGTTTATTCCTTTGTAAGTAACTCGTTGAGTTTCCTGCGGGTCTCCAATGTAGTATCTATCTTCAAATAAATACACTACAAGTAGCTTTATTTTTACCTGACACACGTTTTACAGAAATTATTTTGTATCTTCCAAGGTTTGTTTGAATTGTAATTGAATGTTTGGCTTACAATACAGCTAACGGATGCTGTATAACCATTAAAAAAAAATTATTAATTATATCATGTGTTCTGTCTGTGTTCTATCATTACTGTCACCAAATTAAGAGGAATACGCAGTTTTGTTGAGAAGGAAGAGACAATTAAAGCAGACTAAAAACAGAGAAAGGAAATGAATGTGGATAAACTTGTGATCCGTTAACTGTATTGTACGCGAAACATTCAATTACAATTGAAACAGACCTCTGAAGATACAGAATAATTTCTGCGAAACGTGCGTCAGGTGAAAATAAACCTACTGGCAGTGTATTTAAACGAAGACATTGCATTTATGTTTATCTATTAATATTTATATTTATTTTAATATTGACGAGCGTTCACTAAGGCCTTTAACCAGCAAGACTGACAGCAGTGTTGAGTTTAAGCGCGCTGCGGTGCGAGAAAAAACCGCCAAAACACCATTCGTGAGCTAGCAGATGATTCAAATGTTAATTTTGGATCAGTTCAGTCAATTCTTACTGATGAGTTGGCAATGAGACGATGTGTTTCTGCAAAGTTTATACCAAAAGTGCTCACAGCTGAACAAAAAGCTGTGTCAGTCAGGATACATACACCACTAGATGTATAAAAGGCAGATATATGAGTGCTGTCGATGAGTTCGAATATATAAGACATTTAAAAATAAAATCACCAAAGACGTCCTGCTGAACGAACAGCTGAACTTTCAGTCCAATTCTCTATACGACACAGAGAAAAGATTACAAGACGAGGTCCGTAACGCATGGTCAATAACAACGTAACAGTCAATTATAGTGTTACCGTGGTGCGCACAAACAACACCGCGTGTGTTCCGTGTTCATATAACCTATTTTATATTATTTACAGCATGTGTTTAATTTATACGTAATTTGTATTAATTATCTAAGGAACTTCACTGAGGGATTACACCTGAATTTTGGACATATGTCCAGAAACGCGTAGTTAAATATCAAAAAAGAAGTCACTAAACGAATAAAAGAGGCGAATTTTATTCTATTCGTAGACAAAAATGTTATTAAAACGATCGTAACGGGTGATTATTCATGGATATTTAGTGACGATCCAGAAACTAAGTCCCAATCTTCAGTGCGAAAGATGCCAAATTCTCCAAGAGCAAGAATAGCACGAACAGGCCGAAGCACTGAACTTGTGTTCAAAGTTTTCTTTGATCACAAGAAGATTGTTCATCATGAATATATTCCCGAAAGTAAACCAAGATTACTACATTTCTGTTTGGAGGCGGCGGAAGGACGCGATTCGACGAAAAAGGCCACAGTTTCATCAGTGTGGTAAATGGTGGCTTCAACGCGACAATGCACCCGCCCACACGTCACACGCTGTTCAGTATTTTCTTGCTAAACATAATATTCCATAGCTTTAGCGTCTTCCACATTAGCCACGTATGGCTGACTGTGACTTTTTTATCTTTCCGATGATAACAAATTAATTGAAAGAGAGATTATTTCAAGACATAGAAGTGATAAAACAAACTGCGACGAGACGACTTACAGAAGTGTCTTTAAGACATACTTCGAGCAGATGGAAAAGCGTTGGAATAAGTGTGTGGCTGCAGAATAGATCTATTTCGAAGGAGACAAATTTACAAATTTTAAATTCTTTAAATAAAGTAAATCTTGATACTTTTTGTTCCAGTGGCGTGGCGTGGGAACATAACACCTATTGCCGGTTGTGATAGCCCTAAAACTTTACCTAAAAATTAATTCGAATTTTTTCTTGTATCAAGTGTTCTTTTTAGAGAATTTTCTATTATTCGCTGGGGAAAAAAGAGGGCCCCGGTTCAATGGGATCTGACTCCCTTTATACTTACACAGAATAAATCAGGACACAAATAATCGAATTAGAAATAATAAAGACAAACAGAGTAACACATGTCTAAAAAAACAAAACGCAAATAGGTTGGTAGTATCTGCTGCACGTCAGTTCCGAAAACGAACATAGCTGCTAACTGAGCGTTTTGCCGGTTTATACAGCGGCAACACATTGGACAGACAAGTGTGTTTGTGTCCCCACAGTTTGTACAGTGACAACTAGTACACGGTCAATGACCGTAGGCAGTAAAACATTGCCGATGTCTGAACCGGCAACACAGGACGCTGCAAGTGGCCAGCAGTTTCCTTCAAGTTTCCCAACTAATATTGTTCGGTTTTCAGATTATTCAATAACTAAAATATCTATTCTGTGGTATAACTAATATTATTTTTTCACATTTTCGGTATTGTTGTCGCCGGCAACAGTGGTTACTACACCGACGCCACGTTACAGATTCACACCTCGTATTACAGTGGGCGTAGTCAGAGCAGAGGATATAGGCTACCCATAACTTTAAAATTTTAAACTTTAACGACAATGGACAGGCACGTGACTGTACATTTAATACAAACGTGCAAGGCACTGAAGACTAATTACGTATATTGATCACCATAATTATGTCTCATCTTTGTTTTCTGATAACACCTACATAATAAACAACTGATTAAATGCAAATGAAAACGTCTATTATTATTTCCTCGAAAGTACGGTAATTAAAATATTAAAATGTTGCAATACAAAACTCTGTAAATTACGTTTCGTGAATAACAGTCCATAGTTTTAAGGTAACGGGTATTTAAAAACAACTGTTTGAAACTGTATAAATAGATTTTTAACTTCTTCACCTTTGTTAAAATACATTGTAGTCATGAAGTTCGTTACAGTGTTGCTGCTATTTCTTATTTAACTGTTGCTTATACAAAATCATTTTGTGTAGGCGCTGGTAAACCTGTAAGTATTAATTACGCGTTAGTACGTAGGACACGGGCATATTTACGGCGGGACCAGAGGGTCAAAAAAGTTGACGAATTTTGTTAGTTTCTTATTTTTTAGGCTGTTTTTTTACTTCTACGCTTCATAAGGAAATAAAAGTATGGCGATGGCGAAAAAAATATGTGTTCAAGATAAGGGCTTATTCTGTTTGTACTACCCTCAAAACACGAAGAATAGTATTTTTCTGAAAAGTGTATCGTGTATCTGTCTGTGTGTCTGTGTGTAGAATTTTTCTATGGCGAACTATATAACTGCCGCAAATTCAAACAGAATCAAGTATTTTTTTGTATATTCGCCCGAGTTGAGAATAGGACTCAAGGCCTATTGATTTTGGTGAAGGTTTTAATAAATAAAGTTTACTGGAAAGAAGGTCATAATAATCTACTGTAGAAAGGTATATGAAATATCTATAAATAAAAAGGCTAGTTGAAGGGGGAGGGGGTAATTTTCTATAAATGGAATTGATAGTTGAAGGGAGAGGGTCTAATCTTTTTACTACCATGTTCCATAAGGAAATGGACGTATGGTGATCGCGAAAAAAATCGTGTTTAGATAAGGGCAGATTCTGATTGTACTACCCACAAAACATGAAGAAAATTAATTTTCCGAAAAGTGTCTGTGTGTAAAATTCTAACATTGAAAATGTTTATAAGGACGTGTCGCACATATGAAAACGACCGCTGGTGCGTGATCGAAAATGGGAACCGGTGAGTTTCCATAGAAACTACTTCTTTGTTGTCAATAACGTAGTACACATATAAAACTTCGCTTATGAATGCGACTACATTTAACTTATAATCTGTACATTGGTAAATGAAGAATGAATTCATTGATTGGTGAATGAAGAATGAATTCATTGATTGGTGAATGAACATAATTATACATATTTTTTAGATTTATTGAAGCATTTTCAATGCCCTTCTCTGTGCATTGCATTTGTGCAATGCTTGTAAATTTTTTCTGTGGCGTTGAGTTCGTATTCGGCAGTAAAGGTTATGTTTTTGTGTATTTTAGTACAATTACTAACGCACATAAACAAAATACACGAAAACTTAACTGTTACTGTCGAATACGAACACAACAATAGCATAAACTTGCTAGACCTCTCCATCACAAAACTTGAACACAGGAACAAATTCGGTATTTACAGAAAACCGACATCGGGCACAACGCCATCAGCGTATACGTTTCAAAATTAAAAATGTACGAACAAGAATTCAGTCAACAATTATCTTGTAAACAATGTTTTAAAAACGCATAATTTTATAGTGATATTATCGTTTATTTTAATGTGACTGATTTCAGTAACTTGAGAAAAAATATGATTAGCCTCACTTTGAGTACCGTGGCGTTTGTGCATAGACCATCCCCTATGACCAGCGGTTTTTTTTTTTAAATAAGCACTGTTGTATAAACACTCATAAATACTTAATATAATGTAATACTAAAAAAATAATTATACCACACTTTTCCTACTTTCCTCTTGTGAAAATACTTATAACATTTTTATTATTGATTTTATATACTGGAACCAAAGCTGTTTAAAAATATGTTTTTTGTACAATTATTTTAACCAAAAAATTCCGTCAAATATTGTTTATCGATTTTGTAACTAATAATACAGTAATTAAAACAAACACGCTCGCTGCTATCAATAACACGCAAAATAAATACGAAATAACCTCAGAAAAACCGCAAACCTCACGTAAACAAAAATCGCAACTTCCACTTTGAACACGCAAAATCTAAACAAAGTCATGACGCTGCCAACTGTACAAATTATTTTCCTGAAAACTATTTTCTTCAGTCAGTGCTGCAATCTAATGGCAGAAACACGAACTAAAATGTCAAATAAATTTCTGCATTCGTTCTGTGGCGTAATAGTACGACGCGAAGCGTTTGAAAGCATTGAAAAGTGAGTGGCGTAACATTACGCCGCCTGTCAAAATACCAAGTCCACTGGCGGCGCAATATTACGCCGTTGGTCCTCAAAGTGTTAACTCGTTTTTTATTTAGCATAAAGCCGACCCGACCCCAAGGTTAAATTCAACATACTCCACTGATATACCAATAAACATTGTATCATACGTTATTGTTTTGGACCAGGTCAGTAATTTTAAATATCTGCGTTATAATGTGCCTTACATTACAAATAATGACTACATAAGTTCAAACAATGTGCGGGAACACCAAAAATGGCTCTAAAATAATCGATAAAAGAAACGCCTTAAGTTCTCCAAGGTTACGGCCCTTGCCACACTTCACCTATCGGTCTAAGAATTGGAATTTAACAAAATCCCACGTCTGTCGTCATCTTCTTCTTCTTCTTCTTCTTCTTCTTCTTCTTCTTCTTCTTCTTCTTCTTCTTCTTCTTCTTCTTCTTCTCCTCCTCCTCCTCCTCCTCCTCCTCCTCCTCCTCCTCCTCCTCCTCCTCCTCCTCCTCCTCCTCCTCCTCCTCCTCCTCCTCCTCCTCCTCCTCCTCCTTCTTCTTCTTCTTCTTCTCCACCTCACGGAGTAGGCACTTTGCCTGTTCCGTCTTCACAGAGTATCTCTCCACCTCACGCTTGGTCTTCCTACATCTATTGTACCAAAGGGTCTATATTGGAACACAACCTTAAGTACTCGTCCATCGTCCACTCTGTCCAGATGATGTAGCCATTCCATGCAATATGTCCGGATCTTCTCATTGCGCTGGATCTCTATATATGGATCTTCATTGCGCAAGCGATCCTGTCTCGTGCAACGCTTTCTTCTTCTCAGAAACTTTATTTCTAAAGTTTGAATCTGGTTTTCAATCTCCTTTGTAGAAACCTATGTTTCAGATCCATAAAGAAAATAGGCAGTGCCATTGTTTTATAAAATTTAGGCCTGTTGGACTAAGATTTTTCTGATCGTGTGGCAAGATATACTCTTTAAGAATCGCAGAGGAAATGCAAATATGCGGCATGAATTTAGTGTTATGAGTGCACTAGATAGAATCGCCCAATAGATAGGCAAAAATGATTAGAACAACTTAACCGAATGAATGACTGTCGCATCCCCAGAGAGCTATTGAAATATAAGGCGAAAGGACGGAGAGGTATGAGGATGATTTTCAGAGAGCTATGTTTTAATTACAAGAAGCGGCAAGAAAGCACTCACTGAAAATTTCAGTAAGAAACGCCAAAACCGTCGCCTTTTAAATATCCAGTGAGGACTAAGATAATTATAAACAACAGCACATTAGAATAAGTGAGCCGTTTCAAATATCTTGGCTATGCAGTAAGCTGTGAATCTGAATGTGGCTAAAAATATATAAATATCTGAATGTGGCATATTTATCTCCTTGTGTGTGTATTTCTCTGTTATACGAGAGAAATAAATTAATTTAAGAATATTTGTCGTACGATTCATAGAAATCTTAAAAGTAAAACAAGACACAGCACAAGGATTATGTTTTATACGACAATTGCAATACCCACGTTAATTTAGAAAGCGGCAAGATCAGAGTGCTGAAACGCAGTTTCTTCAAAATACTTTAAAATATACATTGCCAGATATAATAAGGAATGAAGATGTCACAGCAGAACTCGAAGTAGAGGACATAAATGAAATTGTTTCAATTTAATGAAGACAATGGTAGGATCATCTGCAAAGGATGACAGAGGATAGATTGCCGAAAGCGGCACTGAATATAAAGCCATTGAGGAAAAGAGACGTGGATCGTCCGAGGACGAGATGGGTGCCGGAACAGGTTTATACAAACTAATCCTTGAAGAGAAGAAGAAGAAGAAGAAGGACGGAGAGGTGTGGGGCGTCCGAAGAAGCGTTTCAGTGACCAGCCCGAGTCTATCTGATTCGGACCGGGAAAAACATTTTTTGTTTAATTCCTTTTTGGGATGATGAAGATGATCATCATAAGTTACTGACAGTACAACTTACGCGCAGAAGGGCGTGTACTCACACTTAACACACATACTCATGCGCGCGTGTGTATACAAACATTTGTCTCAATGGTTCAACTGCCGCTTTCGTGCATACACAAAGAGCACGAATCCGTTTTCTGCCCTATTTGTTAATTGTAAAACATGTCATTTCCGGTTGACACGGTTACCACACAGTCAATCGTGAGCCCTATTTATTATTATTATTCCGGCTGTACAATGTTTACACATTTTCCGGAACCAAAGATTACAGAAGTGATTGAATTCTCATCTTCCACTGCTGCTTATCCTTCCATAGATGTTCAATCTCTCGTTCCATCAATATAGTCTGAATTTCTTCTATCCAGGTGATAGGTGGTCTTCCTGTTTTTTTTTTCTCTCTGGTGGGGTCCATTCCATAACTCTCCTTGGCAAAATTTCCTCTGCCATTCTTTTTGTGTGTCCATACCATTGTAATTTTTTTGTTTGGATAAAATCAACAATTGAATTTGTCACATTCATTCTGTCCTTAATGACATAATTTTTAAAATTTTCTCATGTCGGGATACTCTTGCCGAACGTCTCCAAAAGTCCATCTCTGCTGTCATTAATTTTGTTCTTGTGTGTTTATTGTTAGTCCAAACTTCTGAGCCGTAAGTAATGATACATGTAAAAATAGTTTTAAATATTTTGGTTTTAGTTTCTGCTGTAATTCGCGCATCCCACAGGGTTCCATTTAATATAGATATAGCTATCTTTCCCAAATTAATTCTGGATTGTATTTCTTTCTCTTGCTTTTTACTGGCTGTAATTTGCACCCCTAAATACTTGTATTTCTCTGTATATGAAACCTTCCCTATTTCTTTCTCTAATATCAAGTCTTGATGAAAGTCACCTGTTGAATTTATTTTGTTTTATTCATATTTACCTTTAACCCTGCTGTATTTAATTAGCTATATCTGAACTTATTCTTTATTCTTGTTAAGTTATCAGTGAAATCACGATTGTGCAATCCACGAGAGCCCTTGTTATTGGTTCTTTGCAGTGTGGTCTACATGCGTTGTAGGGGGGTGGAGGGAAGCTAGCTTCAATAAATTGTTACCTATGCAATTATGAGATATATATTTTCTGTTGCAGTGTTTGATTTGATGCTGTTCTGGTCTCAAGTGCAACATGTTTTGTTAAAATTCGTATGAAAAAGTAAGCTGAGACGACGATGTTCAACTGTAGAGATTAGGAAAATGTTTAATTGTTTTGTAACAATTTTTTATTTTTATTTATTTATTATCAAAATACCCTTGTACCATATTGGTGTCGGGTTACATCAATATATGATAAGTACATCAACTACACTCTATATACAAATTTTTTCCATCTTACTCTACCCATTGACAATGTCTTCGCTTCCCTCCAGCCCAAGCCTCTTTCTCTCAAAATGTTTCCCATCATTCCATCCCAAGTCAGTCGCGGTCTTCCTCTCTTCTTTCTCCCCCCTGATTTTGCCTCCCAAACCTGTTTTACCATTCTATCACTATCCATTCTCTGCATGTGTCCCCACCAGCATAGTTGTCTCTGTTCAATAAAATCCAGAATCGATATCACTTCCAGATCCTCTCTTATTTGTGTATTCCTAACTCTGTTATTCCTTGTTACTCCTACTACTCTCCTAAGATATTTAATTTCTGCCGCCTGTATATTACTTTCTTGGCTTTCGGATAGCACCGACGTCTCACAGCCGTATGTTAAAACCGGTCTATATACTGTTTTATACACACTCATTTTCGTTTTTCTTGATATCTCCTTCTTATTTATAAATCTATTGTTTAATGCATAGTATACTTTTATTGCCTTTTCAATTCTTTCATTTAATGCGGCTTCTTGTTTCCCATTACTGTCTACTATAACCCCTAGATATCTGAATTGTTTGACTTGTTCTATCTTCACTCCTCCAATCTCTATATTTACTATTTTCTCCCCCATTACCATTACCTTTGTTTTGGTCTTATTTATTTTCATCCCTTTTTCCTGGAGAACTTCATTCCATATATTCAAATTACCTTGTAACGCCCTTTCACTTGTAGCCATTAGCACTACATCATCCGCAAAAGCCCCTTCTGCAAGTTCCTGTATCCAACATGCATTTTCTTAACCTTCAGTGAACACTTCTTAATAGTGTCGTCCACATACAAGTTGAATAATGTCGGACTCAGTCCACCTCCTTGTCTTAATCCATAGTTTATTGTAAATTCTAACGACCTCATATTTTTACCAATAACAATTTTTTATATTATTTAAATTAGTCTTCTAATAAGAAATGTAACGTGAATTAATCTCATGATATCATCATAAGATTAAATCTTTCACGCCTCAAGTTATCTTCAGCAACATTATTCTTTGTTGCACCGTAGTCCTCTTTTGCATATTCATACGATTAGGCTGCAGCTGCGGCAGTTATCCTCAGTGGTCTTTTAGTCCCCAGAGGAGCAGAAGACAGAACCACTGACGCTAACTGCCGCAGCTGCAGCCGGAAGGTTTCGATCTACAAAAAGCGGACCACGACGTTGTAAATAACTTGCATAAGTTCAACCTTATGTGCGGGACCATTAGGCAAACCCTTAAGTCAGCAAGTAAAGGAACACACCTAAAATTCTATAAGGTGATAGCTCCTCCCACATTATTCTTTAAGAGTCTGAGAATTGAACTTTAACGAAAGGCCAGCCCAGTCGCATCCAAGCGGCTGAAATGAGATTTCTCAGGCACGTGGCAGGGTTTACTTTCCATTATCATCGACGAAACACAGATATACGGCATGAACGGAATATTACGAGTGTACTCGAGAGGATCGCCCATTATCGGCTGAATTGGTGGGAACATTATTGCCGAATGGATGACTGCCGCATCCCCAAACAACTCTGGAACTAAAAGCCGAAACGACGGAGAGGTGTGGGACGTCCGAGGAAGAGTGAATTTACCAGCTCTAATCTTTCCCTATTTGAATCCGGAACAAACCACCCTTGGTTTAATCCTTGAAGATGATGATGATGAAAATGCGGAACACGGCCCAACAGCCCGAAAATAATTTTACTGAAAATAACCTCATGAGTTCCTGTTATTATTCTCATCTTATTTCATCCATATATTCCTATGTAGGCCTTTCCCTTCCACTCCGGCCCTCGATCAGGGTTGCGAACCAGTTTTGAATGGCGCACTAGTTGACCAAACATGCTGCTTCTCCTTGGCGTAATGGCTTTAAACAGAATTCTTCTTTCATCGACTCTTTTACATATCACGTCATTATTCACTCTTTCTGCCCACGGTATTCTTAAAAGCTTCCTCCGGCAGCCAAATCTTTCCAATTCCCTGAGGTTCAAAACTGTCCTGGTTTCTTAACCATATGTGCATATGCCGCCACCGTTATCAAATTTGAAACGGCTAACCGTTGTTCAGTTAACTGTTCAACGTCAAAGAATGTCAGAACGTTGCCATTTTGTTGGGCTTGACAATGATGTTGGTGATAGCGAATGGCTATTATGTTGTTTTTCTATAAAATGGAAGGCTGCAGCTACATTAGAGCTGGTCACTCCAGCGGTTCCTCGGACCTCCCACACCTCTGCGCCCCTCGGCTTATAGTTCCATAGTTGTTTGGGGGTACGGCAATCATTCATTCGGCAGTTGAGTATACTCATAATATTCAGTTCCTGATGTATGTCTGTGTTTCTTCTATGATAATGAAGAGTATACCTTGCCACGTGCCTGAGAAATCTCATTTCAGGCGCTTGGATGCGACTGGTTTGGACTTTTATTAAAGTCCAATTCTCAGACCTATAAAGAATTGTGGGAAGGGCCATCTCCTTGTAAAATTTTAGGCGTGTTTCTTTACTTGTTGAATTAAGAGTGTGTCTGATGGTCCTGCACATAAGGTTGAACTTATGCAACTTATTCATAACGTCGTTGCTTGCATTATAAGACACACCGCAGCCCAGGAATTTAAAATTGCTAACTTGTTCCAGGACAGTACCATCTATAACAATTCTTGGCCGTACGGGATCAGTTCCTCGAAAAGCTATCGCCTTGGTCTTAAGTGTCGATATTTGCAATCCAGAGTCTTTGGAGATTTTATTTAATAAATGTATACCCAACTTTTAATATTGCGTCTCGGAAAAAACAACAACTCAGAACTATAGCTTGTAATGGATGTTTCTTAACCAATGTTTGCGGTAGTCTCTCTTCTCTATATTGCTAGCTGAGAAGAAACAATAATTATCTTTAACCCCTACGGGGAGATCTTTGAGTAATTGATCGTTTTGGCCTGTATGGGCCCATAGGCGTTCAGTCTCACCAACGGAGACAATCTTTGGTAGGCTGCTGAGTCGGCGGGCGGGGATGAAGACCTTCTTCAACCGACTAGGAAGACACACCAATTTTTGGGACCGGTGAAAGACTAAATACGTGTAATGCTTATAATTATTATGCGTCAAGTTTGTCTGCTGACAAAACGTATGTATACAGCTGACAGCACACATGGCTCAGTATTTCCTTAATCTTCCTTAAACGGATTCATTTCACGATCATTAATCAGTGTTCACGAATTCGTTTTTTGTGAATAGTAACTGTTTACAATATCGTGACCGCGAGTGCGCAGTGTATATGTCCTGACAATGGTCTACGACCGAAATCGATCGAAATTAAGAATGTAATTAAAACTTTATTATAAATCATATGTATGTTTACTTAGGTTATGAACAATGAATACACTATAAAATAAGATTAAGATTATAGGTACCATTAGTAAGCAATAAGTGTGTGTATATAATAAATACATCACATTATCATTAGTCATTATTTCCTTATTGTTGTTTCCTTAAATGTAATTTAATTATTAAAATGTATGCAATACAAAACTCTCTAAATTACGTTTCGGGAATACGAATTCATCGTTTTAAGATCATACAGATGTTTTGAACGGTATAAATTGAACGGCAGTTTCATCGTCACCTTCCTTGAAGCAGATCGTAGTCATGAGGTTCAGTACAGTTCTGTTCGTGGTTGGGATTGTTCTCTTTTCGTGTATAACTATTAGTTATACAGAATCACTGTGTTCGAAGGAAGGTAAAAAGGTACATATTAATTACATGCATAGCAATATAAATTCTATGTTTAAAAGGAATAAATCCCAAATGTTTAGTACCAAGCCACGTGTTGTTCAATCAAATATATTGGAACTTACCGTCTGCGGCTTTCCAGAAACAGCGTCTTTATAAATTTACATGTTTCGGGACCCTTGTCCCATCATCAGAATTTAAAAGTAATTGTGTATCATTTAAATATGATACACTTGTCAAACACTTAAAATATTAAAATCCAATATAAAATAACTTAATATAACATATTATAATATTTACAACGAGTACGAAGGTTACCGATGTACATCGTATGAAAACCGACCGCGCACTAATTTATGTCTCGCTCCCACCACGACAGTAGCGCAAGGCAGTGTTGTACAATACATTTGATTTGAAGACCAATTTATCATTTAAATGATAAATGCGCGGTCGGTTTTCATACGATGTACATCGGTAACCTTCGTACTCGCTGTAAATATTACAATATGTTATATTAAGTTATTTTATATTGGATTTTAATATTTTAAGTGTTTGACAAGTGTATCATATTTAAATGATACACAATTACTTTTAAATTCTGATGATGGGACAAGGGTCCCGAAACATGTAAATTTATAAAGACGCTGTTTCTGGAAAGCCGCAGACGGTAAGTTCCAATATATTTGATTGATAAATTCTATCTAGTTATTTACTTTTATATTGCAATATGAGTTACTGTTAATAAGTTACTTGCAGCCTGGTACGTCTTTTACTTCCACTGATTTCTTGATATTCTCGAGTCACCCATTCTATTCATGTGTTGCACCCAATTTTCTTATTTTTACGAGATTGATTGATGACGTTGGCCACTTGGTGAAACATGTTAATACAAAGGTTTCTAAACAAAAAATACAAATACTTGTTAAGTTTCACAGTTTATTATTTACTAGCGTCTACTGTTTCTCCTCTCTTCGCAGGCCGGAGTGAGCTTAACTAGTAGAGTGTGGTGTGGTTGGGAACGAGTGATTACGAATTCAGACTAAAATAACCGAACAGTTCTGGCGGTTCTTCTTATTCTACTTTCTTCCATTCTACCAATGTGTTGAATCTATTTTCTTCTGTATTCTTTAATCCTTTTATTAACCGCAAAGTATGTAAATCACTTCTTATATCCTCATTTCTTATATGATCTCGTCTATTACACCTTTTAAATGATCTCAGAAATTTCATTTCTTCTGTTTGTATCTTCTGTTCACCTTTGTTCTCTATGACCCAAGTTTCAGAACCATACAGTAGTGTAGGTATTGACATTGTTTTATAAAATTTTTATTGTGTTTCTTTTCTACATTTATTTCCCAAAGTTTTTCAAATCGTTCCACATATTCTTGTGAAATTCGTCACTTTATTTTCAATGTCTCTATCTTGGTCATAAGTAATGTCACGTCCAAGATAGTCAAAATGTCTTACTTGATGTATGGATATGTTGTCTATGCATATTTTGGTCTGAACGGGTTCATCTCATATAAAGGACATTACTTATTGGAGATCGTCTTCTGAAGTGGCGAATATAGCTTAGTCATCCGCGAAGAGAATGGTTTCCAAACTTTTATTTCGATAGATTTTAATACCGTCAGGGGATTGTTGTTTCCATTTTTTGAGGAGATCATCCAGATAAAGGTTAAAAGTAATGGTGACAGTCAACAATCTTGTCTTACGCCTTGGTTTGTTTCAATCGGGATAGATTCTCCTCCGTCGTCTATGATTATCGCAGTGTGTCTGTATAAACCCTTTATGGCCTGTAGTAGGTGTTGTGGTCAGTGGCGAAGCTAGTAGTTATTGAATGGGTAGGCGAAAATCTTACCTTAAATTTTTTTAAGGAATCACTAAAAGGACTGTGCTTCAAATCGGACGCTGAGGTAGAGTTTGCTGTTAGCGAATGGTTCCCCAAACAGCCGTAAGAAATTTACTAGCAGGGAATCCTACAGATCAGTGCAAGAGTGGGACTTATGTTTTAATATTAATGGAGACTTCTTTTAAAATCGTTGAATAAAAAATGCTTTACAACTCTAAACGTGTTTCTATTGAACAATCCTTATATAAGTCATACACAATAATACTAGGCCTACATCTGATTGAACTTCAAATTTTTAAACTTGATTAGTTTCTATACCTATATTATATGTTTAATGTTACAAACAATTCAAAAAACAATCTTGATCATATCTGTTAGTTCAGCGGAATAACAGGCACACTTTTAATAACCGCATAAAATAAGCACACTTATAAACCACACAGCGCGCTTTAACTTAACTGTTTGCACCATAGAAGTGAGACGTGCCTCAACGCTCTATGTGTACAGCAGTACAGCACGGGACAATCCCCCTCCCCCGCACTTCTTTTTGCGCCGGCACATTGCTTACATACGATGTATACAAAAAACGCTGAGGCAAGTTCACGTTGCCTCATTCGCTTTATGCCGAATCTCACCTGTCACCATCTAGCGGTCGCTCAGTAAAGCACATTTCGGCTTAATAAATTCGACAGTCACAGTAACAATGTATAATCTTTACGTTACGTAATACATACGTATTTATAATTTTTATTCTACAGAATTATTAGGGTAGGCATTGCCTCAATTGCCTCCATGTAACTTCGCCACTGGTTGTGGTATACCGGTATTTTCAAGTATGTCCAATAAGTTCGGCCTGATTACTGTATCAAAAGCTTTGTTGAAATCCATAAAGGCAATATGTGTTTCTAAATTCTTTTCACGTCGTTTTTCTATCACTTTTTATGTGGTAAATATGCAGTCTATAAAAGAGCGTCCTATCCTAAAATCATGTTGTTCTTCCTCTAAAAGAATTTCTGCTACGTTTTGTAGTCGTGTCTATGTCACTTATTACGGTATATGCCTGCACCTCACTCCCACAGCCCTAAACGTCTATGAATTCTGACCGCCTCTCGATCACGACAAGTCGGTGGCAGCGTTTGCGCATCTATTTAATTCTGAGATTGAGAGCCCGGAGGTATACTGTCTTAAAGATGAATTCGTTTTTATTGAAAGTAAACTTAATTAAAAGTAAAGACTTTTAGAGGTTAAAACCTATTTATGTGTTGAGTCAATTTTTTCTGTATTCTTTAATCGTTTCATTAACTGCAATAATATATAAATCACTTTTTATCTCTTCATTTCTTATATGATCTCGTCTATTACGCCTTTTAGCTAATCTCAGAAATTGCATTTCTGCTTTCTGTATCTTCTGTTCCTCTTTTTCCTTTGTGGCCCAAATTTCAGAACCATAGGTATTGCATTGTTTTATAAAATGTTCTACATTCATTTTCTTTTCTACATTTATTTCCCAACGTTCCCCAAATCGGTTATAAAATTAATCATTCTTATGAAATTCGTCACTTTATTTTCTATATCTCTATCTTGATCATAAGTAATGTCACGACCAAGAAAGTTGAAATGTCTTACTTGTTCTATGCATGTGTTGTCTATGCGTATTTTGGTTCGAACCGGTTCATCTCCTATAAAAGCCATTACATTTGTCTTTGATTCAGATATGTTACAGTTATATTCTTTTCCTATTTTATGTAAGACGTGTACTTCTCTCTGCAGATTGTCTTCTGAAGTGGCGAATATAGCTTGGTCATCCGTGAAGAGCATGGTTTTTGAAGCTTTTATTTCGGTGTATTTTAGTACCATCAGGGGACTGTTGTTTCTATTTTTTGAGGACATCATCTAGATAAAGGTTAAAAAGTAATGGTGACAGACAATAACCTTGTCTTATGTCTTGGTTTGTTTCAATCGGGATAGTTTTCAATCATATAGTTTTTTATTAAATCATATCAACAATTACGCGTCAGGGCAACTGAGCACAGACAAAGAACCACCCACAGATTTACACATACACACACATGCGCGCGTGTATACATATACAGCTGTATGGTAGGAAGACAGCTTGTAAAAATTATTGCTTAGCCAGTTACGAGTTGTGTATTTTCTGTTGCAGTGTGTCTTTCCATGTTGTCCTGGGCTCAAATGCACCAGGTATCTTCAAAGGTGTTTAAGAAAAAACTAAGCTGAGACGACGATGTTCAACTGTAGGGATTATGAAAGTGTTTAATTGCTTTGTAAACAATTTTTTATATTATTTAAAAGTGTCTTCTAATAAACCAAAGTAAAATGTATTAATCTCATGGTGTCATCATAACATTATAAACATTTCACGAACCGAGTTATCTTCAGTAAAATTATTTTCCAGGCTTTTGGGCCGTAGTCGCCTTTCTGTTTTTTTTTCTTGGTATGAAGATAAACAGTGCTCCACACATTTGACAAGTATAGTTAAGGGCATAAATTAGAGTGATCAAGTTGCAGTTTTGTCTTAAACAATTAAGAAAGTCGTTAAATCGCCATACTTTAGTGTCTCTTATAAAAATGCTACAAAACGTTTGTAAAAAGTTATTACAATTTTTTTACTTAGTTTTACTCACACAACTATTAGAGTACTATAAAATAAAACATTTGGTGCAGTGGCGTTGCGTGGGTACATAACACCTGGTGCAGTGCCGTGGCGTGGGTACTCACACCTGTTGCCGGTTGTGATAGACCTAAAACTTAACCTAAAAATTAATTAGAATTTTTTCTTGTGCCAAGTGTTCTTTTTAGAGCTTTTCTATCATTCGCTGGAGAAGAAAGGGTCCGGGTTCAACGGGATCTGACTCTCATTATACAAGAAAAAATGTGCAGGAACTTGGGAATTCCACTTGACGATAATACAGTTTATTCATTACAGTTTGCTGACGACCAATTACTTTTGGCTCAAGATTTAAAAAAAAAAAGAGTATATGACTAGAAACTTGATACAGAAATATCAGAAAGGAGGACTAAATCTAAATATGAATTAAACACAATACATTGCAATAGGTAACCTACAGCAACATTTGATATTAAAGGAAGACACTGGGAAGATTTTGTATACAAAGAGTATTTAGGGGTGAAAATTACGGGCAGTGGGAAGCAAAACAAAGAAATACAATCCAGAATTAAGTTGGGAAAGGTGGGTAAATCAACATTAAATGGAATCCTGTTGGATAAGCAAATTACAGCAAAAACTAAAACCAAAATACGGAAAAACATTGTTAGAAGTATTTACAGCTCAGAAGTTTGGGCTACTAATAAACACACAAGAACAAAATTAATGACAGTAGAGGTGGACTTTGGGAGAAGTTCAGCAAGAGTATCCAGACGTGAGAAAATTAGATATAAAGTCGTTATGGACAGAATTAATGTAAAAAATTCATATGTTGATTTTATCCAAACAAAAAATTACAATGGAATGAACACACGAATAGAATATCACAGGAAAGATTGCCAAGGAGAGCTATGAAATACACCCCACGAAGAAGAAGGAAAAGAGGAAGATCACCGATCATTTGGGTAGAAGAATTTCAGACTATATTGAGGGAACGAGAGTTTGAAGATCTTTGGTTGGACAAGCAGCAGTGGAAGATGAGAACTCAATCACTTCTGTAATCTTTGGTTTCGGAAAATGTGTAAAAATTCTACAGCCGGAATAAAGATACTTTCATTGTGAAGTGCGTGTGTCCAGCAAGCACTAGTTCATCAGTAATTCAACGCTGGCCGTCCATCAAGAAACGAAAACACGCGCGCGCGCCCTCACAAACACACATGCGCGCGCGCGCGTTATTTAACACAAGTTTCTAGTTTTAAGCAAACGTTTGTCCGTTAAAACGGTACCGTAATATTATTCTCTGTAAACTTGTTTGTAACAAAATTAATTAGAAAACCTCTCTCTCTCTCTCTCTCTCTCTCTCTCTCTCTCTCTCTCTCTCTCTCTCTCTCTCTCTCTCTCTCTCCTCCCCCTATACACATACATGGGTGCGCGCGCATAAAGAATTTCGACGAAACCGAAACATCGAAGCATGATAATGTTTTGTAAACAAAAGATTTCTAGACTGTGGGGAATCGAAAGTGTGGAAGCGTTACATTTTTCGATGGAGCATCACGCATTTTGTGGGATGACCCCCAGCCTAAAAACACTATCATGTTAATAAAAAGAAAACACACACTGTTATACAATTTAATAAAAATTGTCGTACTGGACTCGCCAATAGTAGGCCCTATACGTGTCAGATTTCAAGTATCTGGGATGCTCCATTAATATCAAGATTATTCAGAGGTTAAAAGCAAACTTAGTCCCGTCAAACAACTTTGCGGAAGTATCATTAAATACTGAACGAAGAAAAGAGGCGTAATTAGAAATAATATAATGTTCTAGCCATACCTCAACTACTACACGGTAATGAAAGGTGTAATAGAAAGGCATATGGTCTACAGTAGGCAGTGGACTTATATACAAGGGGCAGAAACGTAATTCTTGTAGGCCGTAATAGGTTTTACGAGGAGAGACCTTATCAGCAATAATTCTATCAGAATAGATCTACTCACAGCTGAAAATTTAAAAGATAAAATCTCCCGTTACAAGACACGGTGGCGGATATTCTTGGTGAGGATGGATTAAACAAGAGATTTTCAAAAAGAGCGCCTGACTATCGTCAAAGTTATCTATGCATATTTTCTATGTGTGATACAACAATAAAGAATAACCTTCAGGCTGTTAGAATGTAAGATCTACTGGCCGCGACAATTTGTAAAGAGTAATTTGTATATTGTCAGTTCAACAGTGTTATTTATGTTTTTTATTACTGTTACATAATATTTTTATTGTATTCAGCACTACAGCCGAACACGAGCCCTAGCTTCCAACACCAATTTTCTCCAAAGTCTCCTATCCATTGCTATCCATTGCTATTTCATGTAACTCCTCACATACATTTTTCTGATTTTCTAGCACATCATACAACCATCTTATTATAGGTCGCCACCTATTTCTGCTTTTACAGACTTTAGTCCTCAAATTTTCTTTGGCATACGCTAACCATCCACCATCCATCCGCTCTGGCAGACCTAACCATGGTATTCGTTCAGCTTGAGGAAGACAGGGCTCACGTTGCGCTGTAGTGCTAAATAATAATAAGAAGAATAAGGTGTGTGTGTGTGTGTGATTTCGTTTAATTCTAAGTGTAACTAATTACTGCTCAATAACTTTGTGAAACACTCACGAACGTCACAATGCTTCGATAGTTTATCTATCTCCTCGTTATTTCATATTCTCCATTTGTTATCTTCTTTCATTGGGCCATAAGCACGTCATATAACCTTTCTTTTAATCCTTCTTAGTGTTTCTTGTTCCATTTTTTTCAATACATTATACGTATAAACACACGCACACAAAATGTGTGTACGTGTGCGTGTGTGTGTGCGTGTGTGCGTGGTACGTGGCTGGACTGTATTGTTGATAAACACTATTATAGTTACATAATTACACAACACGTTCTTGTCATATATAAGCATTGTTACCATAAACAATGGATACATTGTATTGTTGTACGAAGGCTTAGAGGGTCGGTGTCATTTTGATGAAAATTAACTCATGGGCTGTTTGGCCGTGGTCCAAAGTTTCTGACAAAAACTGTTGTCTTAACGTATATTATCCCACGTTGGCGTTGACCCGTTCTCACTGAAGATGACAGTTAGTGGCACCTCCGAAACGTCTGGTTTTGTCAGAAACTTTGGACCACGGCCAAACGACCCGGGAGTTAATTTCAATCAAAATCGATACATTGTATTCTGATCTCCACCTACCGAAAAGTCTGTATACACATGTATGTGACTTACATTTTATCCAGCACGCGAACGTCTTAGAATGAATTGCGCACCGTACATCCAGTACGCCAATGAGAAGTATCCTCTAGCCGGTCGGCATTCCGTTACCAACTGTTCATTAACCTCGTACAAACATCAAGTGTTTTCATATGCAAAAAATAACAAAACAATTACCTTGAGTTTGTCCTGAAGTGTTTGTACAATACAATATCTCGTGGCCTTCGCTTATATTACAGCCTTAATTATCACGTAATCAGTCCTAATTTGACTAATTTGTTGTGTTGTCTAACAATGCTACAATTATTATCAGGTTTATTTTCACTCAATGGTATCAGCATTTACGAGTTTTCACTAAAACATAATGAGACTGAATTTCATTCCCAGGAAGTGGAAACACTGTGAGACCAAAAATGCAACAGCTGATAGCTGCAACATTTGTTTACATTCGTTAACATTTTCACTTCCTTAACTTTAACAGATTTCCCTGTGCCATATTTTTTGTAAGTGTTTTTTTTTGGTTTCATGTCACAAAAATGGAGCTTAGCAATGTTGAGCAGCGTTACGAAATCAAATTTTCTTCCAAACTCCAAAACAGTGCAACAAAAAATCATTATCAAGTTAAATCAACCTTACAGAAATGAAGCCATGCCCCGAGCTTAAGTTTCTAGGTGGCACAAAGCATTATTGGATGGCCGTAAAACAGTGGAGGATGAACATCGTTCTGGACGACCAAACACAGCACGAACTGACGAAAACGTGTAGAAAGTGTGACGTGTGTGTGTTTGTGTGTTAAATGTGACGAATCTCATCAAAACTGATCGTCGTTTGACGATGAGAATGATTGCTTATGAACTAAATTTAAATCATCAGACAGTTCATGAAATTTTGGCGCATGATTTGGACGTGCGTCCAAATAGAAAAAATTGTTCTAAAAAATCTCACTCAGGAGCAGAAGGTCAACCGAAAAAAATTGTGTCTTGACCTACTTGAGCGCATTGAAAATGACAGATTTTATGAAAAGTGTCATTAACAGGTGGTGAATCATCTTACTTACTAGCCAACGCCCACCCTTGGCTGTTGGGCCATTAGGCGGCGCGCTGACCAGTAGAGACGTGAGAGCCTTGCTGTATCATCTTCGTCTTGGACTTGCGTGTCTGAGAGCAAGGCTGGACATGTAATCAGGTGATCCGCATTAATGGAAGCGTATCCACAGAGAACACACTCAGGAGACGACAACACGCCGATGCGGTGCAGGTGGGAGGCCAGGTAGTCATGACCGGTTATAGTTCTAAGAAGAGCAACACTATTTGCTCGGGGTAGAGTTCTGTTGATGGGGCCGTCCGTAACCAATGTTGCCCATCTTTTTCCCACACATGCACTTAATTGTTTTTCTGTTAGCCATAGGCTTATTGAGCAGTTTATTCTTGCTTTCGCATATGCATATGAGCTGGGGGTCTCCGGCTGAGGTAGTGCTGCGCCCACTTTGGCGAGGATGTGGGCTTTTTCATTTCCCATGATGTTGACATGGCTGGGGGTGAAGTTGATCGCCTGCACGTGGTGCCCCCTGCATAAACTAAACGATCAACAAAGGTTCGCCTAAAGCACGCTGGCCAAAATGATACAAAAGGTAATGAATCATGGATGTTTGAGTATGATCTAGAAACAAAACGGCAAATTGAGGAGTGGCACACAAAAGACTCGCCACGAAAAAAAAAAAAAAAAAAAAAAAAAAAAAAAAGGCAAATCCAAGATTAAGTCAATGCTCATTTCTTTGTTCGACATTCTAGGTATTGTGCGTAAGGAATTTGTGCCTCAAGGGCAGAAAGTCAATCAAACTTACTACCGTCCGGTTCTTGAGAGACTGCTGCCTGATAGCTCTTGGATCTACAAAATGAGGACCACGGCCCAACAGCCTAGAAAATTATTTTACTGAAGATCTTCTTCTGATAGTTCCTATCCGTTTCGGATGTTGGATATCATGCAGACTATTTTAACTCTCTGTACTGCTGCACGGAATATGTCAGTTGTATTCATGCCAAAGCAGGGCCTTAGATTTCTCAGCCATGATATTCTCGGTCACCCAACTCATCTATTTCCAAGTAGGTTTCCCTGTAGTACCTACGGACTGCAATAAGTAAAATCTCTGTTCATTTCTCATGGGATGTCCCAGATACTGAAGCTTTCTTATATTCACTGTGTTAATAACTTCCGTTTCTTACTTCATCGTTCTAAGATCTTCAACATTAGCTATATGTGCTGTCCATGAAATGCTCAGTATTACACGGTGAAGCTACATTTCGAAAAGTCCCAAATTTTTAGTTCAGGCTACAGTCAAATTTCAAGATTCCACACCGTAGAAGAGGTCCGAGAATACGCAGCAACGTAATAGTAGCAGTTGTGTTGGTAGACATAAATTGGTCGGTGCACTTAAAAGTTATCATGAGACACACAGCTTATATACAAATGGCTAGACAGAGGGACAGACAGACAATTGCGAAAATTTCAAGCTGAAACGAAGAATACGTTTCGCTCACTAAAAACTAAATGCATAGTCGAATGTATACGTGCGTGGATAAATGAATAACAGATGAAACTAATAAGTAATTAAACACACAAAAAACAGAAAGCATATATACAGTTCCTACAGAAAAACACTCAACAAGCGAGAGATCTGTATACATTCAAGAGAAATTATGCCAAACAATTGACCCGTAGAGCTCACCAAGATTACTGGGATACATTTATCTCTGATATCGAACACGATGTGCACGGAAGACAGTCATTTGCATATAAAGTTATGAGGCATTTAAGCAGAACAGAAAAAGATGTGGCAAAACTTAATATCATTAAAGAAGATCAGTGGATTGGACATTACAAAGAGTTGTGGTGTAAACAAGAAGAAGAACAAAATAATAACTCAAACCTTAATGACGAAGGAAAAATCATGGACGTTGATGAGATATCAATGAGTGAGTTACAGGATGCACTAAAAGGCATGAAAAATAGAAAAGCTGCAGGATTAGACGGGATAAATTTGAAACTAATCAAATACGCCGGCACTTTCTGTCAAATCAGGTTCTTACATCTCATTAATATGTGCTGGCAAAGGTGTAAAATTCCAAATGCATGAGAAACAGCAGAGGTGATCAAAGGGAACAGAAGCGATTGCGGGAACTATAGAGGCATAAGCCTGCTGAATGCTGCTTACAAAATATATTCTAGAATACTTAATAACCGGTGAAAGGTATTGGCAGAGGCACTCTTACAAGAAGAACAAAACGGATTTCGGCAAGGGCCTCATCCAGGCATAATATCTTCACACTCAAAAGTCTTAAAGAACAACGTGGAGAATTAAATCTTGAATCCCATCTCGCTTTCATAGATTTCAAGAAATAGTTTGACCGAGTTGACAGAAATAAGCACTGGATAATAATGATAAACAATGGGTATCATCCACACCTTGTAAATGCAATCAAAAACTTGTATCACCCGACAAGAATAGTAATAAACACAGGTAATAAGAGAACGGATGAGACAAAAATTAACCAAGGTGTGAGGCAGTGTCGTATCTTATCTCCCACTCTTTTCAATATCTATATTGATGTTCTTAAAAAATGGCAAACAAAGGAATATCCTGGAGTCCAGCTAAACCGACATACTTACCTGAGTACGTTACTGTTTGCTGACGATAAAATAATAATACAAGAGATTGAAGATAAATTACAACTAGCAGTGCAACGACTGACTCAAATGTGTCCAGAAAACAATCTTAAAATTTCCTTGCATAAGACGAAAGTTATTGCTTCCCAAGGCAACTATCCCGTTAGGTCGAAAATAATTGTCAACAATAAGCCAATCGAACAAGTATCAAATTTTACATACTTGGGCTGCAACACAAGCTACAATTATGATAATGACATGGAAAATAAAATAAATAAGTTCCAGGAAATATGTGGCACAATAAATAGAACATTAAATAACAAAGCACGAAAAGACACAAGGATAAAATTTTATAAAACCATGACGGTAGCTGTACTTATGTATGGGAGTGAAATTTGGATAAGTACCAAAAAAGGAAACAGCAAAATACAGGGAGCAGAAATGGGATTTTTGAGACGGGTAAAAGGATGCACAAGAAAAGATTTAGTAAGTAATGAAGACGTGCGAGATGAACTAAATGTATATGCAATAAATGAAAAAATAACTGAATATAAAGAAAGATGAAAACAAGACGTAAATAGAATGGAGAATAGGAGAATACCCAAAAAAATACTTAACTACAACCCAAGAGGGATTGTATACCAATAGGAAGACCACGAAAACGGTGGTCGTAAGTTTGTGAGGACGGAACAGGCAAATGCCTAATCCTTGTAGTGCAGAAGAAGAAGAAGAAGAAGAAGAAGAAGAAGAAGAAGAAGAAGAAACAAAATTATTTTTCCCTGGGCATGATCATACCAATTTATTTGTCGTGAAATGGAAAGAGTAAAGTGCATCCTTATCTACTTATGTACTTTGTTTGACAATGGCGTATCTAGAATTGGCTTTGGGAGATTCTGTGTTAGGTTGGCTTCATACGAAAGAAAAAATAATTTAAGACTAATCAACATTACTGTCTTTAAAGTAGATGAAAAATGCCTGATACCATCCTAAAGTCAGTTGGATTAAAGAAAACAGTAATAACACAAAAAATTTATGTGTTGTTAAAACATTGTTAAAAGGTACTTATTAAATGAATTGATTTTTCTATATTTTATATTTGATGTGTACCTTAATGCTGTGTAATAAACCTCTTTGTATATTTAGAAAAGAGTTACTGTTACATAAGCGTACACAGCTGAAAAAAATAAAATAAAACAACTTAAAAATTAAGTGATTAACAAAATTTGTCAAATTTTCAAACCCTCCAGTCCTGCTAGTCTCCTCCGTAAATACGTTGTTTGATACAATAGTATTTCCTTTGTCAATATTGAATTGACTTTAACCAAATACCTGTCAGCGCTTAATAAGTTTTATACAGTTACAAGTTCAACAATTGTCAGAAATTATTCTGTTAATATTTTAAAAACTCAAGTAAATCTTCAACAATTCATATAATAACACACATTTATATTAATCAGGCACGCAGAATTGAACCGTTAACAAGAATTAAATTAAAACAAAATTAGACTTTTGATATTTGTTCTTTGTAATATGAACTGGAGTCACAGAGCACTTAATATGATCGTAGAACACCACAATATGATGGTAGTATTGTACCTTTTTTATAAATATTCGGGTAAAATTCTGTGGTAAAAAGAACTGTTTTTGTGGTTTTGTCAAATACGCTACAGTATCTCCTGCAAACCAACAACCGTTTTATCTTATTTAGCGCTCAGAGAGTTTGTATACTTCCGGCGTACGCAGACAAAAGCAGTACTATTAAGTACTCAAATCACAGATACGAAAGCGCTGAAGGCGCTATCAAAACTATACAAGCATATTCAAGTACCAAGATATATTTTGCATACTAAAAATTGTACTTGCCATAACTTATTTAAAAAGTTTTGTATATCCAATTATTAATGTCAAGCTATACATCAGCAGTTTCCACTTTTATATAATGCGCTTCTTTCTTTCATTTAGCTGTTGACCATCATGTAAACTTTGTTCTTGTCAGAATTACTAAAATCGTTAATATTTAAAATGACGGACATTGAATAATTGTCACCATCAATGTAAATTACAGCTAAAACGAGCCTTCCTTAATTATATTACATACCCTCAGAACTTATTGTTGACTAACTTTTTAGTTAGAATCTCGTATTCTTCTTACAACAAGTCACTTAAGAACATTTAATTAGTCCCTACCAAGAATTTCTCTCATTTAGCTTTCACTATAGCCAGAGAGCTGAGGGTCAGATCGTCGAAGGAGGCACGAACAAAGACTACAAAAGGAGGAACCTGGGTGTGGCCCATCAAAATCTCTACGAATCATTGAACACACACCCGTACTCCCAGTTTTAGAGAAAATCTACCCTAGCAGGGACAACCACACCCACCACAAAACCATTCCTCAAATCGTAAACACCGGGGAGGGAGTAGGACCCCCGACCGGGCTGATTCACTTCCGTGGTACTATTTTTGAGTACACCACTGATCAACACGACGACACCGAAGCCAAGAATTGTCGAGGGCCCGACCTCCGAGGTCAAACCACAGGAGGTCTACGGAGGTCCAGCTTCTAGAGGCAGCAGGGAAACACTAAGCCACTAGCCCAGTTACCGTATCCTCCACTTCTTACTCGATCTAAGTTAGCACTGAACGGACGCCAGTCCGCCGATGAGGGAGGAAGAAGTGGCCCGATGCCGATGCTACTAAGATTCAGCTGTGTCCTTAACGGACATTAACAACTGGCGCGAGATATCCGACACAGCTACTAGTCAGGGATTCGAGATGCGCTACTAGGAGTAAGGGCGCACTCTATTCCGTTCGGTCGAGAGATACGCGAGTTTCCCAACAATGTGTGCCGGTGCCACCTATGGAAAAGGGTACCCCCCTGCGCTCAAAAGCAGTGCGTATCCGGGAGTAACAGCTTCAGACAGTTTGTCTTCCCGTGTTACTTCAACCTATAGCCTACTGACCCTTAGATACCTCTAAAGTTTGCTTTCAACGTTTCCAAATTCTTACGACCGTCAGACAATTTTTCGTCCTTAGAAGAGTCTTAGCGTCTCGTTAAACATTGTCCGTTCTGTCAGGAAGTCAACGCACCCAAAGTTTGTTCCTTCGTTATTTTATTGCCTATTCGACTGTAACTCGTTTGCAATTTGCCCGATCCCCCAATACAAATTCTGTAGGTTAAAATACACTATGGCTCCTTTACAAGGTTGTCACAGAAAACGATGAGTTACAATTGTAACGTACTCACATGTAATGTACTCCTTAGTACATGGCAATCAAGTTTACCCAACAATTCTTCAGTTTCCTGTATAAGTGTCCAAGTCATGAATGCATGTGACATTAATTTTCGTCTTATACATTTTTATATATTACATTCATATTTGCTCAGTTTTTCTTGTACACATATTTTTTATATTATTTTTTATATTAATATTAATAATAATAAACCTTTGTATAAGAATATATTTTTGTATTATTTTGCAAATATAATCAATGTTTCAACAGTATTAACTATCATCATGAGATATACAAATTAATAAATTTAAAAATTTATAATAGAAATACAATTATATACCTTAAACAAAAAAATATTGTTATTATTATACAGAACAATTATTGCTAAATAAAAAAGGAAAACATTGATATAAATGCTATATCTCACACTTGGGCGTCAATCAGACTCAGCAGTATCTTTGTGTTCGTCTATCGTATGGTATCATAATAATTTCTGTTTAGTTTTCTGATACGGTATACTTCAGCTTCGATAAAGGTTAATAACGTATCCTGTACGCAAATACACGGTGAGTACATCTTTTTTACGTAGAAAGTTATTAACATTTATTGTGGCACTTTTTTTTGGTATAAATTGAATTTTTTTCTGACCTGATAATTAGAAGAGACTTGAGCTGCCAGTACTGACATGATGAACAGTGCTACATTGCTCCTGGTCGTGGTCGTGGTACTACTGGTCGGCACCGTGGCTTATACAAATGGTCTGTGTGCTCCCGTTGGACAAAGTGTAAGTTGCTTTACTTGTTTACTGTTTAGTATTTAATTTATTTTAATATTTATAATTTCTTAATGTTTTTTTTCCTTTATTAAGGAACATGTTTCATAAATCGTATGTTTCCCATCCTTAGCCTTCTTAATTTTGTATCTTGTAGAGTATTTGTGTGTTGGTTGGTTGTTGTTATGGTTTTCCGATAGTTTTTGGTATTTTAAACTGGTATTATTAAGTGTTATTGTGGTGTATATATATTATCTTTTTGAGTATTTTCGATGTTGAGTGCTTTGAAAATTGTGTCATGTTTTGTATTGATTTGTGTTTGTTCAGGTATTAGTTTGTTTTGTGTTTGAATATTTGTAAATTTTCCCAAATGTTCATTATGGTGCCTTTGTGTGGCATACGTTTTATTAGTGCCATGATGGTTATGTATGGCAATTCATGTCCTATGTTTATTGCATGTGTGGCCAAATTAGATTTATATATTTCTGAATTTTTTGGATGCGTTTAGATTTTAAAATAATGTTTTGTCACTTGTTTTTCTTTTGGTTCTACGTAACGTTTATTGCAATCTCGGCCCTCAATTTTGTATATACCATTGGTTGTTGTATTAGCTTTGTTGTGTGTGTGTTGTGTTGTACTAGCCTTGTTGTGTGTGTGTTGTGCTGTATTAGCTTTGTTGTGTGTGTGTTGTGTTGTACTAGTTTTGTTGTGTGTGTGTTGTGTTATATTAGCTTTGTTGTGTGTGTGTTGTGTTGTATTAGCTTTGTTATTTAGTTTTTGTCATTATTTTTAATACCTTTGTATGCTATTTTAGTCTTTGTGTTTTTAAATAGTTCTGTTAGCTTTGTCATCTTATTATTTTTGTATGTGAATATGGCCCATTTCTTATTGTGGTTATTATTATGTGTTGTTCATTTTGATCATTTAAATGTCTTTTTGTTGATCGCTTCTTACTTAAATGTCAAGTACCATGGTACCACGGTTTTATTTTGAACAATTAAACGCATAACAAGTTCAGAAGCCTGTGTGGACTTATGGAATTCACCTGTGGGGTTGTACAGAGAAAACAAAAATAGAAAAATTACAAACCATTCAAACCAATAAAGTACTCAGAAGGATAGTGAATGCCACTTGGTATACAGGGAACAACAACCTAAATAGACACCTCAATGTAGAATATGTCAGCGAAATAGTAACAAAATATGCAGACAAACATGACCAGAGGATTCAGATCCACGGTAACCCAATAATGCGACAAGTGGTGGAAGAAGCTCCACACGTCCTGAGGCAACTCAAAAGACAAAGGACACATGATCTGGTATCGCAATAGAAAGCAAGTAATATGTATACTTGCATAAACCTCTACGTGAGAGAAAGACAGAACAATCTTGGGATTACCCACTGGGCTTCACCCCATCACCCGTGAAGGCAACATGAAGGAAAAACTGCTGGGTGACCTTGCTCAGTTGTAGCATTAAGCGAGGTGTTTTTAGTGGGTTATAGTCCCACAATACTCGGAACTGCGGGGTACCTAGTGTCTATAGAGATTTTCGCCTACCCTCCAAAAAAAAACTTAAACGCAATTTGCCACACACGCAGTAAATACAAGACACGAATTCCCAGACATAACCAACATGACACTGCTAAAACATATACCATACAAAGCCATAATAATGAATATATGGAAAAATTTTAAAAATATGTAAACATAAAACACAAGACAAACTAATAATTAAACGAATACAAGTTGACGCAAAACACGGCACAGTTTTCAAAACACTTAACATTGGAAACATTCTAAAAACAAATATACCACACCTCACCCCAATAACACCACTTTATATAACTAAGACCCAACACGAAGCCACACCAACAATCAACGTAGACACAAGTATTCGACAAGATCAATAATTAAGTTGGCTGACGATGGGAAAAATATATAATTCCCAAAACACGTTTCAAGTAAGGAAACTGTACATCTTTATTGTAAAATAATAGTAAATGTTAAATATTTACAATCATATAATATTACAAACCTTTATTCATTTGTTTAAATTAATATAAAATAAATCTTTTATTGTCTTAGCTTCTTTAGTCTTAAATCTATATTTTACTTCTTCTTAGTTACAATTAAAGGCAATAAGTAAATATACAGATCGTTTATCTTTACTTTTTTTAGAATCAAGATGTCTGTCTTCCTCTTATATGTACCAGTTTTATGTTTTTGATACCAATTAAATATGAGTGTGATTTTTGTTTACACTGTTTAATCTGAATGAATTTCATTCTTGAAATTATACTGTCTATGTTACACTGTGATAGATAATGTTTCATAGGTTAGCTTACTTTTACGTACATTACACAAGTGAAATGTACGGTTTTTATTGTCGCGGTTGTGAATTCAATGTATTTTTCAGTTCAGTGTTTGCTTTTTGAATTTTTTTTATTATCTGGTTTGTTTTTGCCTTCTTTAAAAATACTGGGTCTTACTTATTTTATAATTGACTAGTTAGATACCCGTGCTTCACTGCGGTGAAAATAAAAAAAAAACTGAATGTGAAATCAGAAAAAAAGAAATAGGTTATTTGTGAAACTTAGATACCGGTATTTTGAAACTAAGAGAAACTATTTAAGCTCGATTAATTTGAAGATGGTCAATGTTGAAATGATCAATTTGATCAAGCTCGATCAATAAATTGTTAAAGCTTGAAAATTAATAATTTATCAACAATGATGCCGTAATAAGGTAGGGGTTAAAGTTTTCAAAACCCTTCCTTAGCGAGCACTTAGAGGCCAAGAGGAACATACGTGCCGAATTTCAAGTGTGTAGGCTTTATAGTTATGGAGATTTCGTGACGAGTGAGTGTATGAATAAGTGAGTGGTAACAATAATTATAATATTATTGGTAACAATAACATTATTGGTAACAATAATAAAAATGTTGAAAACTTGAGATTTTCGCTATAAAAACCTCTGTATCAAATAAATAGAACACAGTTTACAATATACATACAAATAAATTACGTACCTTTTAACAGTTTTTAAACAAACAACGTCACTTAACCACTTTAAAACACAATGTTTATACACTTTAAACTAATGAATGGCCGTCAATGGCGCGGGCCGCAAAGACAAAACTAAACTTTTTTAATATCTGGCACAAATTATGCCTCACTGATATTCTCGATATGGTTAAAATATTACGATGGGCCAAAGTAAGACTCGACCTGTTTCACTGAGTGTAAGAATAGCTTAAAGTCGTCTGGGAGCCGGTAATTTGATAGGATTTGGAGCGCGCACAACAACTCACCAAAGTTTCATCGTAATCGGATGAATGGTATAGGAACGCATAGAAGACGAACAAACAAACAAATATTCATTTTTATATATTAGATTTGTACACAAACTTTTCTTTCTTCAATTACTTTTCTGCTTCACTTATTTGGATATGTCTTTATTTTTTCTTGGTTTGTATTAAGACACTTAAGTAATTATGATTGTTTGATGTGTTTTAATTAAAAGTTCAAATTGAAATGACTTTTAAAATCGAAAGTTTTAAAACTAATTGTTGAAACTATTCTTATTTTCTCTTAATTGGTTCAGACTCGAAACTAGTTCAAGGCAACGTTTCCGGAGATGCGGAAGGCAACTTTGCAGTAGGGAGGACAGCACTGAGGTTGGGCCCACGACTGTTTGACGCCAAGAGAAGTCGGACCTAATACCTCGGCTGTGCAGTAGACTATGAATTCTTGAAAACGATATATCCGAGAGAGAAGATAAATAAATTTAGGAATATTTGTAGTACTATTAATAGAAATCTTAGAAATAAAACAAGACACAGCACAAGGATTAAATTTTATAAGACAATTGCAATACCCACGTTGATTTATACGAGTGAGACGTGGGTCATGACACAAAAGGAAAGGGGAAAGATTCAAAGTGCTGAAACGCAGTTTCTTCAAAGTACTTCGAATCGGAAGATAGAATAAGGAATGAAGATATCAGAGCAGAACTCAAAGTAAAGGACATAAATGAAATTATTTCAAGTTACAGAAGACAATTGTGGGATCATCTGCAAAGTATGACAGAGGATCGATTGCCGAAAGCGGCACTGAACTATAAAGCCATTGGTGAAGAGGCGTGGATCGTCCGAGGATGAGATGGGTGCCGGAACAGGTTTGTATAACATAATCCTTGAATAGGACAAGAAGAATAAAAAAAAATCGGACCCCCCGATCTATATGCCCGTATTTATATACACTGTTACACTTTCTATTTTTCATTTTGGTCTATTATTTAACCTTTGATACCAAACTGATCTAGTTGTAGTCGGATTTGAGACTGGGCTTCGTACGTCAGCAAAATTCGATGAATTAACTCTTTAAGTCTCTTGCACAGTAACTGTTGAGTGACGTTTGCACGTGTTGCGTGTTTCAGTGTCTGATGATGCGGTGCTGTTCTGGCGGAGCCTGCGCTCGCAAGGATTACATGTGCTACAACGCCAGCGGTTGATAAACACCAACACCATATTGTCACGTTGTTTCGTTACACTATATTTTTATTTCAGATATTGTACTTGTTGTAATTTGTTAAATAAACGAATCATTTAATTAACCGATGTAGACTGTAACACAAGCGAACCCCGTTTTGCCCTCAGTAAAATCATGGTCATCTTCTTGTAGATGCAAAAGTTTCGACTGCAGCTGTGGCAGCCATCCTCAGCAGTCTTCTGTTCTGCTTTTACGGCAACTAAATGGAGCCGCGACCACAAACCATCGCACTTACATAGCCGTTCTCGTACGGACTGCTATCTGATTGGCCGAGAGCTAGGTCAGTTCCGTTGCTCCCCCTGTGTTAACAACGGAGATAGGAGTTATACGTATCCGCGGTAGCGATCCGAGAACCTCTGGTGCCGGATACCAGGCCTTATCCATTCTCAAGCACTCTTCCTTCCTGTTGAGGCTGTTACTGTGTTTATATAGCTCGATCGTTTGTCGGTGTAGCCGCGTACGATATTGCAACGTAAAAGATAGGATCTTCGTCTCTTGAAACTTTGCCACGTGGTCGTCATTGGCTATTCCAGTTTAGTCCTAAAGTAATAAAGTTTTCTTAATAAAAATCTTGAGAAACTACTTTTTTGTGATTTCAATACTTTAACAGTACTCAAATTTTTCTTACTCTTGTTGCTAAACGATCGTAACACCAAATTGTTGAAAGCGGAACATTCAGTTGTCAGTTGCAAACAATTCATTGTTGACATTACAACAATCAGTAATTATTGTCCTTTCCAGCCGTCGTATTGCGTCAGACGTGTTTATTGACAACAATCGGTTTCCGCCATTCAGTACACGGCCTCATATATCGCGCGGCCTTTGCGATCCCGGTATCTAATTACTTCTGACGGCAGTGATGTATAATAACATGTCGTATCGTGTTCGGTATTTCCGCCTACGCTTTAAATTAATGCTGTCTATAATACATGCTTGTCAACATGTAGTGCTGATGGAAAATAAGTTTATTCAATATACGCGATTTTCAAATTTCGCTACTAAATTTTGCTAACAAAGTATCGTGTTGGCGCACAGAGGTGGAGAAAACTTTGCAATATCATTTTTGTGCATGACACTAATTTATGAAAGTGACTTTTGGATATTTATCATTATCATCATCTTCAAGGATTAAACCAAGGATGATTTGTTCCGTCTCAAACAGACAAATATTAGAGCTGGTCCCTCCAGCGCTTCCTGGGACGTCCCACACCTCTCCGTCCCTTCGGCTTATAGTTCCATATTTGTTTGGGGATGTGGCAGTCATCCATTCGGCAAAGATGTTCACACCAGTTCAGCCGATACTGGGCGATTCTGTCGAGTATACTCATAATATTCAGTTCCTGCCGTATATCTGTGATTCTGCTATGATCACGGAGAGTATACCCTGCCACGTGCCTGAGAAATCGCTTGGATGCGACTGGCCTCTCGTTAAAGTCCAATTCTGAGAGCCATAAAGAAGTGTGGGAAGAGCCATCACCTTGTAGAATTTTAGGCGTGTTCCTTTACTGGCTGATTTGAGGGTTCGCCTAATGGTCCCGCACATAAGATTGAACTTAAGCAACTTATTCACAACGTAGTTGCTTGGATTATAAGGCACACTGTAGCCCAGGTAATCAAAATTCCTAACTTGTTCCACGACAGTCCAATCTATAACAATTTTTGATCGTACGGGAGCAGTTCCAGTAAAAGCCACAAACTTGGTCTTAAGTGTGGATATTTGCAATCCAGAGTCTTTGCAGATTCGATTTAACAAATGTATACCCATCTGCAATCTGTTTTCAGAGTCCGACAGAATAGCCTGACCGTCCGCAAACAACAATGTGCCAATTGTAGAGTGGCGTTCGTATATTATCAAAGCAAATGCGATCGTCAAATAATCAAACAAATATGCACAATATGAAACGAAATGGAGAAGACGAATTTACTCAAAGGATAATCAGAGTAAATGTTATACAAAAAAAAAAAACGTTAGATATGTACCAAGACGAAATGAAAAGGAGTTGGTGAATGGAGAAGAAACATCAAAAACATTGTTACGACGGTCTGACTGATTGTGCAGTGGAAACACAATACAGACTCCAATGATGTCACTAATAACCAGCTTTAATTAGTCACAAGTAACAATTTTTAATCTACAAGGTATTCACATACAATAATTCAAGTGAAAATGTTTCCACACGCAATAATAATAATGTCGCAGTTTGAGTTGATCTGTGCGACAATCAACAAGGTACGTCGAGATAAAACAATTAAAGTTTTACAGAGTTATGGCAGTCCCTGCGGTACTGTGAGAGATGGTTGCAAGGATCTTTGAAGGCTGGAAGAACTGGCAGCCTCTTGCCTATGCCGTGTTGTGAAGATGATGATGATGATGATGATGATGATGATGATGATGATGAAGTCGTCGTATAATGGTCGCATATCCTTCTATATTCGTGCGTCTTGTTTACAATATCTTTACATTATCTTTTTCTTCTTCCTGTGTACATCACACCCCAAATAATTAAAATGATAAATTTAAACTAACTGCCGGGCTGTTCGGCCGTGGTCCTAGGTTTTCAATTAAACCAAACGTTTCAGCAGCACCACTAGCTGCCATCTTCAGTGGATGAAACGATTGAAAACTAACGCAGGTGTTGTACGTTAGGACCGTAGGACTGTAGTTAAGACTGGTACAATAGTGCGTACGTCACCTGCGTTAGGTTTCACTCGTTTCATCCACTGAAGATGGCAGCTAGTGGTGCTGCTGAAACGTTTGGTTTCATTGTAAACCTTGGACTACGGCCAAACAGCCCGGCAGTTAGTTTAAATTCAAGTGACACCGGCCGTGAAAGCCTTCGAACAATTAATATTCTCTAAATTTTCCAGCATTTGATTGGCAATTACGATTATTTTGTCCGTCCCGGATCTTTGTTTATGAATGGTCTTGGATTTTTGCAACAATAATTTTTAACAAACAGAATTATCACTCTTGCACACCACTATAGAAAAATTACTCCGATTTCGTCAGTTCGGAATTGCTTGAAAGCGCTAATCGGAGTAATGTTTCTATAGTGGTGTGCGACAGTGATAATTCTCTTTGTGATTATAACCACTAACGCAACTTTCTTCATTAAACTTCTAATAATTGTTAAATTGTATGCCTTTGCTGTTTTTATTGTTAAAATAACAACACCGTTTTTTGGTTTGTTTTATTTTTATTTGAACGGAGCCTTTCGCGCTGCGGATAACTACATTAACTTCAAACTATTATTTAAATTATTAAATTAAATTGTTATTAAGTTTACCGTAGTTTGGGCAACAATGTTTGTTCAATAAAAGATAAAACGATCTGTGTTTAACCATAAAAGAACATTTTTACTAAAAACGTAAAAACGTTTTGCCCTGGCTAATAATTAATAAAACTGTTAGTTTAGTATTTACTGTAAGTTAAATTTCTATTACTGAAAAGACTTGGTTAATTAAACAAATACGTCAAATCAAATAGAAGGATTAAAAATGTTGAGAATAAACAAAAATACATAATGAGAGTGGTCAACGACAGGCTCAGAGCTAAAGCTTTTAGTGTCCTGACCTGATAATTATCTTAAGCTGATTACACAAACAAGTGTTAAACGATAAGATACATAAACATTATTAGATAAAATCACGTATTACATTAACAAACAAGAACAATTAGTGTGGTAACAACAGCAACGACATTGCGGCAATTTTCGTACAAAACTAATGCCTTTAAATAGCACAGCATTCGTAGAGAAAACGTCATTCACCGGTATCGAAGCCGCGGTTACACGAGACTACACCATCATGAAGTTCACAGCCTTACTGATCTTGTTGACAGCTCTTGTAGCAGCGGGATTGGCAGCAGTAGTCAACGAAAGAGTGTGGTAAGTTGTATGTGCGTCGAAACTTTTAGTAAATTGTAAATATTACTACTCAATTGTAAATTTGTAATAGCACACAATTTTATGTGTTTAGTGTGATAGATATTTTCATTACAGATCATTTCTGTTTATTTTTTAACACACTAATATTCTCTGACACAAATGCAAGATTAATAATCAGTGAATTGCCGAGGAGTAGTTGATAGTGCATTGGCACGCTACATAAAGCGGGTTGGGTTCAACAGATTAGAAATACACCCCACCCCACATCGAATAATGTAGCCTAACTGCTTGGATTGTAGAAAAAGAATCAATTATCACTTCTATGTTCCGTGAGGAAATGGAAGTATGGTGATCGCGAAAAAAGTTGGGTTCGAGATAAGGACAGATTATGATTGTACTACCCTCAAAACATGAAGAAAAGTCATTTTTCGAAAAATTTTTGTGTTTGAATGTCTGTGTAGAAAACGATAACTCCCGAATATTCAAACAGAATAAAATAATTTTTTGCATAGGTGTCCGAGTTGTAGAGGACTAAAGGTTTATTGACTTGTTGAAGATCGATTAAGGGGGAGGGGTAGTTCACCAGCAACGTTTTACGTTTAACAAGAGTAATGTAGTTAATTTTGATAAATAAAGTATCTTGAAAAGAAGATCATAATAATCCACCGTAGAAAAGTAGATGAAATATCTATAAATGAAAAGGGTAGCTTAAGGGGGAGGCGGCCATTTTTCTATTAATGTTATAAATTTATTCGACGGAAAATTTAAAATTTCAATAAAATATTAACAATTGCTATCGTTCCGTACTATGTAACCACGGATATGTAAACAAAATGGTTTTTCTTTCGTTTTCAGAAAGTCACAGGAAACAAACACTGGGCGGTATTCGCTTTTTTCTCGTTTTTTAAATAAAAGATAATTTAATAAAATTAATTCTTTATTTTTAAAATATTAACAACTAGGTACAATTCGTATTTTGATTACCTTTCTCAGCGTTTTTACCAAAAGCATGCTGATATATTTGGTTTCGTTCTGAGTTGTTGTGTACATATTAAAAATAATTTTATAATTAATTAGATCATGGTAGTCATGTATGGTTCTCATATCGACTTTTATTATTGAAATAATACGATAATAAGCCTATCGCTTAAGATATAACTATTCATTGCATGTCCATCAGTTTAAAGTGCCAAACTTTGATTACGCAGCATAAGTCTCCTGGGCAGGTGTCTATTTTGCGGCTAAAGAGCCCTATAATCTGCTAATAATTTGATTCTGAAACACTCTTCTTCTATCTTTCAAGGAGTTTCACCGGAACCGTATTAGATAAGTTTTTTCACAAGCGAATGAAGTAGAGAATGGTGATTAAATGTCATTAAAACATTTAAATGAGGTAAAGGCTACAAGATTCGTTATGAAAATTTTAAATTAAAATAACTTGTAGATTAATATGCCAGTTTGCATGACTACTACTTCTTCCTCTTCTTCTTCTTCTTCTCCAGGTAAATCGTTTTGCCAACCTTATCTACACATACCGGGACCAACGCTGTTATTTCTTTTTATATTATCCTCTGGGAGAACTAACTTCGTTATAACTCCTATGGAAATTCTTTGTTAATGGGTTCTGCCAGATTTCGTCTTAAATCTAGAAAACATTGCATTTATTTAGACGATATGTTTCTCTAGACTGTGGCCACAATTCTGTAGTAGAGTTAATTGTTAAGTGTACATATAAAAACAATTTTTATTTAATCAAGACGACACAATTTTTCTGCTTATATTAAGTGCAATTGTTGTAAAATAATAATACACTTGTTTTTTTTTTATTTCAGCGCACCTAACCGACATGAAGAAGTGGTTCAGCAACTTCGATAGGAATAATTGTTGCATTTCAACAAATAATGGCCGAACTGACCTCTAGATAACAAATATTTCTTCTCCTATTCCTCCTCGTCTTTCTTCTTCTTCTTCTTCTTCTTCTTCTTCTTCTTCTTCTTCTTCTTCTTCTTCTTCTTCTTCTTCTTCTTCTTCTTCTTCTTCTTCTTCTTCTTCTTCTTCTTCCACCCCATATCTTCTTTCTCCTTCTCTTCCTGTTTTCTCTCTAAAAAGCAAAGTTAATCGGCTAACGAATTAAAAGGAATCCCCAATATTTTTCAAACAAGTATCAGTTATTACAATTTAACGTAATACGCTGTAAAGCTCCGCACGTGTATGCCTTTCACTAAATAAATCAAATTTTATAAATAATAGTCACTAGCTGTTATCTTCTATTATTTCCTTTTTATTTCTATCTCCAAAATATTAGCTTTTAACAAATAAATTTTATTTCTATTAATATCGAAATTTAGTTGGTCACTATGGAAGTATAATACCTTATACTTCTTTAGACAGTGGTCTATGTTTGGACGTATTATTATTAATAATAATATTCATCACATTTGATGAAATATATCAAAGTATACAAAATATAACAGAAACAATGAGAAAAAAGAGACTATTTTTTTTGGACATTTACATAGAATGGACGACAATAGGTTAACAAAACAGATCTTCATATATCTGTGGGGAAAGAAGTTAACGTCAAGTTGGATTAAAGAAGTCCAAAAGGATTTAGAAAAAAATAATATAAACGCAGAAGAAGCAATTGAAAGAGACGTTTTTCGGGCAAAAGTGTTAAAAATGGAAGGAGTCTAGGGTAGGAGAGAGAAAAGCGCAGTTTCGAAGTGGACTGAAGACAGGAAGAAGAGACACAGTGAAACGATGAAAGAATAATGGAGAACAAGGAATAAAGAATTGAAATTGGTATGTGGTCCTCAGATGGCCGATAAAAAAAAATATTCATCCCATTTGACATTCAGAATCAATGTTTGAAAACATTCATCTACCCCAGTTTTTTTATGAAACCTATATTTTACTGCCTTGTTTTGTTTTTTGTGGTCAATAAAAGACACCCATAAGACAGTACAGGAACTCACTTAACTTTGAAGAACTTTAATTTTGTATCTTGATGTATCTTGTTTCTAAAAATACCGTTGATTGATTTACAGATCGTCTGTAACTTACATAACTTAACCTCAATATCATAATTCCTATCATAAGCAATATCATTTTACAAATAATTAAAGTGGCTCACCTCTTCCAGAATTTGATTGCTAATCATTATTTTTGTTCTTAACTGTAAATATAATTCTACAATATTCTACAGAACTCTGTATGTACTAAGTTTTCGGTTAATAATAATTTACAGCAATTGATTATAAGTAATATCCATTTTAACTTGATAGATTGGTTTACCATAAACTTGTGTTTGTAATATTATGTAAATTCTCTGATGTAAGTTTGTTAAATTTCTACAGTTATTTTCCAAAAGAATACTCTAAATTAATGACGGTTTTTTCAATACCAGTAGTGAGTGGAGCATAATAAAAATAATTTTCACCAATATACATAATCGAACATCCCTACAATCTGTATTTAGCTAAAATGTGTTTTACTATGTTATATGTTGACAGGTATATGTATAAATGTTTTCTGTACCAATTCTAATATTAGCTTATAATTATTTTTGATTACTGCTTTTATAATTAATTACAAATAACATTACATTATGAGTAATTTAAATTGTAATATTGTATAAATTATGTTATGGACATTATAATTTTCTCGTTGTATTTAAGGAAAACAATATGTAATAATGCAATTATTTTGATGATGTAAAGAAACTGTTTCAACTTCTTAACATATACAACAACACACACTCACATATACAAACACGTTCACTCAACTAATCGATCTGTTGTGTTTGATATTTTCCCTTGTATTCATACACAGGTACTGATGATGACAATAAATATTGTCGAAACGTCGACACAAATAATTTAAAACTTTTGTTATACTTTATTGACCGATCCTCGTAAACCCTTCATTGTTAAAATTCATTGATTGACGGTCACTACGAATTTAAGGATTTGTAATTATCATATAAATATGATACAATCTAAATATAATTTGTTTAAGAAATTAGGTGTCTTAACATGTTAGTAATTATCAAATACAGAATTAAAAGTTATTGAATTTAAAATATATAACAGTATTTTAAAACTACGAGATCTGATCAAAAAATATCCAACAATGTAAAATATTACAGGAACTGTTTGTGCATCAGTATTGCAACTCGCTGGCCAATCAGACAGGACCTCTTGACGCATACGTGAACGTTCATTAACGTATTGGAATGTTCACCCAGCTGTATGAATCAGCTGTGTAAAGACGTTCTGCCTGTGACGGTTGTATTCATGATTTTCTTCTCACACTAGAAAGTTTGCTTTTATTTGGGTCACAGCAATACACTCACGACTTGTTTCTAGTTATAACTTCTTTGAGTAGAAAAAGAAACAAAAATGTTTATAAAACAATGGCAATACCTACACTACTGTATGGTTCTGAACAGAAGACCGAAACGAGCAGAAATGAAATTTCTGAGATCAGTTAAAAGGTGTAATAGACGAGATCTTATAAGAAATGAAGAGATAAGAAGTGATTTAGATACTTTTACAGTTAATAAAAGGATTAAAGAATACAGGAGAAATGGATTCAACAGATGAATAGAATGGAAGAAATTAGAATACCGAATAAGGCAAAAGATTACAATCCCAGAAGCAGAAAAAAGTTGGTATACCTAATAAAAGATGGGCTATGGAATAGGAACAGGCCGCTAAAGCCTAAAAACGTTAAGAAGTTGATGATGATGATGATGACCTCTGAGGAAACCTCGGTCGCTGTTAGCAGTATCGGACAAATGGTGAACAACTTCATCGTGGAATTAACATTTCTCTTGTGACAGCAGCCATGGTACTGGTTTTGCCACCACACGTTCCATTCTAAGATCTTCTGCTAAAATGTCCACGAAATCTACAGATCTTCTAATTCTTGCAGTGTCAGCTATAGACTTCCGTTTGTTGCAGACCGTTCGAGTTTAACATTTTCAGGTGTGTTTATTGGTTAACACAAAGGTTTTTAAAAATATATAAACACTTGGTACGTATAACAGTTTTTATTTAACTCTGACAGCTGTTTCAGCTTATTAAGATATTCTCAAAGAGATCAGTGAACAACTAACAAAGGATTTTAGGGTATGTGTACTTCGGACATGTGTGGGGTGTGACGATCAAGGGGGGTTGGAGAAGCTAAAGGAAGGTCAAGTGTCTGTAAAAACTATATATAATCTGAATGCAAAATGTAAAAATTAACTAAACTAAACAACAATTTTTAGTAAAGAGGATACACAAAATTCAGTTTGTTTATTTGTTAAATTTTGGTTACTTTTTATTCCTTTTCTAGAATTTATAATAAATCCGTTTTTTACCTTTTTGTATTTTGTGCAGTAGTGTTATGCTTTTTGTGTCTGTTAAGTGATTGTGTTGTAAGCAATAATGTGCATAACCTGTATTGGCTGTATTAGTTCTCATGGTTAGAAATGCGATGTTTCAGAGCACGGTAAACATATGTTCACCACCCTAACATCTTTTGTTAGTTGTTCACTGATCTGTTTGAGATAAGCTTCATAAGCTGAAACAGCTGTCAGAGTTAAAAAAACTGTAGAAAGTACCAAGTGTTTATATATTTTTTAAAAACCTTTGTATTAATATGTTTCATCAAGTACCCAACGAGTCGTCAATTAATATCGTTAATGGTTAACACTTTTAGTACCATGGCATTCATGCGTACTCCAACCCTTGTGATCGCGGTTTTTTCAATAAAACTACTCTATTAAAACGTTGATAAATATTTAAAACAATTATAACTAAAAAGAATTACACAAAATGTTTTACCAGACTTTCCTCTTATAAATATACTCTTTATATTTTTATTATCTTTTTTATATATTTCAAGTGAAAGTATAAAGAAATAAGATGTTTGGGCAATTTTCAAAGAAAATTTATTTGCAATCACAATATTTAAAGCAAAACAACTAGACTCGACTAACTTTTACTGACGTTGCTTTGTTTATAACCCAGTTATTGTCTCTAGTAAGAAAACGATAAAATTTGAAGCAGAGATGCACTTGCAAACTCTTAGAGCAGTATAAACGATAGGCCCAGATTTATATCTATTATACAGCCGGGCCCTGCTGTAGTAACCGAGAAACATATAGACTTTTATGTAATGGCGTGACAGTATCTATCTGATGGTTTGTCTTAATACAAGGGTTTACTAGTGGTTTCAGAATTAAATACTAAACTGTAAGTATTTAGCAAGCACAGTTTTGAAAGTGGAAAAGGCCCAAATCTGCTAAATTTCTAATTTTTGTAAAAATAGCCTACTATTCCACCGTTTCTGAAAGACCATATGATGTCAAATCAATTTGTCTCCGAAGAAAAGTGTGTATAAACACGAACTCGTTTTATGGTAATTTAGATAAACCGTCTGCGCAAAAACACAACGCAAAATACTTTATTCAATATTTAATGTAATTTAAATTTTATTATACAAACTCTGTTAATGAATCAGATTTGATAGTACTGAAGGTTACAGAGGAACGCTGCGTTAGAATTTTATATAATTTAATTTCTATGGCTCTCATGTAGATGGTATTTTCTTGGGAAGTAGTTTAAACATTTTAATAGAAGTCTGAATGTCATAATCATCTTCTTAACGGTTCTAGGCTTTAGCGGCGTGTCCGTATTCCACAGTCCAAACATAATATGTTTACTTTAGGTATTTTATTACACTATGCTTATAGGCCTCAGACGCAACGTTGCCACGTTTAATGTTCAGGCCTTCTACTAGATCCGGCCATGGTCCAGGTCGTAAACACACCGAGCGTGAGCTGGAGTCCTGTGATCGCCCTGTCAGAGTTCCAATCAACGGTATAAACAGCCGTTTCGTCGGAAAACAGGGCAAACTGGACTCCAGGCTCTCTCGGTACGTCGTTGACGTAGAGTAAAAACGTAGTCGCCACAAAAAAAAATACACAATTTATAAACGATAGTCCCAAACACAGAGAACAGAGTGTCACAGCTAACGGAATATTTTAATACGTCAAAGAATGTCCACGCATGCGTCAAAAAGGTCTCGTCTGATTGGCTACCGAGTCACAACGGAGTTGCACAACAGAGCTATACTTCATATAATAATTTTTATGAGGCCTGATACCAAGGTTTCATTGTTTTGATACCCAGGGCCGCACGTGTGCTGTTTTACCTTTCCTGCCCTGCTGAATATATTTTTCATATCTCTATTTTGCCACACTATTCAATATTATTTTAACTATAAATTTATATATACACAAATAGTAAAATTGACAAAAAATTTAATATATTTTTCAAAAACTTATTTAGCTGAGTACTTGTATGATATAAGTTAAAGATGTGCTCGTAGAAGTGTTGAATACCTTTTTAAAAGTACAATAGTTTATTTGAGTGGTTGTCTTTTCAGAGTTTTTATAACACTATAGTTTATTAAAAGAGCGCTTTTTTCGCTTTTGTTTCAGAAAGTTTGTTAATAACATTATTCAAATTGATTACTTCACGCATTTCATATTCTATATAAAGAGTAGCTAGGGCTGATAATCTTTGTTGACTATGGAAGTTTGTAAATAGTTTTTTTTTTATAATTTTTAGTTTAGAAAACGAACTTTTGCCTGTTACCATTGTAGCCTGGCTGATGCCAGTACACTCCGGCAATGCTGACAAAACAAATATCAAGAACAACTCAATAAACGTTAATGTCATATACCTAGACCTAGTCAGTATTAATTGGTTTAATTTATTTTGCAATATCTGCTGATAAATTTGGCAGTCTACGGCCGGCTGTTTGGCAAGGCCGCCCGTGTGCGTTGGACATTCCTCACATATGGTAGCGGTGGCCCTGTCGATACCAATGTCCTTAAATATTTGTATCCTCTTATTTATTATGAAGGCTGCTTTACTGAAGCTAATCTAGATTGAATTCAACAGTAGGTCTTCTCTCCTCCGAAATTTGTTTATATTTACTAATCTCAAAGCTTATGGCCTGCATTTGTTGCCAATGGTAAACATTTCTCTAAACTAAAATTTAAAACAAGTGCTTAGTTTGTCACTGGCTGTACACTGTTTACGTTACATAGGTTTTAATATGATATTTCGTATGTGAGTGATAATAGATTATCAAAACTCATTGGAAAGAAATATAGATAGAGATGTACACAAACAAAATAATAAAACTGAAGTCAGCAAACTAATTTACAATTTCATTTATTTTATCATTTATATTGTGTATAATATTTATATTTATAATTTTATTTATTCATATCATTTACATTGTGTTCCAAAAAAAGTTTTTTTTTTAATTCAAAAACGTAAAATATAATTTTTTTTACAAAAATAGACATTTCTTTTATTTGGTAAACACATTTCTACATATTTTTGCATAAATAGACATATACAATAATATATTTAGTAGAAGAACAGGAAGCATAAGGAAAAGACGAAGAAAGAAAATAGATTGAAATATAAAGAAGGAAAGGAGAAGAAGTAAGAAGAGAGAGGAGAAACATTGCGTCCGTGGTCAATTCAGCAATGTCAGCAGTCTAGTCATTTTGAAGAAAACGAGGAACCATTTCTACAGGTCGGTTTGGTACACTGTAATAAGACAAGCAATCAGTATAATAATTTTAAGACAATTACACAAAATTAAATTAAGGAAAACTATTTATTTTGTACAAATTAACAGATTATCTTAGATCCGTCGCGTGACTTTGTTTTTTAATAAAAATAACGCGTTTCGGAACAAATGTTCTATTTTCAGATTAATTCACTCAGTTGAGGTCGTTAAATGTTAAAATCGCATTACTTTGTACTTGCGTTTTTCTAATATCTTTGCACATTACTTTGTCTAATGCGATTTTAACGTTTAACAAGCTCAACTGAGTGAATTAATCTGAAGATGGAACTTAAGTTCCGAAACTCGTTATTTTAAATAAAAAACGAAGTCACACGACGGATTTAAGGTAATTTATTAATGTATAGATAACAAAGTGACTTGGATACCAATAACAATATGTATGTTATATTCCTTTTGGCTACTTTAAAGGTTGTATATATTATTAATTTTAATGTTAAATTCTTTTTTACTTCCATGTTCCATAAGGAAATGAAAGTATGCTGATGGAGAAAAGAAATCGTGTTCGAGATAAGGGCTAAATTAGATTGTACTACCCTCGAAACATAAAGAAAATATCTGTGTGCGTGCCTGTGTGTAGAAATTTTCTATGGGGAACGATAACTGCCGCAAATTCAAACACAAGAAAGTTATTTTGTGTACACATTCCTAAATTACAGAGGACTCAAGGTCTATTGATATTGGTGAAGATAGGTTGAGGGGAAGGGGTAGTTTAGCTGCATCTTTTTATGTTTTAACATGAAAAATTTTTTCTATAACGAACGATAACTGCTATAAATTCAAGTAGAATCAAATAAATTTTTCCATATGTACATGAGTTTTAGAAGGCTCAAAACCTATTGTTGAAGATGGGTTATGGTGAAGGGCTAATTTACCTGCAACGTTTTATGTTTAAACAAAAGGAAACAACTTAATTTTGATAAATAAAGTATCCTGAAAAGAAGGTCATAATAATCCATTGTGAAAAGTTATATAAAATATCTGTAAATGTGAAGGGTATTTGAAAGGGGGGGAGGTAATTTTGCTAAAAATGAAAATGATAGTTGATGGGGGACGGGGTAATTTTTATATGTGTAATACGTTATCGGCAACAAAGAAGTAGTTTGTTGTTAAAATTCCTTCCTGAGACGTTTGGCCGTGGTACAATGTTTTCTGCAAAACCAGACGTTTCGGCAGTGCCATCGACTGCCATCATCAGTGAAAATCGAGTGCGCTAACGTGAGGTGGTATACGTTAGTGTCCACAGTACTGTGGTTAAGGCTGAAGAAAGAAGTAGTTTCTATGGAAATACGAATATATCATTTCGAAAATGATTTTAAATTATAAATTTTAGAACATGGTAATCATGTGTAGTTCTCCATAACAATTTTTTATATACGCATACGGTAAACTAAATTTTAAGTATGTTGTCAATGAACACGTTTCGCTGAGAATTGAAGTATGTTTTTTAACGCGTGTAACACAAGTATCATTTCCTTGAATTATAAACCAACAGGTACAGTAGTGTAGGACGTTCTAGGACCAGAAGGTTTTCGGAACAGGCAGCGCAGCCTAATTCGTAAAGTGGAGACAATAATGATGATAACAATTTAAAAAAGTTAAAAACAAAACAGCAAAAATACGATTCGGAAACACTTTGTGTAAAAAAGATGAAGTACCAAATCGTAAAAAAATTATTAATAATGCTGATACAGAGCATTAACAACAAAAACTTAAACACAATTAAAACAAAGGTAATCGTATTTTGAGCCAAAGGAAACGGTAAGAACAAAAGTAATAAATGATGATCAAAAGATAAAACAGGTGAGCATTTTAAACATTTAGGGAATGATACTGGCTATGATAAAACTTATGATATTGATGTTAAGTTAGGCAAGTTCCAGGTGATCTGCGGGATAGTCGATAGTACATTTAGAAATACAAAATAGTACGTCGAGATGCAAAATTAAAGCTTTGGTAATCCCAGTACTGTCCTAATGGGTGAGAAGTGTGGACAACAACCAAGAAACAGACAGAAAAGTACAGGCCTCGGGAATGGCATTCTTAAGAGGAATTAAAAAGTAGAGTACATTGAATAGGTTATAACTAGGGGGCGGATTTCTATGATATGTCATATTTTTTTCTTTGACATTATTTCAGGTTTCAGCTTGATTTAAACTTGATTCCAAGTATTTTGATGAAGATTGATAGTGTTTTATTGTGCATATAATTGCATATTTCGGTAGTTTTAAGTTTTGTAGCGTATTTAGCACTAAAATGCATATGTAAGTTATATTTTTTTACTTTTCATATGCATATTTAGACATTTATGAAGTTTTACAGCATATTTACAGTGAAAATGGATTATAATGGCATTTTCGTGTATTTTTCACATGAAAATGCATTTATTCGTTCCGTAACAAATTGTGGTGTGTTAAAGTAGTAAAAACATCTTTCAGAATGTCCTTAAAATACCTATATATTCCGAGAAATGGTTAATAAGGCGTGAAATGTCTTTGGAATGCGGATTTCAAGTACCGTTAGGCCTCTATTGTTTGCCTCCGTGAGCGATAATGCCAGCGGACAGAAGTGAAGGGAGGGGGAGGGTTTTTCTTACATTTTGTAAAGTGCTTTTAACTTTCACCTTCCCCTGTAATGGTCATTCACTCATTCCGTGTGTCCGCAGTTTGTTTCCATCATGCCTAGAATAAAGAGTTCGGTGAATGAAAAGGTGCGCGGTTTTATTCGAGAATTTGGTGATAAAATATTTAGTACCGATGGCACTATTTTATTTTGTAAGTTGTGTAAAGTTAAAGTCGCCACTGAGAAACGTTTCACTGTGCAGCAACACTGTAATACGGCAAAACATAAAAATTGCTTACAAAGACAGTCAGCAGTCGAAAGTAGGCAACTTGCATTATTCGAAAAATCTGCTAGTACTTCCACTTCATCTTCCAACACTTCAGAGTTTACGAAGGATCTCTGCAGGGCGATGATTTCATCCATCATCCCATTGAAAAAGCTTAACAATCAAAGCTTGAGACAGTTTCTGGAGAAATATACGAAACATCCGGTTCCAAATGAATCAACGCTGAGGAAGAACTATCTGACTGGGTGTTACGAAGAGGTGTTGGATAAAATAAGATGTGGCGTGGGGGACTGTAAAATATGGGTTTCAATTGATGAAACAACAGATGTTGATGGGAGGTATGTTGCAAACGTGATTGTTGGAACACTGAAAGAAGACAGACCTGGAGAAATATTCCTCCTAGCATGTGAAGTGCTAGAGAGGACAAATCATTCAATTATTGCTGTCTTATTCGACGATTCTTTGAATATACTGTGGCCAAATGGGGTAAAAAGAGAGAATGTTCTTCTCTTTATTACTAACGCGGCTCCTTACATGATGAAAGCAGCCAAGGGACTAAAGATGTTATATCCGAAGATGATACATGTAACATGCCTTGCGCATGCTTTACATAGAGTGGCCGAAGAAATTCGCAGTAACTACCCAGAAGTGGATAAACTAATATCAAATGGAAAGAAAGCCTTTAAGAAATCACCACTCCGCCTGCAGGTATTTAAAGATGCAGCTAATTCATTGCTCCTTCCTCCCCAGCCTGTCCTAACACGCTGGGGTACCTGGATTGAAGCTGCGGTACATTACTGCAACAATTTCGACACCCTGGAAAAGGTCATGAACTCCTTGGACCCTACAGATTCTTCTTGAGTGAAAATAATGCAAGATTTGTTTTCATGTTCCACTATTGACCTAGTTTACTTACAATCCAACTTCGGTTTCTTACCGAGCAAAATCACCCAGCTAGAAGCTTCAGGTTCTGAACTAAGTGATGCTCTGAATATTGTAAAATACACAGAACAAGAGTTAAAACGTGCAAAAGGAATCGTAGCAGCAAAAGTTTGTGCAAAATTAGTGAGTGGACTGGAGAAGAATCCTGGTTTTTTGCAACCGTGTGGCATAATTGAGATTTTGTGCGGAAACGAACCAGGTTCAGACTTCGAAAATGAATTTTCATCCTTTGACCTAAGTTTATTTAAGTACGCCCCCATTACTTCGTGTGATGTGGAGAGATGTTCCTCTCGCTACAAGACCATTCTCAGCGACAACAGGAGAGGATTTTCATTTCACAACCTGAAAATGCATGTCGTCATCAACTGCAACAATTCAGCTGATAATAAAGACTGAGATCAGGTAAGAATATTTTTAATAGGAGTGTTAAATGGGATTTGCGTAAGTAAAATTATTTAATTACTTTTCTCTCCCTTGCAGTGTTGGTGCTGTTTTGCAGAATGCAGTTAAAGGAGTTCGTGAATGCTGCATTGTGTGACTATCTTAAAGACAGTCATTTGAAGTAGATAAATAAAAATAATAATTAACAGGATTAACTCTATATTTAAAAAATAAAATAAAACGTAACACATACGTGTCATTAATAAAGTCATATTTTGGATTTTATTGGTCATGTTTTAATGTTTTTAGGTCATAAATGCATGCATATTTCCTACATTTTTAGGTCATAGAAATCCGCCCCCTGAGTTATAACTATTGTGTAATACCCAATATTTCCTATTGCGTTTTTACCCATCATTCCTTTGTAAGTAACTATTTACGTTTCTTACACTATTTATATATTACATTTCATGTTATCAAATAATAATAACAACAGCAAATATATTTTGCTTACTATATTTTTACCCTTAATAAAAATAGGTTACACTATTATCGAAACAAACTTATTTAAGAAAATATTAAAGTCGACAGGTACTTTTTACATTTTTTTGTCACTAACAAAAAAATTTAACTTAAAATAGTTTGACTAAATATAAATAAGTAATAAGTTTGTTTGTAAACATTAACACTTACCACACGCTTTCTTGGACTACTGCTGCCAGTCCCGCCGCAACAAGAGCTGCCAACAAAATCAGTAAGGCTGTGTACTTCATGATGTTGTAATCTCCTGTAACCACGGCTTCGATACCAGCGAATGTGTTTTGCCCACAAATTCCGCTGTTTATATACAGTCCTTAGTTTTGTATGTAAATTGCGGCAAGGTTGTTGCTGTTACTTTAGAATAGTAACTGTGTTCCAGTTCTTTATCAATCATTATCTAATAATCGTAAATAAACAGTAAACAATGTCAAAACAATTTTAGTTATCGTATATATGAAAGCCATAGGCAGGCATGTGTCACAGGTTCTCACCATTCGTACATTATTTTATTTCCTTACAGTTTCTGATCAAGAATTATTTAAATATGAATTTGCAATAAAGTTTTAATTACTCAAATTCTTAAAAACGATCGATTTTGGTCATAGACCATCGTCAGATCATATGCAGCACACTTGCGGTAACAATACCGTAAAACAGCCACTATTTACAAAAACCAATTCGTAGACATTGATTAAAGATGGTGATGAACTGATTTTTGTACAGAATGTTTATTATTGTTTATGTTTACATTCCGTCCTATATATTATGTCAGCTGATTACTACACGTTGATTTTCATTTTGCCGCAACATTTCAAATGTGACACGATTTTTGAAGTCCGTCATGATGTTCAATAGATTTTCGTGGCCATCTTCTTTTACATGTTTCTTTATTCGGTATTGTTCATATGTATTAGATCTTATTTCATCACTGCATGTTTTCAATGCGGTTAAATGTTGTTGGATTGGACCATATTTAGAAAATTGTTGTTTTATATGTTTGGCTACTGTTGAGTTCGGATTTGAGTGTTGAGAATGTTTGGTGTGTTCAATATATCTGTGAATCCTATGTGAAGGATATGTTAAGTGAAGGATATATGTTGAAGTGAATCCTATGTATTTTTTGTTGCACCGCACATTATATTCTGACGAGTTGGCAGGCTGACAATGATATTGGTAAACTCCAACTTTTTCATAAATGATTTATGTTTTTGTATTGCTTATTTTAGATTGTTATATATGTCATTATTTGTTCTGAACACTAATTGATAGTCGTATTTTGCAAATGTTCTAGCTAATTTTTGAGAGTTGTCAATGTAATGTGCAGGTATATTAGGTTTTCTTCCTTTTGATTGATATGATATTTGTTTTTGATTTATTTCTTTTTGTTTTTCAATGATTTTATCGATCATTTGACGCTGATATCCATTGCTCTGAGCTATTTGCTTTATGATGTGTATCTCTTTTTCATACTGTTTCTTGCATAGAGGATATGTGAGGGCTCGATATACCATGCTGTTGTACGCAGAAATTTTGTTTGAATAGGGATGGTTGCTCTCTGCCTGAATGGTAATATCTGTTTGAGTATCTTTTCTGTTTATAGAGAAATGATGTTTGATTGCATGGCATTTTAAAGTCTAGGAAGTTTATTTCGCCTTTATTCTCTATTTATTTTGTAAATTTAATGTCAGAATTAATGGAGTTAATGTATGCTAGAAGTTGGGCGATTTATCTAGCAGTACCTACAAATGAACAGATGACGGCATTTGTACCTGTACCAATATTTTATGTGTTGTATAAATGGATTTTTGGTTGTGAGAATAAAATTTTCTTCTAGGTGCTATAGGTACATTTAACTAAAGATTGATGAAAGTGGAGCCTCCGTTGCAAGACTATTTTTGTTCTCATAGTGGTGATTTTCATAGACGAAATAATTTTGGTTAATTATCATTTTTACTAATTTTGACCAAATTTTTAATTTCATCTTTCTGTAATTTATTGTTTTTTCTAATACTAATAATTTATTATAATATATCATAATATAATAATATTGTAATATAATAATTTATTTTTTTAATACTAATAATAAGTCATCCGTCGGTATACTGGTGTACATATCAGAAACAGCAAATTATATAAATTTACTATTGCTGGGTAGGCCTACATTTAAATCTTTCACTTTACTAGTAAATTCAAAACTACTCTTGATTTGAGACTTCGATGATAACGTGATATTATCTTGGATTAGGTGTTGTAGAAATTTGGCCATTCTGTATGAAGGTGCTGTTCTACTATCAATTAAATGACGCACAGGTTTTTCAGCGTTTTGGGTCTTCAGAATTGGGTTGAATTTAGATGCAGACATTTTGTGTTTTGTTAACAATTTTTCCTTTTTCGGGTTTATTACTAAATATAATTTACCTTGACCGTCTTTGTGACTGCTTATCTTCTTTCTCCTTGTACTAACGCGTTTCGGATTATTTCAATCCATCATCAGAGTATAATAATAATAAATATTATTAATGCGAAACGCGTTTCGGAAATAATCCGAAACGCGTTAGTACAAGGAGAAAGAAGATAAGCAGTCACAAAGACGGTCAAGGTAAATTATATTTAATAATAACCGTGACGCGGATACCAATACAATGGCTTTAAGGGTTTATTACGTTGGAATTTTCAATCGCTTCTCTTATTTCCTTTTTGTTATGGGGCGTATGGTTCTTATTTAGTTTTGCTACTTTATTCTCTTCTAAAAAGGTGCTGACTTTGTGATCGACTTAATTCTTCTGTATAATTACGACGTCCCTTGATTTATCTGCAGGTATAATGACACATTGTTTTTAGTTAATTTATTCTTAATTGACTTTAATATTCTTTTGGGTTTTTTATGTATCCTATGCCTCTTTTTGTATTTCCTATTGTTAAATTTTTTTAGAATGGACTCAATATTATTAGCGAGTTCATGTCGCACTCTCTCTTGAATATTTCAGTTTACTTTTAACAGATTTATTTCAGATTTTACATTACCATTAGTTAAATATGGAATATTAACAACGAGAATGAAAGGAAATGGGAATATCAAATTTACAGACGATCTGTGAAACAATCAAACGTATTTTTAGAAACAAGGTACGTTGAGATATAAAATTGAAGTTCTATAAAATTAAGGCAGTATTTATACTCTCCTATGTGCATTAATTATGTACAATAATTAAGAAACAAGACAGTAAAATACATACCTCGAAAATACCGTTCTCAAGAGAAGTGGAAAGTTGTACTAAAGGAGACCGTATAAAGAATGAGGCCATAAGAAAAGATTTACAAGCTTTTAACTTGAATGAAAAATTAAAACATTACAAAAAAAGGCGGAAAGAGCATTTAGAATGAATGTTGGAATCTAGATTGGAGAAAAAAGTTTGGAAATAAAACCTACAGGACACAGGTGTGTGGGTAGACCCAGGAAGAGATGGCTGGAGGATTTTTGAAGGCGAAACAGAATGATAATGAAGTTGTAAAGATTTCTATGATGGAAATATCATATCACTTTTGCACTTGAAAGGCACTTAACGACTACCAATCAACGTTATTGATAGAGCTATGGTTTTCGTGCAGGGCATTACAGAAAGATAGCTTGAAAATCTAATACCATTTTTCTTATTACAGTGAATTGATACAGAAAAGGTTTTTTTATCCTTTAATGCTAATGATTCTAAAATATGCAGCGTTTCTCGCACAAGCAAGCTTTCACTGTAAAGTTTGTTCACGCTTTGAG